>CM076407.1:30431555-31031555 GCA_038363315.1 Mugilogobius chulae | reverse complement strand
TAAATAAACAATAATAACTTGACAAATGTGCTTCAAAAGACTCGCCGATACATCCAACAACTGTTTGATAAGATAAACAATCCAAAACCTTCCTCCAAACCTGCTTCCTTTGTTTTGCACCTGAAGGTAAATTGAGACGTGAAGCAGCTAAATAAAGAATGAGTGGTAGATGTCATCCAGGGGAATACCCAAATGTGACGCTGACAGAGCCGTCGACAGGCAGTGACGTAATTCTGTTGTGTCACTTTCGACTCTGTTGAATTTTATATTGGACATGATTTATTCATGAAAGCAAATCATTACAGAGTCTCTCCATATCTCTCTCACTGTTTTCCCCCTTTTAGTTTCTTATCTGTCATCCTTTAATGACAAATTTGAAATAGATGAGCAGGAAGTCTGATGACATTTTAAAATGACATTATAAAGTTAGCTCAAATTAGCAGATATTAGAATAGTTTGTGGGTTTGTTTTTGTAATTTGTTTTATAAAGTGTAAATAAGCTTTATTGTTTATAAGCACAAGTTTTTATCATTATGTTATTGACTATTGCTTGATAAACTCATTTTTAATGGCTTTACAAAGATCTTGTACATGGCTTATTAACACACACACGTTTGATGGTGTTTACTAACAGGTCATCACAAATACTATAAGTGCATAAACAATAACTTTTGTTTTAGATTGTCTAATATTTACTAAGAGTATGTATGTATGTTTTGTTAAGTTTATATAGAACACAATTACAAGACAACATCTCGCTCCAAAGTGCTGTACACAAAAATAAATTATAGCAAATTATAAACATATAGATTACTAATAAATAAAATGTAAGACACATTTAACATGAAGTTACAATATTGTAAACAGTGGACACAATTGTAAAATATTTGGTTATTTATCTATTTTTTTTAATTTATTATTATTTTATCAGAATATTTACCTACAACCAAAAGTCATATTCCAGTATTTTAAAAAATCACAAATTATTTATGATTTAGTCATTGAAAGGTGGAGCTTTCTCATCTGGCTCATCTCTACCCAGCCTATTGCATCCTAATGTATTGTAATGGGGACAAATGTATTTTAGCATGTAGGTGGAGGCATGTGGGTCAAGGTGGTTGTTGTTGGTTAGATGTGTATGTGGTTGTGGGTGGGTTGCCTCTCTGTGGGGAGGTTATTGGGGTGGGTGGGTGGGCTGGTTGTTGGGGTGAGTGAGTCTGTTTTTAATGCATTGTAAAACACTTTGTTTTACATTTTATGTATCTGAGTGCTCTATAAATAAAACTTGATTTGAAAACTTTTACTCAAGTGCACTGCTACGTCATGTTGTAAATAAAACTATAGAAAAGTTGTCTGAAAAGTTTTTCCAAAAGTTATTATAAAGGTATTTGTCATAAAATAAAAGCTTTTATAAAAATATATGAAATTAAAGTGTTTTATTTTAAAAAGAACACATAATGTTAGTGTTTTTGCAATGCACGAAGACAGACACAACAAAGCTTACATAAACACATAGGCCTACGGGATTAACACTGGACCCCAACTGTCCTTTTCCGTCTGAACAAATGTGACGCGGTTATTTTTAGCCCCGGGTTTGTACAGTGAGGATTAACACACAGATAAAATGCGGCGCAATCTGACAATAATATCAATCACAGTGACACAGAAAGTGGGAAATGATGGATGGTCCTGGCCATGAGTGAGCCAGCAATCAAGTTTATGTAACGGCATGATGTAAGCATGGGAGGTTTCAGCTGAACACAAGTGGCTTTAGAATGGCGACAGTTCAAAGTCCATATGACAGGCTAGACCACATTGTGTTATAGACTATAACTATTTTCATAACATTTGTAATTGTCCAGTGAATATGACATTTTAGAGGTCACTCCACAGCTGTTACCTAGCAATGACATTGTAAATATGAACCAAAATCCACATAAATAAAACACAAACACTACAATTTGATAAGTAATAATACTTTTGGTGCTTTTTGACGACATGTGGAGGGATTCTGTTGTAGGCATAGGCTTATAGTGCATTGATTGGTACTTGAAGCTTGGATCTTCTGAGTTCCGACTTGTAAATTCCTATGGAACAGTCCTTCAACTCGGACTTCCTATCTCAGATACTCAGAGAGAATTTCAGAGTCTGGGGTAAAAAATGGAACATTCAGCACTCAGCACTAAAAATCTGACAGCTTCACCTGTGTTATTTCCTCTTTAGTTTGTCCCACAGTTGACAACACCTGCTGTTATGCTGCAATGCTAATGTTGCTAACGGCGACACAGAACTAATGTAAACCAAAACCTAAATTTACTCTCTTGCAATGTTTTATAAACTTTGATAAACTGACTTTTTGTGGTTGTTTTGGGCAATTTCCAAGATATTTTAATATCAGATTGACTCAGTACAGTATAAGTAATCTGACTCAACAACTGAAACACACAACACATTACTCCGAGTTCTGACCTCTGAGGACGCACTATTAGGTTAGGCTGAGTTAATTTGGTAACATTTGGGAAAGGTACATGAACCGTGTCATGACATAACTGAGCTGAGGAAAAAATCTTTAGAACTTAAACTACTTCCTGTAATTTTCAACTTTTATTTGTCAATTTTTTCATAATTTGCAACTTTACAGCTGTAAAACTTTGATCCATAATCTGTCACATTAAATTTAATACTGTGGAAGAGCAAAATGAAAACAAAAGGACAATGATTTACACACAGATTATGCTGATAACATCAAAGCATAAATGAGTGGCAAAAATGCATAAAAGTCTATAATGACAATGACATTTTATCCTGTAGCAGCTTAACGCACAAGTAAAATAGGAAAAAGTAACTACAGTCGAATGACCAAACACAACAAATAAGATGGTATTGAATCAGTTTGATGAGGAAATTATTTGTTGTGCCACAGCTGAAATCTCCAATTTATTAGCACAGAAGCTAGCTAAGCTCTGCAAAGTAACTTTACACTCCAAGCTGGAAACTGAAATTAGCTTTTCTGTTGTCATCAATAGAGGTTGTTCAGCATTGTAAATGTGAGCAATGAGTAGCAAAAATGCATAAAAGTCAATGTGAGAAAAACATTATGACCAGATAAAATTATATGAAAACTTGTCATGTTTGTCATCTTAAATAAATGCTAAACAAAATATCATTGTCATGAGAGTAGATCAACATTTTGTGCATTTTGTGCTTCCCTCAACAAAAATATTTACAATAAAAGTGTGTAATATCTGTAGAAGTCAGCAGTTTTATAATAAATACTGTACTTCCTTGGCACCGGCTCCATCTGAGACCCTGACATAATCTGTGTTATGCTTTCACAGAACAACAAAGTACAGTAGCTGAGTGTGATAAAACGCTCTAAAATGGAGGAATCCAAATAAAATGGACGGTCCGAAAGTGGAAAAATGTGCCGGGCGGCTGGAATCTGGGGGCCGCAGAGGTGATGTCATTGGACCGGAGCAGGAGGCGAGTGAAAAACAAGTCTCCCTCTTTATTCTGATCCTCTTTGCACTCCCGAGAGCACAGGGAGGGGTGAGGGAGAGAGGGAGGGGGCTGGCAATCGTCCAAGGCAAGGGCTGCTGGGAAATGGCCGTGGATGCCAAGCAGGCCCCACCGCCAACATTAGAAGCTCACATCTTTGTTCTCAGAAACCTGGTGTGCAGCCAAAGGCCTCATTTCGGCTCCATGGCATGATTACACTGGATGTAGGCCAACTACTGAGAGCCTGCTCCCCCTCCTCCTCGCCTGCCACCTCTCCTCGCTCCCTCTCTCCCTAAGCACTCTCTCTCTTTTTCCATCGCCTTCAAAAGCTTTCCGGCGAAAACACGCTGCAGTTGCCATGGCTGCGGAGAATGGAACATAAAGGAGTGAGTAATGAGTCAGGCTTGGCCCCAGATGTGCCACATGTGTGCAGAAAAAAACAAGACGGTAACATATCCTTCCCTTAATCTGAGCACAAGCAGGCTGCAGTACTGTTACTACATAATACAGGTATTTCCGCAGCACTAGAAGTAACATGCAGCTCATAGTTCAGGACAGATTGAAACATAGATAAGGATTATGATTGTTCTATCTATCATGCATCTTTATTGGCTTCAATGTGCAATTGTTTTTCTCAGCAGTGGTTTATCGGGTTATTTTATTGTTGACATGGTTCAATAAACAGCTTTTTAATGCTCGTGCAATGATTTAACACATGCATTTTTGTTCGTTAAAGGCTTGTTAACATTTACTCAATAAGTCAGAATGAATGCAAAAGTTTGTAAGTGCAGAATTACCCTTGTTTTGAGATATTTATTATTTGTTCATTATTTCATTCAGTTGGTTAGTTGTATGTTGTAACTTTGTGTGGATGTATCCATAATCAAGATTACTGCACCCGACCTTTTTGCCAGAGCATATGTATTTGGGCTATGTGAATATTATGCTGTCGTGAAGTCCGCATGAAAATGAGACACACAAACCAGAGCAGAGCAGACGCTGACAGTGTTTATGGTTTCTGTGCATGTCAAGCTGCTGCTTGTAGAGGGCGGTAGAGAGCTACTATTGAAATGCCATTGATTTCCGCGCTGACCGTCCGCGTAGTCACAAATTTTTCCCTGACGCGTAAAATTTGATCTATGCAGACGGCCTTTTTAAGAGTGTGTCTGCAAAAATTACCACCGTGGACCCTCGAGGTCCTCACGGATGCGTTAAGTGTAAACTGAGCTCAAGCCCCGATGATCAAAGATGGCGGGCGCTGTGCATCAATGGCCTTTGCTCAGTGGCATTTGTCGCCACATTGCTTGTTAGCTTTAGCCTTTTGCTAGGTGCTCTACAAGCTGTAACATGCGCAGGTCTGTTTCCCCAATGATTCTTTGCACAAGGAGCGGGAAGAGTTCAAGCCGAGTAAATCCGAATGAAGCCGAAAGCCCGACCATTCTGACCAATCAGAGCAGGAGTTGCAGAGCGATCAGCGGTATCCAAAGCTATAGCTTAAAAAGCTGTTTTGTAGGAAACTAAAATCTTTTGAATCAAAAAAAGTGTATGATGTGAAACTAGGTAAGATCTGACACTTTTTAAAGCTGTAGATGCTGTTTTTGCTGAATACGAGTAGTTTGTGTTTGCACTGCGCTCTAGGGAAAAACTGCTGTCTATCCTGTAGAGGGATTTTCCTGCTGCACTACCAATGGAGCGCCACTAGGGCTGATTTACAACGGGTACAAGCTAGCGATACTGTATCCAGAAGTTTAGAATATATCCTTGCTGACTATAAAATCATAGTAATAATGATAATAGAGTATACTTATTAATATATGTTCTGTCAACACTCAAGGAACTTGAATAATACATTCACTGTATTTCAATGTGGTAATAGAACCTCCAAATTGAACGCAAGAAGTGTTGGGAGTCAAACATTAAGAGAGAAAAAAAAGACCAGGAGACAAAAATCCCTTTCAAAATATTCAAATGTACATGTGTCTTTCCACTTAGGTGCATGCTGTTTATTTCTGTAGCAGTTGATTCAAAGTTGGCGTAAAAACTAGGACAAAGGCTTGCACTTGGTGAGAGCGACATCACTTCCTGCCAAATGGAAAACCCCATATGCTCTGAGTCATAGCTAAACTCAGATGTAAATAAGCTTTTTTCAGAAGTCAGCACATGCTTTGACCCCCGTGAACCGCTGAAAGTGCACATCCAGCAGCAGCCGCGTGCTCGGACTAAAGGACATCCAGAGCACTCACACTGCATTTCAGAGATTAGACAGTAACGAATTAACCACCATTCACTGCCCATGTTTTCAGGGCATGAAGAGACACTGGTGCAAAGTGCAAATGACGCGTAATGTAGTTTATGTCGCTTTGATTTAATAGATACCAAGAGTTCAATTGCAGAAACACATATCTCCTTGTTTTTCTTTTTGGCATTAGCTTCAAAAAGTATTACTAAGGACAATAATGATGAGTGGATTTGATAAAGGAAGGTTGAAATAATGTTTTAATTGAGGCCAAGCTTTGGTGACTTTTTGAAATTGTCTCATTCTCTACACAAAGTTTGGCATAAATAACCAAGCGTAAAACATTTTTTTAAACTTTTTTTTTTTTTTTGACATGACATTCTACAAATCAAATAAATAGTAATAAATAAAAAAGTGAAAAACATGGTTGCCAGGTAATGTCCAAGTGTGAGGTCATTTACTACCAGGAAATAAAGTTAACAAGAAATGCCACGCTAAGATAAAATACCGCTGAGCAAACACTTATCTTCACCTTTTCTTTTGTTCAACTGTCACTCAACGCTCATATCTGAGGTCCAAGTGTGCAGGCTGATTACTTAGGTATTTAAAGTAATTTAAAACTACAAATTTAGGGAACAAGATTTGCAGACTATGCAAAACTTCTAACAATAGCAATGCACATTTTATCTATTTTTACTGTGCAGAATTTGTATTTTTGCAAGTCATGTTTTTAGCGTGGCTGGCAGTTATGTTTCAGCTGTTAGTTCATGACAGTAAGTTCGAAATACCTTGTGTCAGTTAAAAACAAATACTTCAAACTGGTTAGTCATACACATTTTAAGTGCTTGTGACAGTTTAGATTTGCCAGGAAGATATCGTCTTACATTTTAATCTGAGTGACAGCGGTGACCAGACTCACTGCCATTGTTCAGGTGACATATCATATATACTATTGCATCATTGTATTCAGTTCCTATTTACGATGTTCTCCTTTTTAGACTTATTAACAATGTTTATTACAGGACATACTGTATTATGCAAATGAGTACTATTATTGGTCTTCAGCTATGAGACCAACAAGCTCCTTTGTTTTATATGTGTCAAACTAATTTTATTATTGTGAATTTGTGGCGTGATAAAGGGAGAGTTGACCAGACCCACTCTTCATAAGAAGCTTAGGTTTTCGATGTTACCAGAAGTGGGTCATTGCATGCAAGTCTCAAGTAAGTCTCAAGTCTTCTGAGTTTGAGGCAGCTCCAAAGTCAGAAAGACACAAGTTGATTCCAAGTCCTGGACTTTTAGTTTCAAAACATTTCAAGTCTTAAAATGTGTATTGAATACAGCTTGGAATTTAGCAGTTTAACCTGTTAAGTTCCAGTTAAACTTAGCCATTTTTTTCTTGAATGTGCATACCCAAATGCAGAAGCTCACTGTCTGGCTATCTGACAGTCTATTATGTTTTGTTGGTCCATCATTTGAATGCTAAGGCCTTCTAGTTTAGGTTGATATGTTTTGGATTTGTATGAGACAAAACATTTCTTAATTCAATTATGGATAGTTTTGATTGCATACAAATATTTTTGAAGGCGTTTTTGGAAAGAATTGAACATGATATGTTTGTTGTGGTGAAGTTGAGCTTTCTAATGAAGTATAGCAAACCTATATTAACTGAAGTTTTTTGTTTGATATGCACAGTATATATGTTTTAAAAAGTCCCTGTTCAGTGATTAAAAAGGTTAGATTTACTGTATATCACATAAGAAGGGGCATGTTCCAGTTCATACATGCACTAAGCTTCAAGTCGTCTCAAGTCAGAGCTGCAAGTTGAGTCCCAAGTCACTGACGTTCAAGTCCAAGTCGAGTCCCAAGTCATCAAAATAGTGACTTTAGTCTGGCTCGAATCTAAATCATGATTTGCATGTCCACAACTCTGAACCCAGACAGCATATTTGCATAGCTTGAACTAAAAATGCAACTAGACAATGCTATTTCAACACCATATACAGCTTAGTAACAAAATGTAGTGTTTAGTTCCTCTTTAACAAACTAATATCTTGTGTTATTATTACATTTTCATCTCATATCCCACTATGGTCTTGTCATAGCACTGGTTCTGCAGCTGCATTGAGACCATTGCACGCACATATAAGTGTATCCAGGCAGTTTGTCCTTAAAAGGCAGCCTAAGCCTGACTCACGCGTGCTTTGTTTAGCATACTGAACTTTGCAGAGCCCTCATTTCTCACTGACAAGAACAGGAGACTAAATATTCACATAACGTCAGTCAGCTGTTGTTGTGGAGCCACTCCCAGGACTTTCCAGTTTCTGTTTGTTTTGTGTTACACCTGTGGTAATACCCATGCAAATGTTCTTCCATTTAAGCGTGCAAATGCAGACAAACAAATGATGGGAACCGAGTATTGTAGCACAGAACAATTACACAACCCAATACACTGTAGGTCAGATCTATATTACATGCTTTTGTTATTATGTGGTAAATACATATTATTCTGTAGTTGTACAGCTGTAAAGTTGCAGGTTTTGAAGAAAAATGTAAAAAAAAAAAAATTTGAAGTAGCACTGAGTTTTTAAACAAGAATGACTGCATCTATGTCAGAGGTGTCCAAACTTTTTTCACAGTTGGCCACATTTTCAAGCTTATATGGAATGGAGGGCCATATATCAACATTTGATCTCTTTTAACCACCACACTTTTAATAAGGCTTTAAACATTAATTTTTACAGCATAACGTTAAAATAACATAAACATTTGCATTAATATGACTATGATAGAAGAAGTGTGCAAATTTGACATTTAAAAAGTGTACTTTTGTAATTTGGATCAATCTAGCAAGAAGTCTGAGGGCCACAAAAATGTACTGTTACATAACAAAAATCCTCAGACAATTTACTCACTTACTGAAATAATTATCTGTTTTATAACATTTCTGGGGACATAGCCATGGCCTTGCTAAAGCCTTTTTCTGACAGATTAGATAGGCTAATTGTTTAAGAAAATAATGTTTTCTTAAACAATTAGCCTATCTAATCTATAGGTCTATTTTTGTTTGTCAAATCATAATTGTTGTATATAGATACAGTCATTAGAGGCCACGCCCACTAATGGACCTCTGTGGGGGAAACATAACATGAAGAGTGCAATAGAATAATACTGTAACTTTATCCCTCACTGCTACAACTACAACAACAAATGCTGACCTAAGCAAATATAATGAGTCAAATATAGTTATGAATATACAGTAGTGATCCACATGAATATCTCTAACAAGGCTAACGATAGCTGCGGGCTAAATGCTAACGTGATCTACTAGCGCTTTTTGTTTATTTTCCTGAGATTATTGCACATCAACAACCTCCATTAAACTCCACTTTGAGTCAACTTGAATCAGTTGTGATAAAATTACACTTTATTCACATGAAAATGCCTTAAAATAGGTAAAAAGTCCAGTTTCCCATAATACTTTGCCTATTTCTTTTCATTGTTTTGCTCTAGTGCCTTTATCTATAAAGCTGATCTTGAGGCCATAGCTGTTATTATAGTTCATCAATATTACGTAAAACATGTAATTAATTGAGTTTTCAAGTTTTAGATTGAATAGATTTTAGTGATAACGGCTTTTCCTTTACAAATTGTATGGTTGTAAAGGAAAAGCTGACTGTCTTGTAGATTTTTTTTTCTTTTAGTTTGTGTTGTTGCATAAAATCCAATGGACCAAAACAACAATATTTTCCACCCTCGAAGATTCTAAACAAGATTGAAATAAAGCTCATTCTAAACTTGGGTTCTCTATCAGATTATGTGAAAGCAGCTGCCCCAAACCATTCAATCATGCTAAACTCATTACAGCGAGGAGTACATGTGAACGGCTAAAGGCACGGTTAAATTTGGACGCAGTCGCCTTTTCCCAGCATCAATTCATGTCAAAAGGTTATATTTTTAAAGCTGAGGCTGGAGAAGAATGAGGAGTATGTCAAGTGTTATGTAACCTTAACCTTCAGCCAAAATATAACTCCCCAAAGCAGCCTTATTTATTGGCCACGTCCGCTATTTTTGGTCTGTCGGGCTCCGGTTAAGCTCTGATCTGGATTTATTATAAACTTTAAACTGTTTTTATTTTGAATGAAAATGTGCTGTTTTACTTTGTGATGTCATTCAGTGGTAATACAGAAAGTGCTCAGCTGTGTTTTTAAGCTCTACACATCTTGGTTATGAAATTGTTTGAGGCTATGGCCTTTGTTTTAGCTTAATTTGAAACATTAGCAACAACAATATGTTTTACCCACTTACATAATGCATTCATAGCCTCGTAATTCTTTGCTGCAATGAGTTCAGAAGCATTTTTCACAACTTTCAGAAGCACAGTGTGAGTTGTGTTGAGCCGTGTCGTTATGCACAGAAGCTACCTTCAAAAGCAATAACAAGTGTACTTCCTGGGTTTCCTGGAACAATCAAATATATATATTCACCCAAATAAATACTTTTAAAACAGAACTGTGCTGATGCAAAACTCATATTAAAAACTATTGTATAGTAAATTGGAAAACATACTATATTTAATAACTTAACATTTGTTTTGCACCATGATGTATTGTAAACACGACAATTCACGATACAAATGCATTATTGCCCTTGATTACATTTCTATGGCCTTTGCTGCAAAACTTGCCAGTGTGTTGCTAACATGCTAGCTTGTTTCTGGCTTTTGAAGTTGTGAAAAGTGCTTCTAAGCTCATCTAGGTTAAGATGTGACAAAGATTGGGAAAGTGAGCAAACATTAGACTCAGAGTAAAAGTTTCAAACAGAAAAAAATCATGCTTTAAGACAATAAAAATCATGTACAGTACATTTTAAGAAGTTCAAATGAGGTTTATAAAGCTGTCAAGGTTTGAACTGCCACTTAATGACATCACAAGCTGGAACAGAGTAGTTGAGTGTATGCTTTTGAGGAACCAACATTCTAAAAGGGCTAAAGGGCTATAGAGCATTTAATGAAAATATTAACCAGCTCTAAGTGTAATCCCACTCACGTCTCATTGGTTAGAACAGTGAACTCATGCAGTATGTTATTGCATCTGCTCATTATTTCTGCAGCCGTGCGCTTGCATAAGGTACAGTGATAAATAAAACATACAAATACATGTGGCTATGAATATTTATGACTTCTTATTTTAGATCAGAGCTGAGATCAAAGCTTTGTTCAGTAATGTTTACCTTGAAAGCAAAACGCAATGGGTCGCTAATCTGGAATGTGGGAAAAAACTGTTAGTACAAAAGTGCTGAAATGTATTAACTTGTTTTGCCATGTATTTAGTGATATTTGACATTTAAACATTATCAATTAAGTTGTTCATTGTAAAAGACAAAATTGACCTAAGCCTTAAGTTCCATTGACTTACATGACGCTTATACATTTTTATTGTTGGGAAAACACATTTATTGTTGCAAAAAATCAAGTCAAAACAAGTCAAATAATCTTAGTAAGACTCTGTCTTATTAAATGAAAAAAATCTTAAAATCAGTCTTCTAAGATTAATACGCTTAATTCAGTCATTTTAAAGTGCATAGTTGCAGTGAACTATGTTTTATTGGAATCTTTTTATTTGTACTAATCCGAGAAAATACAGACAAGTGGGCCTAGATAGGTGGTAGGTGGAAAACAGGAATTTTCTAAATGTTCAAGCATCAGCTGCAGAACAATACAAGATTATTCCAAATACAAACTCAATCCAAATACAACTTTGATTAAACAAATGATGAAACACTGTTAAAACACGGCTAAAAACGCATACAAGTTAATTTTATATAATAATAAATGATGTGTTAGTTTTTCTACAGATGACAAAGCAAAAAAAAAACTATGCAAATTCAGATCCAAGTTTCACTCATGTGATTTCCTGTGTGTTGTTTAGAAAAGAACGCTCCACACTGAGGCCTCCAGCCATACAAGCTGAATGTCTGCTGTGTTGTGTTGTAACTTACACATTTACCTCACTTAGCTACGCCCATGCTTGATATGAAAGTAGGAACAGAGATTTCATTTCTTGTTTGGACTTTTGGAGTAATTCCTATATTGCGTAATGTGGTCACTATAGATAGATTTTTGTCGGTTTGCTTGCACAATATCTAAACATTTACCAAGAATTAAAAACACAGTCCAGTACTCAAAAACTAACTACTACATTCTAACTTCTCCTGTAAAAACACAACTAATCAATATGTTTAAACTTGGCTTGAGCCATTTCTTTGATTTTATTGACCCCATTTTGGCTCTTTTGTCACATAAATCTCAACAAACATCTTTTATATGAAAACATGACATAATGAAAAGCTAGTAATATATTTTTCTTACATTTATGATTTATGTGAGTAAACTACAATAGAAGTTTCACATTCACAGCTACAAATTACAATTTCTGTCCTATTCACCTGCAGTGTCTCACCTTAAAGCAGTGGTGCCAAAGTGGGGCCCAGGTGTCAAACTCGGCCCTCCAAGGGGTTTAATTTGGCCCCCAAAGAGAAGAAAGAGAAGACTTGTTAAGAATGTCTGTCTGATAACATTTTAAGTCGAAAAGATTGTTCAAGTACACCAAATCAGTTTAATTACATTTTACCTTTTAAAGTAGGCAAACAAAAAATAGGTTTGGCCCTGGATATGTTACAAAATTATTCAGCCTGACCATTTGAGAAAAAAATATTTGTTTTGGCACGCTGAGAAAAAAAAGTTTGGCACTCCTGACTTAAAGTGTCAGTGAAACATGGGCAACTTGGCAAATTCACCACATGATACTGTAATCAAAAAACGCTTAATATGTGTTCTTTTTACATTTCTGTAAGCAAACAGAAGAATCAGAAGATGCAAACTGATTGATAAAAACACTTTTTTGTCCCTATTTTCTCCAACATAGGCTCCAACTCAAAAGTTTTAAAGTGAAATGGGTAAAGGGACTTGGTTGAACATTAAAGCAGCGTTCCGACTAAGCACAGACAGTCAGTTTCCAAGTTAACTCCATAAACCTGCCTTGACTAATCATTGTTTGGCAGATTAAAAAAATTACAGTGGATAAATTACACAGTGGTTGTATCGTTTCGACTATAACACGCACATCTGTCAGTGACGGCTAAGTGTGTGTGAGGCTGTGGCGTGCTCCAAACACTTTCACGCTGCTGTCATGTCTGTTTATGCACCAGTGATAAAGTCTGTCCAATGAATGTGTCCATGTCTTTGCTTGACACGCAGCTATATTTAACTGTGTTGGAAATTGTCTTCATTGAAAATCAGTGAAAGGTAGAACATATAGTGTAGGATAAGAGAAAGAGCCCAAATGTAGTTTTCAACCATAAACGGGAACGGGTGTTGGAGATTTTGTGTGAAAACTATTTTAAATGGGATAACTTGAAACTTAAATCAGGGAACTTGGGACTGATTTGGACTTGTGAGACACTGAAATGGGAGTCTTTGTAGGTTGGACCTCGGAGCGATGTTTTCTCCGAGTGTTGTGTGTTCCAGTGGTCAAGACCGATTATATTTACAGCAATGAGCCAATCAAGCAAAAATACCTAAAAAATTGCTCCAATCAGCCAAAATACAAAGCTCTTTATGTCAGTTTGTCACCTCGAACTTTGCTGTTACATTTACAATTTGTAAAACTCAAGTGAATGTGTGCTTTTGTTTACATTAGCATACTGTAACTGTTAGCCACATTAGCATTACAGCACAGAAGCAGAAGTACGAAAGCAGCAAACCAACAGGTACGATCCTTATGAAGCTGTCAGAGGTTTCTCTTTCTCAAAACGTAGGGCGCTGCCTGCCATGATCAATTTCCTAACTTGAGCTTTGAAATTTTGTCAGAGTATTCGAGTGAAAATTTCAATTTGGAGGGCTAGAAAAATACAAGATCTGAGCTCCAAGAAGAACACACTATTAGCACACCTGCTGCAAACCTGACAGACCTCCTCGGTAACAGTTTGTCATTCTTAACTCTGTGAAACAATAACTACAGGCTTAATTACCATGGGTTTTCAAAGGTTTTCTTCACCTATTTAATTACATTTGTGAAAACAGTTGACCCACATATGCATAAATACGCAAAAAATCCCCAAACTCTCTTACTCACACAACAAATTCTTGTTCTTCTGCAGAAAGATGTTTTAACTTTTTATTTTTCCATCTTATATTACATTATACAAGATGATGCCAAATGCTCAGCTGCTTCAGTTTACGAACAATAAAAACAAGTCAAGCAGGACTCAAAATAGGAAATATACATGTTAAAGTGATGAACACCAATAACTAGCATAATTACAAAACCTCAGCGCAGATCGTTTAGATGAAAGAAGATCGCATGTGTCTCACTCTGCGGCTGGACAAATCAGCAAGCAATGCCCTGTTTACTGATTCCGCGGTCACATTTGGAAAGCGAATTTCAGTTTTCCCGCAATCTTGAAGTAAACACAGCGCGAGTGTCCTTTTTAGGAGGCAGTGATGAATCGGAGCTTGAGGTTGGTTGTTAAGATGCTTGCTCGGTGTCTCTTTGATTGTCTGGTTTATGGAGGATGTTTGGGTGAAGTGTGTGAGCGTCCTAACCTTCTCTCCTCGCCATAAAAGTGCAAGTTGTCACGACTATGTGGCATTCATTATTCAACTGTGGTTCAGCAGCCTCTGGGAGCAGCCAAAGAGTGAAGCAGGACTAAACTAAGACTAAACTCTGGTGTCAACTGCGGCATTCCCCTCCATCTGAGATCAAAGAATTTTAATTTAGCGATGCCACACTACGAGACATGAGGAATAATCCTTTAGACAGTTTTACACAATCAGTCTTGGCTCAAGCTTATATGAGTGAACATTAATGCTTTTTACACCAGGATATTAAAGAATCCAGTTTACACTTAGAACATGTCAAGCATTGGACACGTCAGATAGGGTATCTGAGGTATTTGAAGTATCTGACACCTGAAAGTTGGACAAAGCTAAGCCTTTTTTTTTTAAGCAGATGCAGCAGACAATCAAAATTAGGGCGGTGTGATTATTAAAAAAATCAAGAGATCTAAATAGTCAATTATTTGGTGGTAGGTTTTGAATTGAAAGATTGAAAACCAATCTTCGGTCAGTAAAAAATGTGTAGTGTGGAGCAAAAGTCCAAATTGGAGGCAGAGTATTGATTCAGAGTTTTGTTTATGTTCATGAATGGCATTTTTCATTTATTTTTGAAAAGGTTAAACAACCTCATATCGAAATCGTGATTATATTTTTTCCCAGATCGCCCACCCCTAATCAGAAGTTTAGCTCAAGAGACTAAAACAAACTCAAACCCGCAATAGCAATGGAGGATTTCCTGATCCTTGCTGTGCCATCGTGAGGAGTAGCAGTATGTATCCATAGTTTAAAATGAAGGTAAGAATCAAAAGGAGCTTACCTGGACAAAGATCAGTGAGAAGCTTGGACTGTTTGGTAAGACAATCGCCTCCATTGTTGGGTTTTCACTCTTCACTACTATCTCTCAACCTTTTCTACCATGACACTGGCCATGAATGTGCACTGGACTTCAGAGGTACCAGTGTCCAAATATCCAACACAAATGTTGACCCCTCATTTTGAATGCAGCTTTAGAATCTGTGTGGTCACTGAAGTTGTACTTGAACGCTGAAACTAGCACAACTTGCAAGTTTTTTTGTGATTATAGAAGTTGCTAGGAAAAAAGTTTGACAAAGTTATTTCATAGATGCAGTGGCAGGACATCTCACTCTGTTACCAACAGAAGAAAAGGTTATCGTACAAAGTTTCTAAGATTAAGTTTGTGGACATCTGTGTTTTGCATGATTTTACACTTTTTACAAGACTTCCACCTAAAGTTTTATAAATGAGAAGTCAGAACCTGTTTGTAGATAACATAATGCCCTGAAATAAGCTACCTGAATATATAACGCTGATTGAAACATGTCTGTCTCGTGTAAGTTTAGTTTGTGATTAGAGTTGGAGCAGTTTTAAACGCTACCAAAACGGACGTCAATGTGATGAATCATAAAGTTTCTGTTCCTGTATCAGATTGCAGGACAGTATTCAGGCTTTCCTCTTCTGTCTCTGCTCTTGTCCTTTTGGCACATGGGCACAGACTTCACCTCGCGCTCCTTCTTCAAAGCACTGCTCAGTAAACAGCTCACTGTGAAAGGCTAGAATAGAAAATAGAGTTAGACAGACGGGGACAAGCATGTGTGTGTGAATCCAAGGTCAGACGGAGTTAACTTGATATTACTGTAGGTCATATAACATGCATCATTGGCTTAAACAGCAGCAAGGACAGGACAAGATGTTCTCAATAACATAAAACAAGAGAAATTATTAAATCGTACTGCAGCAATGACGTGGTTTGCCATTGATATAGATTGTGTACTTTTATTGAAAAGCACAAGTTACTATCAGAGAGTCAAAATGGATTTGGTCAAAATCAGCAACACTAGATGTAATTGACCTAATCGAGGACATTTCAAATGGAATAGAAAAAAAAAATACAACACATTTGAATTATTTAGAGTTATTCAGGTGACACACGGCAAATTGTACAAATTGATCAATGTAAATCAGGTACAGGAATATCACGTGTGGGGTGCCACAAGGGTCAATTTTAGGGCCTACATTATTCATAAAGCACATTATTGAAATCTGTACATATGTTGTTTATTATTCATGTGTTCATGAATATCTACTGCCTCTATCAAGTGAGTAAATGTAAAACAATAACGTTTTGCTACTTTTTGACATATAAAAAAAATAGATTGAAAAACAGATAGACAACAGGAACACCTCTGTTTCGTTGTGATTAGATGGTTAAACTCATAAAATGTTTCTGACTCTGTATGATGAGAAAATTATTTGTGTTACAGTTGAAAACAAGCTTCCTAAGCCCTGTGCTGTTACCATGGCAACAAAAAAGTTACTTTATTTTAATTTCTGGGAAATAAAAACTTCCCAAACAAAAATGAAACAATGAAAAGTTAAGAATCATCTTTTATCAGGTGCTCTCATAATTTTGTTAGTCAGAAAGTTGAAAAGCTTTTTTCAAATAAAATGATGTCAGTCAGTGCATAACCTCTTTTGTCCCATAAAACTGATTCACCACCTTTTCAATTTGACAAAATGTGTGACCACATTAAAACCAGGTCATTGTGTCATTACATAAGTCAGTAAATGTGTTTGTGTAATCAAATTGCAAAGATTAAAGATTAAACTTATAGCTTTAACATTTGGGTATTTGATGCTAAGTAATTGAGCGGCTTACATCATTTGTGCTAAATAAAGATCCATATTTAAGCAGACATCATTCACAAGCGATGACAGTTACACATGACATTTCTCTGACAAACCTGTTGCTCCACAAACTGTTGTGACGGATGAGATCACAGTGAAAACAAAGAGTGGTACATTTAGTCACAGCCTCCAGGAGAACAGTGACGGTGTTTACTTTACCGGTTTGACAAAGACTCTCAAGTAACACTATTGTCATATATTCTATTTTAATTTTTTCTGCTCTAAGGGTTTGAATCAACTACTTCAACATTGATTCACTTACACATTACTACTGTACCTACTAAGTACAGCTCAATCAAAATCAGAAATTATTTTATTGCCATTGTCAGTGAATAAGAACAAGAAGTGCCACTTATGGACACATAGACAAAAATGTAAAAAATAGCATCTTACACAATCTGAAGTTTTACTTGTTCATTATTGCAATAATTTCAATTCAACATTGTTCATTTTCTTCTTATTAAAATGCTGTTGTGAACAATGTAGCTTATATCCTCAGACTTTTCATTGCAATAACAAGGCTTAATTTTTATTTTGCTTTTATTTAATAACAGGTGTTGTGAAACCATAAATATTAGTGTGTGCATGATCGCCTTTCCACAGCTGTGACCTGTAACCAGACCTGGTGTCACCATCTGCTTGTCACCATCATGGCTTTGATTTGAAACATTGCAATTCCAGCTTCTGATTCTACAGGTTAATCCATGTTTGTTGTATCTGTCCCTTTCAATTAAACAATAAACTAAGGCTATGTTGTTGGGTTTTGTTTTTTGTTTTTTACATACTTTGAAAAATTTGCTTATATTATATTATATTATTGTATTATACATAGTGTTGTGAGGAGTGCCTTGGGAGTCACTTAATAGAAGAAAACAGACAATAGTTTCAGGTTTTGGGGAGTAAGTCTTGTTTTATACTATCATCATTTACTGTGACACTGAGAAAATAATAAGTGTTCGAGGCTTTTGGCCACTGATGGTAAACACAACATCTGATTGGGCTAAAGTGCCAATGACAGGTTGTTTTTTCATCAAATTAAAGTAAAATGTCATGCCGGTTTAGTGATAACTAATTACCAACAAATTTAGGTCAAAACTCCTGCAAAAGGTTTGAGAAATAAAAACACAAAAAATCACATTGATTTTTGTTAAATTTATGCTTACCTCGCCATAACATTGTTTTTATCGTGGCAAAATTGAAATAAATTTTAAATTTTTAATTCCGAATAGTTCATTTTCTACCGCTTAATCCCGTTAGGGGTCGCGGGTGACTGGAGCCTATTCCAGTGACTTTGGGCCTTAGGCGGGAAACAACCTGGACAGTGGCCAACTCGTCGCAGGGTTAGACAGACAAACATTCACTCTCTCACTCATTCACTAAGGGAAATTTACAATGATGCCCAATTAACCTAAACATGCATGTTTTTGGAGGTGGGAGGAAACCGGAGTACCCGGAGAAAACCCACGGTGACACGAGGAGAACATGCAAACTCCACCCAGAGAGATCGTGAGATGTTGATATGGTTCGACCCGGGAGTCGAACCCACGACCTCCTTATTGGGAAGCCAGAGCTTTAACCACTTGGCTACCGTGCACCCACATTTGTCATCAGAAGCTAAAACTACAGGGAAACAGTTTTAAAAAGCCTTCAGACATTTACTTGTGCTCCAAAAACAGAAACAGTTTTACTTTGAATTTGTACCAATTTTAGTCAAACGTGAGGGAAAAAAGGTCAGAATGAGAAGTTAGTCTACCAAATATTGCTAAGAATAGAAAATTGTAAAAACCTGTTACATGCACTTTAATGAGAACAATCCATTACCATAGGCCTCTTGTCTAAAGATAAGTCCATCAGTGCACAGAATGAAATAAAACTGCGACTAAATATATGTACAAAATAGCATAATACATTCGTTTTTGTCTGAACAGTTGCAGGACAGCAGGCTCGCACTAGTATCCACTGTCAGTGCTACAGTAACAGTGTGGGAAGTGTAGGGTGACTGGTCCAGCCTCAGTCCCAGTGGAATGACTCTGAGCAGAGGGAGTTCGGTGGGAAAGTTCACTGCCCTTGAAGGAACCTGATAAGCCTGAGGTGATACCAAGCCTGTTTGTGTTGTGCAAATTTGTAACGACTGCGGCACATTGCTGATACAGAGCCGCCTTGCACCATGTGTTTGCTGAGGCGGACGGTCCAAAGAGCACATGGACTGGGCGAGTCGATCTTATCTGAGCAGATGGAAACGCAACACCGCACTAATTCAGGCCGTTTTACAGTCCGCGGAAGGACGGTTACAGTCTTTTAGCATCTGAAAGTGTGAGCTAAACAAAGACTTAAACTAAATCAGGTCTAAATAAGAACCAATTGGTGTTGTCAGACGAAAATGCAAAAACATTGTCAATATTTTTTTTTTTTTGGTCGTCTTTAATACAAATAGATTTTTTTTTTTAATCTTACGGCAGTCCATATGTTTCGCTTGCTAATGCATTCTGATTTTTATTTCTGAATTGAGGATTTTGAAGAGCTTGTTCTTGCAAAACTGTGTTGTTAGTCAAATGCTAACTATAAGCAAGCACACTTTCCCAGTTTTAGTGAACAAGCGATGTATGTTTTTTTTAGACAGTAGATGGTACAATGTGAACTATTTTTCACCTGAATACTTTGACAAGATATAAATGCTAGGTGAAAGTTCATGTATAGTGCCTTTAAAGACCAGATTTAAAAGTTTTTGAGCCTTCATATTGCTTTGTTGATTTCAGACACAATGCTTGAAAATTCC
Source organism: Mugilogobius chulae (assembly GCA_038363315.1). Taxonomy (NCBI): domain Eukaryota; kingdom Metazoa; phylum Chordata; class Actinopteri; order Gobiiformes; family Gobiidae; genus Mugilogobius; species Mugilogobius chulae. The sequence continues at coordinate 31,011,722 of CM076407.1, read as the reverse complement.
CCTGCTGTCATCTTTTCCTTTCTTCTTCCACAATTCAAAAACCGCAGTAGCTAGCAGTTCCTACAAAATACGGAAACTTGTAGGCGCTTGTGTTTTAGACAATGCTAACATTTTAGTCAATCATTACAACTCATTGAAAAATTACGTCAAGCATCACGACATTGCAACACGGTCTCACAAGAAGGCGTACATTTAGCACGACACAAAAATAGCGTATTTTTAGCACGATATCAGTCCTGTTTTGCGTACATATGTTACGCCGTACATATAGCACGATATGAAAAAGCGTAAAAATGACACGAGATTTCACCGCGTAAAAATTCCACGAGTTTTGGTTGAAGCCACGTGGAGACGTTTTCTTCAGGTGAAACGGTTAAGTTCAGGCAAAAAGTTACTAAAATGGTTAAGATTAGGGTTGGGGCTTGGGGTAGGTTAAGATTAGATGTGTGATTTTGTTCATGAATAAGAACACTTCTTAACAACCTCCATTGAAATGAACGGGGACTGTGACGCGTACTATAATTACGCAAAAGAGCCTTAAACTCGTGCTAATCATACGCAATTTACATGTTGCGTTATGTCGTGGTATATGTACGCTTTCTTGTGAGATCGGGACATTCACAACCGCAGGAAGCCGTTGCTTTGGTGTGCGTTGGCATTTATCCTGACAAAGAGATTTATATTTAACTATTTATAAAATTATAAGGTGCTAATGTTAATGTTACTGCATGAATGATTGTTTCTGTAAAACAAATACTTTCTCGTCTACAAAGCAAGTTTTGTTTTTTTAGAGGAAAAATAACTTGCTATGGAGGGCCCTTACCTGTCAAGCATTCAGCTGATACAAGTACCTTTACCTAAGTCAAAAGCAGCTTACGTAGAACCAAACCACGACTACCTCTGAAACTGAAACATGTGTAATCAAACACTACACAAACCCATCCGTTTTACAGTTAGTGGGTTTGTACAGACTCAGTTACAGTCTCTTTTAACCTGTGAAAAGCTTGAGAATACACGTCCCCTCCTCGCCTTTAGAGATGGGATCTACATTGTGCAACATACACACGTGTAATCTGACCTTAGCCTATGCAAATCATTTGAAAGCGCTCTCTGGCACAACAAAAAGGGATAAAGTTCACCTCCACCGCGTTGCCTCACAATACGAGGGGGCGGAGCCAGACAGCCTTGAAGAGGAAATGGTTTTGTCCTGACTGACAGCTCTGAAGGACGCGCCGCCCCTCGCGCAGCGCGGAGGAGCTCATATCGACTTCACTCATCTGACGCATGTTCACAGTTTGTGCCCGTCTTACTTCCTGAGATAGTAACACGCGGTGGCCTTTCACATGATCCAATCGCTCTAATCACAAACTGCTCGACAACAGGGGAAGCAAAGTTCAGCTTGTACGCAACACTAAAACACACTTCAATGAGACCTGCTGTGTTAAGGCCTTGGATTTTTTCTGTTAACTGACAGAAGTTCAGGCGTGACACTGCAGGCAAGACTCTTTGCACATTTGCTGCTCCAAATGCATTTTTCTTTGACTTTGAAAGTAGATCAGTCCCTAATGTGGCTCCTACAGTCTAAAATATGCTTTAAAAATGGACTTTCAGTATGTATTCTGCAAATGCCTCTATGTCAACAAAATTAAGTAATACATTCTAATCTAACTTTGTAGATTTTTCAGTTTTGTCCACTCCCAAAAAAAAAAACATAATTAAATGAAAGTATGATACGATGGAAAATGTGTTTTAAGCTTTTGTTCACAGCTGTTAGAAGTGACACGCGTCAGTATGCTAATGAGAGTTAGCCACAATGCTAACAACAACAGATAAACTTTGTGGATTTTAGTGAACAAACTGTAGAATATTAGACAGAGACAGGACATCGAAAACTAATATTCAACTGAATAGATAATTCAACAAAATACCAGGGCTGGGAGTAAATAGATTTTACCTTATTTTATTTTAGTATTGCTAGCACTGCTGCTACCATTTTTGTGTTAGATAAAATCATGGTCACAGTCTGTATCTGACAATTTTTTATCAATAATGTCACCATAAAGAAAAATGATCTCTCTTTAATGTAACTTGTTAGTGCAGGGTAGCCGGGGATACCACAAGTTTTTACAAATATTGACAAACTAGCGACCTTTTACTCCTCTTTAGTTCTAGTGTTAGCTTCATTTAGTGTACTTTTTATTCACATTTACCGTGAGTCATTTTCAAGACCATATTTCAGACCAGGATTAGACCAGTTATAGATGTGTGTTTTAGGTTTTAGGTGATAGGTGATAGATTTAGGTGATACTTAGAGAACTTTCTGTGAAAGTGAAAACAAAATAATTAGACATAGCTTTACCAAATGCTTTTTCAATGGAGTAAGACAATCCCAAAACGTTCAGACTACTAATATAAAAAATATAGTTGAGATTACACATTCACTTATGCTGTGCTCTTCTTACAAATGAGTGACATGGCCTTTAGACGTTTACTTTGGGAGGAGGGCTGTTGGCTGCCTGTTTGACCTGGCATTAGCACTGTATCCTCCAAACCCATTTACACACAACGGGCAGAAACAAGAAACTAGTTCAGCAACAAGTTGAGCTGCAGGAAAAGAAAACACAAAGACGCCTCTGAACCAGGCAGCAGCAGGCATTACGAAAGCTCTGTCACAAGACCGGGCCTCACAGGAATGCTGTTGTAACACCCTCATGCAACTGTTGACAAAAGGGTTAAACATTAAGCACACACAAACACACACTTATGAGCTGACAAAAGGGCGGGAACTCAGACTATAACCGCCTCTGCAACGCTTTACTGCCAGTTTATGATTTATCTTTCCACGAGGCTGGTCAGCTCAGACCAACGCAAAACACAAACGTGCAAGATAACATTCGTAGTATTACTCGAGTACAGAAGTGATAGTTGAAATGAGTCTTGCAGTAAAAGACAACAAGACTTTTTGGTGCCACTTAAAAATAGCAACATTGTATTAAACTTTAAAGGCACTCTGACAAATTTGTGCAATAACCTAAAATCAGTTTGCTTTGCACAGATATCTTGGTAATGTATTATTCAGGTGGAAACTAGTCCACAATGTCCTGACTACAACTAAGAATGACCTGTTTGTTCACCAAAATGCACAAAGTTTATCTGTCGTTATTATTGTTGTGGTTAACGTTAGCATTAGCCACGTTAGCTGCAGTTATTATTTGAGCATTATTTGACTTGCGTTAATAATGATTTTTTTCATTGAACACATTTGTTTTGTTCTTATTCAAATACAGCAATTTGTTTAGTTAAATAATTTTTTTTTTTTTTTTTTACTTTGTTCCATTTAAATCTTACTTTGTTCAAAATATAGCCTTCTCAAATATGTGCTATCTTATCTTGTCATCCTGTTATCTAATTGGCTAGTATGAGATGATATTTGTCCCAGGTTATTTGTTTTTAGTAGTTTTGCTTTTAGTAGCAGATGATATATTTTCATATATATCGTCTAGACACCAGTAGTTGTTTTTGACAGATGAAAAACATTGCGTGTTTCTGCAGAATAAATGACCAAAGCAAAAAAACATTTTAATGTGAGATGAGCGATTTTGTTATGCTATATGACAGATGACAGTGACCTCTTTGTTTTATGTGAGTCAGAAAAACAATCTAATTTGATTGCATGGACGTTGTGGAGTTGATTTGATGCACCAGGGTGGGGGAGCAGACCCACTCTTGTAAAGCATTGCAGAGCAGAAGTGTCTGATCAGAATCCTAGAATGTGATGGCGTCATTAGGCCACATGGTGAGCAGGAGACAGTTTTTACCAGGTTTAGACTTTTCTTTAATAAGAATGACTAAAAACTTGGACCAGCCTGTCGCATAGTCAAGCTTCTTACCAAACCCTCCTCCTCACATCCAGCAGCCTGCCCACACTGTAACTGTCAACACGGCCTTAGTTTCCATTGCTCAAAATGGAAGTGGGACGCTGATAGAAACATACATGCACAGCTCAGAAGAAGAGAAAAGAGAGAGAGAGCTGAACACAAACGCATGAATAATGTGGTGAACTCCTGTTGAACTTTGGGCACCACCAGCAGCAGAACAGAGCCACAGATCGACTCCACATTGCAGCTCAGAGGCGTGCACCCGTTGACCTCCAAAAACCACACACACTCCAAACACGCATGAAACCGTGGCAACAGCTCCGGGCTATTGTGACTGCAGCGTGACTCATTACACGCTGCTGCACCTGGGTATAGTTAGGAGCAGGACTTTCCTTTGATAAACTCTGGAAAATGTGTGCAGAGGCAGTGGTGCAACAAGGACATGAGTGTTGCTTTGAGATAGAGGTCAGGACTGAACATAGTCGCGAGTCTGTTTCGTTATAGCATTCTTCTGAAGAAAGTAGCTTGCAAATATAGAGATTTGAGGTTACTTTAATTTATTTGTTTTTCCTTTCTAGAGTAGCAGTTACAAAATGTTACATAAAACGGTGCTTCCAGAGGAAAATTTTGTTGCTCAATGTAATCTCTTTTCATCTCACGAGACAAAGATGAGATTCTCAGTGTTGCTCCTAAATCTCTTAGGAGCAACAAATGAGACTAGAAACATTTGAGAAATACTTGATACCATAGTGAGATCTCAGTCATATCTCAAATGGAGCTGAAACTGAGCTGTGGCCTGCTTGATCTCATGGAGCAAAAGATGGAAACAGGAGACATAACTAAAATCTCAGTTGGTCTCAGAAGGCTAACATTGTCTAGGAGCAATACCTGAGACCTTGTTGAGATCATTCTTGCTTATCTTTCTCTGGGTTTGGGTCTTTTTTCGAAGAGTAGGTCTTGTCACCACCAGGTTGCAGGTTCGACTTCTTTTTCTTTCTTCCAGACACTCCGGTTTTCCCCACTAAGCAAAGCATCAGTTATGGTAGTCCTAACCAAGCCCAGAAAAAGGATCTGGAGATTAACATGGGAACAGCTTATCACTCACTGCTCAACAACTAGCAAATGTGGACAAATGTGGAAATATACTGTGTCAAATACAGACTCAAAGACATGGAGATGAATAAAGTGATTCAACCTTCCAAATATGGAAATATATGTATCTAGCAGTGCTAACAGAAGCTAACGTGATGCTAGCGCCGTCTGCTGTCTTTTAGCATCTTTTTTAGCTTTTTGTTTACTTTTCTCACATAACGAAACATCAGTAACCTCCATTTAGACCCGGTTGTAACTCGACTTGAATTAATTAATACACTTAGTTCGCCAAAAACGTCCTAAAAGGATGAAAGCTTAGCTTCTCGTACTGAGCACATGGTAAAGCATGAGACGCTTTCCCTCGCAGGCTACGCCCCTAAATACTGTATGATGCATTACCGACTGTATCTATTCTGGATCACAACCCTGGGCAACTAAGCTGTTATTGAATGAGACATTGATTTTTAAGTGTTTTCTTGAAACATTTATTTAGGGTTAGAATTTATTGCTTGGCCCATAACAGGGATGCATTGATTCAGCTTTTTCTGTTCCGATTCTGATACTTTGGCTTAAGTATTTGCCGATACCTGATATCAACTGATACTAATGTAAGAACGAAATACCTAATTTTTCTTATCAAAGCATTTGGTTATGTAGTGTTATGTACTATTATTTATTGTGCAAGTCACAACTTAACACTTAATCTGAATAAAATGCCAAACATTATGAGACGTTCTGAATCAACAACAGCCAGCTCATATAGTAAATATCTTGACAAGCAGCCAGCACACCTATAGATACTGTATGCTCTGATATTTCTTTTCTATTGTTGTTGTCGTCTCTGTTATTGTGACCTGTTTTAATCGTGTTGTCAACTGGGGTAGTTCCTGTCTTTTTTTACAGTTGCATGTCCCGAAGAAGACCCTGTTGGTGGTTGAAAGGCATCTACATGTCCCTACAGCAACAATAAAAAAACTTTTTTTTAAGTCAGTAAATGCCTCAGAATCTTCTTTTTGTGTTTGATGCCTGATACCTTCTGGACCTCCATCCTTGACGAACATCAGGCTATTTTACATGTTACTGACCCACAGATGCACTCTTCTCATTTACTGGTTAAGTCAAATCTTTAAATTAAAAGAAAATAAACTATTGCTCAAAAAAGTTGTATACCTTTATAGAAATACTGAACATAAATGTAACAGTCTGCTTCTTTATAGCTAGTGACTTTGAGCTGTTTTTTAGTTAGTAGTTTTAGAATCGGGGTTACTTTTCATTCTTTTCATTTTTGTTTTGGTTCTTTTTTATATTTAACTCTTTTACTGGTGCTTCCACCTCAAATTGCAGGCAGTATTCTACAGTGTTACCTAATATATTTCTTTAGCGCTCACTTGTGACTACTTAAGTCTGACTGTAAACTGCTGCTCTCAAGGCAGTTTCGTGTGACTAGCTAATCAATGATCGTGACATCATTCCACATGATCGCCAAATGGCATGAAATCTCAATTTAGCCTGCAGCACTTACCCTCAAATAGTCCTTTATTAGACATAAAGAATGAATTGATAGATATAATTGCGGTTGAGACATTTCATCGAAAACCAACCATAACCAAACCTAATTGTGAAGGTTAAAAGCAATCAGAATTACACAGTGCATTGTTCCACTCATGCATCACTGGTTCATTTGACTATTAGCACCATTAGCTAAATCAGCCCAGCTAAAGCCAACATTGTGGTTATTCATGTTTTCCATTTCCCCTCAATGCTTTCCGAATCTCTCTAACCACTTCTGTCTACATGAACCAAGTCGCTGTCCCACTTGTCTAGTTCAATTTTATATGGCTGACGCGCAGTCTTGTGGTGCGGCGTGAATGAGAATAACAGCCTTACTGGTTTTCAAAGCGTTTGTTTAGCCTCAGCCAAAAGGGAAACTGAAAAAGGTGTGTATTTTTAAGAAGAGATGGATGTCCTCCTTTATTAATGCACTTTAAACACAACCATGCTTCAAAACTTATTTTAGGTTTGACCAATGCACTTAAGAGGGTGAATTTCTGTTCAATATTTTACAAATAGTCTTCGACATCCAACCAGCTTTTTTCCGTTTCCCACAGTACTGTATGTCAATAAAGTCTCTAGACCTTTGCATTTGTATTTTGTATTTGTACATCAGCAGGGTCATGCGAGCTGGATAGAGCTATGGCTAACTAAGCTAGCATAAGCAAAGTTCTTTGCACATGCGACACTGATGCATTCATCGCATGCTCAGAATCTTTCCTGGTTCTTTAAAAAAAAATAAGAAAAAGTAAACACTTTTTAACCCCTAACTTATATACATAAGGGGTTAATGTGGTCCAACAATGAAACTTATTTTTTGTCTCCATCACTGTCCAAAACTCTCGCCTCACAGTGAGAAGGTTAGTGGTTCGACTCCCTGGAATCTGGAGTTTGTAAGTTTGTCTCAACTCAAAGGTGGGTTTCATCCAGGCACTCTAGTTTCTCCTACCCACCAAAACATGCACATTAATCTTTCAGCTACGATAGTCCTGGCCTAGCAAGAAGACCTAAAGTATATCATGAAGATGTGGAGATGTGTCCCAGAGGGTTGCACTGGCGCTCACTGCTTCTGCAGGTGCTCCAGAGGCTTTAAAGAATGGGTCCAATGCAGAGAACACATTTCCTGACAGAGACTATAACCTTAGTAATACTTGCAAACAAACACACTAATTTACACTTAAATCAGAAAGTAAAATGACTTGTTTTTAAGTAAACAGAACTTCTCAATCATTGTAACTGTAAGTGTTTTTACAGTGTATCATGCTGTCAGTGCGTGGTAAAATCCCAGCTTAGTCATTCTAAGAAAGTCGCGCCACCTGGAGATCTCATGACTTCCTGGATCTAAATCCGCCCATGTGAGTTCTGTCTGTCTGCCCAACACTGTGTTTGTGTGTTGAATAAGGCTTTAGTGGCTCTCATGTAATGTCTGTGCTGAACTCAAATGCCCCTGATCGTATTTTCGCCCCGTCTCAAACAGATTTATGGCACGTTGTGAACTTTTAAGCCCAGGGAACTGTGCTCCTTGTGTTGTTCTCAAACTCGGTCATGAAAAGGCAGTCATGTGCATAGGCTAATAGCGCCTGAAGGGTTTCGCGTAACATAAATAGTAGTTGTACAGTTTCCAAACAAGCTCGACTCCCTTAACTGCTTTTGATGAGTCGGCTAGATTAATATCAGATTCAGCTGACGGGAAGTACGATGAGGCAATAGGGCTAGTACTAATAAAAGCTTTCTCTTCGTCTGGAATATGATCTGCCTGTTATCATTGTTTTCTGTTGCTATGTTTGCAAGTATTAAACAGATTGTCGAGTTTGTCTGGTAGAGTAGTTCCTGAAGTATTCGATCAGTCAAGTTGCGATTTGTATAGAATAGTTCACAGTTAAAAAAGTGATGATAACTAAAAAAAAAAAAACTGACACATTTTTCTAACAGCATACAATATGTCATAACTATTGTGTGTTCATTTAGATATTGACATTTGCTTTCAAAATGTCTGCTGGGTAACAATTTGCTGAAAAAAACTGGAAACATTTTTAGTAAACTCTTAGACAGAATCATGTTCACTACATTTAAGTTTGTCTCTTTAATTGTATCAAGGCTCATTTATCAAAACTTTAATTGCAAAGTAGCATATTCATTCAAAGCCTCTTCAGGCACAGCGTTTTAATATTTTGCAGACTATATGGTTCAAGGTTATTTTATTCATACCAGGTGCAATTTGTGAGTCAGCCTTTCAGTCATTTATATGTGCGTCTGTATAAAGTGACAACAGTGCATTAGTGCAGGTCAAAGTAGCCACTGAAAATAGGAAAAATACAGGCTCATGTGCCAAATGAATCACTATCTGACACTAAAAAACAATAAACTTAGTGTATGTTTTACCCTATTGCAGTTATGCCATGACTTTCCCAAACACTACCCCAATAGATTTTGGAAAAAAATATTGCAAAATACATTTTGTATAGCCAATAATGTAATGTGAGAGTGGTGTCCCATAACTTGGTAAACACTAGCAGAGTATTGACACTGGTACTGGTTTCTCAATAAGGAGATTGTCCAGTCTGAGGTCAAACCAAGACCACATCTCATGATCTCTCTGGAGGAGTTGCTCATAGAGTTGTTCTCTCCATGTTTCCATGGATTCTCTCTGGGTACTCTGGCTTCCTTCCACCTCCAAAAGCATCCATTTATAGGTCAGTTGGCAAAACTGTCCCCTTAGTGAATGAATGAGAAAGTGAATGAATGATCTGTCTCTTAACCTTGAGATGAGTAGGCCACTGTCCAGAGTGATCCCCGCCTAAGACCCAAAGTTACCAAGAGTGGCACCAGTCACAATACTGTTTCTGTTTCGATACATTACGCACCAACTAACAATGATTACAATCCAAACCAACCTTCAATAGTTCAAGCTTGCCCAAACAAGAAAATGTAAAAAGCAACATTATACAAAACTCAAAGAGCTTATCATGTCATACAGTTACAGTACATTCATGCTTCTAATACCAACAGGCTTCCTCAAAATCAAACATTCAAACAGCTCCAACACAGGTAAATAGATCCTTAGGATAACAGCCCAGGTCACCATAGGCTCTCACTTGTATTTGTGCAAACATAGCAGCTGAGTAAGAGCCATGACCCAGGCGAGAGCAGGAGGGAGGGAGGGAGGGCTGTTGCGAAAGCCAAATCCCTCTCATGTCGAAGCCCTGACCTCATCCCGAGTTTACACGCAGTCACCTCATGCTGCTTGTTATCTGCAAAAGTCACAAACCAGCACATTCCAGCCCTCGGCAACCAACAAAAAAATGTCAGCGAACAGAGCCTGCTGTGCTGTGAGAAAACCAGATAAGCAAATAAACCAGCGTCCCAGCTCTCCATAGTTCTTAAATTAGGGGAAAGATAAAGAAAATATGACAGCCTTTCATGTTTTTTCTAATTGTTACTTTGTTTGGTGAGATAGTTCCTTCGCATGCTAAATATTTGTCATAGTTTTATATTAGTTAAGCTGCTGACTGGAAAAATATGAAAAAGTTGCATTTTACATGAAGAACTCTTAAACTGAATACCTTTAAATCTTGGAACCCAACATTTTAGTTTTGTATTCACCTTATTCTGCCCCACCCACTTTTCTACCTGTTTAGCTCTGTTAAGTTAGCTAACATGTTTGCTTGTCTGTTTTGTGGGTTAATTTCAAATACATATTATAACAGTTAAAGTAAACTGAGTGACTGAATTCTACAAGCTACAAACAGCTAAGCAGGAAGAGCACTGCCAAGAAAAGTAGGCGGGACAGAATAAGATGAATAACATCAAAATGTTTGTTATTTTATCCTCGGTTAAATGTACTAATCTTGGTTATCTGGACCATTTCAGCAGGAAAAATCTTCAGTATGATTAATTTAGTTTATATTGTGCAGTTAGCCCAGGTTCAATTCTAGTCATTTCATAGAGCTAGTCCTGGTTTAGCTTCTTTTGAACTTTTTGGTTTAGCTCTTAATGTTTTCTGAACATGCTTAGGCCTGTGTTAAAGATTAGTTCTGGTGTAGCAAGCAGTAGATTGCCTTAATCACTATAAAGATCTTACATAGCATGACTGAAATGATGGTCCCGGTTTAGTTCAAGCTCTATTAAGTGGTGTGTCGTGTTGATTTAGTGTGTCTCCTTTTTGACTTTGGCTAACAATGGTTATTTCAACATGCCAAATATTTTTCTTTTAGAGAATGCCCAGTAGAATTTTCACAAAGAACAAGTACATAAACACACCCATAGAGCTATAATAGCAAATGTCAAGGGTGGAGGAGATGTATGTAGGTCAGCGTAGTGATTGGGGCTTTGCGAGTGTTGCTTACTCAGCAGCCCGGAGCGCGGCTTAGCTCCTTTTCAGTCCTCTTTTTACACAGACCACAGGGCAGTAAATAGCCACGAGGAGGATCACAGACTTCACAGCTGATTGGCTCAGCGCGACATAAACAGGAAGCAGAGGCCGCGAAAAAGGTGATAAACAAAGACCCAAGGACACAAGAGCAAAAGTAAATGTTTAGAAGCCGTTAGATTAGTGAGGAGTTGTTTGCGTATACCAGGTTTGTTGAGTAAAGTGGTTAGGGATGAGTTAATTAGTGTTTGGGGAATAACAAATGTAGATAACAATAACTCCAAGGACTTATAGGTCTTGTGCCCATTTTTTGCTGTCTTAAAAACAAACAATAAAAAACTTTCAACATCACTCCACATGTTTTGCTCACTTACAAAATGCATTCTGAGGATCATAATTCTTCACTACGATGAGTTTAGAAGCGATTGAGAGAGTTGAGGTGTGTTCGCAAAGCTAACACAAGCTAGCGCTATGCTACGATAATAAACAAGCGTACTTTCTGGGTTTTAGAGAGTGAAATGTGCAGGGTCAATACTTGATGTTATTGCTTATTTACTTATTTTATTACTTATTTATTACTTAGAATTAGCACATATATCGTCAAAGTATCTTTTTAGGTTCAAATTTGTGTAATGTCTACAACTGGTGTTAAAAATATTTAGGTTAAAGTTAGTGTTATGTCTACAACTAGTGTTTAAAAAAATTAGGTTAAAATTAGTGTAACGTCTACAACTAATAATTTTCCACTGAAATCAAGGACTCTTATGAACGTTTGTAGCATTTGGCTAGCTGCAGTTAGCATGTAGTTAGCATACCATCACAGTTTGTCTACATTTTTTTAATAACAGAAATGAGGTGTAGCATCTTATTTCACACAAAAACTTGAGTAGTAGCCTACAATTCTTCTAAATGTATTATAATCCTGTATTTTCATCTACTTTCTCAAGTTGTAGGCCTACTTCTAAATAAAACTTATTCTGTGATAAAGACACATTGTTTCTTTACCTGGTCTCTTGTTCTTTTTCAACACTTTTAATGACACATTTCTTTCATTCATAATTTTCACACTTCACAGTTACATTCATACTTTTATTTTTACAATGATTATAGCTCACTGTTGTAGGAAGTTTCATGTCTTTTGTGTAACTTCTGAATACTCCTACACCTTTGGAATCCAGCCGTGATTCAATGCAGCGTCAGCACTCGCAGATAACAGTGATGCATCGAGTATGGTATGTTTACAAAGATGGCCTACACGCCACATTATTAAGTGAGTCATTAACAGTCGGCTGCCACCTCGAATACCAACTATATTTATTATTACTGCTAAAGTACTTTGAGGCACTCCTTGTTGACGATTATGTAAAGCACAGCCCTTTGACGGTAAATGACTCGGCAGTGTAATTAGATCCTGGAGCAGTGAAGCCATGAGGCGGCTGCTACTTTTGTTGAATAGAAATCATCGCGCGTCTTCCTGTTCTTTTCACTTGCACAATGCGGATTACGTAATCGAAGTATGCCGCAACTGAAAAGGTTTCACTTCCTCTAACTCACCATTAACTCATTCTTGACACACAATTGTGCACAGTAGTGACAGATTGATGCATTTTACACGGCGCAAAGGTATGATAGCAACAAAATATGGCTTTCAGCATTAGTTGTGAGTAAAGTCTTGTGCACTAGAAGAAATTAAGTTTGTTTTTTTTGTTTTATTTGCCTCTACATGACTTTTGGGAGGGGCCAGAGTAACGTGTCATGTCTGTGGTGAAGTGTGACTCTTCTACAATCATTTGGCAGATGTTCCAACATGTTATGATGAACTTTAGCACAGCCAATCCGAGCAGGAAGCACAGCAAAACTTGTTGATTAAGGTATTTTTGCGACTGTGAGAAAGAAAAAAAAAGCTGCAAAATGTTCTTGCACTTTTGACACACGTTTAAAAATTGCAGATGATTTTAAAATCCTTCAATGTGCAGTAAAAGAAAAATATTTTGCTCATTGTTTACATTTTACATTTTGCTCTTGACTCCATCTAGTGGTTGTGAAAGACAGAGTTCGTGACTTGGGCTTCAGTCAGACTTGAGTCACTATTTTGATAACTTAAGACTTGATCAAATGGACTAAGACTTGGAGACTTGGAGATCAGTGACTTGGACTTGGAACCTTGTTACTTGAGACAATTTAATGATTGAATGATATTCTCAAATACTTTTGCATTGACAAAGTGCAATAAGTCCCTCCTAATTTCATTTATGTGCCTAAAAATGTGATATAAACTTAAAAATTAAAGCACTAAAAGACTTGAACTTGATTTGGACTCATATGGAACTTGGCTTGGATTTGACTTGACTCTCTTTCACTTGGGATTTAACTCCAAAGACTTGACGCCAAAGACTTGCAAAATAGTGATCTAATCCAACATCTGTTAAAATATAACAAAATAGCTTGAGTTGCTTTGTTAAATGTTAAATGATTTTGTCCCAATGTTGGTGCAATTGTAATCCAAAATGTTTAGATTTTTAAAGCCAACAAATAACATTTTGAATATAGTTTGCTGTGCCTTAATGATGGATGGTTTTAGTCCCAAACAACACATTCACTTGGATGAGTATGAATATTGCCTTGACGCAAGTCGTGCTTTTGTTCTATATTTTTAGGCTAAACATATTCTGTGTCATCCTAGCAGTCCTGGCAGCGGTTGCACATATCAGTTCCTTTTATTGCGGTTTGTTTAATATTCACATAGTCAGGAGTTAACAGTGCACAGACACAGTGACATATTGAGGTAAATAAGCTCTGAAAACCAAACACAGTGATGTCTGCCGGCTGTGGCTCGGCAGTGTGCAAGCAGTGGGCTGTTGCATGCTTCTCTGACAGGGTAAAACGCACTGAGTGGAAATAATGAGTGACATATCAGCCCTGTTACCCAAAGAGCTTTTAGAGGCAAAAAAACCCTCAACCCTCCCTCCCCTCGCTCTTACACGCTGTCGCTGCCTGGCTTTGAAGGTCAGATGAGAAACCGGAGAGTGACTGGTTCAAACAGGCCCCGGGTGGAGGGAGGGAGGGGGAGTGTGGGGCGTGTCCTACTGAGCATGCCCAGTAGAGGAGGAATGCCGTGTGATGGCAACACAGTGGGCTCTCCCTTCTGCTGATGCACTTTGCGCCCCCAAGCCCTTTTCCATCCAGTCTAGTGAGCGCCAGATCAATTTACTGTGGAATGAACACAAAGTTGAAAGCTGACGCACGCAACAACACAGCGCACACACTTATATTCACACTATTGTGCACGACCGCAGTGACACGTTGTTGCTCTGCAATGCAGCTAGGCTGGAACACACAGAGGAATTTACTCTTGCATGCTCCAAAAAAAAGGGAAGGGGTTAAACGCAAGAGATGATATTGTTTGCAGGGAAACTCCTACATTTCACAATCGCAGGTTTACAATGCAGCAAAGCCAATTTGATTGCAAGTTTGTCTGAATTCATCCAGCAAAGTGCTGAGTCATGATTTTCTGAAACGTCTGTGTTAATCATCGGGGTGGGACCTGTGCCTCCGCGTGATGTTTTTACGATGAATGACGAGGATTGTTTGGAGAAGTGTTGTCATGTCTACAATGTTTTTGCAGAACCCTGCAACCTTGAAGCATGTTCCTAACTGTAATTGTGTTTTTGTTCCTTTGTTTCATCACCTCGAATGACCAATCACAGATGAGTCATGCCAACTTCACACTAAAACTTGTAAATCAAAACTAAATACTGCAGTATTTGAACATGTACAGACTTAAAATAAAATAATGGCATTTCATTAGAACTAACAGCTTGAACAGAATGACTTTGGGCTTTTTCAGACCCCAAAAAATAAAGTTCGAAGTGTCTTTTCTGTGTCTAATAATTGACCAATTGTCCACTAAAAATGGAGAAAGATGTTATGTTGTTAGCATTTGGCTAGTTGCCATTAGCATCATGACACTGCTAAACTCATGTTGGTTGACTTCTAAAAGTTGTTAAAAATGCTACAAAACACAGTGGTGAATCATTCATCAAAAACCTAGCTCTTTAAGTTAATTTGTTATAACAAGAAACTGCAATTTAAAACACAGGAGTCAGTAGGACAAAACAAGCTTACAGGTAAATAACAACTGATCAGTATCAGGTTATAGCTCCTTAGGGCATATAAAGGTCAGAGCAATGTGATGTGATAAAATGAAACGTCTCAATCTCCAAAATGTTGTCCAGATGACTACCTTTCATGTCTGTTCCACTGGAATATAAAACACACTTACTCCAAGTTGCACATTTTTCTCATTTTGTGCAGGCCTAACCAAAGGACTGTTTTTTATATATATAAATTGGTGTTGTCCATTGGTTCTCAACCTTTGTTAGTCAACCCCACCAAAAAATAATAACTTTAGGCATTAGGCATACAAAATTATGCTTGAATTATTGGCATTGCACCATATGAATGGATCCTATTCAAGCTACTCGATTTCGTAGAGTCCTGACACAAACAACTGAGACACTATTTTATTGGTAAAGACTTTCTGGACCTAAAATTTCTTAATTGCATGTCAATGACATCACAGCATTCTGTCAGCAGCAGTGAGTAGTGAAAATGAATGTAAGTCAGTGGAGACAAATTACTATGTGTTATCAAAACACAACTTAACTAGAAAAATAAGCTGCTACAGCCAAAGAATAAATACTGACATCTAAAACAAGAAAATCAGGTAAACAGTAGCAGGAAAAATAACCGCACTTCCTTTTCGTTCACAGACTTTAAGGTCACACATAGTTCAACTCCTTTTCTGATGTTTGAAGAGTGAGTTATTGTTAGTTATTGGTTGCATCTTTGCCATGAAAATATTTTATTGAATTTCAGCCTATCAAGCAAAATTCAGTCCTAAAAAAAGCTACGAAACACAATTTATCAGGTGTTCTTATCTTTTTACTTTTGCCACTCAGAATGTTCAAATAAAAGAATCTCTGTCCTCTATCTTCTTTTTAAAAATAATCTTGAACAACAACACTAACACAAAAATATATACACAGTAGATCTCAGACAAACCAGGACGAGATGCTGAGGGGAGGGGGACTCTTTAACGCATGCAAAGTGGGACCACATGTGCGCACAGTCTTATAAATAATTGAGAAGGGCCTGCCTGGTGGAGTAGAGCAGGCGCTGACTAGGCTCTGAGGGTGGCAATCTTAACTACTGTGACAAAATGCTGCCGAGTGGAAAGTGACATTTACGGGATATTGATGCTGAGGCTTGTTGTCAGACTCTGTAATGAGCTGTGTGTGCAAGCGGCCATATTGAAATAAGCTCCAGCCGTTGTCTAAACAGTCTGGATGTCGAATGTATTCCAGCGATTTAGCGAAAATTGCACGTCGAGTCGGAGCCAGATAGAGCTATTGTGCATTGTCAGTCAAGCTTAAGGCAAGCCTGGATTACAATTAACTGTCAATGGTATTCAGACGTGTAATGGGTTGTTCATTGGTTGGCTTTGGAGATTGGATCAAGCAAGATTGGAGAACAAGAGGAATGATTTGAATACAAGGAACAGGGCTAATTTCTCTCACATTAGAATGAAAATGAGAAATTACTTGGATTTTTCACCCGATATGTGACTTTAGTAGGCCGATGTGTGTCAATTTAGCTATACAAATTCAGATCTTATAAATTATTGTGTTGCTGTAACTGTTTACTAAATGTGTCTACAAAAATGATTCATATTAGTGTTTAATTGCAATGTTCTGTTTATTATTATCAGGTGTTTCCCTTCAAAGGAATCAGACCAGTTTCTGAAGAAAAAGTATACAATGAAATGTCAAAAACGTAAAATAAGCAAATTTTCACGTCTTTTACGCCAATATGTTACAAATAGCGCACACGTAAAATAGTCACAAATTATGGTTGTTTACAAATGTAAACACCCAACTTTGGGTTCCCAGACATTCTCAGAGGGTCCCCAGGGGTTCATACAAAATTTGTTGATACTAGATTAGTTTGCATAATTGTAAATGAAAGGATATTTACTAATTAAAAACAATGCTATAACTGTCTTAATGAAAGTGACTTGAATAACAGAAATTCTCCAAAAGATTATTAATGGACAATGGAGCTTAAGACATTACAAAACTTGAAATTCTAAATTGTGAGTGTTTTCTGAAGCTCAGATGATCGAGAACTTACTAAACAGAATTCATCAAACTGTGAAGATAAATGAGAGAACAATTGTATGACATGGTTTTGTTTCATGTTTGCCTAACATGTCTGTAGAAGTTACTTTTTATGCAAAACACACATGTCTGTGTGCACGCTGTAAAAATAGTTTATCTTGTAGTGTAAGTACACTTTCTTCCTTATGTGCTCACAAAGGCCAGTTATGATCACAGACATGTAGTAAGTTTAATTTTCAAATAACTTTTTCAAAAATCTTTGGGTCAAGTTTATCAATACTAAGATTCAAAAAACACTGCATAATTTAGCGCATTAGCCTCATGACGTTTGACTGTGTATACGTTCAGAACAATATTTTGCTATGAACAATGCACTTTTTTTTTTTTTCCTTTGAGACAAGTTGGTAACAAAATCAAGCCCAGTTTAGGTCAAATCTTCTAGAGGTTACGATGCATTATTCACTCTGTGCTGCTTGTTTCTGTTTTGGAAACCAACCTCACTTTGGGCCTTAGGTGGAGGAACACATAGAGATAATGGTCTGGTCATACACAGCATTGAAGTTCATGAAGTTTGGACCTCTGCTAAAAAAGACTGTAAATTATTTTCATGTTTGGGACAACAGACTTTAGGGCAGAAACATTATCAAAAAGCTGTTAAATAATGGCCAATGTTATGAATCGTGATGATAATTATCATTATCCATGTCAATATAAGGTTATCAGAGCTGGTGAAAACTTCACTCATTAGCCTTTTAAGCACCAAAGTAAAAGTGCATCAAGTCCTTTCAGGCTCTCTGTTTCCAGACTCTAGATTCGAATAAGTTTTAGCTTCAGTTTGTTTGTTTGTTTGTTTGTTTTTACTCTTCAAGACCAAGTTTACAGGCTCATATTTACTGGACATTTCAAGAGAAAAACCCAGCACCTAAAGCATTAAATCAATAAAAATGGCAGTGACTACGTAATTTTCATTGAAGTAACTTCTGGCTTTAAATTCATACACATCATGAGGTCTCTCAATTCAGTTGTAGTTGATTGATTGTTTTTAGAAAACTGTTATTGCATAACAGCATAAATCTTGAATAAGACAATCATTCACGCAATTGTTCATTCACTAGACCAATCAACCTCTACGTGCATGTTTTTGGTTCAGAGAGAAGACAATGTCACACAGGCAGAACATGCAAACTTGACCCAGCGAGATCAGTCTAATTTGATTTGGTCCGACCCTGAATTTGAACTCCCGATCTCCTTGTTGGAAAGCACCCTAGTTTTTGTTGTTTTTTGCTTTAGAACCACTGTATGGCCTCCTCTTGTTTACTTCTTGCTCGTTGCTACAGTCTTTGATATAAAAAGTTGTCTTTAATTAAATAGGATATAGATTTCTTAGCAACCGGTGCACAACACAGTCAGACATGCGATTACACTGATTACATACAAGAACCTGGAGAGTAATTAACCTGCACTTATAGACCCACTGATTGGCATAATCATATATAGTGTAACGTCTGTGCGGATTTGAAGCTGTAGGCTACATTTCATGCTCCAAAAAGTGGTGTGAGAAAAGTGGATTCTGTGGAAGAATCCTAATCAAGGTGCGCCTGCTTCACCACAGGAATAATGCAGCCAGCGGATAATGTAGTCTTTATTTGCAAAGTCACGTCTGTGCCTTCTGATATGGAAATGAGTCTTCCTTTGAGTAATTGAGGAGTGCTTTAGAAATTCAGCCCCAGGTTTATTGCTGTATTGTCTTTGAGGATCAGAGGAGGAGATGTTATAAAGATGACAGCGATATTAAGACACTCAAAGAAGCCGTGTCGGTCACTGGGAGTTATGGAGAATCGATCAGATTTTTAAGTCCACTGAACTTTATCCAAATTTGTTTTTCTTCATAAGGGAAAACGTAGCAGCTTTAGACAGGTCTTGCAAAGTACATTCCACAAAGTGTTTTATGTTAAGTAATATATCAGAGATAAACAAGACTACGTACTTCACATGTGTCAAACTCAAGGCCCGGGGGCCAGATACGGCCCTCCACCTCATTTCATGCGGCCCTCAAGGTCTTTTTATAGTGCCAGGACTAATCTGTAGATTTGTCTGAACTTTGAGAGTGAGTCATTTTTCAGACTAATGCAGATGTATATTCAGCAACTGTCACTTCAATAAATATAAATAATCAATAAACTATGAATTTGTAGTATGTCAAAGATTAGTAAGGTTAATTTTAGTTACAACTGGCCCTTCGAGGACAACCCCAACGCTAATGTGGCCCTTTGTCAAAATGAGTTTGACACCCCTGACGTACTTGAAAACTTGTGACACCAGGCTCACACTGCCTCCATTCCAGAATGTATGGACTTGGTCAGGGTTTTTTTGCATGGTGACTGTCACATGTTGTGAATGTGGATGATTGTATGTCTTGTCTTTGTGAGTCAATGTGCCCCTTGATTGATACTAGAAGGATACTAACTAATCTATACAGTGGCCACTCACACTGAGACTGAAGCATGATTACTTAGTACAGATACTGCCAGCATCGTGAGACCACAAGTTCATGGGAATTTATAATCAACTTGGGAGTTCTCTCAATAACTGACCACATATAGCAAATACTCACAACCAAAAAATGGCTAAAAACAGTTCCTTCCAAAGGAAACAGTTCGGATGACCAAAGTACATCTGTGCAGCTCGCTGGACTAGATGGATTGCCTAACGGAAGGCTTCTGGTGGCCAGACTGGAGCCCGGACTAGATGCAGCGTGAGTCTGGGGTAACCCAGTCATGAAGATGTAACCATAACCACGAGGTGGAGAAACTTTTGGAAAAATACTTTTCAAGTTTTGGTTATTTTTCTCAAAGGGTTTACATGTTATTTATTGCACCACTCTTTCAAAAATGCCCCAAGAACCCCCAACACTTCAAACACCCTCTATTTCAGGGGCTTAGGTAACTAAATGGGCTTTCTAAAGTTTTAGAGTTTAAGAAATTACAATTGTATTCTATTTTTTTTAATGAAATATATGCTCCAAAATGATTTAAAAAAATGGACTTCAGAACATTTCGGATTGACTATCCTATAAAGCCTGCAATCATACCCTCAAGTAGTAGTAGTACCCTCAAGTAACATCCTCAGAGGTACTTGTAGAGAAACACGTCTTTAAATTCTTTGACCACTACTTTTTATTTTTACTTGAGTAATATTAGTTAAACTTGGGTACATTTTTCGACTACTGCAGTTCTGATAAAAACCCATTTTGCTGGGTTTTAAATGTTATTATTGTTTATTTGCATTAACCGGTTAGAGGCTTTTCAACCAGTCCAGCTGTCATTTTGTCCTTGGCAAGACACTTAAGGTGTGATTAGAAGGTATGCTAAATTTTAATGAGATCATGAATATTTATCTTGCATTTAACTAGAATAACATTTGCCACACTGATAGTTATAAATACCGATATATATTTCTACTTCTCAAGTATTCCTCCATCTCTCTTTTCTGTCTTCACCTCTTCACCTTTATATCCATCCCTCCCCCTCTCCTTCCCTCCCGCTCACATGCAGACCAGCACTTTCTCTCTGTCACCTCCTTAAGTGCTCCTGCTCGGCTCTGCTTCGAGGGTTGCTAAATCTGTAACATCTGATATACTCTCTGCCTCCTCATGTGTCCAGCTACTGCCAGCCCCTGTGACCTCGGTCCACCCTCTTTTCACACAGTCCAATGTAATATTCTTCTGCTTTACGGGCGGCCATGTTGAGGTCCTGTGTTATTATTGCGCTGACCACATGTACGCATACCCTCGCACTTCAAAGCCTAGCAACAGCTGTTTTTCATTGTGCGAAAGGAGAGGACTGACATTTCGAGCTCGTATTTTAAACACATCTATTCCTATTTTAGCCCAGAGCTTCGCTTTGTGTCGACAAAACGCCTCCTTCATTCCTTTAATGTTTTGAGTATCGCTGAGGTCTGCCTGGATACCAAACTGTGCTCAGGTCTTACATAGTGATCCAGGGGTACACTTTTTATATTTAGGCACCAGTGCTTTCGAGAATATTATGCGGATGTTTTTTCTGCATTGGTTGAATTAATGCTTCTTGCACAGAACATTGGCTTATTTAGATTTGAAAAAGCTGTTTATGTACAGCTGGTCATTTTAGTTTCTGTGAGATTTTACTCCGTCTAAAATGAATAAATACTTGGAAGATCAGGCAGTGAACAGTGAGCTGTTTTTTGGATGTTTCTGAACTTTAGAAATCAGAAGACTACTTCACCAAAATACTATGTATGTGTCTAAATGCTAATGCTAACAGGAAGTACTCATATCAGAGCCCAATCTCACAAGAAAGCGTACATTTACCACGAAATTACAGGACATGTAAACTGCGTATGATTAGCACAAGTTCCTGCTGTTTTGCGTAACTATGGCATGCGTCGCGCAGTCCCAGTTCTTTTCTATGGTGGTTGTTAAGACGTGTTCTTATTTATGAATATTAACGAAATCCTGATTCTAATCTTAACCTGCCGTAAGCCCAGACCTGAACTTACCCATTTTCATAGCTTGATGCCTAAACTTACCTGTTTCAACTGAAAAAGCGTCCCCACGTGGCTGCAACCAAATTTCATGTAATTTTTACGCATATTGTGCTAAATGTAAGGCGTAAATAAGTACGCAAAAAAGGGTGTACGCTTTTTTGCTGCATATCTACATTAATAGTTATTTCAGAAACAAGCAAGCTGACATTCTTTGAACAGAACCAATTAGTGATTGTTGAATGGCTGAAAGAATTCGAACCTTTAATCTATTTAATCATCTTTGTAAATGTCTTTTTCAATGGTGACCAAGGGCAAAGAAAAATATATTAGTTAAAAGATTTATAAATATCCCACCACCCAGTCATCCTACAGTCAAACAACCTACCCATAAGTATATATACTGTATATACGTAGATAAACATATACATGCTCAATCACAATCTCCCACAGACTAACCAGTTGAGAAAGGAGGAAGTTATGCACTGCCTTTATGTGAAAGAAGTGTGAATGTAATGCATTCCTCAGTTTACTGCTCTTCTACATGACACATTTGTTGAACTCCACTTGAACAGAACATTTCATCACCAATATGACAATATGACTTATACAATAAATAAATCCAAGGACAGTGGTGAATAAGTCTAATCTGTGAGTCTAAATGTAGTATCACAAGTCAGGTAATTATGGCTGCTCCAAAATTAGACAAACATAAACAAGATTTTGGTGGCTGGTTGGTCTTGTTTCAACCCTATAAAACAAATCTATATCCATGGAAACAAGAAGATAAGGCAGGTCAGATCTTCAAAGAGACAAGCTTTCTTACAGTTAGAATGTATATTTTAAAGTGTACATATTGTCTGAGAGGTTTTTGTTCCCCTTTGAGCCTTCTGCACTGTTTTGAAGTCCATAAATTATCCAGACTTGATTTGAGCATTTCTGCAGCATTTCTTTCCTTCCACTGTTTCTTTGTAGTCAGTAATAAGACTTATAGACATTCCAGACCAAATGATGACAAACCAACATTTGAGTAGCCCTATTTATTTGAAAAACGACTAGTACATGTCCACTAATCTCATTCCTGTCATGTTTTGCCTTGCACCTCTTCCTCCTCCCCGTTTTTTTCCTCCTCCTCCCGTGTTTGTACGCATCTTAAAAGCCCTTTAGTCCTTCTTTTCTTTTTCCCAGAATGGCGCCCGGGCAGGATTTAAGAGAGCATGTGCAGCCGCGGGCGACATCTCCAGAGCTGTAGCAGTGACGAGTGTTTCCTCCCAACACTTCCCAGGACGAGAGGGGGAGGGGGGCGAGGAGGGGTGCTTCCATAGAAACACTATCCACCGAGCGTCATCAAGGGGCGGTGTGCAAAAACAAAAAAAGCCAGTGGTTCTGAGAATAGACCCGCGAGGTTTCTGTGATTGACAGTTACCTCTGCTGATTATTGGGCCTTTGGGGGGGACGAGATCTCCATGACAGCTGTGGCTCCAAAACCCTCCGCCTTTAAAAAAAAACTACACATTTACAGAGCGAGCGCTGACGTGTCAATTTACAGGGGCTACTGCTGCTGCTGCTGCTGCTCTGACTTGACAATGCATGTTTTGGAAAGAATGTTGGGAAAGACTTTGACGCAACATGTTTGAGAAAGAAGACAGGTTTTGTTGATTTGTGAAGGAAATTAGTTGGATTTGTAAGCAATTAGACACTGAAGTACTATAATAAAAATAATAAATTACGTAGATAATAGATATGTGTGCATGGTAAGAATAAAACCTAGGAAAAGTAAAAAACATATTTTGTGTATTTAGGATTTAACATTAGTAGACGTCACTCTACATTTTGTTACTTATAAAATGTAGCTAGGAAACAGCAGAACTTCTTAGTAACATCCTTTTTGACATTTTAGAATCTAATACGTATTACTCGATGTTTGAATTGTTCAAGTATACACAACTAAATACAGAAAAGTGGGTGAAGATTGTTATTAGGTGAA
Organism: Mugilogobius chulae; assembly: GCA_038363315.1. Classification (NCBI taxonomy): domain Eukaryota; kingdom Metazoa; phylum Chordata; class Actinopteri; order Gobiiformes; family Gobiidae; genus Mugilogobius; species Mugilogobius chulae. The sequence continues at coordinate 30,988,145 of CM076407.1, read as the reverse complement.
AACAGGAATTTTATGGAGCCAAGTTGCAGGACAGTACAGGTGTACCATTAAAAGACATGTTTCATTCAGTAAACTAATGGATTAGGGCTTTGGCCTTAAGTTGTTTAGTGCAATGGTTCCAAAGTGGTCGTAAAGCAAAACAGGGGGTCGCAAAATGGTTTCATGATGTAATTTTATACTTTTGACTTGGTTTTGAAGCTGTTTTTTTAACTGGAAGCATCATATTTGACAGATTTTCCATCATGCAAAGAATAATATAACATAAATGCATTTTAACCAGATTTTAATGGCTTTCTAACTTGAAATTCTAATAGACAGCAATTTTATTTTGTTGTGGGGTTGTGAATGAATTACATAGTTGTTTTGGGGGTCCTGATCTGAAAGGTTTGGGGACTCCTGGTTTAGTGGATGGCATTTCAACTTTACTTTCCAAGGGGCAGATTTTTCAGAAGTGCATGATGAGACTTTTTTGTTTGCGTCACACAAAACAACTACAGCTAGATTTTTGGTAAAAAAAAACTTTGGTTGCTGAAAGAACTGCAACAAGACTAACCAAACAAAAACAAGAACGAATATATTTTCTAATGTTTGGAGGATGGGTCATGCATGGGCCAGATTAACTGATTGGGAGGCCTGATCTGGTCCCTGGCCTTATGTTGAATAACCCTAATCTAGAACATCAACAACAACAAAAGTAATTTGGGAGCATATATTGGCCTTTTACATGTAAATACACCGTCTACTACTACTCTTCTGAATAGTTTGTTGTTTTTGCATAAATTCCATTACTGTTTAGTCATTTTGGTCATTACATTTTAAGCACAAATTGGGACATATTTGGTTTAAGTCACTAAGCTGATCAGCAGAAAATGTCTTTGGTAAAACATAGCAAGATACATATCGAGAAGGTTTGGCATATTACTGTTGAAATATTTTGTTCTTTACTGAGCTGTTACAAAGGAACATTTGTGAGGTTCTCATGATGTAATTTTTCTTATTATGTTATAGATTTTCTTATAAACATATCTAGAATAAAAAATACATAACCTCTGATTGATAGTTAATAAGGCGACATTGATATGCAGTAACTTACAGTATGTTTTATGTCTTGCAGTGCTAAAAACTGAGAATGTTAAAAGAGCAAGAAGATTTCTCCATAAAAACTGACATGTTATGATAAAATTGTAACCTTAGACCCTTTTTATTGCTCGGTGGGAACTTTGCGGACGTGCCCACGACGCGGTGACTTCATGGCGCGTTGTGTGAGCATCAGCCAGCCCGGTTCGAGCTTTGAAAATCGAGACAACAAAAGTGCTGATGCGTCGAAAAGTGAGAAGAGAGAGAAAGAGCCGAGAGAGAGGAGAGAGAGAGAGGACCTAAGGCTCAATGTGTGGTTCAGGGCCAAGATCTGGACACTGATCAGGATTTGGGCTGGTGGAGGGGTGAGGAGGGGGGCTGCGGGCTTTAGAAGGGGCAAAAAGGATCTATTCCAGTCTGAAGAGAAGGTCAGTGTGTAAGCTGATAAAGGCAAGAGGGAGTGCGAGTCAGCTGACGCCCGCAGCTGTGTTTGGGACATCAATATGAGCCTTGTTCAGCTCCAGCCCTCCCCCTCTCACCCTCTCCGACCCTCCCGCTCTCTCTCTCTCCCTCTCTCTCTCACCCCCTGGCATCCCCTATCTCCTGTCTCACTGTTGCCATAGCGGCACCACCCACACACATGCTGACACAACTTGACTAATAATATTCTCCCTCAACCAAAACATAGAGGTAGCGTGTCCATTTTCACCTTCCATTAAAGGACACGGGTGTAGTGTTTACGATCGCTTCATGCCAGACACGTGATGCAGATGTCAACGGGAGTCATCTTGTTTGTCAGTTACCAATGTAAAAAAAAAAAATTATACCCTTTATAAAACCTGCTCCAATATTAAAATAGTACTGATCTTTATGTCAACAGATGATCAGTATTTGTAGATTACACGGTCCTTTGGGAAATTTGAGCTAACCTGAAAACAATCAACTTACTGCCTTAAATTCGGTCAAGAGTAGATGAAGGATTAATCAATGTGTGCATGTTCTGGATTTTCCTAGCGATATTTTGTCATCACACGTTATGCTATAAATACAAGTTGTTGCAAAAAGTCCCCAAAATATGGTTAGAAAAGTTGGTGAAGTTACCCTCTGGTTGGTGGGTAAATACTGAATGTGTTACAACACTACACCCAAAATCTCATTCAAAAAGAAAGTAAAAAAAATAAAAAAAATGATTTCTATTTATGTTTTTTACCTGGTTGTCAAAGTGGGTAGTGACTCGCTCTCTCTTTTTACTTTTCCCCCCTTTCTCCCTCATCTCTCTCTTTCTTTCTCTCTTTTCTCTTCTCTCTCTCTCTTTTGTCTTTTGTCTCCCCTTCCTCTCACTCTTACCCTTTCTCTCCCTCACTTCTCTGTTTTTTCTCTATCTCTACTCCTCTTTCTTCCTGTTTCTCTCTTTTCTTCCATCTCATCTTTGTATTCTCCCTCCCCCCTCTTTCTCTCTCTCTCTCTCTCTCTCTCCCTTTCCCTCTCTTCTCTCTCCCTTTCCCTCTCTCTCCCCTTTCCCCCTCTCTTTGCTGTCTGTCTCTCTTTCTCTCCACACCCCCCTCCACGGTTGTTCTCTCTCTCTCTCTCCCCTCCTCTCTCTCTCTCTCCCTTTCCCCCTCTCTCTTGCTGTCTCTCTCTCTTTCTCTCCACACCCCCGTCCACCGGTTGTTCTCTCTCTCCTCTCTCTCTCCCTCCTCTCTCTTTCTCCTCTCTCTCTCCCTTTCCCTCTCTCTCTCCCTTTCCCCCTTATCTTGTTGTCTCTCTCTCTTTCTCTCTCTCCACCGGTTGTTCCCTCTCTCTCTCCCTCCTCTCTCTCTCTCTCTCTCTCTCTCTCCACACCCCCCTCCGCCGGTCGTTCCCTCTCTCCAGCTCTGATTTATGAAAGTAGGCCATGTGCCCATAACTGCTGCATCAAGGCGCAGGCGGATCCTCCTGAGGCTCACTGTTTACATCAGTCCAGACAACTGCAGCACTTTGCACAATCCTCCATCGCCGATAGCAACAGCAGCAGCTTCTCTCTGTGTTATATAAAGCTCTGCTGCAATGTTTTTATTCTGCAGGGTTTGAACTCTTCCACCTGGATTTCCACAAATGTAATCAGACATGATGTTGTTCCAAAAACTGCCACGTCATTCCTGCAAATGTTAGAAAGAGATTGGTGCTATAGAGCTCATGAATTTGATAACACACATTTGTAGAATTTTTACTTGGCCTAATGTTAAACCAAAATAGAAAATGATAAATATTGAATTTAGCATTCATTAAAAACATTCATAAAATGTATTATAGCAAACAAATGAAACTAATTTTTGTCACGCGCACAGCTGATTGTCATTTCTTAGCAGTGGCAAAACACTGAAAGTTTTTAGAAAAGGCAGAGGTCTCTCTGAAACATGATTAGAACACAGGTTACAGCACCCCCTTTTCAGTTGGCTTCAAATCAAAATACAAGATAGATTCAGGAGTAGATTGATTTTAAATCACCATATGGTAAAAGTGTAATCAAAAACAGGATTCTACTCTCATTTTTACCAGCCACTGAAACCTATATATAAAATGTATCAGAACACAACAAATTAACTTATTTTTATACATTTTTCTGGTGGAGGATTCCCAGACCCCCCACTCATGTTTTTCACTCTGCAGCACTGCCAGTTATTCCAGTCTCACTCCAAGTCAAGATCAAATTTTAAAAGAATTATAGTGTTATACCTTGATTGTCATAGTTGCCAAAACTTGGCAAAATTGGCTAAATATTGGTAATGTAGATTACATACAATCCTTGTGATTACATATAATCCTAGTTGAAAATGTCTTGGATATGTTCTGAAAAATATTTTTAGGTTATGAGTGGGAACCTTAAATTTTGAAAAAGTAAGTCAATTTTTGCATAAGTGTTCCTAATAAGAAAATGACTTACAATAGAGACAGATGACACATAAGCTACACGTGCACATATAATACTGCCCATTCAACCCTGTTTGCAACAAAACTTATTCAAGACACGTGGTCCTTTCTTTTCCACGGCCTTGGATTTGCAATTGTTTGAGTTAAATCTTTTATTGTGGCGAGTCGCTGGAGCACGAGCAGACTGTAACAAAGGCTGCCACAAATGTCGGCGTGTTTTCTCTTATTTTTTCACTTTTTCTGCACTCAGCGAGGAAACCATATGTGTTTATTTGGGCCACAACGATTAGTCCCAAATGAAGCAGGCACGGAGCACTTTGCCAACAGTTTCCATGATGACAGAATCAGGCTGCGGCCAAAAAGCGTTTAAATGGACGTGAACAAAAGCTGTACAATTCCCAAATTCCCCAAGATGAAAGCCACAACAATAAAAGTGTTTAATCATTATCATGAGGCCAATGAGAATAGATTGGATTATTATTTATGAACATTCCAGGCAAAAGTGATCATTTTATTGCTTCTCACACATACTGGGGCAGAGAGGCACATGTGTGGCAGCCATTCTGGGCCTGTGGCCTCTCCAAACACCATCACAGTAGTTATAAAAAGAACTGATTAACAGAATAGTTTTGTAATGAACATGACACACAATTGGAAAAAGAAAAAACTGTTAATTTAGAGACTGTAGGTATTTGAATAATCTGCATTGGCCTATTGTTTTATTAATTATTTTGATATGTTTGGTTCTATGAATTGAAAGATATTTATAAGAAGAGTTCTAAGAATGCGTCTGTATGTTATAATTTTGCGCAATATTATGAATAATGGCATTAGATTGTTATATATGCACAATAACAAGTCTTTTACACAAGTTGACTTCTGTTCAGATCCAGTATTTATACAAACATTCTCAAATATCAGCTGGCATTTAAAATGAATGAATAAGCGCTTAGAATAAGTAGTTTTCGTTTTGATTTGGGCACAATTTAACTATTATATTAGATTTACCCAGGGTGTGATGTGTCAAAAAAACAGATTGAAAATCAAAATTTATGTTTTTATTTACCACATATAAGTCATTCTACAAGCGCACCACTTGCCCACACCTTTACAGCAACGCGTCTTTTCCCCGTGTTCATTCTGTTTTTTTTTTCACCCGCAACTAACAAACTTTGAGCCCGTGCTGGCGCTTTTTCTCCCAAAACTAACAGATTCCAGTCAGTACATAAAGCCCCGCAGAACCTGTCAGTGCAGCTCTCACGGCAATGACTTTACAATGAGGAGCAGTGCAGTTCGTCACTTCATGCGTCTGTTGTCCCGTTCTGAATCGCATCGCACCTCAACATTGTCATCTCTCTTATTGCGCGAGATTCTCATTACTGAGATCTTTCCATTTATTATGTTTGTGCACGCGGAAAAGTTGAGAGAAAAAGCCAATCAGAAAGGGCTGTGTGTGAAAGTGTGACGTTATTAGCTGTTATGAGAGCGGACTAAGCGGAGGAGCTACAGTGAGAGAAGGAAAATCATCAATAAGACTACGCTGGAATCGACTGGTCTCGACTGGTTATTTTTTATTCCACTGTTGCCATTCTTACAAGATAAAAGTAGAAGGAGGAATGGGGAAAGTATAAGCAGAGAGAGGGACGGACAAAGCAGAGGGAGGGAAAATCCCCCCAACCCCCAGCAAATCACACCCTGGATTTACCACTAGAAAAAGAATACACTGTATTGTGTTGAAAATAAATTTTTGAAATAAACAAATATATTTTCAGACACTAAAAACACACTCAGTAAGGAAAGAAGCAAAGTTTATTTGTAAAGTGCACCTTTCACAGACAAAAGCCACAAAGTGCTTCAAAGGTTAAAATACATTACAAGCACCAATTCACACTATATAGACATTACGATAATATTTTTTCAGTGCACTCAATACATTTTACAAGTTTTCCATTTAAAAAGTACTTGTTTTTGTTCTCAAATGTTGCCAGATGCTGGACGACATCTGAACATTGTGAACAGTTGCAGCTGCTCTGATCACCAGGCTGTGAAATGGAGTAAAGTGCGTTTCCCCCATTGGCCGTATGTAAGGCAGACCTATAGTGCTGAGTCAACACTGGGCTGCAGCACTGAGCCTCCAGCAAAAGGACAAGCACCATTACAGGCTATTTTCAGCCCTGCTTTAGTTATATTAGGCTTTGTGACTGTCATTAAAGGAGTAATGTAAAGTAACTGCAAAGTTCACTTACCACCTAAATCACAATATGTCTCCTTCAAGTTCACGCACTAGTCTGATTCTCTAATGCTGGATAAGTCAGGTGGAGGCTAATCACTCATAGGTTAATGGTGCGTGGTATGTTTTCAGTTCATTTAGTCTGAGTAGTCCGTCTTGTGCTTTTTCCATTTTGGTCTGTCTCTGTACATTAGTTTTACGAGGTTTAGTGTGATCTTATGTGAGGTAAACATCCTCCTCAGAGACACTTGAATAAACAACAAACTAATTAAGAGAACGTTAGGCTTTTTAATCCAGATAAAGAGATAGTGAACCTCCAGGCACAGAAATAGAGTTTGGATCCAGGAGAGCATCAGGCATAACTACAAGAATTTGATATAATTTTGCCCAGAAATGAAAGATTTTGTGTTCTTATACTATGTTTGAACCTTTAAAATACATAGTTACATTACTTTAGCAAAATATTTGTGTCAAAGTAATCTGTGTACTGTATGAGTATTAAATTTACAGAATGATGCGCAGATTAATCCTTTCTGCGCCTTTGTTGCTCAGTAAACTTGAAGCTTTAGCCTGGAGAATCCAAACTGATATCGCTCTGTATTTTTAAGATACAGAGAGATATCAGAATGTTCAGATTCAACTCTGTTACAAAATTGAGTCTGGAATTTTCCAAGTACTGAACCTCCTCAGAAAGGAAAACCTGCAGTCTGAAGCCATACCTAAAGTATTGGTGCAGAATATGTATATAGTCACTTATAAGTTATGGGAAAATATATAAATTATCTTGTCAACATAATACAATTTCTCAAAAAAAAAAAAAAAAAAAAAAGTTAAATTATAACACTTTTTAGAGAGCTATAATGTACTAAAAATATATTTCTGATTAAAGCGTCTCATAATTATAAGAAAAGTATCTCATTATAATGTGAATATTATATAGCTCTGTCAACAAACTTTGTTTATCTTTTAGTACCTTGATAAAAACTGACATTGAAAACATATTTCAAATGCAGTTATAGATTCTTATTTGCTGGGCAGATAATTTTTGTAAAGTTTATGTTGTCAAAACAGAATCAAACAACAAACATTTTTTTGTTTGGGGATGGCCAGTACCAAAGATTGTTATTTTGATGGTTGACTAAAAAGGTTGAGAACTTCAAATATACTCCAATGCAAATATATAATCAGTGTGTTTTATTCCAAAACTCATATGGATCAACATCTCTTTTCTTCCATAGTATTACTTGAATTGTCTTGTAGAAAATCATTGGCATCGCCCATTACAAATAGAAAAACAAAGGGTTAAACCTCTATACTTGATGTCACATTTTTATGTTTTGTACATTGTCCTTTGATTTATCCAGCCCAATGTTACAACAGACTTTGGACAAAAAACAATCACCCATTGCACCAGTGCTATATTTCCCTGTCCAAATACATTATCCTCATCCCTTCCCCCTCCTAGTGACGCCAGATTTGTATCTTTGCAGCACATCTGTATTCATGACTCACTGCCTTGTCTCGTGCACCGACATCTTTAAAAGCACCCAAACCCGTTCTCTTCTTATACTCCTTCTTTCCTTTGCAAAACCTAACATCAAACAGCCAGTGCCCACAGCTGTACCTACTGCTTTATTCTGCGTAGATCTTGGCATCTCGTCTAATTTCATTTCCGTTTTAGCCCCTAAGCTTTGTACTGCCGATGTGTATTAATATTCTGAAGCAGGAAGGAGCACACAGGAGATGAAAGACGTCTTATTTTCAGTAACCTAAATAAACACAGGCCTTTTTTCGCTCCATCCTGTGAGATATTTCTGCTTCCTATATTCTTTGTTGTTGCTATCTTTGTAGAAGTCCTTGCATCCTCCTCCCTCGTCTCCTTCCCTTCATCCTTGACACCTACTCTCCTTCTCTCTCTCTCCGCTCTCATAACTCAGCTGTTACTTGGCAACATGGTCCCAGCTGGAGCCCGCATCAGTACCCAGCCCCCGTCCTCATCAGCCTCCGCCGTCCTGTTGCCACAGTAACAGCCAGCAGCATCCGTTCCGCTGTTGCTAAGGTGATGGAACGCACACTTGATGCTGGAGGGAGAGGACACACGGAGAGAGACGGTGGTAAACATGTTCCAAGGGGTTTCATTTGGATATAAAGGAGAAGGAACGCTAGAATGGGATATTGTGTGAGACGTGAGATACATTTAACTACAATTATAGCAAGAATACCTCATCAGCTTGAATATTTAGAGCGACAAAATATTCAGAAGAAATGTCCTTATTATGTTGGTAGCTCTGCACTTCATCATCGTCACAAAAGATCAATGTTATGTATGTGGTATGTTGTGGTACTTGCCTCCTAAATGCAGAATGTTTACAGTCATTGAAGTTTAAGAATCTGATGACGTCTAGACTGACCAGATGGTGGGCAAGAGCCAATTTTTCACAGCTGCTCTCCAGCTGTATTAAATATTATCGACATATAGAATGTCATGTTTACCGAACCTATTGCCAAAAGTCACTCACTGGTTGCATTGTGTAGTTTTACTAACAATGGCGTCATCAAACGTACTTACATACAGTATCTTCGGTAATTATTTATCAATAAGGTAAATTTTTCTTGCCTGGGATCTAGAGCCCACGCTTCAGCAAATTGCATAGAGTGGGTCTGGTAACCTCACCCACTGTCTGCGTTTCAGATCAGCTCCACAATGAACCAAGCAATCAGATTAGTTTATTTGTGCGACGTAGGTGAAACAAAGGATTTGATTGGACAGCTAGATCAAAATCAAACTTCACTCACCTCACATTAAAATAATGTTTTTTGGCTTATTGATTGTTCAGAAATCCGCAATGTTTTATCACTTCCATGTTTTGTCCATATTTTTCCCTTTTTTTTTGTAAGCAGCCATATTGTCATACTGGAGACGATGCGTGTCTCTGATTGGTTAATGAATCTGTCAGTCACACCCACTGAAATTCAAAAGAGGAATACGATGGCCAGACGATATTTATATATATATTTTTTATATCGTCTATTTTCCAGGCAAGCATTTTGCAAGCTTTTATCAAGATTTCAATTAGCGATAGGAGTAAATCAAGCACGTTTCAAGCACCTCCAAGGTTTACATATCTGCATTTTTCAAATGTCTGGAAGTGTCTCCTGTTTGGAATGACTGGTAGATCAATTAACCAATCGAAGACAAATATTTTTTATTGTACGCAAAGAAATTGTAATGAAAAAAAATTACCAAGGACTAAAGAAGATCACAACTTTCTGCAGAATCAACAAACAAAGCAAAAAATCTTTTCAAGGTGATTTGAGTTATATTTCAATCTAAATGATAAACGACCAATAAGCTTTTCTGTTTGATGAGCTTCATGCAAATGAACTCATTTGATTGCATGGTACGTTGTGGATTGAGATGTGGCGGTGAGGTGGTGACCAGTTCCACTCATCACAAAGCATTCTGGATTCTCATTTATTCAAAACCTTTTACTTTAGTTAAGCACTTACCCAGCCCTTAATACTGCATGACTTACAAACCCTTCAAATCCAGTATTCTGTTTTATGGTTTCAAAAAATAAATCTAGTGTAAAATATTCAGTGAAACCCATTGTGTTTTCACTATTATTTCTGCAAAAGGCACACCACTCTAATAACTGCATTATCTCATCTCTGTTGCACCTGCAGCATCTCCAGCGACACTAAAAATAACCTGTGCAAAACAACCACAGAGAGAGCGCTGTGATGGATGAGTCTTTCTGCGCCGCTACTGTTCCTCCCATCTCTTTACCTGATCATTTTGCCTTTTATCGCTAATGTGTATGCTCTATATTTAAACCCACACTCGCTCTCCTTTGGCCCTCTGGGGGATGGAGAAAAAAACAAAACAAACCCAGTGTCCCAGCTCCCGCATCTGTCGTCATGGTTACCGCATCCATCATCATCCTCTGCGCCGCGATCAATTGATTCATTATTGAACGAGGCGCAGACCCCCATCTCGGCTTCTCGTTCACGTTTTCGCTCGAGCTCCTGCCTCAAATCCATCCATTATTGACGAGAAAGAGAGACTTGGGCCACTCGCTGAACTGAGATAGAAAGAAAGAACGTGAGCGGTGAAAAGCAAAACGGAGGTGTGGGCGGACTGTACAGCTGCTAAAGGAGACGACTAAAGTGTGTTTGTAGATTGTTGATATTAATGTTCTTTTGTAAACATGTCATTGAGCCATTTTTAGAAGCTTTTGTCAGAATCGACAATCAAGCCTCTATTGTATGTTATGTTCCAGTCTTTGCACAAATAATAGTTAAATAATCACATGTATAGCTTAAAGTGACAGGTTTGATTACATACTTACAGCAAAAAACAGTGAACATGGTTATATTTAAGATTTCACTTAACATTTTTGCTTGTTTTCTCTAACTTTGGTGTGGTTTAATTTGTCCAACAAATGTGATACATGTAAAGGTAATTCTTCAACTGTTCGCACAAAATCGCAAAAAATAGCCAAAATCCTCATGAATGATATGAAAGTTGCGCTTTGACAAACAGTAATATATCTTGTAACACTTTTGTTTAGATTTAAATGCTTTGAATTCTTTTTGCTGACATACTATATATGTAAATGGATGGAAAGTCTACACAAATCCAATCGGTGCCAATCAATGTTGACGTGATTTCTCAAGTTTTTCACTTTTTTCTCACAGGACATTTCATTTCCCATCAACGTTGATCGGCAACGATCAAATTTGCGCAGACTTTCCTCAAATGAAAATAAAAATAAATATGTCTCCCTACTTTCCACAAGGTTTTTCCATAGAAACAAACAGAAGGAGGCCCTTTTTGGAAAATACCAGTTCATTTGGTGGCTACGTAAGCCCGCTCAAAGTAAACAGATTTTTTAAATTTTTTGTGTATCAAAATATTTAAATGACAAAAACCTGCCTTTATTCAAGTATATTCCATGCTAAGAAAAATCTTATAGAGGGATTTTTTGTTTATCAACACGGGCGATGCACGCGCAACCCGCCTGTAGAAAGAGCCTCCACTCCAAGAAACTAACTGTGGAAACAAGTCGAAAAGGCTCTGTTGTTTGCTAACTGTTTGCTAAAGTCAACATTTGTGAATGAAATTCGACCTACGACCTTTAAAAGTTACATTCAGGTGAGTAAAAAAACGGCAGGAAAAACATTGTCTCGAGCTTCAGGAGACAGACGTCTGTCAGACCGGTTCACACACAGCTAGCTGTCGTCCCGTTTCGTTGTTTTATTTGAAGAAGTCTCCCCATGTAAACAGATGAAGAGAAGCGCTTTCTGCATAACGCATGCTCAGTAGGGCGGAAAGTGACGTCAACCGAAAATTCCTCTATATATAACAAGAGCATATTCTGAGTCAGCCAGTGTTATCCTGAGTCAGCCACCATCACTTTTTGTCAAGCTCATCCTTGCTACGAACGTTAGCTAAAGCGCTAATGGCTAACTGTTGGTAAACAACATTCTACAACAGTTCTTCTACGTTTGTGGTAAGTTTAGTCAATTTCAGCCCACTTTTCATTAAATAATCCCGGGTTAAAATTAGTTGGGGTAATAAAAACAGGCAAGGACTACTTGGGCGACGTTCTTTTAGTCATTCAATGATGAAATCTTGATAAACACAGCGCATTCTGCTGAATTTATATTAGTGATTTATGGCAAATTAAATAAATTAGGATCAGTAGGAAATGAGAAAATCTACATTCTCTATTTAGATTTTTACTAAAAATGTGAAAAAGATATGAACAAATGGAAAGTTTATATTAATCATGTTCACTGTTTTACTGAAACATATTGTCTAACCTGTCATACACACTTTAAAATATTTTTTTGCAGTGTCGAGAGCAAACAGCTTTCAAAGACAGACATAAAGAACGACACACTAGCTCTGCACAGTGCTGGGCGTGGACGTCTCTTGTGCCGCCAACTAAAAAAAAAACAAAAAACTGCTGAGCCCATTTAAAACAAAACAAAGAAGTTGAACGCATGGAAACTGCACAGAGGATGATGTCAGCTGGTCTATCTCTCTCTGGGAATTACATCATTGTTGTCTCTGTGGCGTGGCTCGGTGCTGGGAACTCTCCTAATGCGGTAAACAGTACGTCCCTTTGGAAGAATGGAGCGATGGGGGCCGCTTTTAACCCCGAGCTTTTCACCCAGGGGCCCGCACATACAAGCGTCATCTGTGCTAAAAGCTGTATACAGTGCGTTCGATTAGCCCAGTGTTTGTGATCAGACAGAGTGCAGTGATCCGTGAGATTTGATGGTCACTCAACCTCGCATGACCCATAACCTCAATGTAAGTGAATGCACATTGTTCGGAATAGGTTGGAAAAATAAAAGCTCGATGGAGTGGGAAGTGGCTGAACAGTATAATTGTGCCAGTATACCAAGAATAAAAGCCTTGCCTATTGAATAAATACCTTGCCTGGAAGTTTGTAATTGTTGGCAAGATACACGTCATTTTCGGATATATTAAGTAATAATCAAAAGTTGAGTATTGCTTTGGACACTTCACTTGCGTGCTTTTTGCGTAACATGTACCTAATTATCTTGGTCTTGGTCTGTGTTTCAGAGATATACAAAGCAGTACCACTTTTGATACAAAATTATTACAGTCTCACTAGAAGGCGTATTTATCGCGACACAAAAACAGCGTATTTTGAGCACGAGTTCACAGCTGTTTTTAGTACTTATGTTACGCCATACATTTAGCACGACATGAAAAAGCGTAAAAATGACCACGAGTTTTGGTTGTAGCCACGTTTTTTTCAGGTGAAACAGGTAAGTTTAGGCATTAAGTTACTAAAATGGGTAAGTTTAGGTCTGGGGCTTGGGCAGGAGATAGAATCAGATTTATTAATATTCATAAATAAGAACACGTCTTAACAACCACCATTGAAATGAACTGGGATTGTGACGAGTACTATTATACGCGAAACAGCTGTGACTCGTGTTAATCATACCTAATTTACATTTGGTAATGTCGTGGTAAATGTGCGCTTTCTTGTAAGATCGAGCTCAATGGGTAGGGGGCTGGATTTAATGTTTGAAGGGCCAGGTTTACATTTGACCCTAGCCTAGTCTCACAAAAATGCATTTCTATATCTCGCATGTAATAGCATGTCATGTGAATGCATTTTCTATTTTATGCATGTATTACACACATGAGTTGCCCCAGTTATTTCTGTGGTGAATGAAAACCGGGTTATTATTTATGAATATTTGCAATTATGATAACTTTAGACCTGAACTAACCCGTTAACCAAAATAAAACATCTCAGCGTTATGTTTTTATTTAGTTTACAGCATGCCATCTCAACACCATGTCAAACCAAAAAAAGGATGTGTATACCATGGTATAAACAAGCTCTTCCAGGAAGACTTTGTGGTAGACAGTGTTATAAAGCTGGGTTCCCCATTAAAATTAAAAACGTCTCCCCCACAGAGATAAGCGTGCATTCTCTCAGATGCCAACTGTTATATATCTCCAGAAATTACAAATATTGTGTCATTTAGATTTTGGCCCATGCTTGCAGTCTGGTTGCTAACAAGTGTGGAATTATTGCCACTTGACCATGTACAACAGAAATACAATATAAACCAAAAGAGTCAAATTGGAAATACTTTTTGATGTTTTTACTGAAAAGTGTCTTTTGTTTAATAATTTTAATAATTTTCACGAACTGGTAAATTGGACATGAGAGTGTGGAAAAATGATATTGTGGGTTCGGTTCCCAGCCTCTAGCCATTGATGAATGTCTCTACCCACTTTCACTTCCTTTCACTTACAGCTGTTCTGTTCAATAAAATCAAAATACTAAGAATGTAGTTGCTGTTTTAATATATAAAATAATTACATGATATTTGTGGATAGATATTTAACCAGTCATGCCACTTCAATATGATCCATTACCAAACCATCTTTGTGTTTTGATTCAGTAAAACAAAAAATAGGTTAAGATGTATCTAGTACAAAGAAGGAAAAGTGAGCTTGATCAATGTGTTAATTGCATTCTGTTTGAGGTTATGAATTAATAAAGGGAAACTAAACCCGAGGAAGCAGATGAAAATATGAAAATAGAGTTTTATGTGTTAATGAATGTACCAGCTAACATAACAGGCCGCTCCTATTTTCAGAAGCAATGTCAAGTCACCGCTGCAGCCGCAAATAGACTCCAAACAAACGCAGTGAGATCAAGGCGTGAGTAAACTAGGTCAGAGCGCATCAGAGAGAGGGGAATGAGACCGGAGAGTACACCGCGCTCAACAGGAGTAAATAAAACAAAAATGTGCTGAGATTAAAGAAGAACACGATTATGCAATGAAAAAGTGAGGTCAACTTATGTATGGGCAAACAAAGGGAATGAATCTCTTTTTGAGTAGTATCTTTGTGTTGTATTAGAAAACAACTTGCAAATTCTAAAGTGATGCACTTCAGTAGTACTTACAAGGCTTTTCATTATTATAACTAATGCAGCACACTGATAACTTAAGTGTTCAAACATGTTACAATAAACAGTGCAAAAACAGCTTTTCGTGTCATACATTGCACACCCATTTCTATTTTTCGTGTTTTTTTGTATTTCAATGTGAACGTTAAACCTGTATTATTCATGAATACTAACACAATCCTAATCTTAAACTAAACCAACTCCAAGCCTCAGACCTAAACTTAGCCGTTAACCCTACAAAAAACCTCCCGTTTGTCCTCAACCAAATCGTGTGTCAAACAACGCCAGAAAAAACGGGTGCGTAATTGCACACTAAAACAGGCAGAGGGCATCATCAATAGCATGCTATTTGTCATGGCGTGCTATTTACACGAATTCCATGAGAACACGTTGAAAACAAGTGTCCTCTGGTACACGAACATCAGAGCAGTGTGGACGAATCCACAAAAAGTCTATTTTCCTGAAAGACCATAGGAACTAACCTTAATTTGTGCTAAATGTGGCTAACACATGCTACATGTGGCTAACATGCAGGTTAATCACCTTAGATATCTTAGCCTAACTCGGATAAAGTTTTACTATGAATGCTGCACTAAAGGCTGATTCCAAGTGGATCTGTTTGCCAAACACTTAGCTTAGCATTAGTATGCTACTTGCCTAATGGTTAACTGGGTAAGTGAGACGCGCAAAAGTTGGGTGCTACAACCAAGTGGCTGATGTCAGGGGCAAGAACTCACTTAAATTGGATGAGTGCAGGCCCCATGCCACTACAACAGGCCCTTACCTCCAGTAAATATCTCATCATGTCTTAAAATAGCTAAAAAAATTTTATTGCTTCCACAGCTTCTCTGAGCTACACACATTCCAAGCCAAATATTAGCTTTTTCAGTGTTCAATATTAACAACATACTAAATATAAGATGATACAAAACAGAAAGTTGCAGATGTTTTGAAAAGCTACAGTATGTAAACAATATTTTCTATCCTATCTTTGATCTGTTCTGAGGCTCCAGTTATTTCCGTTGACATCTCGACAGTTTGTGTGAGATTGCATGCAGAATATGAGCTTCTTTACATTGCTCCAGATATCCACAATGTATTCAGGCGCACGCTGGATCAACAGGGATTTGGTGTGGAATAAAAAACAGGGCTGAAGCCGAGAAAAGCTTAGAGTCCTGACGAACAATCAAGATCCAACGTCATTTTACTGGATTGAGGACAAAAGACAATCACGTTTGAAGCAGTTTGATATTCAGATGTTGTGAAGTCCGTAGCTTTGCTGTCTTCCTTTCTGCATACTTATACTTGACTCAAATCCCAATGCAATGTCTTTATCCCAGTTTCTACGGCGACGGTAATCTCCCGCACAGATTTCATTGAGAAAAGCAGATTTGATGTGACAAATCCAGGCACAGATGACACATAAGAGCGGAATTGGCAGTTTCTCATGACCTGCACAAAAAGCAAAACTTAAACTAAATACTGGTATATTTCAAAGACTGGCTCCTCTTTAGCTACATATGAGTTTAAAAATGTTGAACCCTTTTTTTTTTGTGCACATTTTTCTCTCATTAAGCAATGCATTGCTGGCTGTGCGAACAACTATTTATGTTTTACAATATTATTTTCCAACATAGAAGATAGGGTTAGGATTAGAATTTGGTGTAAGAACAGAAAATGACAATACACCATTGAAAACTCCATTCCCTTACTTAAAACACTGAGTTAGGGTGTACTCAGAATTTGAGACAGGGGACACAGGACAAAAAATGTTGGGAAGCTCTAATGGGAAATTGCATTTTAGCATGCACATCAAAATTGTGAATTGCAGTTGCTACTCATACTCAATTAATGGAAATGGAATGTTTATTAAGGACAAATGTACACTTTTTGCATTTCAGTACAAAGGCGGACATGCTTGCACCAGATTGTAGCTTACAGCTAATTTACATCTGTAGTCCTGGGAAGGGGAGGCACATTGGACATGTTTTTAGATGTACTAGGAAACCAGAGCGCCCGGAGGAAACCTACGCAGACACGGGAAGAACATGCAAACTCCACATAGAAAGAGTCAAACCCGGGACCTTCTTGTTATGAGGCCAGAGTGCTAACCGCTGCGCCACCGTGGAATCTGATTTTTAAAATAAATATATTGGTTTGAAATGTGTATCTATAATACCACATGTCTAGCCAAGATCCCCCAACCCCTCACCCATTCACAGACTTTTTTTGGTCTGAATATAATTCAAATATAGGCCTATTATATCTATTAGTGTTGAAAGCAGGGTGATGTTTTTTAATTTATGAAGAAAATAGATGCTATAATCTGGACTATTTTGACCAATTAATGCAAATTACTAAAAAACATGTCCATTAATGCCTCCCCTGACCCTTCCCCCGGGGCTCTCCTGCAAAAGAGATAAAGGTAAATTAAATAATCAATTAAAATTAAAAAAATATTTTACAATTGTTAATTTAAGCATAATTTTGTACTAAAATATGTAGGCCCTCTCCCTTTGCCCACCACTGCTCTCTGCAGTATTGAACACAGGCAAAAAGCTTCATTCGCACACAGGGTTTTATGAACAGATACTGAAGCTTGAAATTCTGTCCCAGAACAAATAGTGCTATTGACATAAAATAAAAACTGGCCAATAGCTGAGTGGGAGAATTGTATTTTCATTTTATTAGGGCTGCAATTACATTCACTACCAGGTGGCACCGTAGGCAACTGCCTAATTTGCCTATGCCCAGGGTCGACCCTGCGACTTGTTAGTAGCATATCATGAGCACCTTTTTTTCTTTTTTGTGTGTCAATGATACAGCGTCTTTAGTTGACGTGTGAAAAGTGTCAAAAGAGTCTCTGTTTTCTTATCATTTTCTTGGGTTTAGCGAGGTCTGTAGTTACAAAAATTGGTCATGTTAAAATTAGAGCCTAGAGTTGGTTAAGGATTTTCTTATTTTCATAAATAATAAAACATCTACCACCATAGAATGAACTGGGGCAGATACGCGAAAAAAAAACAAAAAAAAACAGATAAATTACTTGGTATACATGTGCATTTCATTAGAGTGGGTTGACTATATAATTTTCTTGGATATCTGTCAGGTGCAAGAGTGAAGTTCTCAGTCAGAACAAAACAATCAATTGATTTATACACAATAAACACATTACTTTTCTAATAATACAACTCCATATTATCAGAATCAATGGCCCAGTGCATTTCTCGATGTTGTTGTTTCACTGAAGCTCCAAAGAGTTCAAGGGGAAATCCATATCTTTTGGTGTTGAGAACAGAGAATAGCCAACACACAATGTCCCTCGCGGCTTGTTGCGTTTCCTCCAAAAAAAACTGCTCTGGGATCAGACCAAACTCCGTTACATAAACATCCAAATAAATAAAAGCGAAAACAGTACAAAATAGTGTGCGTGAATGAGGACCATAAAGGCAGCAGGGGCAGATAAGCAGCTCCTTGTGTGCTCGGGCTCAGATTCAAATTTAGCTTTTTGCGTAGGGAATTGATGAGACACAGCGCTCAAAGCTAGATTCTTCAAAGAGAGCGCGGTTACACAAGATGCAAGCCGCTGAACCTCTTTGTAGAGCGGCGGCGAAGGGAGTGGGTTTATCTGCGGCAGAGGGCGAGACAAAAGACAAAACATGAAATGAAAATTGCAGCAGGTTACGTAGCGCTAAAGGGAACCGTGAGTCTTGTGACCAGGAGATCCAAAAGTTCTCCACTTTGACAGAGGATTTTGTAGTAACTGTCAATAAAGGGAGCTGATTGGACACTCCATTTGTTTAGTATTGTTGTTAACTTGTGTATTCAAGCCTAAGTTACATAGCGCCCTTTTGGCTGTATAAATATTGTTTAACTGGTGCAAACTGTGCGAAATAGCAAGTTTCAGATGAAAATGGTAAATTGACTGTGCTCTCTCTGCAAAGGCCATTGTCATTTGTAGTTGTGATATTAACTTGGATTGCCCATACAAAACTGAGTATTTGAAATGTTTTTGTGGGTGGAGTTATGGTTACCTTAACATAATTTAAATGCACACGCCAATTTCTGATCTTGTCAAATCTCAGAAGCAAATGGTATTTGCACAATTCATCATCTAAACTAGTGTGTTTCCTAACCAAATGTCAATGGGTTCTCTGAAAAAAAAAAAAAAAAAGATTGCAAACTCCTAGTCTAAACCATAAATATGAGTTCTCTACCAGAAGCTGACACTGCAAAATCTCAAATGGAAATTCTGGAAACAACACAAACCAACTGCGCTGAGCCATAGTGGAAGTTTGATTAGTGGATAGACAATTAGATTGCTTTAAATTCAACTTATCTGCCTCAAATGATCACATCACAAACTGGTCATGTTTTCTGCATCTGACCAAAGGGGCATAAGTGCTCACAGGTCAGGAGAACGAGCTCTGCCTTCTGGGAAATCAGCCATCCGAACTGCCCCACATGCTCATGAATGCACCATCAGTCAGACAGGGGAAGGTCAGTATTTGGATGGGAGACCACTGGAGAGCCAGGTGACAGTTATCTGATCAGATTGTTCCTTTGACAGCAGACAACTTTACAAAGATGAGATGTTAGAGAGACTTACTGAGGGCAAGACTTTTCCCACCTAGAGGACTCTGGTCTGTGTGTAAATAATGGTGTTTTTGTAGGAAGGATTGTGGTTAGAAAGAATGACTAAAGAACCACATAAATCAAATGCACTATGAGCCTGGTGTAAGATTTGCATGCTGACTCAAGACTCGTCGACTCATTGTCTGATTGTAGTGTCATTTTTCCAAAGAACTGCAAAAGTCTATTATGCAGCGACTCCCATTTGTTCACAAATAAACCAGCAGGAGACACATTTCTTAAGAACTAAGACGAGACTGCTGACAAAACTCTTTTTCTGTGTTTTTTTAATTATTTAATTATACTGATTAATCTGTGGATCTTCTATGTCTAGTTTATTGAAGTTTTAGCCAAAAAAGGTTTGTCAAAATTTGCAAATTTTCAGTCAAATCCGAAAAAAACAAACAAGATACACAAATGCCCCTCTGTAAAGACCTTCCTAGCTGATATGACAACAAGATTAACGAAATTAAAATTCTTAAACTTGGTTTTGTCCATTTTCTTGTTTTTGCTGACTTCATTGTGTGCAATTTTGCAATTTCATGTAAAATGCCTTATTTATTCTATATGGAAACATGACATGCAGAAACCCTTGTAATACATTTGATAATTACAAGTTTGTCTTTGTTGTTTTTTTTTCTATTTACGTGCAGTGTCTCGCTCTAACTAAAAAGAGTTTATTGTATAGATAAGCAACACATGAGAACAATCTGTATCAATCCCAATCCCAAATGTTTCAGGTGAAAGAGCCAATAAAAAATATTCCAGAGGGGCAAGAAAATAACAGGATGCTAGACAAAGAGAGCCAGATAAAGACATAGTGGTACAAATGGTTTCATCAGTCAGACAGAGGAGGGAGGGACCAGGGATTTCAAAAGACGCTTTCACTGTTGCCCTGTTTTGAAACTGGACCACTGGTTTTCCATTTCAGAGGAGGCTCCCGCTGTGAGACAATCTGAATCCCTCTAATGTGTGGACTCAAATGAAAGACATGGAGGGTGTTTACCTTCGGGGAGATGCTGTGGACGTCCTATAGAGCGGAGGAACATCTAAGGAGCACATGTCCCTGGTGTTATGGGGTCAGAAGTGAAAGCAGGGCCATGACAGAGACACAGCTTCTTTGGTTCATGTTCTATAGATGCATTTTCCCTTTGTTTCTTGAGAGGATGGATATCTCTTAGAATGAAATGAAATAAAGATAACAATTGTAAATGTGTTTCTCCAATCACAACAAAAGTCCCACAGTGGGGGTCGAGACCCGTCGGGGTTGCGAAGCAAAATCTGGGGTCACGATATGATTTTGAGATGTAATTTTACAACTATGACTTGGTTTTTATTCTATTTTTATAACTTAAGCATCAAGTTTGACTTAATTTTGGTCATATAAAGCATATGAACTACAAAAATAAATGCTTCGTAGCCAACTTAGATGTTTGGTTTTTTTTACTTGAAATTTCAAATAACTTCAATTTTATTTTACCGTGGGGGTTGCGAGTTGGGTCATTATTTTGTGGTCCCAGTAAAACTTTGGGAACCAAAGAACATATATGGCAGTTTAACTATGCTCCATTGTCCCCTCATCAAGCTTGTGAAGATGTACATTTACTCACACTATTCAGAATTTCCCTGATGTGCGACATCATTGATGAAGTTCTGAAATCTTCTGTGTATTCAGTCCAAAAACATGTTTTTGTTGAAACTGATCAGCTTGCATTTGCCTAAAATTGGCTTTTTTTGTGTCCTAGAGGAGGGTTCTTCTTTCTTCCATAGAAATCTCATTCTAGTAGCTGCAATATTCCACAATTTGACATAAAACTATTAGGGATTGATTACCATGAAAATTATCCCAAACTATTGTTTTAACTTTACGTTTCAGTGACTGTATGCATTCATTAGAATGTATAACTGCCCAAACACTTTTCCACTTGGATTTAACCAAAACACATGTCTATGAGACACCAAGAAAATATCGTGTCTATTCCACGCATTGTATAGTGTGTGTTTCATAGACTCAACATCTCGCCATATGGCAGTAAAGGAAAACATGTTGGTATGACATTTACATGCATACTCTTCTACATGCTTTCTATGAGAACATGTTGACTTCTTCAGCCATGAGTAACACAATTAACACAAAGAAAACAAGGCATTACACTATTCACATTTGCATTGGATACAGTTACACAACTCTTAATATTGCACTTTTCTTGATAAAATTTCTATTTTTCCCAATTAGTACTGGCCCACAAATACTGGCTCAGTGCAATTAAATGTATGTTTAAAAGCTAAATGAAAATCAGAATTTCAACTCTATCTTCTTATTCTTTTATTTATTTGTTTATTATTATTTGGACAAAATAGTGTCCGAATGGAGCAAGTAAGTAGATGCACTAATCACAATGAACCTGTAAAAGTGAGTAGTTTACCTGTTTCGCGTAACACAGAATTGGTCTTTACACGACTGAGTCTTCTTGGAACCACATGAAACATTTTCTGATATTATTCTCATATTCCTGCACGTCTTTGATCCCTTGTGGTCCATTATTTTTTCATGACAATGTTGGTGTGTCAAGAATGCTTGGAGATGAATGCATTTCCCTCAATTCATGACATGTTTTATGGAACTGTAAGATAGATCACCACCACAGGGCCTGACAGTGGAGATATGTATTAATATTACATGACTGTATAAGCGCACCACTCCGGCCCCTGCACAGCTGAGAAAGCAAAGTGAAAGTACATTCTTGTGGAGGCCCCATGCACACTTCAGCACACATTTAGGTTGGAACTCCCCCTCTGCCTGCTTCCTCTCCTGGTCTAAAGACACCCACACCCACCGGCTTCCTGTGCACAACGTCTGTGAGAAGAAAATATACAATGTACATTAACAAATACGGAACTGAAGATCAAGTGTTTTATATCCTAGTCACTTATTTTTTCTTTGTTATGAATTTGCAGACCGAAAAACTGCATTCTCATAAACTACACACGCTTTCAGGTCCCTTTGCCTTTTGGCCAGTGTTTTTTCCTCAGAGAGATTAGAAATAGAACTAAAATATGGTTAAGGTTAGGCAGTGCTGGTTAATAACTGAATACATTGTATCAGAAGTACATATAGGCCTATCATATATTTGGATTTTTTTTTTTTGAGCAACTGTATTTAGGTATAGTTACTCTACCCTTGAAATAAACGATTATCTTAAAAATAAATAATTGCAAAAACAAAAAGTATTTGGAGTAGGTTCAGTTGATTGGAACAAGTAACAGTGGAAAACTGGAATTAGTATACTGAGGCTAAGCTAATGTTAGCTACAAACTGAGCTAGCATTACAAAGCTAATTGCTAAAGCTTTAACATTCACGTCTTAATACAAACAATCTTTATTAGACTCTCTTACGTTGCATTAAATTTGCTTGAAAAGTTTGGTAACTAACCGTTTTAGCTGAAAATAGTAAACTTTGTGTTTTCCACAAAAAAGGAGAGGAGTTGTCAGATTTAAAACCTAAATTGTGTTTTGGCTACTCTAACTTAGTTTGTGTTCTTTCAGTTTAACATGAATAAATACACACTATGATCATTGATCACATAGTATTGTATTGTTACATCCTCATTATAAACATAGCCTCATATAAAAAAAATGTTTCAAATATTATCTGTAAAGGAGCTTTACATTCAAATCCCATTGAGTTTAAAGAAGTAACACCACCTAACCATCTAGTTGCTATCACATCAGTTTTGTTTTTTTCAGTTAAAAGCTAATAGTTTTGATAGCTTTTTTATCAATGAATTTCCAAATAAATAAATTAAAGTATGGTGAGATGTAACTACAGCTGATTAAAGATTCAACTAAGCTTTCAAAGTCTGATTTTGAAACACGCCTAAGGGAAAAACTAACAGTAATGTTACCTCCTGAATCCAATTGTAGATGGACTAAAATTATAGAATAGCTTAGATTTCTAACCACAGTAAGTCTGAGTTCATAAATCAAAATCAAGCATGAATTCTTTTGACATTAACACAGTTGTCAAACATATTGAGACAAATTCCAGTTGGCTTTCCATAGCTGTACATAATTCACATTACATCTGCCCCCCACTTTACATCCATGCAGCAAGAATCAGGGCAAAGGCAAAGCCCGCCACCTGCTCGCCCTCCTCGTGTCGCATGGGCTGAAAATACAGTGTGGGGCCCTGGTTCGTAACAATGGGGAAGTCTGTCAAGCTGCTCCCTCCCCTTAATCTCCCCCTGACATAGCTTCAGAGGGCAGGGATTTGCTACAAGTCAATGCAAGAATGGTCCTGCGGTGTGTATGCAAAACAAGCTTGTACTTTCAAAGGCAGCGTGAGACAGGAAGACACCTCACACATAGTACAAAAAGTGAGTGAAGTTAACCCCTTCCTCACCCCCTGTTCCTCTTTTTCGGCGGTGAAAAAACACATGACAGGAAGTTGGCTCAAAGTGATGTTTTTGTTTTCGTATTTTTAAATTTAGCACAGAATATACAATGAGGTGCAGCATGTGATGTGATGAAACTGCTGCAGCGTGACATGGTTTGATGGTGTTAGAAGATTGCGGAGAGTAAAAAACGGAAGTCTAGACAAAGATATTTACGTTTGTGAATAGTTGTCAGATCACTTTCTGCAAGTTAAGAGTTCAATACAGGTTTAGCACGACATACACAATAAGATGATGCATGTGTTGAGATAAAGTGATGTTTAAAATATCGCCAACGTAACTCAAAAGTCTATCAAATATATCAACTGAAAACTAACCTTAATTTTCTGTCGTGAAGTGCGTTAAAAGTGCTGAACTCATGGTCCAAATAGTTTACTGCGATTATACCATGGCTCCAAATTGAAATAGTTCACCTGTGAATCGCAAAATATTGCTTATGCTCTGAAAAAGCCGGATGCAATCATAATACACTTTTGATTCAACTCGGATTCACTTGCCTGGATAGTTCGGTTCGATTGGGTCATACTGAATGCACAAAGAAACTCTGATCCAGTCCAAATTTTTAAATCTGATCTACTTGGAGAGGTCAATCTCGGCTTGGTTGAATCGAGCCCTGGAGCGGTTCGTTTGTTTTGTGAACGCAAACGGACCGAGAGCGAGACAAAAGAGGCTCAGAATCAAAACAAACTCGTGTGAGATCAATAACGACACAAATAATTTGCAAAAACACACAAGGCCAGAGGCTGATTTAGTAATAGCCTAACTGATTATGATCACATGATCACTGTTGTCACCTATTATTTACATCTAAATGAAACCAAACAACAAAAATAGCTTACATTAATGCAGGAAAAACAACATTCATCTTGTACAACTAAAAGCCGATGGCATTCTTTTTCAGAGCCGGTTTTACTCGAGTAGATTAAATTTTTGTACATAATTCACTCTGACTATAGGCATTTGGTGTGATCCAGTGCACATCACCTGGCCATCACTTCTCTCCTCAAAATGTTTGCACATTGTCTGCGCTCTGACACTTCGTCTGTCACTCACACTGTAATGTGAGGAAGGTTGTGCGAAAGATCCATAAAAGCAAAAATAAGTCCAACACTTGTTTGTTTGGATGTGACCCAGATCAGACAGAGACAAATGGAGGAGTCAGGTTTCTTCCTCTGTTGATTCTATCCCACAGCGCCCCTACAGGTGTGGAGCAGATGTGCTTCTACAGCACTGGTTTGGTTTGCAAAAGTGCATTGTGAAAAGAACCGAGTCAGTTTACAGAGACAATGGTGCAACTTTGGTTCCCAATGAAGCCGAGTTTGGTTAAGTTGGTTTTGTGAATGCAACCTAAGATAAAAGTTATTTCTGTGTTTTAATCAAAGCTAGTTCTAGTTCTTGTTAGTAATTTGCTACACCAATACAGATAAACCAAGATAGATTTGAATGTGGCGTTTAAGGGAAAATTACTGCCCAAACCTCTTTACTGATGTATTTTATGTGAGTTAGGTGACATATTATATAGAACACTTCTTGTTTCCCAGCTTGGAATTGCAACATCTTCATATAGCCCCACACTTTTGCCTCTGTCTTTATATAAACCCAGCGTGTCCTTGTGTCTCAGTGCATGTTTTGCAGTCGTCGCCTCCTCCCTCTTTGTTAGAAACCTACTGTACGTTGTCATGGAGAGGCCAGCGCCACAGAAATATGAACCACACTCAGGCCTTTGCCAAGAGCCATAATGAAGACTGCTGCTCTCTTCCGCACTGCCACTTGTGTTCACCGCGGCAACATGATATATTAATTACCCCAAGCTAGCAAGTGCAGCTTCGTGTCATTCACCAGCGAGGGCAAGAAAAAGACACGATAGAAGAAAAATTTCCAAGGCACGTCCTAAAAATAAAGCAGGACTGTACGTGCTCGGGGTATTAACTTCCACTCTGATGACCCATTTTTCCATCTCAAAGGGTCTGCGGTGGTTATAAAAAAAGGAGAAGTGGCGAGGGGGAGAGAAGGCAGTGCAGCCAATCACGTGAATTTAAAGCAGGCTACAAATCCTGGTGGAGTTGTGCAGTTCTGTGGTTGGGGCAATGCCTGGTTCACTGTCATCTGTGTTTCCAGTTCCTCCCCGCTGCAGCCTCTCTCTAATTTAACATATTTTACCGCAGTGGGCTTCCTCCAGCATGTGTCCAAGAGCGGCTTGTTTACATTCAGTGTGTGTGAACTAGATTAAAGCCACCAGGACAACCCAAAGACTGAAGCAAGAAATTAGCCAGAACGGAACCAATTTATTCCAGATATTTTGGTCCAGGCAAGTCTTAGGTCAAGTAAAATCTCCAATACATTTTGAACTAGTTGAATTTTTACATCAAATGTTTTTAATAGATCATTTATTATGGTTTCTTCTTCCATTTGGTGATGCCAAGATGTTGTTGTCCCTATGAAAGACTTGTCCAGTTTACTGGATTTATACCTGGTGCGCAGTGGTTGTTGGAGAAGAATACCTAACATTCTTTCTGGTATTAAACACATTTAATATCCGAAAGAATGAACACAAAAAGGAATGTGAAAAAGAAACAGCAGGAAGATCAACTATACTGGAGAACAGAGATCACAACATCACAATTTGAAGTGGGCACTATCAGAACATTGCTAACACAAGGAACCAAGTCATGTAACGGATTGAGACACCTCATAGATCATCAATCAAGAAACAAACAAATACAAACTAAAGAAGCAAGAGAAATCAGAAAACAAGGCACACACACCAGAATGATTACGACTGGAAACAACAGCTGATAATACATGTCACCAGCTATCAAAAAAGGCCATGGTAATGTCTTAAGTACATTAGTCTGAGAATAAAAAAGTAAAACTGGATTTAGAGTACATAGTACACATGATTCCAGACAGCTTTGTTTCGCAATTTGATACGCAATCCTTGAGAACATGTGTGCCGGTGCAGTTTTGGCATCTGTAGCATGCTCAAAAATGGTGGGTGCTTTGTGTCAATGGCTGCGTTAGCTGGATTGGCTACTTGCAACAGCTACAAGCTAGCAATACCTTATCCAGATTTTAATACATGTGTGATGAATTTGATACATGATGATAATGATTAATGTCACAATAATATGTTACAATTAAGTTATTACAAATGATTATTCAATAGTGAAATGGTGACATTCTTCTGACTAAATCTAGGGGAAGACAAAGTATTTGCATGTCGGGATGTCAGCCAGTGCCGTACTTGTTTACCTTCCTTGTTACTAAAGCTCTTTGTAATGTTGTGTCCCTCAGGTTCCCTTTTGTCTCGGAGCAGCTTGTTTACATTCTGTGTGAGTACAGATGTGGGTGTGGTGGACAGCTTTACTGAAACCAACCATTCACCTCACTGTAAGACATCCAGCATCATATCTCCTCATCACAGATCCACGATAAGCAGGAAATACAATACTGTGCCTTTACGCTGGAGTAGACAGTCTTCTTTAAGCCTATTGTAAAAAAAAAAAAAAAAAAAAACTAGAGTGGCTTATGTTCACCAGCGAATGCATTCAGGTGTTGCCATGGTGAAGTCACATAGAATATGGTGGTTGTTTAGTAATGGGCCGTCCCTAACAAAGGAATGCTATGAGAGACAACATGAAGGAATCTTGAGAGAAAAACCTCTATTAATGACAGTTCCTAATCATGTTTTTATCACACTTATCATTTCAACCCACTGGAGATCAATGAAGTTAACCACAATTAACCAAAAAGACAAATAAAAACAAATACAAATAATAAAAACATAAAACATCTCAGAAAGCATTTTTTTTTATAAAGATAAACTGCTTGTACTCGTCTCAATACTACAGTTTTCAAAAAGGTTGGATTTTGCTGCAAATTTTACGCAGTTTCAGATCTTGATGTTTTGTTCCCAATTGAAAAGTCTTTAGTTTCGCTAAAACAGGCTTTTAACAGTTTTGGTTTGCTCTGTCTAATTGGTCCGCCTGTGAAAAGCCCAACCAACTCAAGCTAGCTTGTAATGGCTCTTTCTTCAAAGGTGCTTGGTCAAGCAGAGTATCACTATGCAAACAGAGGCTAGCGTGATGCTAAAAACATAAACAAGCACACTTCCTGAGGTTTGGGAAACAAAATATTTTATTTACTGTAGACCAGACAGTGCTTTCAGATTTTTACCCTAACTGTTATTTTGACAGTGTCTCTACTGCAGCAAAACTCATTGTATTGACGTTCATTTAAAATATCAATACTATGCCTTTAGACGTGCAATTGTTCTAGTTCCATCCAGATTAGATATATTTCTGTTTGTGTATTTGTTTAGATCTTTGAGAACCTGTTGTCCTATTGCTGGTCCCTCACTTTAGACCTGCGCTCATCTTTATTTTACGTAAATTTCATCCATTTGCAGAAGCTTGTACTTGCATAAGACATTTCCGAAAGGACATTTCTGTTAGTAATGACCAAGACAGTGAGAGGAAAGAGGAGATTGTGGAGACTGGTGCAGAGCGAGGCTGCAGCTACGTGGAGCTGCCATAGCAACCACTTATAACAGAGCTATTTCTGTCCTCTTTCAACTCCCAAACACAGCTGCTCCTATAGGACACTCTCATCCTGCTGCTTTAGACATACAATCTGTGTACAGCATGTCAGGCATGTTCAGCAGGCTCTGTCAGACGCAACATACACTAGTCTAAACACTGGTTATTTGGGTTGGATCTTAGGTGAATAGCAAGTGTTACGATTCATTCATTTACTCCTTTTGTTTTGGCAAATCGATGGGTATTATGCGGTGCACTTTGGCTATGCAAATATTTCTATACATTGCTGATTTACAGGATGAAATTGAATGACACAACAAAAAACTTCACATGCGAGTAAGTACAAGGCTATTTCAGATAGATAAAAAATAACTTATTTTGCTACACTTAGCAAAACACAATATTCTTTATCTTTTGAAAGGCAATGTTACTGCAATATATGTTCAAGGCAACTGGGATCATGACTTCCCATTTCAGAGTGTGCCAACTGAATGAGCACGTATGTAAACAAGGCTGAAATGTAAACATTAAGCTAACTACATTGAAACACATTTCATTAAAAAATCATTGGTTGATTTAGTATGGCACTCCATTGCACTCACAAAAAAATAAATATTTTTCTCGTAATTAAGAGTAGTAATCGGCAGGTATTTTAATAAAACATAATCTTCTTCACTGTTAGCAGTTAGTCTTACACATCCTTAGAAATGTGCGTCTGTGTTTCAATTTATTTGGCCATAAAGGAGAGAAGTGCTGCACATTTGCAACACTTTCACATGGATCACCTAGAGTGGGGGGTTACTTTGCGCAACAGCAAAAATGCCCGTATGTTGCAAGTCAAATGATGGCGTCGAGTGCAGAAAACATTTCTGTGAAAACATTCAAGTGGGAGGCCCTTGCTCAGTTCCCAGTTCACAAGTTGGATTTACCAGTTTCAACACATGTTGAGATGGGAAATATTCCAGTTACCTTGAAAGCACCATAAATTCTCAAAACGAAGATTCAGGTAATTGTACAATCATGGTTCATTTCAAGCTTGATTCTATATAAATTGCCATTGTGTCAATGGGCAAGACACTCAGACTATAAATCTGGAGATCGTGACATCAAGAATCAGTAACATTTTTGTTGATCTGATGTTAAACCCATTGCTAAATATTGAAATTACCTTAATTTAATCGTGACCCAGATGTTTATGTGGGTTGTTTCACGGCTATTCCAACTTGTTTTCTTCTAGTGTTTTGGTTAATGGCTGTCAGCGAAACAGATTTCCACAGTATTTTTTTTTCTATTCAGAAATGTTTCGGCAAAATAACACAGCATAAAATAAGTGGAATTTCAGTGCGTCAATGCTGTTACGCTTGTCCATCCTATTGTTTCCATAATAATATAGAGCAAAACAATTATTGCAATGCATGTTTTTCATACAGATCCAGTCGCTTTTGTGCGTAGCTTCGGCTGACAACTTCCTCAATAATTATTTCAACACAAAGTCATTATAACACTCCCTGAGCATTTGACAGAAATCCATGCAAACACATTACAGTGGCAGCTAAAGCCCTTCTCTCTGTGTCCCGGGACCACAGTGTTGCCTCCAATAACAGGTTATTTCCTGAAAGTGTAATAGAGAAATAGGGTTCATCTGCCACAGTGCAAACATCATTACCAAAAAGGATTAGAAACTGTTAAAAAGCCGCCCTTAGGAGCACGCGGCTTGTCTCTGCTGCAGGCTCCAGCGCCATTGTTATTGCTGTCAGCCAACGGTGCTTCAACCATTCACTTCTTGTCCTTTAACGCACTACGCAGGCCGGATCAACAGTGCCCCCTACTGCAAAAACACACAAAGGTCACGTGTTTTGGTGCTAAATTCAGGCACAAGGCGCTGCTGACTCATAGTGCATTTGATGAGGCTCAAACGTAGCAGGAGCGCAATTAAAGTAATGACAATAATTCAAAAGAACAGTTGCTAACGCTGTTTTGTTTCTATTATTATGTCCCCCCATTATCAAGGACGCAGGAGGTGAATGTGATTAAAACTTAATACTTGTGCTGTGTCATTTTCTAAAGCAGGGGTTATGGCCATTTGGCTTGAATATTAATCACACACTTGTAGTTTCTAGACTTGTTTATGTTTGGCTGGTTTGATTTTTTGACACTAACTGATCGTGGCAATGCATCATAATCTTGAAGAAGCCTTTAAGATGATTAAACTGCATATTAATGCCAATCAGAGTTTAATGGGATTTTATTTTGTCTGGCGTCTGTCTAGAGCTGGAAAAATGTAGCTGGGTGAGAGGTACTGTATACTTTGAATGGTAAATTATGCGATGAATGATAATTGACATCGTATCTACTGTTTTAAGTAGGATGCTAATAATTGTAATATTTTGGCTCTTGTATGGTATATTCATCGACCAACAATTAGTCAGCAAAAAATTAAACTAGAATTTTAAGTATCTGGGAGGACATTGTAATATAACTTTTTCAAAAGATATAAATGTAGTTCACTTGCATTTCTGCAAAAGTTATTGTGGATGAATCTTGTGATTTTGCAAGTTAGATAATAGAGAGTGGGCTTTAAGTTTTTGATACGCATCTTTTTAGTTAAGTTTTTAGTTTAATTAAACTCGATCACAACCAAATTCAACATTTAACAAATAACTTTTGTGTTGTGAATACTTAAAAGCAACTATTCTTGAAGGCCAGGAAAGACAAACAAGACACAATAGTAAGATAAATGCAAAGTTAGAAAACAGGTTTCTCCAAAATTACCTCACAAATATTACTACTATGCTAATTAAAAATATCAGCTTAGAATACTTTTTAAGACCTAGTGCATAACCTAATAAGCACATAAGAAAAAAAAAAATATACATTGTTCATACTTGTAATTCAGCACTAGTATATCTGAAAAGTAAATGAAAGAGTTCAGCTGGTCTAAACTTGGTCTACTGTAAACCAGACCAGCTTGAGACCTGTTCCAGTGACCTAGTCAGCTACGCTGCACCCCACTGGCATCGACTCTGTACCCATTAATATTAGAAACCAGGGCGATGGTCTATAGTCTGGTTCAAGGATCAGCTTAACCTTGCACGCTACTCTGTATTCTCCTTCTCTCTCCCAAAGGACAAATTTACCAGTGAGACATACTACAGCAGGCTAGACGCCCCCTTTTTTTCCTTCTAAATGAGCGCATAACTGGAAAAATGGTACACTGTCCTCCATTTAGTCCTCACTCGACATTTCTGGGCCGCTGTTCAATTTTCATTTTTCACTCCAAATGTAGAAAAACTATTCGCCCACTGCTCCCGTTTCCTGGCAACAACCACCGAGGTGTTTTTTTTTTTCCTAGTTAGACCGTAGAGACCTTTAGAAAAACAGCTGCAGACAGGATAAAAATAATTACAGCTCTATTTGTCTTCCAAGAGACACACTTTCAGACCAAACGCACTCCCTTCTCCCCTTTTGAGCTGCTCTACTTTACACTCACTGAAGCCATTCAAAATAATCCAGACTGTATCACTGTACCCTTTACTATATGGACCAAAAGTGAAAACAGAAAAATTATTACATAACAAAGAAATATATTACAAGACATACCATATAGGCTGTTGAAAATCAGCTCTCGATTTAAGGCTTTCTTCAACACAATTGAAACGTCTCACGGCTTTTTCATTTGCCATACAATGCATAATGCTCCAAGCCCTTTCCACATTTTAAACTTACAGTTGCTGAAAATTTCCATGCAATGCTACTGCCCCCTGCTGGTGGAAATAATCGAGCAACAGTTGGGCTGATAGAAGTTTTATTTTGTGTTTTTTCACCATGAGTAGATATGCAAGAGACTATTGGTTAAAAAAATAACATTTAACAAAACGACTGAACAATAGGTGCACCCTTTTACACAAACTTAAACACATACTACATACTGTTGACACCTTATCAGCAATTGGTTATCCCTAAAAGTATCCCAAATCATAATTATTTTAGTACAAAATAAATAAATTGAAGGTGGTAGATCTTTTTGTTGGATTGTAAGGATTGTGTAACCGTCCCCATAGTGGCTAAACGTTATGAGTCCTTTGTATTCAGGAGTGAAGCGTCAGATGAAGACTTGTCCAAAACTGGGCCGGTTCAGTCCACCTCAGTCACGGTGAACTAAACAGAGCTCATTTAAAAAGGTCTAAAATCCCTTTATGGAATATTAATAACACTATGTCTGTCATCATTCAACGTCATCTTCTGATAAAGACTGGGCACTGATGATACGCTGCAACACACAAAGAACAAAGTTTGAAAACGCCGAATGTCTTACTTTTTAAATTGTTACAGAAGCTTTGATTTTTTTTTTTATGCATTTCATCAGACTACACTTCAATTTTTTGTTTTACTTCAAAGAGGATGGACAGCAAAAAAAAAACAGATCTGAAGAAGTGAATTGTATAATAGCATGGCTTGCGGCTAAGCTAAGAATTCAGAATTTCTCTTTGAAAAACAATATGCAATACATGCTCCACGTTACGAAACTTTTTTTTGGATGGACTTCCCGCACTTAAAAAACATTTTGTCTATATTTACTCAAACTATAAATAGTTTTTGACAATAATATATAAACAAGTCTTACATAGTTCAAAAGAAAACTTAAAACACAATATTGAAGTAAATATTTTGTCTTAGGGGTGAAATAGCTGAGAGCAACTGATATGCGCCAAGCTTTGGAATCCTACATTTTTTGTTGCACCCTTTCTTGTCCCAGCAGCAGAGAGGAGACACTGGGGGGTTTTCAAGGATGCTTTGTTCATTTATAAAAACATATTTCACAAGCTGGTTTGCTTACCTGGCTGATGCTGGGAAGCTTTGTGAGCAGCATTTGGAAGACTGGAGGAGGCAAAGTCTGCTGGAGGACCTGAAGGAGCTGCTGGGGCTGCCCACATACTGCGATGGCATTGGTCAGGTGGTCTACGCCCTTCTCAAATTCTCCTGAGAGAGCATGTCACAGTTAGTGTTGAGATGTACTCACAAGAATACTCCAAAAATAAAGTGTATCAGGAAAAGCAAAGATTTAACTGTCTTAGAGGTGAAATAGCAAAGAGCAATAGTAATGACTCTCTGCTTTGGAGTTCTAAGTTTTTATTGCATCCTTTCTTGTCCCAGAGACTATTGACAGTGACTGAGGGGTTTTCAAGAATGCCAGGTGTCAGTGTCAACCAATTAAATCAATAATCAAACTATATAGAAAGCTTGAGCATTTCTAGTATTTTGATCTGCATCAGTGTTTCCCCAAAAACGTAGGCTTTAACCTTTTCTATTACAATGGTTACCAGAAGATGGTAGAACAAACACATTTCATTTTGAAACACCGGACAACATAAGTAAGCACATTTGTATCCAGACAGACACTACAGCTGACCTTGTGAGAGCAGCTCTTCTCCAAGTTGAATCTCTTCCAAGAAGAACTTCTGAACAGCTTCAGCGTCTTTCAGATCAGGGAGCTTCGAAGAGAAAGAGAAAGCTTTAACTTATACTATATAGATAGTGAAACATGTCTTTAATTTGACATTTTTATTTTTACCTTTGCCAGTCCAGATCTCTCTGCAGAACTTTTTTGTTGTCTTCGTCCTGTGAAAGATTTGTATGTACATAGTGTGACTTTCATGAGAATTAAGTAACTGTAATTAATGTGACCACCATCCTCGCCTTCTAGACTAGATTCTGGTTACCTATTTAAAATGCTGTCCTGTTGAATATCCCATTTTTCCATTAATGCCACATTAGGTGCATACATTGAGATGTAATTTTGATAAAGATGTTAGTATTCATCTAACCACAAAGAAATCAAAGGCTTTGCTTAAAATGCTACAGTGTGAGACTGTGAACACAGGGTGTCTTGGTACTTTTCAAGATATAAGAAATAAAAAATATAATAAGAATAGTCTTACTGTCTTAGAGGTGAAATGGCAAAGAGCAATGGTAATGACTCTCAGCTTTGGAATTCCAAGTTTTTATTGCATCCTTTCTTGTCCCAGAGACTATGACAGTGACTGAGGGGTTTTCAAGGATGCAAGATGCCAACGTGAATCACTTAAATTACAAATTATAGTTGTTAAAATTCTTATTTACGCTTTGTGGTAACTTTTCAAGACTTTTTGCTGACAACTGGATAACCATGTCTTTAAAATGAAATTTTGACAGCCTACATGCATGCTTTCCAAATGATATCAAACTATATTAGATTACTTCTTACGTGCTTAAGTTTCCTGAGATTTCCCCCTTAATCTGATTTGAAGTGGTCACCCTAAACGCGCCACACGTGAGTGAAATTTGCAGAGAGCATGTGGCTAATCAATATTGAGATTCTTCATAAAAAAAATCTTATTTATATATTTATTATTTGATGGATATATATTATCTATCAAAAAACATATTAATGATATACTTTTGATTGCTAGGTGAAATAAAAAGTCACGTTTGTCATTTTCATGCAGTCGTCCTTGCTCTATGAGATGCTAACGGGGCTAGCTAATGCTAGGCTCTCTTCCTTCTTGTATAGATTATGGCGCTACTTACGTTCGCGTAGCTTTTGCTTGAAGTTTGGATCACTCCGTCTCTTTCTGTCAAAGTATATACAATATGCAATAAACACAGCTCCACATACCCCGGCGACAATCGCACTCGTCCTACCGCTCATCATTACTGAAACTACTCATGAGCTACAGCCTACAAGCTAAAGGCTAAAGCTAACCGGGGGCGGGACCGGATGTACCAACGCATGGCATGACGTATTTCCTTTTATTTTTGTACACAATTTTTTTTAAAAAAATTGTATTTACTATTAAGCTAAATAAAATTATGTGATTATTATTACACCAATTTTTAAAACCTGTGATAACATGGAATACATATCTTGTCTGAAATGGGCTTTTTTTTTTATCCTTTATTTGTCCCACAATGGAGAAATTACTATATAAAGAAAAAGAGGAGTAAAAGC
The DNA here is from genome assembly GCA_038363315.1 of Mugilogobius chulae. Taxonomy (NCBI): domain Eukaryota; kingdom Metazoa; phylum Chordata; class Actinopteri; order Gobiiformes; family Gobiidae; genus Mugilogobius; species Mugilogobius chulae. The sequence goes on along the minus strand of CM076407.1, from coordinate 30,952,835 downwards.
TTCTGTTGGGATATAGCTTAATAGATACTAGATTTGCTTAGTCTCGACAATTCTCTTTCCAATGAATAGCACTGTTTGTTATAAATGTCTCCTTTAAGTAGTAAGTAATTTTGCAAGTAATTTTACTTTTAAAACTAATATGTCATTTATTTTTCTTGAGATATTAAAATGTCTTTTATTCCCATTAATTACAGGCACACAGAATACTTCACAAACTATGGCATTTTATTCAAACAGAAGCTTCTGCTTTGCTTACATTTTTACAATAAATTACACATGACCATCATGAGATGAGCCTAATAAATACTATTAAGCATTGTCCAAAAAGCTCCTTTACTTTCACTTAAATGTAGCATCAGACCATTCTCCATTTACAGCGTCATACATCTGTTCAGGCCATGTACATGTCAGAAAATAGGTTAGCCCAACCAAAACATTCTTCTCTTACAAGCAGAAAACAGAACACAAAACAAATGCAAAAACTAAACGCAAATGGGAGGAAAACTATGGAAAAGGCAAAAAGTAAATGAACCAAAGTAACTAAGAAAAAGTGGACAGACATGCGGTAACCTTCTGTATTTACACTTAAGCTACAGTTAAAACCGTAAAACTGTCTTTACAGAAAAGTACATGTTATTAACAATGCAAGATATTAAATAGCTTGACTCAAAACACTTCTCAATATACAAATGTATAACAAAAGCATACAATTACATACAAGTGCGGAACAAAAAACATTTCTTCGGGGCGTTATCATACAGTAGGGAGTCTGTACAAAGGAAACACTGGAGAAGTCTTCAGAAATGTACACACATACATCACTTTTGGATATAAATGCACATTTTACATTGACTCTACTCTGGTCTTAGCACATACATAGAGAGAGTGCGGCTTTTTGGTAGGGACTGATGAAAAGAAGACTGAAGAATTGATTGGAAATGTGGTGAAAAGACAATATATAAAACTCAAATGGGTTCTGTGCTGATTCAGAAATAAAAATAAACTTCATGCAGTTTTGGTAACACTATGCATTTTACACTTGTGTCCTGCACCAGTTTAAGCAGTAAGTTTCATATTGTGAAGCTACTATGATCCAGTTGAAATGTTATCAATACCTCTTTGAAAATAAAGAGGAAATTGAACGTGAGATGAAAACATGATGAAATAAATTGATATACACTTGACACCACAGTAACGGTTCATGAAATGTGGTTGTTAATGGCTTCAATCTGTCTGATCTGTCTTTTTTAAAATGTAGCAAACTGTTTGTTGCCTATAGCAGAATTACCTGACAATTTGTGGTGATTTCTTGTGGCTCTAAAAATAATGGCCATTCATGAAACTCATGTGATAAATTACATTTAAAAACAATCTACAAATAAGTACCAATGACAACCACACATCAAAAACCCTGGAGTAATGAAACAAATGCATTGAACTTTGCACATTTGTACTGCAGCTAAACCCAAGTCTCGAGTCGTCAGTAGTCGATTACAGACAATCCAGTTTTGTGTTGAATTCAGAATTGTTAAACAGCCTGTCAGACTCAGCCCTTGAGCTCATTCATACAGCATTCTTCAGTCTTTGTAAGAGACATTTGTCCAGGAAACCCTCTGATTTGGGAAAGTGCCGTCCTTTCTCAAAGTGCCCCATCAATAAGAACAAGAAGGCACTACAGTTTTATTCCTAATATTCACTTTGTCTGTGGGTGTGCAATGATTTAAAATCCTATTCATAAACAACAATAAGACTCGATGGGAGCATACAGGAGCACAGTCCTGTACTTTGTCAGCCATTTTAGGTTGAAACACAGGCTTTTTCCAATGAGCAAACAGGAAAACGTGGCTTAGTAACACTGAGGTTGCCCTTGATGCCAATGTGGCAGTGTTCCTCTGATTCAGAATAAAAACGGAGAGCAGCAGCCCTCCACACTAGGACAGACACTCAGGGGTTCTCTGGAGAGCATCCCTTACCACGACAACTTTATCAAATCAAATTATTGCTTGAAAAACAATCCTTATAAATGTTTAACTACGGAGAGTGAAAAAAACAAATTGGTATTTTTTTTGACAAATTGAATCCCATACACAATCTTCATAAAAGTGCACTTAAGTGCCATTAGCTTGCCAAGAAACAGTTGTCAATAGAAAATAGTGCTTGTTTGTTGTTTTTTGTCTCTGGTCTGGTTTTTGTGCCCCAGTAGTTACAGTTTGTACTTGTCAGTCTTGTTGGGTGCTGGTTAAGTGCTTAAGTGCAGTGGCTCCTTGTGGGACGTCCTGTCACCTACACTCCACTGAAACCCCAGAAGTTTGAGAAGATGAGGAGGACACAGGCGGGTCCGCTAACGTTAGCATCACTGCTGCTGTGAGGGAGCTGGATGAGGGCGAGGAGGAAGAGGAGGAGGAAGAACAGGCCGCCACAGCACCTGGAAACAACAGAAAGGTGGAACGTTTAAATTAGGGATGGGCTCTCACTGTGGCTGATAGCCAATACATGTAGTTATTATACAGTATTGTTCACTTTTGGAAAAAAGATAAACTAAATGTATTTATTTGTGATATAGAATTTTCTTTTTTGTGCAAATATGCAGCCATATTTTTTGCTTTTTTGTTTATTTCTATTTTTACTCTTTAGTCTTTAGCCTACTAGAGAACCTCCTCTAAAAATATCAGCACCAAGAGATCACCAATCCCTGGACTATTAACTAAAATTGTTACCTCAATATATATATATATATATATATTATATATTATTATATTATTTTATATATATATATTATATTATATATATATATATATATATATATATATATATTATATATATATAATACCTCATTTGTTGTTCAATACAAGTAATTCACAAAAGGGTTATTTTTTTTATAATTTTTTCTTTATAAACAGCTGTCAGCTCAATTTTTAATCAAATACCTGATCTAAGGTTTCAAAATGTGCCATGAGCTGAGAAAAGTTTAATGACTTGTGCTGAACAGCAATACCACAAAAGTTTTTGATGAAAGTTAAATGCAAGTTCAACAGGACTTCTCAAACAACTTCACTTCAGCTTCATCTGAGTCAAATTAAGCAAAAATCCAAAAAACAAAATATATTTATCAACAGAATTGTTGCTAGAATAATCTATCAGCTAAATGATCATTAGTTGCAGTCATAATCTTAAAATTTATGCAAAACAGCATTCACAATGATCTCAAAATGTTGATTAAAAGCTTGGACTTACTCTCTCGTTCTTTCTTCTTCATGCGTTTCCGTCGGCGGTCGATGGAGGCCACCTCAGATTTGAGCGAGAGGTAGTGGTTTCTGATGTCCTGCAGTTTCTCCTGAAGAAACGAAATCCTCTCCAGACTGTTCATCTTCTCCAGATCAGCTACAAATACAACAAATACTATATGTTTAGACTTGCTTTATCTCATGTTGTTGATATGAACAGAAACTTGATCATTTAGTCATATAGTGATCATTTACCGCAGTAAATGCAATTCATTTATGTTAGATTATAGCACTGCAAAAGCAAAATCTAAAGTATAGATAACTTAAACAAATAAACAAATAGCAAATGATCTCACTCTTGTATTGCAATCTATATATGCTTGACTATTAACTAGTCAAGCATATATATATTTCATTTGATGACAGAATTTATTTTGTGCAAACTCAAAACTTAAGGAGATTATACTGGGAGTAAGATAAATATACAAGTATTAGATTGCAAAATAAATGCACCTAAAACCAAATGACTGCATTGCTTTTGTACTTACACATCTGGAAGCTCCACTTGTACACTCGAGGAGATCTCCCGTGGTGATGGTGCTCCCTCTGGTGGTGGGAGTGGTCTGTGTCACCCTGCTTGTGGTACTTATGGCTGGAGGGGGAGAGCGTCCGGGACACTTGGATAAAACCGCAGACTTCACATCCAATGTGGGGTTTTTGGAGGCGGACGGTTTGGCCTCAGTAACACACTGGTCCTCACTATCACTACTGTTGGCTGTAGAAAAGGAAAAAAACAGAGCATTTATCAAAGCTGCAGATTCAACACATTGTTCTGAGTCTAACAGTTCAGTGAACGAGGTGAAACTACTGAGGAGAGGCTCCCACTGAAATATGAATGGCTTGAAATGGAAGGTTAGTGGTGATCAGACAGAACTATTACCTGTTTTCCTGTTCTTTTTGGGAGGCACGCCGAGGCTCTTTCGGTTTGGCTTGTGTTTCTTAGAGGCTGCTCCAGGCTGAGATTCTTTCTGCCGTTTCTGACTCACTGATGCTAAAAATGAAGAAAGTGCAGAGACAGTGTGAGACAAAGAATCCCGCTCACTCTGAAAATGAGATTAGTTGTACCTTTGGATTTCTGCTCGCTCTCCTGCTGGCTGCTGCTGCTCAGCTCCAGGCTGCAGCTGCTGCTGCTGTTGCAGGACAAACTGGGGTCAAAGGGTTTGGAGGGGAACCTGCCCCCTCATCCTGAGGGAGGTCCTGCTCCCCACCCAGACTCTCCACCTCCACGGTGCTGCTGTCCGACTCACTGCGGCCCGGACCCTCCTCTACAGTGGGACCTGGAGGCAGTGGGTCAGAGACTGGCTCCTGGGGCAATGTGGGGGGAGTGACAGGGCGGGGTGAGGGAGGTTGAGGGGGTCCCGAGTCTTCCACTGTGCTGCCCCCTCCAGAAGGAGACCCCGGTGTGGAGGGGGGCGTGTTCAGGACAGAGTTACTACCACTGCTTGGAAACTCCTGTTTGTCCAGGTCCATCTGCTCCTCTGACACCTCGTCCTCCGGACCACCCTCAGCGTCCTGAGGGTCGCTCAGACAGGATGGGACAGGTGGTGGAGGAGAGTTAGCTGCCTCTGTATCGGAGTCAGAGAACAGCTCTTTGAGAGTCTTTTTGGGCCACTGGGCTTGGATACTGGACCATACGTCCTTTTGGCCCTTGGAGCGCACAGCCGGACCCTCGGAGTTTGGAGAAGTCTTCGTTCTTTTCTCTGGGATTTCCCAGAATCCCGACTGTCGGGCTGCCTTGTTCTTCTCCTTCATACCATTGTACTTCTTTGAGGGGGCACCTTTGTTTTTGGGACGTCCACGTTCGCTGCTCTCTGGCTGAGCGTCTGTGGTGCTCTCGTCCTCTGAGCTGCTGCTGTCTCCTCCTGGAGGTGGTCCTCTGTCCTGTTTTCGAGGAGATGTCCCGGGGAGCCAGTCTGCGCTCCTTGTGCTCCTGGTTTTGGCTTTAGAGTGGCCTTTGGGTGTCCTCTCCAGCGCCCCCTCCGACTTCCTCTTCCTGCTGCTCACCTCTGGCTCAGTGTCAGTCTGGTTTCTCCTCTTCACAGTATCATTGCTCTCTGCCCCCATGGCATCCTGGGACTTCCCTGGAGCAGGGGCAGGTTTGGAACCTTCTGGAGGGGCTCCTGCCTCCCAACGTTCTGCAATGGGACAGGGGTCTGATGGGCCCTTCCTGCCCCGGCCTGGTCGCTCCTCCTCAGTACGCACTGGCTCCTCTTCCTCGCGTTCACTCTCGTCTGTCGACATTTCAGAGGCTGCAAACACAGAAGTAAACTTTTTTCAGTCACAAGTGAAAACACAAACTGTATTTGACTTCAGAAGCACTCATTACCTTGGAGTCCATTGAGGATTGATGTAATTTCTATGGACTTGGCAGGAGACTGCTGATTCACTCTGTCCTCGCTGTCGTCCATTTTGGAAAAGACATCCTGACTCAGACATTTGGATCGAGGGCCTCGACTCAGACCGAGACCTTCCCTTTGATTGAGCCGCTCCAGTCTGTCCCGCTCTCTCTCTCCCTTGTTCTGTTTGCAAAGCCAACATCAGTACATCAAGTCTAATCGCTTTTCAAAGTGGCTTTCTTCAAACTGTGTTACCTTTATTTTCCTGCGATGCTTTACTTTGGTTACATTCTTATTTGCTGGCCTTAAAATCTTGTCGGCTTTGACCCATTCATCATATCTAAGATGCAGGCACAGAAAATAGAACATTTTCATTATTGGCGTCACAAAAGGCCATTTCTACAGCAAAACTAAGCTCTTGACACCACTCAGACATCGCCACTCCACCTCGACACACAAGTAGCTTCAAACAGCAAAGAAGGCAGTGGAAGTATGAGGAAAAGACAAACCTTTACAATGAAGAAACAATATTACACCAACCACCACACAAATCATAGTCAACATAGTTCCCACAGAAGCAAAAGGGGCAAAGAGGGTCAAATGAGGAGAAGTGGAAAGATTCACAACAGCACACACGACAGACAATGCAGAAAACATCCCTGTGTCTTGGATAGAGAGCAAAAGGACACACCACAACAGTTAAGACAATGAGAAATGCTTTGTACAGAATAATAAACTGATTTCCCTGACTGAGCACTGAGTTAACCCTGACCCACGGGGGAGGGGGGAGGGTTTAGAGGTAAAGGTGAGTGAAGCAGCACTTAGGCTAGCCGCTAAAATATCCAAGAGGTCCTTCATATTAGCAGATTAATTTAGAAGATTGGATAATGAGGCTGTTAATACAAATCCACTGCTTGAATTAACTGATTGAGAATTTTAGTTTAAAAAGACAGACAGGGGATTCACGTCTTGTTTCCACTGAAGCAGTAAGCGCCAATACATCAATGTGTTTCTATTTAGAACTGGTGCAGTGAAAAGGTAGTGAACTGAATCAATTTAGAGAAAGTTGCAAAGCCCAGGACGATTAAAAAACTAGAGAAAGATAAAAAAAAAAAGAGTGTCAAGGAATGCTAATTTGCAGATTTTTTTGTATGAAGGCAAAATTATTGAAAAGACTTTTTAAGAACCGCAGATTTAGTTTTTTTCCATGCTTAAAAGGCACCATGTATTATTTTAGGACAGGGCAATATATTAAAAAATATAGTAAACTTTTATATAATAGATTAAATGTGTTTATAGAAAAAAAGTGATTTGTAAACTTTCACATAAAAGAAAAATAATGACATTTCTGCATTTTGTGAATAATTTTGCAGACATTTCATATTTGTCTGATCATGTTTAATGATGTAATCTAATAAAAATGTAATCTTTGTGGATATTGCCCAGCCCCACAAACTGCCAGTGGCTGCCGTACTCCACAGGGGAAACAAGACGTACAGATCTAGAGGAGCTGAGGAAAGACTAGTTTAGCTGGAGCACTAGATGGCCTGGTTCGAGATCAGACGAGGGAGAGGGATGTACTGCTCCTACTGCAGGGATAGCCCCAGTGGGGGTTATCCCTCTGAGCTGAGGTTAAGAGATGCAGTTTTAGGGTGATTGTGGAGTTAGGGCCCTGTCTTACCTGATGTTCCAGCCACAGTAGTGCACCAGGTAGAGCACCTCTCCCCCCTCCACGTCTGCCTCTTTCACAGTGGCCTGGTACGTCTTCAGAGAGCGGCCTCGCCCATACCTCACCTGCACCTTCATCCCCGGGGGGTAACACTCAAACTCCTCCCCTTCCTCCCCCTCCTGACTGCTGTCATCCCTGCAAGAAAAACAGTTCAGCACTTCCTGGCCCTAGGCTGGCGTCAACAGACCACAGAACTGCCCCCGTCCACTGCCTTTCTCGTCTCTCTACTCTCGCCTGTCTTAAATAAGTAACATCGTCTGTGTAAAGAAATAATAGAGGTTATGCCGAAGACATCACAGCATTCTTAGCAGCGAGTGGCAAAACTGAGCTCTCCCCTGCGAGAGCTCAAAACACACTACACTACAAAAGCTACTGTCTGGTAACTAAAACTAACACTAGGGCTGCACAATTTGGGAAAAAATATCTAATTGCAATTAGTACTGGGATTACAATTTGATTTTTAATTTAGGTTTAAAAAATCTTATTCTGGTCACATTCCAAACCTCTCTAGGAGTATTGCAAAAAAATATACTCACAGGAGTATTGCAAAAAAGACTGGAAAAAGTCTATTGTTTTGCTAGTTTTGCTAATTGGTAAAATTTCTACCACTTTTGCTGATACCATTTCAGCAAAGTGCTTTTTGTTCTCAAAATGATCTCTTAATCCTGTTTGACTACAGTGTCTCAGTATAATTTATGCAATAAAAGTCTAAAGTTGACATAAAAACTGAAAAAATGAACTTCCAAACTAATAAAATAATAATTTGTTTTTAAATCAGAATAAGACAGTAGAAATAAAATTAAGGTTCTTCAAAAACTGTAACGTTTTCAATTTGCTAATTGCATTAATTAATATTGCAACTTTGAGTAGATTACAATTAATGTGCAGCCTAAAAAACATAAAAAATTAAACAGATAAACAACAGGAACACCTCTGCTTCTCACATTCTTCACTGTTACACACAGCTGAAGTCATAACTTTTCTCTCCTTAAACAAGATGTTTTCAAGCCTGTTTGATGAGAAAATATTTTCTATTTGTCAGCTGAAATGTCCTAAATCTCCAACTGCCGAGAGCAAACAAGCTAACATCGTTCTTCAGCAAAGTTACCGTGACAACAGAAAAGATATTTTCACTTTCCAAGTTCATTTCTGCGAAACATGAGCCCCAGAGGCCAACATTAGGTAAAAAAAAAAAGCAAAGAACTAGGTTATATTTCAGCAGGTGTTCCTCTCAAAGTTTTGCCACTCAGTCAGGAAGTCGAGCAAAAATGTTTCAATAAAACTGTCAGTGCATAACCTCTATCAGCTCTGTTAACTTTCCTCTGATCTAATATAAGCTACACCTACAGTCAAAACAAAAACATGGAGAAAAAACAAAATTAAAATTTACATCTGTTCATGGCAAAAATAAAATCTCATATGGTAATTTTAACATCATCATCCTCTCATCACACTCAGTCCCATTCACACACACTGTACAGCAAAAAGCCACAAGGAGGAGCTAGTGAGAGAGCCAGAGGGGAAGGTGTGTTTCCAGCACAGAACAGGCCATAGAAGGCAAAAAGGTCAGGTTAGCGTAGCAAAAGCACGCCTTAGCAAGCAGCACAGCGACTCTGCACGTGTTAGGAAGAGAAGCACAGATGTAAAAACGGATTTGGTCCAGAGTTACAACAACAAACAAGCAGCAAAACAGAGAAATCTATAACCAGAAAGATATGAAAGTTCACTGGACTAAATAATCCAATCATCACTTTCCTCACTTAACAACCACTACCAGTTTAAAATGAGCAAAACACATGAAAAGCAAGAACCTTTTTCACTTCTATTTGCCATTAAATGTATTAAAATTGATTACAAGTTTGAATTTAATTAGACACAGTTACACATCACATCACTTTCTACAAGCCCATAATACTTTATACAGATGGAAGCAGCTCAAGTACATAAATATTGCTTGAATGTAGTTTTTGGTTGTAATACAAAATATTTATGGATCTTGTAAGAAATCCCCAAACTGAAAATATGTACAATTGCATTTAATTACTTCATTCAGGGGCAGTTAGAGTTTTAGCTTCTAAACCGAGATTGTGGGTTTGATTCTGGTGTCAGATCGCTCTGAGTGCAGTTTGCATGTTCTCCCTGTGTTACTGTGGGTTCTCTCTGTGTACTCCAGTTTCCAACCTGCACATTTAGGTCAGCTGGAAACATAATTAAGAATGAATACTATCTTTCTGTGTGTGTCGATGTGTTGACCACTGACCAGTGTGTTCCCCCGCCTAAGGCCTAGGGATGTCTCGATATCAAATTATATTCTTGTGATTATTATGAGACAAAATATAACAATTTAACAATTACTCACGATTACGATTGTTGCGAGCAAATAGCAGATAAATGTGTAATTTCTTTGCGTTCTGATTGTTTAACACGTCACTTTTCTCCTGAACTCCTGAATACAAAATGCAACGTGACAGAAACATTGGTTTAAGAGAGATTAATAAATGACTTAATGAAAAACGTGAATTTTGCTTCTTAAATGTCAACATTTCTTAAGGTTGTGTTGAAGCAGTACTGATATCTGTATCGAACCTCCTGCTGTGGCAAACAAATAATAGCCAATATTTGGAAATTTATATCTATAACGAGGCAAAATCACAAATGTACTTGTCACTGTAGTAAAAACAATGCATTTATCTTATAGAGAACACATCTTCGCCTTAAACTGGAACTAATATTTTGCTCATGTTTCTATAGAATAAACATAAAAGGCTTTTGATTTTGCTTCTAAAATTGTCACAATTATTATTCTTTTGTTATTGCAATTATCTTGGGGCTTGAATAATCACGATTATCGGTTAACCTTAAAATCTTGACATCCCTACTGAGGCCCAAAGTCACTGGGATAGGGTCCAGTCACCCACACCCCTGAATGGGAACAAGCAGAGGAATGAATGACTGAATATTACAATGTTATTAATAAAAAAAAAAAAAAAAAAAAAAAAAAAATATATATATATATTATATATATATATATATATATATATATATATATATATATATATATATATATATATATATATATATATATATATATATATATATATATATTATGCCCACCATCTGGTCATATGGCATCATCACATTCCTTTCAACAAACTATAAACTAGACTTTAATTTAGTTGTTAAAATTAAAAAATGTAAATTACAATAGAACATTGTTTTGTTGCTTAGATCACCCTTGTTGATTCAAACAGATTCAAAAGTCACTGCAGTGATAACTTAAATCCACTCCACGTATGTTCAGAAAAGCATGTTTGAGCATTAAAGCTACAATAAATCTAAAAGCACTGAATCACTATGACAACAGACTGTCACAGGGATTTGATTTCTATCACTACACACTCTTTGTAGATGTAAGTTACTGTGCAGATAGTTTGTGGGAAAGTGAACCTCAATTCAATGGACTAACACAACAGAAACTCCTCTCCGAGCCCAGACAGACCTCAAACATCAAACAGCGACGATAGAATCAGGGAAAAAATATATAAGTTATTATCAGATCATTATCAGGACGAGGGACCGGTGTGAACTCCAAGCTCCAGCTGCAGCAGTGAGTCTGAGAGATACTGAGATCAGGAGCATCTGTCCGTCATTACATCACACACCGACGCAGCTTCGGGACAGGGACGCGACAAAACCTAATAAAAACTCAACTGATGCCTGAAGCGGACTCATTTTGATTAAAAATGGAGTTGAATGGAGTTTATGGGAAAGTTCTGTGTTTTGATGTGCAGCTAATTTAACATTTACCAGTAATTTGAGTAGCAAAACACAGCATTCAAAATACGAATTATTATAGAAAGTGTAAAGTTTTTTATTTATTTAAACAGCGATATTTTATATGTAAATCGATTTTCCAAGTCTGGATAAGAGTTAACACTTTTAAACATTATAGTATCAAATGAAGTGTATTTTTAATTTTATTTTAGAGTTTAAGTTTCATGTGGTTAAATGTCTTGAATATCCTTATAAAATGTTTCATAGCAGCTTTGAAAGGCATTGGAAGTTACCAATAATTACAAAGAGGCCTAATTGTTTTCCCCAAGTACGCAACCAAATGTACCCTGCCAAAATAAAAAAAAACTTAGGGGAAACACTGTTATTAATAAAGTAAAAAAAAGTGTTGTTTTCTACTTTAAATAAATGACATTTTATCAGTATTACAAAAAATAATAACATAAGTGTTGAATCTTACCATTACCTTACTGTATTTCAACAAAATTATACATTGTGTATATAATGATCTAGTGGCCAATAACATTTCTACTTTAGTATGTAACATCATTCTGGACTGCCCTGATTACAGTCTGATTACAAACACCTGCTGCTGACCAATCACACTGTTCCTTATACCTTCAGACTCCGCCCCTTTCTCTGCCTAGTTCCCAGCTTTATGTAGTGTCACTTAAAATTATTAGAGGCTCATAGAAGTTTAGTGATGCCATTTGAAACCCAACGATAAGTCTAAATCTGTTGTAGCTGTTCAAACCCATTTTAAAAGAAAACAAACTACTTTTTCTTTCTCCAACACAACTTTAAAGGACCAAGAAGCAAAGTGTCCAAGATCAAACCGAGAAAGCAGTCCACAGAGAAAGTCCACAGCTTCTAAGCGCTCCACTCATCTCTGTGTAATCCATCATCGACAACACTCACACACATGTAACATTTAGAGGAGTCCAACATCAAAAGACGATAAAAGGAGAAAGAGAGTGAGAAACAGAGAGGGGGAGGGAGAGAAAGAGAGAGATAGAAAGAGGAGGAGAGAGAGAGAAGAGAGAGAGAGAGAGAGAGGCAGAGGAGAGAGAGAGAGAGGGGAGGGAGAGAGAGAGGGAGAAAAAGAGAGAGACAGGAGAAAGAGAGAGGAGAGAGAGAGACAGGGGAGAGAGAGAAAGAGAGAGGGGTAGAGAGAGAGAGAAAAGGGGAGGGAGGGAGAGAGAGAGAGAGGGGGGGGGAGAGGAAGATAGCCAGACAGAGAGAGAGAGAGAGAGAGAGAGAAGAGAGAGGAAGGGAAAGAAAGAGAGGGGGAGCGAGAGAGAATAGGGTAGTGAGAAAGAAACAGAGCAGTTAACATGAAGATCTGATTATCATCTGAATTCTGAATCATGAAGGTTATTTAGGATTATTATCAATTAACTAATCAATATTTTTGATTATTTAGGTGAAAATATAATCACATTGTTTATGTTAACTTACATAATATTATGAGTACTTTTAGTTTATTATTCAGAAAGCATGGTTTTAAATACTTTACTGCAATAATTGAATTAAATTGTGATGCTTCTTTTCACAAAACTCTAAATCTGATAAGTCATTCTTAAATGTGAGTAATAACAGACCATGATCAAAAAGAAATCATAGTACTTGCATCATATTAATAACCTAATAAAAACTCTATAAAATCTTATAATAACCAGATTTGCACGTGTGACCACAGAAGAAGGTGACAAGAAGGGAAAGAGAGACAGAGGAAGTGTGTGACATGTCAGGTGAAGGAGAGGCAGAGGAGTTGAAGGATGTCTGGCCCAGCTGATGCCACTGAAAAATAATTATAGCAAAGGCCAAAAGTAGCAGCTCGAGACGGAGACAAGCTTCAGGTCAGCGCAGAAAGAGGCAGTGAGTGCACTCTGCAGTTAACTGAGAGAGGCTTTGTCAACTCACAGCCTCAAAGATCTCATTTTGTGCTCAAAAAAACTTAATTCAACACATTTTAAAAGTTTACTGAGTGACTTTTCTTGTTTTAATCTGTTTATATGCTTGTGTAAACTCTTTCATATCTTGCAATCACAAGTTTTTACAAGTGACCAATTATAAACACCTTTGCAACAGAGGAAACTACATAGATCATAATCTTTTACTCAATTTTGGTGCAGATAATATGAAACACTTATATTTTAGGACTTTTAAATAACAGTAAGGGGATAATTTTATATAGTCCTGTTAGTCTTCAGCTAAAATATTGTCATTAACAATACAATAGAACTGTTAGATCCATATGGTGACAATATTGTGCAAAGAAAGTAGCGTGCATATTGTTTGTTAGTAGAGAATGCAAAATGTTCAATGTAGTTTATTGCAATTAAAAAATAGTGATACAAATTGCATAAAGTAAAGAAAGTTCCATCTGGAAAACCTTTCAGGTTCTGAAGGTAATGGAGCTAAACTGTGGGCTACCAAACTGCACACTTTTACTTAGCATAGTTACAGTGCAAAAACTTTTTTTTTTATGTATGAATTTGTTTTATTGATTTTTTTTCTATGTTAAACTAACAAAAAATCTGATCTATAATGTATTACAATGATTAACTTCTTGTGAAATAATTTTTAATTTACATAAAATAACTTTTAAGTATCTTTTTTGAATAAAAAATACTCTTCAATGTCCAATCAAATAAAGTGGTTTTAGAAAACCCAGGTGTGCTTCATACTGTTTTGACTCGAACAGTCAAGTTCGAGCTGATTTCTAAAAATTGTAAAAAGCTTTCTAAATGCATCGTGATGAAGAAATATGAGGTTCAGAATGCTTTAGGTAAGCTAGCAAAACATGTGACTATTGTGAAAAGTTTTAAATTAAATTGCTTTGTTTGTTTACTTTCTAAGGAAGTTAGAGGTACTTTTGATTTAAAACCTGAAAAACTGTATGATTCATTAGAGGAAGATGATGCTTCACCACAAATCAATACCACTATGAAACTAAAAATAACTTTTTTTGTTTTCTGGGCTGTACATGATTGCCTTGCTTTGTTTTTTCCTGTTTTGTAAAAAATCACTGTTCAGATATTGTTGTAGAACTGTACATGTTGACAAAGCCTCGCCGTGGTGATGAAAACGTGTTTAACTTGACACAATTGAAACAGCTGCTTTTGTGGCCTACCCAGAGTTGTCTTTGGCATCCTGCTCCTCGTCGGGTCCCGCTTCAGGTTTTCAGGTCCCAGTCGTCCCGATGAGGAGCCCTCGTCGGCGTCTCCTTTATTTGAATCTGCTTCCTCGTGGTTGTTGTTGTTGTTTTCCTTTTGATCCGATTTTGAGGATTCATTTTCCACTTTGTTGTGCAGCTCAGGCTTCTCCTCCTGGATTTAACAAACACATTTAGATCACATGTTAAAAAAAAGGAATACAACCTTTAGCTGTATGAAGGCTGGGACACTAAATTGAAAATACTGTACTATGGTACGTAGAGTTAATGTTAAACTCCTTTCACAGTAATAACAGACATGATTTCACATTTTACAAATCAAATCTGTTACATGTTTGTTGAGTAAGTTACACATAAAGTTGCAGTTGGCATCAGTTTCGTAAATACCTGCTCTGGTGGTGAGAGATTAAAAAGATCACCAAGCTTTTCACTTCAAAAATCAGTTACATCTATAAACTGAAAATCATCAAAAATAATGAAAGAAAAGTCCAAGCAGAGGAAAATACACCGGACTTTAACTGTTGGTAGAAGCTGGTGAAATTGATTTTTTTAGCTGGTTTTGAAAAAGATGAAACGAACAAAAGAGCTGCAAACGGCAAGTTACAACTGAACAGAAAACTACACTTTACACAAGAGCTAAGACGAAAAATTACTATCAAAGTGGATCAAAAAATTCCAAATGTAATATTTCAAACAAGGGTAAAGTAAGATATCGCTACACATGTGGTTATTGTATATTACACATGAAAACAGGAAAAACTAGTACATCAGAGGTTATGTCCAGTAAAAATGTAAAACAGCTCTCTATGGTGCCATGTTTCCATTTGTTTTCTTAATAAGAAATTCCTTATTTAGTTTGTTGTTAACATATGCACCTATAACATCCCAAATCTAGGAAATTTAGAAGAGTGTCTTCTGAGGCTTAAAGAGGAAAGAGCAGTTAATCTCACATTGTTTGTGAACTTCATTACAAACTCAAAAATGATAATTTAGCAAAATACAGTATGTGTCTTTTAACAGTCAGGTCAGCTCTTTTAGCATTTACTGTATTTGTCTTTGCTCACTCTAGACCAGACCTGGGCAGACTGTGGCCCTACACCTGCTTTAATCAGGCCCTCACCACATTTTGGAGAATCTTACTCTTTAGATTTCATTATGCTCTTATGATCACAATGAATAGACAAAATTATAGATTAAATAGCCAATGTTTTACAGAAAAATGCTTAATAATGATAATTTTGTACATCAATAATTGTGGTTTGGTCATAACATTGTAACCGGATTAGGAGAGACTATGTACCTTGCAGACTGTGGACTGCGCCAGTCCTGTCTCGTCCGGGGTTTTGAGCTCCTCTGAACTGGACACAGGGGCGGTCTTCTCCCCTCAGACTTGCTCTCAGCCTTAGGTCCTTGTTTCAGCGGAGGTCCATCCTGAAGCAGATGGCGGTGGAGTTGCAGTACTCCTCAAAGCCGTACAAGTATCTGAAAGAAGCAACAAGACAACAGGTTTATTTTTGTCTATAGGAACCTATACTTGAAAGAAAACGCTTGAGGTGGACATAAAGAAAATGCAGCTAAACAATTTTACAAAGGGAAATTATGAAAGACTACAATAATAGAAACTGCCAAAATTAGTATTTCTGTTTTTTGAAGGCAGGTTGCCAGATTGAGTCTTTTCAACTAAATGATCAATGTTCATTTACTTGAAAATAACACTGGCTGAAAAAAAAAAAAAAAAAAAATATATATATATATATATATATATATATATATATATATATATATATTTTTTTTTTTTTTTTTTTTTTTTTTTTAAGCATTTTAGTGTATGATAGGGGCTGGCAGGGCACTAATCAAAGACAGAGCGACACAACAGTATTACTATAAAGCAAATGGTTAGCAATTTTTGTAACCTTGTAAAACTGGAAACGAGATGTTATGTTTTGTAGCCTTCATTCAACAAACTTGAAGGCAATGTCTGTGGATGCTGCACGTAACATACCTATCTAACAAATACCTTTACTTTTTTCTAGAAAGGATGTCCATTACTTTTCAGACATGTGAACTAGCAAAATATATAATTAAAATTCTTATTAAATAAAGGTTGTACAACAAAACTACACAATGCGAGCATAACAAATTATGTCTGTATGCATGTGTATGCATGTATGTATCACTGCCCGAAGCCTTGTGTAAATGTATACATTGCACATAAAAGTGTATAATTTAAGTGGACGTACTTGCGGTAAGCACATTTGACATTGTATCCGGCCGCTGAGTTGAGTATCGGGATTCCCAGATCTTGGTAAACTTGTTTCCAAACTGCGCCCGCTCTCAATCTGTGCAAACAACACAAGAAGAAGAAGTCAATAATGTAACAGCGTGATCCAAATCTGAGAAAGGACCAAGGATGAGACTCACGTTGTCGAAGCCACCGAGTTTCTGCACTAATCTGTAGAGTTTAAACAGATTTAAGTTCCTGTATCCCAAAACGGGACGCTTGTTGATGGGAGTCCCTGAGGAAGAGAAAAGTGAAATTTGGTCAAACTTTATACTTCACACTAGAGTTGTCACAATATTAACATATGGCAGTAGTCTTTTTTGAGTCATGACAAACTTATTTTGTTGCAGTGATAGTACCACAGCAGCAAAATTGTATTTTATGAGTGAAGGTTTTACATTATTAGCATAAAAGAGTAAGAATACTATCTTTTTAAAACTGCACTGTATATGGGTCCATGTTTGTTTCTATGAGAATATAGGGCTCGGCAATCTATTTATTTAGATTTTCGATATGATCCTGTTTAACCTTTGTAAAAAACAAAAGAAAAAGGCATTTATGAACCTAAGCAAAATACTTTTAATATGTCCCATTTATCAGATTTGTTTAATAATTACATATCTATATTTGTCTCAAAGCTTGACTTTAGCTCTAAACTACACATTTCATGGACAAAAGATTGGTTTTCGATTTTTCGATTCAAAACCTACAACCAAATAATTCATGTTACAATGCTATCCTACCTTAAACTCCAACACTCAACACAACATACATATGTTACTAGTATTTTCTATATACAAATATTTAGGTAAAAAAGAGACAATCACTAACACAATTTGTATAGGTGTGGTGTAAATATGTAGAACTATGTGCTTAGTGGAGGAGAAGCCGTAGCCACAGAATAGCTGCGAGGTCTGGATTAATCCGCCCCAGGGCAGTTGTCAGGGGAGTGCAAAATGAGTGAATAATGAATCTGATGTAAAATAGCTTTAGTATTTGTAAGTCCCTACAGTACAGAAAAAGTTCTGAAGTGGACAGTATTTTGCTCCTTCATGTTGTACGTATAATTGTATGACTTCACAGTTTGATCTGCTCCTGTCTCACCTCGGTCCTCCATGAACTTGTAAAGCTGCTGCAGAAAGTTGTCCTTTTCCTCTGGGTAAGGCTCCACCTCCTCCTGTTCACAACACACACACAAAACCACAAATTATCTCTTTGCCAACTACTAAGTAAGAATGAGCAGCGTCTGAGATCAAGTCCACAGTCAGTACCTCCTCCTCCTGTCTGTTGGCGTCTTCCTCCTGCTCTTCCTCCTCTTCCTCATCGTCTTCCTCGCTGCTCGAGCTCTCTTCTTTCACTTCAGTTTTCCAGCCGCTCGGCACCACCAGCTGCACCAGGAACTCCAGAGCTGCATCCAGAGCTGTGACGAACACAATTCAATGGTTGGTGACACAAAAGTAATGTTACATATAGATTCCGATCCTAAGGAAAAGCTATAAAACTACAGTATTATCTCCATAGTATTATAATGTTTAGACAATAGCTGAAGGGAGGTTGAAGTAAATGGAATACTTTTTAAAGACCTTTGTATATCAACCTTTTAAAGTTTGTGTTAAATCACAGTAGTCTATTTGGTAGCTGGTTTTCTACAGTCTTTGAAATCAAAACCAAGATCACAACTAAATGACATTGCCTACATGCCTGGAGTGAAAAAAGAATGTTCATAAAATATAATATACTACAAAATATACAATTCAAAATCATCTAAGGTATGATTAGCTGTCTACTTTAGTATAAACCAAAATTAATAACCATAACATTGTAAGTAAGACTTTATTTACCGTTTAAGGGCCTAAAGGTCAAATTAAAGGGGTACTGTGTAAGATTTTTGGTAGTGGCCAGTAATATTATATAAATTATTTTTACTTATATGGAGAATGAGAAAAAAAAAACACTAAGAGATTACTAGAATATTCTAAAAAATATCATCATCCATCTGACAGAGATGACTTTTAAACCTTAGTGTAGCTCCCTAAAGAGGACGAACTTAGGTGACTCAACATAAATGGCAGAACAACAGACTTGGACCAAAGATGCACAGAAGGGTCCATTAAGTGAAAACTCGGTCTATAAATATGGACGACAAACCATGTAAGTGTAAAATAACACAAAATCAACCCTTTTCTGCCACTAAACTGTGTATAGTGCATTTCATTAAAACTGTCTACTCTTCTAAGTCGTTTTTGATCATTTTTGTCAAGTGTGGGCAGTGAAATGCTAATATTGATCACACTGTTCTGCCCTGATCACAAAATGTCTCTGATTAAAAACCCCAATCCACTACTCCTAATATCTCCAGACTCCACCCTCTCTCCTTTAGTCCTCCAGACTTTGCCCAGTTTAACTATTTGAACTATTTGAAATGTGTTTGTGGATTATAGTGCTTTATTTGTTTTTTAGGGACTCTGATTAAACAATGAGGACTTCAATGTAACTTCTGAAATAGATCAAAAGTATTGATCTTTCATTAAACACTGTATATACAGTTTAATCTCTGCTGACAGTGACATAAAAGGTTATAAACTAAGCCAATCAATCATCGCAACTGCAGACGGCAAACTCAATTCACACTGAGTCTATAGTCAAGATCTGAGTCACTTCAAACAATCAACAAGAAGCAAGTTAATCCCCGAACAAAGAAGGATGAGACGCCGACAGATGTGAACAATTTGAAGGTGTCAGTGGAGGGATTAACCCAAGAAGTAACAAGATTGACAGCGTTTAATGTTGTAGAATAACAAATTATTTCTAAGAGCCTATACTCAGCAAAATGTAGGGACGTGAAATTAATCAGATTATAATTGAGATGGGCTCTTAATCATTTCCAAACGTTAATTAATTTTCTTTTTGAAGTGATCACAGTCAATGTTGTATCAGTAAAATCATGTCGTTCAGAGATCAGACTTTGAAGAGATTTTGCAAAATGCCAATTTTAGTGAAATGTTTATGTTCAGAAAATTAATATGGATTAGGAACAGAACATTATCAAAAATACTAGTACTGAATCGTTTGATCTTGGTGTTTCAATTCAATTCTGTTCTTCGGGTTCGATACTGTCCCTTCAAGCTTTGCTTTGTAATTTTTGTGCGATTAGGAAAGGGTTGATTTCACTGTCATTTCTCAGTCAGTGGAAGTAAACAGCAAGCTTATTCTGGATTAGTACTGTCATTCTGTCACTTTTTGCTTCACTAAACTCGAGTTTTCAGTTGTAAATATTACTGTACATCAATACACAGTATTCAGTAGTTTTCTTCAGAGATCAATTGTTTGCTTTAGTGGTCTTTGGCTACACATTTTAGCCTTTCATCTCTCTAAAGTCTGTCCTCTTTCAGTCAGAGCTCAAATTACATTCACTGCATAGAAATTGAACTTCTGACGCATTGGCAAAAAATCCGGTAACGTAATGAAATATTCATTCAAGATACAAGGGTCACAATACTGTAGGATGCAGCAATGTTTACATATAAAACACCATGGTCACTTGACTGATGTGTGTTTTTCAATCTGGTG
This sequence comes from Mugilogobius chulae, assembly GCA_038363315.1. Classification (NCBI taxonomy): domain Eukaryota; kingdom Metazoa; phylum Chordata; class Actinopteri; order Gobiiformes; family Gobiidae; genus Mugilogobius; species Mugilogobius chulae. The sequence continues at coordinate 30,932,665 of CM076407.1, read as the reverse complement.
ATTTCTTTTAGTTACTAGGCTTATTTGTTTTTTATCTTAAAGAAGAGCTATTGTGTAAAACCTCTTGCCTTCTCTCATCATTAGCTTACACAAAGTTTTATTAAGAATGATTCCTAAGTTTGAGTAATCTTGTTTTGTCCGGCAGCTGATGGTTGAGTGCTCAGAAAAGCCCTGTCCTCACCTACCACCTATCCCCGCCCAGTTGTCTGTATTTAATTGTGATTATTCAAAACAATTTTAAATCTGCTGCTTGTTACAATAAAAGGGGCTTATCAGTTCTGGAGTTTTGCACAGGAAGTAAATGGACGTCTTTATTTTTCTAAGCTGTTTTACGTTAATTGTGTGTTTTACAAAAAAAAAATTACTGATCTAGATATATTAAAGTTTATTTAGTACATTTATTTATTCCTAAATACAACGCAATAGGTCCCCTTTAACACAAACACTGACTTTAAACAATATTAATTTTAGTTGACAAACATTTGCAGTGATTATTGACTTTTTCAAACCTTTACAAGATTTTAAAATGAACAAACCCTAAAACAATTTTTTTAGCTGTTAAGCTGTCTATATGGTGCTTAATTATTTTGGCAATTTTAGTGCAAATTGAGCAGGTTTCAGGTCAAAATAGTCACAAACTGACTGTGTCTCACTGCAACGGCACATGTCCTTTCTAGACTTTGTTTGACATCAGCGTGTATTGTCCACTCAAAACTGAGAAATTATTGCAGATACCTGCTGCCAAACTAATCACACTACTGCTCTCCACTCTCAGCCCCACCTTTGCTCTTTTTAGAATGCTTTTCAATGAGTTTGCAGTGTTTGATACACGCTTGTGGGCGGAGTTTAGGGGTGAGCTTCACTTTAAGATTCACAAGTGAACTTTTTCAGTTTGTAAGTGCAAGAAACAACGAGGAACCATGTGTTAAAAGTACTTCACGCACATCTTCTCAATATTTACTGCTAACAAATTTGACAGTGGCCAGCCCTAGCGCCAAAGAAGATTTCAAACTAGAAAGTGGGTTGTCTTGCAAATACTGATCAAGAAAACTCATTAAAGTTTTATAATTATGATGCCTACATGCACACATTTACCTTCAATTTCACCCCAAATCGCAGCCCAAAATACATATAATGACAGCGTAATATGTGAACTATTTTTACCAGACATGAAAAGACGGTGACGCTGCGTGAGCTCAAAGCCCCAGAGTCACAGGTGTTTTCAAAGTGACAGATCACACTTCAACAAATCCTTATTTTCTGCTTTTGTAACAACAACAACGTCCCCACTGTGCGCCGACCACCTGTGTGCACCCCAAAAAGAAAACACAACGCACTTTCTGAATGTAATTATGAAAACTGCAACAGGAAAATTGGGTCACGGTTTACAAAAAAAGAAAAGCAGTGAGGACTTCAAATAAAAATAGCCTCAGAAGTGACAGGAACACAACAGAAAATTCTCTTTTTACTGACGGCAGACTCTTTTTCTGGTTAGATTTTCTGTCTTTTGTGTCAAGCGTCTCCACTGTCCCACAGAAGAGCTACATTTTGTGCTTTAACTGCGTAAAACACTTCTTTATTTTTATTTTCTGCAGGGTGAACTCACCTGGTTTGAGCGAGGCATCGGCTTTTGGAGGAGAATCTGGGTTGATCTCTTTCAAATCTTTTCGTAAAACCATGTGACTGAAAAACAAAAGCAAAACACATGAATAAGGTCAATTGTAGTTAATTTAATATTGATTCATCACAATGGTAAAAAGTTATCACCAGCAACGTAATCAAGCACCTTAAGGTTTTATTAAAGTGTAATATTCTAAGACAAGGGTGTCCAAACTTGCTGCATGATAAAACACATACTACATGTTGGGCCAATCTGGACCAAATAAAAGTGGAAATGCAATAAAAACTTGAAGCTAAAATAAGCTACAAGCCATATTTGGGCTTAAAACCACCATACTACACAGTCAAATCCTTGTTATAGATTTAAAAGAAGTAGATTTTTCAAATTCTGTGCAAAATGCTTTACTTTTTTGCTGTTTGGGCAAATTCATAAGGAGGTCAACAAAAATAGGCCCTTTTCACGCTGCAGCTAGGCTAGTTCTGAAAATACCTGTGGATAGTTTGTTCTTGTCCCATTGATTCACTATCGATAAAAGTACCCATTTGCAGCATGTTCAGACCCTCACATACGAGGTCAATGTTTCACCAGTGTGACTCAAAGTCTCTAATATTTGATGCAATTATTAATGTTAAAATAACTACAAACTGAACTAGCTTTTTACAAAAACAACCAGCCTGGCATTTAATCAAATTGTTTACTTTATAAGCAAATATTTTTAGAAATGCACAAAAAATGCACACTTTTTTAAAACATAGGCTTATAGTGCGTTCCAGTGGGACTCGGAGCTCGATCTTCCGAGTTCCAACTTGTAAATTCTCACTGGAACAGCCCTCAAACTCTGATTCTCACTCGGATCCTCGGAGAGAATTTCAGCGTCCGAGGTAGAAAATCGAACATGGCAGCGCCCTGCGTTTGAGAAAGAAAAACCTCCAACAGCTTCACTACTGATCGTACCTGTGTAATTTTGTCTTTAGTTTGTCTCTACAGTTCACTCGCCTCTGTGACTTTGCTCCTGCGCTGCTTATGCGCGTCTGCCTTTATAAACCTGCTTGTATGTGCTGCAATGCTAATGTTGCTAATGGCTACACAGAACTAATGTAAACAAAAGCAGAAATTCACTCTCTTGCGATGTTTTACAACTGTATATGTAACAGCATTGTCCGAGTTGATAAATTGACATAAAGAGATCTGTATTTTGGCTGTACTGGCAGTTTCCAAGCTATTTATAACTTGAGTGGCTCATTACTGTAAAAGTAATCCGACTTAACCACTGGAACACACAACCGATCGGAGAAAGCATCACTCGAGTTCCGACCTCCGAAGACGACTGGAACGCACCATAGTATTTACTTGGTATGTGAAAGTCTGAACTTGCTGCAGTGATGATCTAGTTGAAATCCGCTCTCTGCTTTGTGATTTTTAAATCTTGATTACTTGCTCTAAGATGCTTTCAGATGTACAAATAATCCATTCCATAAACAATAAAAATGTGCTTCAGCTAAAATAAAAGATGTGTAAGAGGCACTAAAGAGGTTGCTATGGTTACAAACTGTAGTAATCAGGGTTACATGAGTCAATAAATGCATTCATAAAACCTCAAATATGAAAATACAACATATAACAAACAAGTCATTGCAATGTTAATATATTTTTGCAATATTTTAACACATTTTTGCATACTGGTATCTTTCAACACAAAATAAAAACTTATCAGACTAAATAAAGACAGGAAAAACAAAATTGTAAAAATCTATTTGTTGGCTCTTGCTCTTTTTTATTTAGTTTTGATATTTTCTTATTGAATTAGCCAATTTGGTGACATGTTGTGCAGCACTAACGCGCAGTGATTTAGGACACATTTCTGTCATAAACTACTTCAGTTTAAGTGTTGAACTGGAGCCAAACAATTGGGAAAGCGTGAACGATGAATCTGACAAATAGTGCAATTACAGAAGAATATTTGTGACGTGATTAGGCCTGTCACAACTACACATTCTGAAGAGTGATATATTCCTGCTACAGAAAATGAACAATAAACAATTGATAGAAACTGCTCTAAGTCACTAACCCAGCATCAGAAAAAACATTTTAGTTTATCAAATATACCTGTAGTTGAGAATCAAGTTTATTCATTGTTATCAACACTGTAGGGATGTCAAGATTATTAGATACATTTATCATCATGAGTATTCAAGTCAAAATATAAGATCAATGACAATTTTAAAAAGCAAAAATATGTTGTTTCTAGTTCACTCTATTAAAACTGGCATTAATATTAAGTTTGATTTGGTAAAAGGTGAAGTTTGAAGAGTGACGTGTTTGACAATAAGAATGAAAAAAAACAAACAAACAAAAGATTTTGCTGCTGTTTGTTTGTGGTAATCGGAAATAATCATAAATTCCAATATTCTGTGTTGCAATAATCGTGATACCACAAGCTTAACTTTTGACACCCTAATTAACACTGAGTTTGAAACTGTAAATGTTAATACTACGACACGACTAAGACTGGCATGGACGGAATTAAAAAAAGAAAAGAAAAGAAAAGAAACTGTATTAAACATCGGCTGCATTTCAGAGCATGTTTGTCGGTTTAAAGTACAGACTTCAGGACCTTCACTTCTGCAGAGGCATTATATTACACGTTCACTTTTGTTCCTTTGTGCAGCACTTTGATAAATACTGGCCCTGCAGACTGAAACACTACTAAACAGCGGCTGCAGTTTGGGAGGTGTATGTGCTAACAAGGAGCGGACAACAATGACAAAAATATATATTTTTTATGTTTTGTTTTGTTTTTAACAAAATGTAATTTCATGACTATAAACTGCAACTTTGTTCACAAGCTTTAAAACGTATACTATGTTATGGCTAAATTATAGATTCTAATTGAATTACACTTAAAATGTGAGGCCTAAATATGTGTATTTTTTATCTAGTTGGTGCAGCTTATACTATTCAGGTCAGAAAAATCTGTGGCAATGCATTGGAAATGTGTCAAAACACATCTTTTTATGTCACTCAAGGTCTATGTATGTATGAGATGAAATGTCAAAATTGAGCACAAATTTGACAATCCTTGGTATTCACCTTATTCTGCCCCGCCCATTTTTCTTAGCAGTACACTTCTGGTTTAGTCTTGGGTTTATTTTAACTGGTAATAAATACATTTGAGATCACCCTCCAAAAAAGACAAGCTAGACAGGAAGTGTGTTGCCAATAAAAATGGCGGGGCTTACTAATAGCTGTATTTAGATTACACATTAGTATTACTATTATCAGTAATAAATCTAATTAATTAACAAGAAAAAAACATAATTTATACAGTAAGTGAGCATCCATCTGTTCCATGAACAAACAACAGTGGAAACTCAACAATTGTGTTACATTACTCGAGAATATCATTGAAAATTTTCTATCAAGCTGCAGTAGTGTGAAATAGATCCGGAAATTGACAGAAATTGTTTAATAAAAATGTAATACCTAGTTTATGCTAATCCAACACCAATTTTCCCTCCCATTTTTTCAATGCACCACTAATATTTTTACAAATTACAGAGAATGTGTAAAGTGCATACAATTATTTTCGCAGCGAGTATATTATTATGGCTGAACAGTGTATCTAAATAACACACACATTTTCCAAAGTCAAAATATGACATCAACTCTTTCACAGTGTAACCCGAGGAGTTTGAACACCAGCTTCCTAAAAAAAACAAAACGCCTGCGTCCCTTTCTTTTCTGGATCTGACCTTGCTTTGCGTTTTACCGATGTTTTTCTTAGCCATTGTTTACAAAAATGGCACAGAAAAGAATGAAGGGCTATTGCCAACAACAACAATGCAAAGCAGACTTGTTGACCTCTAGCGCTGAAGCAGGAGCACAAGTAAACTACCCAAAAAACAACAAACAAGGACGAGGTGACGCCTGAGATAAAAGTACTTAAAATGTACATAATTAGAGAGAAGCTTAAAACAAGTGTGTCAAAGTGTCTGAAAATGGACTGACCTGTTTCCAAAATAATTTAGAACACTGCAAAAAGTGAATTTCAAGACAAGTTGAAATGGCTTGATTCTTAGATTTGAACCTCATTTCAAGCATTTTTGGAAATTTAGGCTTTATTTATTGTCAAGATCTAGATATTTTTTTCTTTTTTCAAACAGTTTCAAACTTATTTCAAGACATTACTTCATATTTCAAGTTAAATATTTGCCAATGGGCTAAGAAAATTGTTCTTATACCATTGGCAAATCTTTGTTTTCATATAACCAGTCAGAAACGTCTTGAAGCAAAGAAAGTCTTTAGGCAACCAGTCAAGCCTAATTTTTCTAATCATTAAACTTCATAACACATTTAACGACATGCTTGATGCTTGGTTTGAAATAATATCGTCCATGGCATTACGGTGGCCAAGTGGATATCGCTCTGGCCTCACAGCAAGAAGGTCACAGGTTCGATTCCCGCTCAGCCCAAGACCTTTCTGTGTGGAGTTTGCATGTTCCTTCCCATGACTTGTGGTTTCCTCCGGGCACTCCAACCAATAATGTGCAGGTTAGGGAACACTTGGTGATGGTCGGAGGTTGAGGTGCCAGGTGCCCCAGGGCAGCTTACTATCACTGAGTGGGGAGGAGATGGTTCGTCTCACTGTGAAACGCTTTGTGAGTGCTATACAAATAAAGCTATTGTATAGAGATATTCATTTTATTTGTCAATATCCTCCACCCCTAGCTTAAAGAAGAGAAACTTACTAAACAGGGTTCAATAAACAAGCGTGAATGAAGCTAATATTATTTAGATGAGGGGAACAATGTCAAAACTAGCTATGTGTCCATTAACACTTCCAAAACTGATCAAAATCTAAAATAATATAAATGTCCTTTGCCTGATAATGCTACATCCAAATCAAATACTGTTTTTTGCTTAAATCTTGAAAACAGACATCGCCAAAACAAGCCTTATTTTAGCTATAACAAGTTGTGATCTAAAACATAAGGAATGCAAAAGATATTTTACACCTCCAAAGGCCAAAATATGCCTCCATGTTTACAGCATATGGAGAAAAAATATGGAAGAAGACTGTCCAATTTACACTTGAACACAAAAGCACATATTTCACAAGCTCCCACAAGTCTTTGATTTATCGCCATGTTTGTATTCTCAACACGTGTAAAAGAAAACTGTTTCTTGATCATATTCATATTGAAAATTCATGTTTTGTGCCTGCAGCATATCTCACATCTACAAAAACACGCATCTTTACTTGTACAGCAACAGAGTTTTCAGAGAGTAAAAAATAAACATTGTCAATTCAGAAAGACAGCAGGCTTAAGCTTTGGATTCATAGATAACAGTTTGGGCTGCACGACTTAGGAAAAAAACAGCATCTAATTACAATTTCTCTGGCCAGTGTGATTGTGATTCAATTTGCAATTTTGATTTTAGTAATAAATATCTGTTGTGGGTTTATGAGAAATATAAACACTATGCACATACATTACTTAAAGTCAACATTGGCTCTACACAAAACAAAAAACGTTATTCTGCTATAACTATTAGTACTTTGAAACAAGAAGTAGGACCAAAATACTGTTTGCAAGTTTCAGGCAAGTCTCAAGTCTTTGGCTTCAAGTCCAAGTCAAGTCCCGACTCAGTCCAAGTGAGTCCAAGTTCTCTGCTTATAGTTTCAAGACTTTTCAAATCTTTATTTCAATGACCTAATTCAGCTTGTATTATTTTTCGTATTTGTGCAAGTTAATAGATTTTCGTACATTTTTGTAATTAAAATAACATTTTGTTCACAAAGAAGTTCCAGTTTGTTAATTTAAGGTAATGTTTATTAAGGACAATGTACAATTACATTAAGCACAATGGCAGAGATGCTTGTACCAGATTTGAGCTTTTACAGCTAATTTCCATCTGTAGTCCTGGAGGATCAAGTTGTCTCAGGTCACAGAGTTCCAAGTCCAAGTCGAGTTCCAAGTCTTAAGGCCTGATTTATCAAGCTAGGTGTTAAAGTGCAAACTTAAAAAACAAACAAACGCATTAATATAAATATTAGAACACACACATTTAACATATTACAAAAAGCAGTAATGCACTGCCTTAAATTTTGCATCTTTAGTGTAGCTTTCTCAAGTTTTTGCTCCTCCAAAGTTATTTTGCACATGAGCAAATGTTTAATAAATCTGCTACCAATTTTATTACGCCAAGTCTCGAGTCAGAGAATTTGAGTGACTCAAGTCCATTTTACAAGTTGCCAGTCCACATCTAAGATTTGAATTTGTCTATTTTCAATAGACTTAAGTTACAGATTATCCAAATTATTAATCATATTTGCTTGAGTGTCCTGATTATTATTTGTTTAAAAAGCTAAATGTTTTTGTTATTTTAGTTATAGGTGCACTTTGAAAATCTTTATCTATATAAAAAAAAAGCTTTACAAATAAAAGTTGGTTAACTAGGGTTAAATGATCAAAATCAAATTGAAATCTCAATTTCTGTAAATACATATTCTGAAGCAACATAATTTTGTTCACAGACAACAAAATATGTGATGAAACTTAATTTGGTAGATTCGATCTGTATAAAACATATTTTAAATAGCTTACATGTGTCAGTTCAGCAACATATTTTATTTAATCAATTATAGTAAACACAATTTAAATGCTGACTCTAAACAAAATTTAGTTATTAAAACATATTACTCACAATCATGTCAGAAATCGCAATTATATATTTTTTCCAACTTGTGCAGCTCCACTGTTAACCTAATTATTATGCATGCACTCTTACACATAATGAAAGGCAAACCTTTACACCTCATTTCACAGCTCACACAGCGCGGCTCCCTGTAAACAAACCGATAATAACAACTATAGTCTGCGGCTGAAAATATAACAATCTTCCTCGATTCAAACAGACAAGCAGGTATTCTTTGCACGGGGGGCTACAGTCAAGTGAAATGCAGACTCTGGACCCCGCGTGCACACAGATATGTCTCTATATAGTAAACCAGCACCAGCAGCAGCTCCTGACAGCTCCTATTCCTGCTCCGACCAAAGACAAAACAATCTGGTGCTGCGGTCTCACGCCGGGAGCAGGCTCTGGGGAAACTACAGCACCGATATCTCACGCTCAACAAGAAACACAACTGAAAAGCACTGTAATGTGGAGCGACTGGAGAGAGGCAGTGTTTAAAGCTCGTACAACACATTATCACATTTTTATAATCTGCTTACTTTGTTATGTCCTTATGGAAATATTTATCATAGTTTTACAGTAATTAAGTCGTAAATTATGAAGAAATGGGCATAAGTGGCAGTTACAAAAGTATATATATGTGATCAAAACGTGCCAAAATGCAAAGAAAATTTACTCACAACCAGTGTGAGGTGTAACTTATTTTAGAGCAGTAGTGTAACTTAGTTACTGTAAAAGTACTTGCAATTAAATTACAGTTACTAACAAAATACTCTTAGTTACTTTTAAGTAAAAAATCTACAAAATGATTTACTGTGTGAGATAAAACAGCTCAGAGACACAAATCAGCAGCTGGAACAGGATCATTTTAAATGTTGATTTTACGGAATTCAAGCTTGTTTAGGCACTCATTTGTTGTTCGCCTTTGTTTAGAAGCCAATAATAAAACTATAAATCCCATTTTTGATCAATGTTTGCAACAAAATCCACAAAGTTATCCTAAAGTAATGTAACTTAAATTACTTTCTTGGAGCAGTAACTAAGCGGTGTAACTAATTACATTTTTAATACTTTTTCCCAACACTGCTCACAACTGACACAGTTTGATCAATCATTTAGGAAAACTGGAGTGTTACAAGATACTATAATTTGTCAAACTGTCACATCTGTTTATTTTTTGTGGATTTTGGTCCATAATTACAATATAAATCCAAACAGCCGAATGATTGGAAAACAACTAAAGTTAAGCATGCAAGTAATCTGTTATATTATAGTGAGCTGCTGTATCAAAGTCATTTGTGGATCAATAGTTTGTCTCAGTTTATAACTAATTATATAACTAAAAAAATTATGTGCACTTAGACTAACTGAAAGTTTACATCATAACTTTTTTGTTTTACTTCTAAATAATTTATATTTAAGGTTTTTCACTATAAATTATTTGTGGGCAATTATTGGGCCATATTTAAATCTAGATAAGTGGCAGAGGGCTGCTTCACGACCAATGGTATTAAGAATTCTTAATTTTGCAACCGCCTTTCTTTTAAATATAGGTTATTTTGATCCATTATTTTGTCCATTGTGATATTTACTCATGCTCCAGAGCTAAGTCAATCAAAATAAAAATAAATGTGAAGAGAAACACTCAAAAACATAGGACACAGTTTGCCCAGTTCTTATGATTGCCACAATTTCTAAAATATAAAGAGAAATAGTCTGAATAAGTTTGCGCCTGAATGATTCAAAGTCAGAAATAGCCTGAAGAACATCTGTGGCATTACAAACAGAATTCATTGTAAGACTCAAAAGAAATGCCTGATTGTGCAGAAATGACGAAGCACTCACAATTTTCCGTCCTTGAACGATCGGACGAAAACGTTGTCCTTCTTCAGAGTGACGTCGTCGTGGCAGTCCGGGGAAATCACCTAGGCAACGCAAACAACACCAGAGGTTAGATCAGGCGCTTCGACAGAGAAGTGTTAGCAGAGATTAAACCATTCACCAAGATAAACAGGGAAAAAGGATCGGCATGATATAGATTGAGAAGATTTATCAGTGTCAGACAATCTAAAAGAACAAACAAAATGTCTGTAAAAAGATAATGACACTTTAGACTTGTAGCATGGTAACAAATGTTTAAGTGTAAGTAATTAATTTGATATGTAAGCTCTCTGTTAGTTGTTTTTTTTCTGTAGAGCATAAGTGACTTTTATGCTCCAAAAGTGTATTAAATATTCAAACATTGATCAAATGATCATAGTGTCTGTGGGAAATATTGGATTATTGGTTCTCATTGTTGGTTCTCATTCATTCTCAATGTCTTGCAAAGTAACTTTTACAATTAAATCTACAATATTTTTAGTATCTTATCTTTCTGTGCTCCTTTAAAAAACATCAAAAGAAGTGTTAGTGCTAGTGTTAATCTGATATAGTAAGTTTTCTGTTATTCTGTGACTAAATAAATAATGCATTCAATATCAAACAAGCACCATCACCAGAGCGTTCCTGACAGTTTATACTGAACATACATCTGGGTCAAAATGATCAAAGATCAAACACTACTTATCAATGGTACAACTCGTTCTGAAACAGGATACACATTTGAACAAGTATCAATAATAAAACTTACGCAACAGGATTTCCTGGACAGTTTTAAATGTATCTTAAATGACTGATCTTTGTCAGAAATAGCATAATTAAAGTGTTACATACTTATTGTGCACTATAGTGGTTTGAAACCTATATTAAAGATCTAGATGGGTGGGCAATTATTTCCTCCCAAGCGCCAGATTTAAACCTGGACAAATGGTGGAGGTCTGGACAGCAGACACTGTTGTTACAAATTATTGTCATTGTAAGCACATTTTTTGTAAAACAGGATTTTTAAGTCTACAGTACGTTATTTTAAGAAATATTAGGACATTAGACAAGCTAAATCAATCAAATATAAAGAGTAACACTTATTCTCAAAAGTGTGCCAGGGACCAGATTAAAACAATCCAAGGGGCCCTGGGGCTGTAGTTTTCACAGGCCTGGTCTAGAACGTAATTTTTTTGATACTTTTTAAAAGTGTACTTCAACTTTCTTGTTTCCAAGGAAAACTTCTTTCTTTAGACATAAACTTCCACATATGTCATGAAACTGATGCATAATGATAAATATTCTTTTCTTAACTTTCTTTTTAAATTTTCTACCCACCAGAAAGTTATATAGTGCTATTTAAAGTATGAAGCATAATCTTTTGCAATGAAAAATAGTTTGAAGTTTTGAAACATGACAGGCCTTGAATAAAAAGTATTGTGCATCTTCACTGATGAACACTCAGATGAGACAGCTGAACTACATAGAAAACAAATTTAGAAATGTATCTTTGATTGAGTGATGATGAATGGTGAATCAGGACTGAAACATGGACTTGTTCTTAGCCTCAGTGACTAAAGATGTTTTCATTCAGACAAAGACCCATCTGATGAATTACACATTTCTGTCTGTGTGTGAATCCGAGCCGCGCATTGACAGAGACGAGTGTAGAGCTGCTGCTGCTGCTGCTGCCATAGTCGGCCCACTCACAGCACGGGCCACTGCTGTTCACACCAAATGAAATGACGATACAACAGCCAGAGAGGGCGCGTAACACAGATCAGACGACAGGAGGCAGCAGCGAGCACACTTCTCTGTTCAACATGTAGCATCCTCTGCATGTTTGGGCTCATCAAGGCAACATCCCATGCTTAGTTCAGCAGTTCAGTTTTTTTTTCTCAAGTATCCAATAATCCTTTTCTAGTAACTCATACTAGTCTCAAAACATGCTTAAGTTGATCTATTTTATATTATCTGAGTTTGAGTAATCTTATGTTGTCCTGCATCTGCAACTGGTTGTTTTCACGTACCACCCATCCCCGAACACTGTATTTATTGGACAAAAAAATTATTTTAAGTAACCAAGTGAGGATCAAAATTGTCACAGTCGCTTGTCCAAAATAAATGTTACAATAAAGAGGCAGAGGTATCAGTTTTGAACAGTAAGTCAACTGACCTGTTTATATTTCTAAGTTGTTTTAGATAATGTTTGTGTTTTACAATGTGCAAAATGTAAAAGACTGATGTCAGAGTTTATTACTAAAAACAAGAGGGGGAAAAAAAACTATTAGACTTGTCATATGCACCTTTAGGGTGGATTTGAAAAATTTGACAGAGTATCAGATATCAGTGGCCATCCAGATTTTGTTGGTTTTTCTGTACCGGCTCCAGATATCTACTATATCTAGATATCCTGGTTGCGCCTTTATTTGGACATAAAGGTACTAATTTTCTAGCTTTTGACCCAAAGCGTCTCATAATGTATGAAATGTTATTCAAATCAACTTATTAAGTTGTGAATTGCACCATAAATAACAGTATCTTAGAACTACAGTATATGACCAAATTAATTATGTTTTGAAAAAAAGTAAATACACTTGTGTCTGTCGATATCAGGTATCGGCAGATACTTAAAACCAAAGTATCAGAATCTGTATCGTAACTGAAAAGCTGGATTGGTGCATCCCTAGTTAGAACCATTATATTCTAGATTTTTGGATACATTTTACAAATATCATCCCAGTTTATCCTTTTTTTAGGATTCAAGTGTTATTTTGTGATACCCAGTACACTGGGTCAAAACTCTTCTTTTGTAGGTGTTTTTTTAATTTGACAATAAAAAATGTACCGCAAGCACTTACTTTGTAATATTGATGCCTACAAATAAAAATGTGTTTCTTGAGAAAAAATTTAAAATATATTCATCATTCTAGTGTGATGTTATAAGCTTAGAATTCTGCTTAACTTCCTGAATTTTCAATATATATTTATAGTTTTCTTTGCACTTGATTATTGTAAAACTATATTTTTATCAGTTTACAACAGGTAGTAATCTTTAAAAAAAAAAGTTAAAATTTGAAAATAAACTTTAACAATTTGATTTATAAAATTATGATGACTTTTAATGCTTTTTTAAAGTTTCCTAATCTACCTTGGCTTAGTGTTTATTGTTTTTGGCTTAACTTACCCACATTATTTATTTTCAGCAGCCAAACAAAATGTGAGTGTTTGTTCCTGTTGCAGCCTGTGTCCTCTGCACACTGCTCCACCCTGAGCTTCATCCTCTCACACTGTAAACACAAGGCTGGCTCCTGCACTTCCCCTGAGCCGTCACAAGGAGGCAGCAGCGAGCTCGATCCCACCGCCAAGAATAACAAACCGAAGGAGGCGGGGTCACGCGGGCTACACTGTTAAAGAGACAGTTCCCCTGCACTGGATCCAACTTGTGCATGTTATACTTACATAAACAAACACTGCCTGGCTGTCACTGGCTCTGCGTGCGCCGCTAACAGAAGCTGACAGTCCAGGGCGGAGACAAGACAATCGCTAAAGCTGCACTGTTTACAAAAAAAAACACTCTCATCTTTTTAGTTTTCCTCAAGATCCTGGGTAACATTTAACAGAGCCTCAACCAAGTATTGATACACTCTAAGGTCCTAATAAACAGTAAGGTCTAACAGTGTTGTCACGATGCAATCAATATCAAATCCTTTTCAATACTAACAAGAAATATACTTGATTCTCTATATCAAGATTTATATTGCAAAATGCTGCTTTTGTGTCGAAGTTTTAGATATTTGGTTGACAACGTATATGTTCGTTTTATGTTTATGGTTTTTTGTTTGTTTGTTTGTATTTTTGTTATACTCTTAAACTATATATAGGGTGTTTAATAGCATTGCCCACTATTCACAGTATATTTGGACAGGTAGCAAATTAGCAGGTTTCAGATCAAAATAGTTACAAACTGACTGTGTCTCATTGCCAATGCCCATGTCTTTTCTAGATTCTATGTAACAGTAGCATTGACTTGTCTGCTTCATTCATTCATTCATTCATTCATTTTCTACGCTGATTCCTGTTAGGGGTCGATTTACTTCGCCTTCCAGTTACTTTGAGCTATAGGCAGGGGAAACACCCTGGACAGTGGCCAACTTGTCGCAGGGTTATAGACAACCATTTACTCTCTTATTCGCTTGGAGGAAAGTTACAGTGATGTCCAATTTACGTAAACATAGGGCATTGGCACAACTCAATGACGATATTCGGACAATATTTTATCAATCCAACAAAAATGCATTAAAAATTGTACGTCAATAGCTTGCATTCACTTTATAGAATTTGATGACTCATTCACTTTTTGTATTACAACTAATTAAAGCTGCTTGATCCTAATCTCTATTAAATATTACTGGCCTAAAGTATATAATGTAATATGTAAACTCTTGCCAAACAAATGTGAAATAAATCACAAAAGGGCAAAATATTTTGAGCCTTAGATAAAGTTTACAGCTAAGCCTTTTCAAATTTCTTGCCTTTTTGTACTGTTTTTTATGCACGATATACTCAATATTGCGTTTTTGGATATCTTGAAGACAACTTTCACGATAGTATCTGAAATTCAATATAATATACATCTCTACTTAAACAAGAATGTTTTTAGAGGTAGGAGAAAACCGGAGAACCCGGAAAAAAAAAACATCGTCACGTTGGGAGAACATGCAAACTCCGCCCAGAGAGATCTAGAGATGTGGCTCGGCTCAACCCAGTGTCGCCCACCACCTCCTTATTGAAGCCAGAGCTCCGACCTCTTGCTGTCAGGCACCCTCACTAAAAACTGATCACAAACACCTGATGTCCAACCAGTCACACTGCTGCTCTCCACTTCAGACCCTCCCTTTCACCTTCTCCTAAAGCTTTTCTAGCAGCCTGCTTTGCTTGAAATGTGAGTGTGTGTGGAGTTTACAGTGTTAGCTTCACTTGCACTAAAGTAGTATAAGTGAAGTTCTGACAAAACTCAAAATCATTCAGAAACTGCCCTGAAAAGGTCACATTGTGTTGTGTTTATGTGATCGTCTGTAGCATGTGTTCTCTCTATCTTGTTCCAATAGCAGTTTTAGTATTGATTAGTACTGGATTTTTGATACTTTTGATGACCCTGGAATGTGCAGAAACACGCAAGACTGGAGGGAATTCAAGCTAAATTTCTGCTAATGTCTTCTATTCTGTATCTTGCCCCGGGGCTTGACTGAAACATAGAGTACAAGAGTTGGAACATGCTTTCAGATAACAGAGCATCCTACAATACTTATTCTAATAATTTGGTTTTTACTTAAGCTTTATTTATTTACTTTTTTGCATACTTTTCTAAACCTTCAACATAGGGCTGCAACAAGGTAATTGTTTTTTTTTTTGGAAGTAACTGATTATTAAATAACTGTCAACTAATTTAGTAGTTGAATACGTTAACTGGTCTGTATACTAATGTCACAAATCTAATTACCTTTACGCAATTTCAACGCAATTTTGATTCCAAGGAGGTTTTGTTCTAGTTGTTATATACAGTTGATCATTTTAACAGCCAAGGTCAAATTGTGTTCTTTTAAAGAAAGTTTTTAGTACAAATAACTGAGTCTACAGGGTCTAGATTTGATAGTAGCTTTATTGATTAGTGTGATTTTTGATACAATCATACTAAAACAGCTGAGAAAACAACATCAATGATGATAAAAAGCGTTGAAAATTGTGTAAGTTAAGTGTTTTTTGACGTAAACATTAGTTTATCTCTAAATCTGCACCTAGAATGTTCTTAAAGGTGGGGTAGGTGATTTTCACACTGCAAACACAATTTAGGTTTTAATCTGACAACTTCTTCTCATAAATCCTTCAAGATATTGTTAATATCAATATGTAATAAGTTTTAGTTGCAATTTTGTCTTGAAACCCTCTTTTTTCTCTTTTAAAGTGAAACTGGAGAGGACCACCCAAGCTCAGCCAATCAGAACGCTGCATTCTGCTCTTGATTAGAGCTAAAACTCTTTATTATTCAATTCAGAGAGTACTCAGTCATCTAATTTTTTCACAAATGCTGCATTCATCATGGACTTTTTTTGGTGGAAAACACAAAGTTTACTTATTTACAACTAAAAAAGTTAGCTACCCCACCTTTAAGCAACATTATCACCGCTCAAAATGTGCAAAAACTTGTATCTAAGAGACTTTTGTATTCTAAGCAACTAAGTGATTGATTGAAAAAATAATCAGCCAACTAATCGATTATCAAAATAATCCATTACTGCAGCCCTACTTCAACACAATACAATCTCCTCATTCATAAACGTCATAATATAATCAAAAGTAGTAATGTTTCTTAAGCTTCTGTGATCAAACAATTTTCTTTGCATGTCTAATAAACTAAATCAACCATACAATTCAAAGTGTTTTATTCCACTCAAGTACATAAACATGTGCAACTGTCCCGTTTTCATCCCCTGGTCTTTTAAATTCCACAGAGTGAGCGTGGCTTTACTCTGCTGCGGTTACATAAGACTACTTCAGATATAAATGACACAAAGCAGCAGCAGCAGCAGTGGCCTGTGTGTTTGAATGTAACATGTAACTGTGCTGCTGGAGTGAGCTCACCAGCGCCGGGTACCACGTGGTTTTCCTCTTGTCTCCCGTGACGACGCCCTCCACGCACACCACCTTCCCAAACAGATCCTCGTTGGGTCTCTGGTCGCCGTCCTCCTCTTCGCTGGACGATGAAGACAGCTCCTCTTCTTGGCTGTAAGTCACATACGTAGTTTGAATTATAAAAGTGCGTTGAATATTCAGTCGCACAAGTAAAGGAGCAGTTTATCTGGTCTGTCATCTGCTTTGTCGTCATGGAGAGTGTTATGATTTACCCTGCATGTTACTCAGTATTAAAGGCACTATACTCAATGTTTAAAGAAAATAACTTAACAATAAGTGTTGCCATTTTTGCAATAGATTTGTTGTTTGTTTATATTTTTAAGGAAGCAAAAAATTTAGTATAGTGCCTTTAAAGTAGTCGCAAGTATTGAAGAAAACTTACTAATATTGCTAGTGTTCGTGTTTAGCTAAAATGTTAAGTAATTGATTTTATGTTTTACAGACGTATAAAGAGCATTTTATTTCTCATTCTAGTATCAAAAACACAATAAATTCCTTAGTAAAATCAAGTTTGTAATATTATGACAACACTGTGCATTTGTGAACTTACATGTGTGTGTTTTTTTATTACAGTCGAACCTGGCTTGTTGGCATTATATTCTTGTTTCCATGGACATCTAATTTAATGCCACGTTGTGAGACATTTTAGGCAGGCAGACTGCATCTCTATGGAGACTACGGAGGTGTTTAATGGACATTATTGTAAGCAAATGTACCTTCTACAACCCAAGAAAGAGAAAAACAGACACCTATAGCTTAGGCTCAAAAACATTACTGTGTTTAGTTAGAAATAAAACTGAAACGATACTGATACTGATATGTGTTGAATACAGTTAGATTCCATATTTTTCTATGCTACCCAAATACTCCTATATGTCGATTTTTTTTTTTTTTTCAATTTATCTATCATTAATAGAGAGGACTTTGGCCACAAGGACTAATTTTTGCCCAAATAGTCTAAAACAAACATGTTGGTGACATAATAACACTTCAAGCTGGTAATAGCATTATAATAAACATATGTAACAAAATAAATTTAATCTATAAGCAATGTTTTGATCAGAAGTATTTTGTTTTTGGAAATGAAATAGGTGGATTGCAGCATTTTATTGAATACCAGAACAAACCATCAAAATTAGGTCTGAATCAAAACCAAACCAGGTCAAAAGTCAAACTGTAACAGGAGAACAACTTAACACAACACTTCTTCATATGAGAGAGAAGATAAAAACACTTCAGATAGTGACCAGAAATGGAACTTTTCTTCTGTGTATCATATAATAAAATAGCTGCTCCCATGACCACCAGGGGGCCAATGCAGAGGATATGAATGTCAAACAGAGCTGTAATTATGAACTAGAGATACTGGCTCCATCTCAACAATGTAGGACCATTAAGAAGCACAAATGGGTAAATGATAAAAACACTAATTATTCGTATGGTGATGCTTAACATTTAACATCCAGGTTTTTTTTTTTTCAGTTAATTCTTTTTCACGCTGTAGTGTCTTAGAAAGGATTAAATTACATGTGTCTTTTTTATCCAAACATCTGCATCAACCTCTATTTCAACTTAGTCTTCACAACATGCACAAAATAAATGATTGCAAAGGTTTGGCTCTGAAGATGCAAACATTTATACTGAGTATACTGTTGATAAAATGCTATAAAAAGTTGTTGTTTTTTTTAAGTTGTGTTGAAAAAAACAAACAATGTTCTAGATGAAATTACTGCAGCTTATGAGTTTTTTTATAGACATTTAGAATTTCAGTATACAACTTTCTGTATATTTAATATAAAATTGTCTGAATATTGTAATCAAAAAACGTATTTAATAAGGTTTAGGAAGCTACGAGAAGAAACTACGGTTACAATGGAAATAATGGTAAATCCGCCATGTTTGTTACCAAAACAATCCAAAAAGTAAACTACTGGTAAAGTTATATATCACTCTGTAGTGTCAGAATGGGCTTAATTAAAGCTATTTTCAGTATTTAGATTAAATCTTCATTGGTTTAACATTAGGCCAGCTGAAGATTATACTGATCAGTGATGTCACCATCTCGAGTCTTATAATGTAAGAAAATCTTTCTTTCGATTTCCTGTCAATAACTCATGTTTTTAATAAACAGAAAAAACATACGTATAACAACATAAGTTGATCAAAATTATGTCTTCTTTCAGAGCAATTTTCTATTTCTTATGCTTGAACGAGGTTTCAAATCAAGGCTCAAGTTATTCAATCATTTCATACCAACGAGATACAGAAGCTTTTTACGTTGTCTCTGAAATGAGTGTATTACTTAAAATAATACACGGCTAAAGCGTCTACAATGAAAAGCAGTCACTTTACATGATGGAACATGATAAAAGGAAGCCTGAGTTTGAAAAAGCCATAATGGAAACCTGAGCAGCGTGTCTCTTGTGTTTTAGCTGAACTATTACCAGACATATCCCACTGACCTAAATGTGAGCCTCCAAACTGCAGCTGATCCCGCAGCCTCGCTCCTGAGCTGCTCTCGTTAGGATCCGAGCTTTGACCAGTAAATAACACTACAGACAAGTCCTAATGTAAGCCAGTGTAGGGCTGCATCCTTTGTGCTTTTTTGTATTTATTTAACATTTGTGTTATTGTTGTTTTAAAGTTGTGGACATTTTGTGATTTAAAGGTCCAATGTTAAAAAATAGATAATCAAAAATTAATGTTGTTACCTCTTAAAATAAATGCCTGCAGTTTATTTAGTTTCATTCCAAATGTTTGAGTAATCTTGCTTTGCAGTTTACATCTTCAGAGTTCACAATGTTCTGTTCCATCTTGTGATGTCATCAAGTGGTAAAGATAACAGCATTCTTTTAACCTAATTTAAACTGATCTGTTAAGTTTACTAGTCTATAAATCACTATATGTTTTAGTAAAGTTAATGTGGCAATTGCAAATGAAAAAAAAAAGTATAATTAAATCTTTACCTTTTCCGAGTGAATCATGACATTAAAACAAAAATCAAAAATTAACACAATATAGGCCCTTTAATATCTGTTTTTGTTTGTATGTATAGGGCTGACAAATGAAAATTTTATTTAATTTTTTTTTTTTTTGCCATATCTCAATTACAATATTCAGACAATATTAATCAAGTCCTCAGAAATGTGACAAATAGTGTATACGCTTATTACTTGAGGTTTAATTACCAGACAAACGTGAAATGTGAAAATGTTCTATATTTGTACAAATGAACAAATAAGCTAAAGCAAAGGTAAACATTATAATAAAAAAAGAAAATACAAATATTTTAGCGATGATTAAAAGCAGCCTAACTGTAGTACTTCTTGCATTTCAATAAAAACTGAAGAATTGGTTGGAAAAAGCTGGAATAGTTGTGTGTTAAAGCTGCACTAAAAAGATAATGACTCAATTATGATGTAACAATCTTTCATTGGCAGATTGCTCCTGGGTCATATCACTAACCGCTCCATGTAATGTTGGTTATATCACCAATGACCAGTTTTCTGTGTCAAATTACCACACTGTAGTTTCTGGTTTTCTCATATTTGAATCGTTCCTCAAACTTCTAACATGAAAGACTGAGAGAGGTTAAAAGGCACCAGTAAAGTGCCAAGACAGCTAAGATACTACAAATACTGAGGAAAAAATACATACAATCAGAGGAATATTGTTTGATCATGCAAAGAATAATAAAAGAATAGTATTCAATTAGTATATGCCGTCCAGGTGAGAAAATAATCAACACTATATCAGGGCACGACCGGTGTACAGTATGACCCAAAAATGTTTATGCATATATGCGTGTGTCTTTGTTTGAAAAAAAACTTGTAGGTTGTTTTTAGGACAATGTACAGTTCAATTACATTAAGCACAATGGCAGAGATGCTTGGACCAGATTCTAGCTTTACAGGTACATGTCATCTGTAGTCCTGGAGGAGAAAAAATGAGGAGCGGGGAGGTGTTACTGGACATGTTTTTAGTGGCAGGGAAACAGGAGCATCCACAGAAAACCTACAAAGACTAGGAGAACATGCAAACACTACATAAAAGAAACAGGGGATTGACAACTTTCCGGTCCAAGCAAAACAAAGCACAGCATTTCTATTTATACCTCATAATCAAAGAAACTCAATGCACCTTACAAAGCAAAGGAAGTATTGCGGAAAAAAGGTTGAGACAAACTGGACTAAACCACAACTCACTGACAAATTGACTAAGCAACTGTGCACCCTCAGTCTTTCATATTTTGTATTATTAATTTACACTAGAGGTGGGCAAAGACAGTTATGTTTCAAGCCAATAGTAAAATAACATTAGGTGAAGCAGCAGCACCATTTGCCAGTCTTTTGACATTATTACACCTTTGTCCTGGTGCAGAAGTGTGATCGCATGTCCACAGCTCCAAACTGTGTGAGCAGAGTAAATCAGACAGGCTTCTGCTGCAGCGACAACAGGAACAACAAATAACCATGAATCAAAGTCATAAACAAACAAGTGAAGTGCTCAGTGGAAAACAACATGATACAACAGAGTCACTGCAGTGAGTCCCACACAGGCTCATGTCTCATTTGGGGTAATAGACGTCAACCTTTTGTGTTGTTGCACAGCGGTTTACACAATTTTGTTTTTTATGTTGGATGCCTTTTTTCAAGTGTCTTGCCCAAAAACTAAACTGCACAGATCTCAAGAGAATATCAAAAAAGCTACCTGTTTAAATGTATTTTTCTACTCTTCATTCAACTATAACCAGACAAAAGAAAAGCTAATCAACTAATCAAATACTGTAATAATCAGCAACTAAATTAGTAATTAGTAGTTGACAAAGTGTAAGTTGTTAACCAAAAAATAGATTTGCCATAAAGCATTGCTTAAATTGAAAACATAAAAATGTGTGTTTTTACGCTGAGCAGGCTTTCATCTCATCTCCCTAAAATCAACTTTTTGCTTGTTTCTTTTGGTCGTTCCTTCAGCTGTAATATCCATAGTATGACATGAAAACTGAAAAACCAAAACATTTTCAATTTTCAATTTCATGGGATAAAAAGCCCTAGAAATGTACTATTATTTACCTATACACAAACTCCAAAACATACTGTATGTGCTACGACTTTCTATGACTAAGACAAATCTCTGAAATTACACTAGAAATGTGTTTTAAAAAAGCGCCTTTAACAAAAATAAAAGTTCTCAAGCAGCATCTGTGTAAAACTCTTTGGTATCTGGAAACAAGCTCACGTTCATGCGTTTGTTGTTTTTTAACTCCATTTATCACACACAAAAAAATAAAATAACACTGAACTCAATAAGTGAAAAGAATAATCAACAAATAAATCAATTAACAGCAGTTGCATTCCTAAAAAGAACTTCAAATGTGACATATAGATGTATAAATGGATTTGTTATTGTCCTATAGTTGCAGAAGGAAAGTGAAAGTAAAATTTCAAAGACTTCAAAAAGACAACTGTTTTCATTTCTTGCAAGAGAGTTTGAAACATTCAGTTATTTTTTATTATTTTTTTTTTTTTGCAGTTTGACCAGCAAAACCTCCTATTGCCACTATTGTAATAATATAGAATCAGACAGTGAAGTAATTAAGACAATGATTACATCAAAATAAAGACATAGATCCAACATGGCCCTCAATGTTTTTTTTACAATATTATGGCAAAATATGTAACCTTTAAATGCAATAAATAAAGATACGATAAGCAATATTGTAACTTTTCATGATTCGCGTAAACATATTTTGGATTTTGATGAGGTTTATAATTATATTTTGGCCAACATATATGACATATGTAGAGGCAATTTCACAACTGTTACCTAGCAACCATAAAAATGTGGGCCAAATTCCATATCAATGACAGACATTATGATTCGACAAATGAAAATACCTTGAATTTTGTTTTACCAATTTTCAACTTTTTTTCATAGTTTGCAACTTTATTCTGTAAAACTATTTACTACAAGACTACAAACAAACTAAATCAAGATTAGAAAAATGCCATAATCTCTTTATCTGTCTCTGCATTCTTAACATTTCCAAACTTGTAAGCAGCAAAAATTCTGAATGGAGCTGTATTGGAAAAAACTACTGGTATTTTTCTTTTAAGACAGTAACTCCTCAGAGCTCCTCCACGTGGTGAAGCCAAGTCTGGGTCAATATTGTATCAATGTGTCGAGTAATATTGACTTTTGTGTAAGTGCCATTAGCCAGGTGTCGTCCACTAAGATTATGTGAGGAGCTGACAGTCCTTTTTCACTCCAGGGGCTCTCCAAACCCACTAAATCCTATTCCCACATGGAGAGAGTCCCAGGAGGGCCTCATCACGGTTTAAGACACCTACGTTTTAGAGGTGGACCAGAACTGTGCCAGTAGGACAGGCAAATCTAAATAGTGCTTTGTAACTGTGATATTGAAGATTATTAAAGAAGAATTAAGCAGCTTCGACGTAGTGCTCCTCCATAAACTCTTTTGTGTAAATATACATTAAACTGTATCAGGGCTGCAACTAATGATTATTTGGTAATGATTAGTTGGAGCGATTATTCTTTCAATTATTGATCAGTTGTTTCGCAAAAGTGACTTGAATACAAGATTTGCCAAAAATGAGTTAAAGTCGCTTGAGACGCCTGGAGATGTAGATTTTAGGGGTCAAGTTCGAAAGTCTGATACAATCATACTTAAACCGGTATTGAAAATAGATACTCATTTGAAAAATATTGACAAGAAATTACCATTAGCATAAAAAAATATATATTTTCTGGTGAGTTTTATCAAAACTAGCTTAAAACCAAAATGTATTTATATTTTCTGTTGAAATCTATAAAAACTGACATGAAGAGAGCATTTTTGATGATCAGGCATTAGCTTCATCGAGAATAGAGTCTATTTCTTAGTTTTCTTTTTTTTTTTTTTATTTAGTGTCATAACAACACTAAGTTCAGACAACTAGTTACAAAAAACACAAAATTTAATAATTTTCATGTAATTTCTTTTAAATCCGATGCTTTTCCACAGCTCATGGATGTTTGAACCTGTAGAAAGATTACTAAATTGATTGGCATTTTTCAATAATTGATTAGTTGCAAATAATCGATGTTGTTGCAGCCCTAATTATATACAAAACAAAATTTTACATTATTATTATTTGGTGTTCATCTTTTATATTGAAATAATGTGGCAACCCATTTCAAGATATATGCAATTTATGGTCATTTCATATCATTTCTATTTCTATTATGTTATTATTGAATCGAATCGCACAGAATGAGAAATAATTTTCAGTAGAATCTAAACACTCAAAATTCCTCAGCTGTACTTTTTTTCACTGAAATCTCTCTCTCTTTTGGTTCAGCCATCTCTCGATCTCCCAGTAAAATTCAAACCAAAAGAATAGTCCTGAACGGTTGCTTTGTCAAAACGATCCACACATTGCTTGTCGTGTTAGCACAGCTTCAGCTATAGCAAATGCAATTTTTGTGTACAATAATGCAGTTGTATCTGAGGCGGACTGACTCCAGCCCACAGAGGCTCAGAGCGATTAGGAAACTGGAGGAGGAGACCAAGTTCTGCTCTGCGCCTCGGGGCCAGTTTATGAGGAGGACGAGGACAGTACATGTTTCATTTGGACGGCTTTCTGGGGGTGTCCTGCTCATCACTTTGGGCTGGTACACAAAATCCTCTCCATAAATGAATCTCAGGCGTTCATTTTCAAAACACGCTGGAGCCAACAGGGAATCTATCACACTAAACCAAAGCTTCAACAGCCTAGAGAGACGAGAGGGAAAGCTATAGTTGAGGGATAATGCTAAAGAACACACATTTATGAACTGGATAGGGCAGCAGCTATGATTATTTTGGAAGATGATTAATAGGTCAATTACTTCTTTCGACTAACATATTTTTTAAAAACCAGTAGTAGGAAGATGTCGCCTACATAAAATATGTTTTTTTTTCTCATTAAAAAGGCATTTTTAACAGTTCTAGTGTCAATTTAGAAGCTGCTAGGTCTGAGTAATAAAATGTCTTCTCTCAGCACATGGCAGACTGTTATCTGTGTAAAGCAAGTTAAAGGTAGATTGGCTGTTTTTTACATTGCAACACAATAGGTTTGAAATCTAGCAATTGACTCACATAAAGCCTTCAACACATGGTTAATATTGACATGTTTTAATTTTGGTTGCAATTGTGGCTTGTAAACTTTTTTTTTACAAACAAGAAAGTTTCGCTCCTGATTAGAACTAAAATTATTTATTATTCATCTCAGACTTTTTAGTGGAAGACACAAAGTTTACTCATTTGCAAATAAAAAAGTGAGTTACCCCAATTTTAAGGATTATCAATAATCATGAAAATAATATTAACTATTCTGCCCTAGAAATGAAAATGCTGAAAACGACACCATTAAACACTGATCATATTTCAGAACTTTTTCTTAAGAGCATTTTCATGTAGACAACATTTCACTTTTAGGTGCACATCTGTAGATCTGTAGCTGCTTAGCTGATTAGTTTACAGAAGATATAAGAATCACTGGCTTTTCTACAATTGGATTCTACACACAATACAATGTAAATGGCCTTCAATGCGATACTATTACGATTTTGTATGACAGTATGATATTAACCAGTGTGTCACTATTCTTAAAGATCCAAATACATTTTAACACCACAATTGCTTTGCCTGCAGAAAAGTAATCGGAAACGTACCAATATTAATCAGCAAAGTTGTAAAAATGTGTTGCATGAGGAAGTTTTCTTTTAATAATGTGAAATGTAATGTATTGATAATTATTTCATGCTTATTTCATTCTTACAGTTAAACACATTTCTATTCATCGCTTTTGTGACCAGCTTGATCAACTTGAACTTTCTAAATGCCCAATAATAGCTCATAAAATAACATTATGACACAAATAATCACAACTATTAAATAACCTAATCATCTTTGCATGGATTCCTGTGTCTTAAGTCTGTATATACGTAGCATTGTTCAGATGCTTTATTTAGATCAGAGAGATGGTGTTTCTGTAGCTTTGACCTGTGCCAAGTAACACATTATTTTACTCAAATAATTAGGTACATAGCACATTTTTAGTCCAACAAACAATTTTTAAAACTACAGCCCATTCTCACTTTTATTTGCCCAAACACCAACAGCTCACCAACGAACCGCACTATGCTCAGCCAAATTTCATTAACCATCCAGAGTAAATTGTTTGTCAAATCCACTTTACCAGAAGCCAAGGAGATTAAGCACTCTTTATATTCAATTCAGGTTCAAATTTAGTACTAGTTTAGATGGCTTCTATCTGCTGCCAATCCTTAGCATTGATTTAAAGATTAGGCAGTGGAAGTGAAAGTTAGCCCAGAGCACAATGCATTATTAGATACAGGAAGCTCTTCTTTGTCTCAAGCACCAAAACAAGTATTGAGTAGTCGACACACACACATAAACACACACACAACACAGAAGCAGCAAACCACTGCAGCCATCTTAATGTAAATCCACTTAAGACTTTAATCTTAAATATTAGGTTAAAAAAAGGCCTTAGGAAATTTGGAAGTATTGACTCCGGCTGCCACTAATTTTATGTCAAGTACCACTAACTAAATAAGAAATCAGATTACCGCTGAAACTAAGGTGGCACAATCAATCCTTATTTGAATTACTGCAGCTTATACAATAACGCTGAAGTAAAATGTCACCGCTTGAATCTGTTTAAACCTTAAGAAGTCATTTTCTGAAGAGTTATGCGCATGTTATTGGTGCAATTTGGACTAAACAGAGGCTAAATAACCTAAGCTAATATAATGAAACACAACGAAATCAAACTGGATCAAATCATGTGTTCAATCATTTCTATGTCCACAGTTTATCTAATCTAAATTAGGGTTCTCCAACTGTTTTCAACTGGACAGCTTCTATTATAAAACAAAAAAAACTATAACAGTCTCAAAAGTTGAGTTGAAATGACAGTGACCATAAGCAACATAAACTATTATCAATTTCTCACTGCACGCTAAGGTAAAGTGTACATTTACATTGGTAATCAGCATGTGATGACTAAAGTGTGAATTATTCAGTGTAAAATATAGATTTCCTGAAACCCTTAGGGAGCTACTTGGAAGGTTGCGGAGAGATCCTGGAAGCTCCTGTGGTTGAAGACCCCAGCGTCAAATAATAACCAATAGCTCGTTGATTTGCCCACAAACACGGCTGCACATGAAACATCTCCTGACAAGACAACAGCCGACCTGCCTTAAGTGAGCAGAGGATCTAAACTACAACCATTTTCATCTAAACAAGCCATGAAAGCAGCTTCAATCAGGACAGCTTGAGTCTGGATCGATACTCACATTGGGTTTGATCTGCGTCCGCGGTTGCCCTTCTTGCCGATGACAGGTGTGCCAAAGTGCTCCGGGTTTGTCAGAGGAAGTCTATCCAGAGTCTGCAGAGAGGACAGACAAACAGAGAGGCTCAGGGCCACTTTGTCAAACGCCAAATTAGACGACAAAAGACTTTGCTCCAGACAAAACATACTCCCCAGAATCTTCATCAATAATGTGCAAACACTAGACATCCACAATCGCATTTGAAAATGTAGGATAGGCACTGATGTGAATGAACTGTCACCGTGGAAAAACGATTGGTCCAATATGGATTTTTTTCAGACAATATTTGTAAGAGACATTTGCTGATAGCAATCAGTGTTGGGTATGTTACTGTAAAATTGTAATACATTCCTTATTACTAGTTAGGGTTAGGTAATATGTAATATTTGTATTACAATATTACTGTCTCATAAATGAGTTACACTACTGTGAGTTACTTTGCGCTAACCACTCATTTGTTAAGTCATGGTGCAATATAAATCCTTCTATATTTACACCTGATTACTGATTAATTTATTAAAAAGTGATGTCACAACACATTTTTCTCTTAATATTTTTTCACCTTTAAGTCAAGTATTTTAGTGGTGTTTTGATCCTGAAGTGTCGGTAAAAAGCAACTCATTTATATGCAAGTAACTTGACTTACTCAGATTGTAAGTAGTAATGTATGTCAACAACATTTTTATAAGTAATGAGTTACACTACTTAGTTACTGAAAAGAGGAATGTATTACAGTAACCAGTTACTTTTGTAAGAGTTACTCCCAATACTACAGTAAGAGATTAATTCAGGGTTATTATTGAAGCAAAGATTACAATTAAAGTTTTTCAGGTGTACAAATAAATACTAAAAATGTGTCTGAGCTGGCTTCTATTGCCACAAAAAGACAATATTTGGTTGAGGAGGCCCATTTCTTGTTTCCATAAAAAAGCTTAACTTCAACTTTTTGTTTTTTCATTGTATCACACCCATGGTGCCACTTAAATGTTGCTTGCATCCCATTATAATTTAATATTTTTTCTAAAAAGGTTCACTAATACAAAATGGAAATGATACATGTGCACAAACAAACTATGGCAGTTAAAGATGACCACCTGCTTCTTTTTAAAACAGGAGTATATATTTAAATCTAACAGAATAGTTCCTACCTATCAAAAATCCATAATATTCTTCTCCATACATTTGGGATTTTATGGCTTAAGAACATCTCTTAACAGATCGCAAACTGAAAATGGAGCCACTCAAAACATTTACTAATTCAGACAACACACGCCTTCTGATTTTGTCGATGCATTTACACTACACATTTTTTGCGGCAAAGAGTTTAACAATTTACAAGTCAAAATATTGGTCTGAAACATTGGTTAAAATTTCAAATGACAAAGTAAATCCTGTTACTAAATTAGAGCAGCTCTATTGTGCAAGTTCCCACTGACGGTAAAGGAGTCTTTTGGAAACAGGAGGAAGTAAATGGATATTGACAGTGTAAACAAAGTGTATTAAATTAAAAGTACTTGCCTCGCTCTCTGCAAAGTGGCGTGCTCCTTTTAAACAAAGAGAGGAGCGCGCAGGGTTTTCTCGTCTCCATCGTCAAACACTGAGGATAAAAGATGCACTATTAGATGAAGAAATGCTACAGTGTATATAGTAGATAATGACTGACATTTACAACAATGGCACATCACTCAAGATTTTTTCTGTTTTGTTTTTTATACTGAAAAACAACAGGACCATATCTACACTCAAATGAAAAAAAAAATTATATCTGTGTCACAAAAAGTAAAATATTTTTAAAAAGTGTGTCGTCACGATATTAAAAAATGAACACAAATTTCAATTGGATCAAGGTTTTTTTTACGATCAATACTTGTTTAAATGAGTTTTGAATTCTGACAACCCTAAAAGAGAAATGACAGAACATTTGTAGTAGCTGCTGATTGACACGAGCTTTTTCTATATAAAGTTTTTTCTGTCCCAAGCCTAACACTTCTATAAACACCTACAAATATGGTCTGCAAGTGTGACCACAAGTGAGAAACTACATTACTAGTTTTGGCTGCAAGAAATGTATCAACCAAACAGCTAGCCAACTGTCTTACTACAGATTTGCAACATTTTTAACAAGTAGTCTGCTTTCCTTTCACTGGCATCAACAACAAACAAAGTGCTGCAGGTTGGAGAAAACAGCATGAGCAGGTAGGATTCTGTAGCAGTACAAGTCTCCTCCTCCTGCACTTCTCTCTCTCCTCCCTTCTATTTCATCTCACTTTTGAGGGAGCACGACTGATGAAGTTGCTTAGTTCTGCTTTAAAATCTTCCAACACAGGAGAGAAAAATCTATTTATGAGGATATGTGGCGTCATATAAATATGCAGTCATATTTTAATCCCAATTATTTGCTGATTTCCTTCTGTTCAAAATAGCAAATTTGATCATTTAGGATAAAATGGGGACAGACACGTGTGCACTGACAAGAGAATGTCCTCTAAACCTATTGGCATCGATATTTTTCGATGTTGGCATTACCAATACTGTTGAAAATTATCAGTATCAGCCAATAGCGATACTGATACTGCTTGTAGCTCACGCTTACGGCTCATGAAGTAACAATTAAACTTCTATTTCCAGATGGGGCTTTGGGATCGACTAACACTGCCTCAGAGATTGACCTATCGCTCTTAATTGACATGTTGGGTATCACTGTATCTACAATAAAAATACAGACAAGACTATTTTCTGTTTACACTGTTTAAAGTATGCATAGTTCAGGTTTAATTTAGTGATAACTTGATTTATTTCAAAAACAAATTAATCAAAAACTTTGCTCTAAGTTTGTCTGTTGTTGTTGTTGTTGTTGTGTTGTTGTTGTTAGCATTGAGGCTAATTGCTGTTAGCACACCTCGCTCCTATAACAGCTGTGAAAAAAAAGCTTGTAACACATCATGATGAACAATTCGGAGGCTTAGAATGCATTAGGTAAGTGAACGAAACATGTAGGCTGATGTACGAAGCTGAAAATGTATTATTTGGCTTGTTTTTTTTAAAGCACACTTTAGCATGGAGTGGGCAATTATTTAACCCCAGACCATATTCAAATCCAGACAGCAATACCGCCATTGTTGGTATAATTAAATCTCATAAGTGCAAGTCTTCTTCCACAAAATAAAGGCTTTTAAATCAATCATTCTGTTCTGGTCTGCTTTAGTAATTTTCCCACTTTGTAGTAAAACCCAAACCCTTTTTTTCTTTTCAACAGTTCCTCAAAACAGAAATTCCTTTTTAACTTGAAGGGTACATTTTTGAGCCAATCCTCTTCATACCTTTACACAGGCCTCTCAGTTGGACCAAACTCTGAACAAAACATGAAAAAGTCCCTCCACTCAACACATGCGGCGAGTGAAAGACAGATTCAATGGTGCGTTATCGACTTACCCACGGTGTATATACTGGCATCGGTCAGCTTATTGATTGTGGCCTCCTGGTAAACTCCGTCTTGATTCTTCACCTCCACAACAACTCCCACCTGCGGCACAAAGGAACTGCTGTTAGCTCTGGAGGAGAAAAACTGGACTAATTCAAGTGGTACTTAGACGAGAAGTGCATGAGAATTAATTGGTGAGACGGATCGTTCACAAAAGGAAAGAAAGGGTAGCGCGCGACAAACAAAATCTGTCTTGAGCTGCAGATGCTGGAGCAGATGAACTGAAAATCGCACTCTTTAGTTGCAGGTGTCAAATTATTTTTAGTATTTTTGAATTCATCAGATCATTATTCAGATAAGGATTGCAATAGGTTTAATCACACCTAATCGATTATTCCAATAATCGTCACCTAATTTAGTAATTAAATACTCATTTATTTAACTGTCAGGTGCTGGCAGAAGAGATTGTAGGAATCTGAAGTAATTACTTCAAAATGACAGCCAGATCATTTCACTTGACAAGAAAAATCTACTCGAACAAACAGATGTAAATGAATTAATAAAGTTGAATTTGCCTAAACATTTTTAAAGTTTTTGACAAACTTAAAAAAAAAATACAAATCTCACATTGACCGGCTTTTTGTGTGATAAACAACTAATTGATGAATCAAAAAATAAATAATAAAAATAACTGATTACCTATTAATCATTACCATTATCTGCAGTCTTTATCCAGATGATAATTACTTAAGTTTGTAAATATTGATGAAAATCAAATATAGTTTATTCTTTAACATAACCATTGTTAAGTGGATTAGAGTCTGTATAGTTCAGATTAAATATTACACTTGTGGAAACAGAATCACTAACAAGCCTTTTTAAAACCCTTTTAAAGTTGGGATAATTCACTTTTTTAGTGATAAATTAGTAACCTTTGTGCATTCCACAAAAAGTATATGGTAAACGCAGCACTTGAGACCACTAGTACTGTCTGCAGCGAATAATAAAGAATTTTATTCTCATCTGGAGCAGAATGCTGCACTCTGATTGGTTGTGCTTCTCCCGTGTTTTTAAGTCATAATTGCATCCAAAAATGAATACATGTTGATATTAACCATGTGTCAAAAGATAAGAAAGAAAGTTGCCAGATTTAAAATTTGTTTGCAGTGTAAAAATCAGCTATCCCACCTATAAGAAATAATGTCATACATAGCCTTATATTTATTTTCAACGTAGTTTTGCAGATTTATAGTTGAATCAATTGCTGCAAGAACCTTATTTTAAAACAAATTGTGATGGAATGCTTAATTCTATACTTTGATTATTTCTCCAAGTCTGTGTACTTACATTTAAAAATGTATTGTTGTGGTAAATTAAAGATTTAAAATAAGGTATAATGTGATGTATTAGAACTATATCTGTGACAGAAGCAGTACAATTGTCTGGGGTCTTTTTAAAGGTAATTTATTCCTAACTATGTGTCTGCTACTATGAGTCCCAGGCAGAGTCTTACCTTCAGAGGCCCTTTGATGCTGTCATCATGAACCTCGGCCGTGGACAGATCTGCTTTAAAGGTCACCTGAGGAAGAGGAAGCAAAGGGAACGATCAGTCACAGAGCAAACAAACATCTCCCTACAGGCCAGTGTACACTCACTACAACAGAAACACCAAAACCATTTGATCTTTATGTATCGAGACTTCTGAGATCAATCATGTCTAGAGTCAGTCAATTGAAAAAGTCAATAATATGCTTGGGGCTTTTTAATAAAGAACTTCACCGACTGTAGAAAAAATATTTAGCTTTTTTTTTCTTGGTGCTAAATTACAATATTGACTTCTTCACAATTGTCTTTTTTCCTTTGAGGTAAATAAATAAACATCAGCTTTTTCCAGACAGGTCACTATGATTGGCTAAATCCAGCTGTCATTCACTATTGGAAAATATTGCCTGTATTTGAACAAAGTGATGTATTAAACAGAGAAATGGTAAATAATAAAATGGCATCACAATTAGATTTCTTTTTTTTTTCCACATTATGCAACGTTCACAGCCTCTGTCAAAACAAAAAAGCATGTGGTTTAGAGCTGAACTCAAACACAAATAAAGATATTGGAGTTGGCTTTTTAAATTAAAGGGGCACTATGTAACTTTTCTGGTGAAGGCTCATGCCTGTTATTTGTACTTGTTGACAACAAACAAAGCTAAATTACAGGTCAGATCTACAGACAAACAAGCCTGCTCATAGTAAGAAAGATTTGTTTCTAAAGGTTTTTGAGAATTAAAATCACCTATTTTTGGACAAATGCATGCAAAATATTCTTACAGGTGGTATATATCCAATTTTTGCAATAAATAAGCTAAAATCAATGTCCCCTAACACCGATATATTGTCAGTGTGTCTACCTCTAATAAAGTCGTTAGCATACCAACTAGGGCTGGGCTGGGCAATATTGATAAAAGTAGAGATCTCGATATATTTTGGCATATTTCGATTACGATATTCTGTCGATAGTGTGTCAAACCAACAGGAAAATGTTCAAACATGTCTTTAAGTGTATTTTCAGTGTAATGATAAAACTTATAAGTCTGCAGTCGACTTAAGATGACCAAACATCTGACCCAAACTGCACTCACAACACCACAGGCTTTTTATTTTAACTATTGTAGAAAAAAAAATGCAGCTAACAAGATTTTTCTGTATAATAAGTCAGACTAATGCAAATTTTGGTCAACAAAGGACTAAACGAGTGGATACTTGACTAAAATATCACATTTATACCCTTTTTTGAAAGTTCACAATGTAACTTTCTTCAATTGCATTGACAAACAGCTCGTACAGTTTAATTTTTTAACGATATGTACTCAATATTCAGTTTTTTTTATATTTTCAAAACAACAATCACGATATTATCTAAACTTCATTTGCACACCACTAATACCGATACATGTCACTACTAACAGCTGTGAAAAAAAGCTTAAACACGTCATACTGAACAATTTGAAGTGAGCAAACATAGGAAGTTTAAAATAATCATTTTGTTTTTCTTACATTTTAGGGAAGTAAAAATTGTGTATAGCACATTTAATATGATAGTGTTGAAAAAGTAATTTCATCTCCATAGTGACAAAACCCACTATTGGAAGTAAATGACAATAATTGCAGCCTGTATTGTTTATGTCTATAACATTTGCATTTAACATCATCATCTTTGTGCCTCGTGACCCACACTTTGAGAACCACTGAACTAGTGCTTTAACCTTGAATTTAACGATCCCCAGTCCATAATGACCAGTTCTTCCAGCCCCTAGAAATCGAATGCATTGCCTTGATGGAGGACAGCTATATTTATTACCATAATGTTTGAGCCTTAGCTTGGATAAGACATTTAACTCTGCTAAAGCAAGCATAAACATAACAAATCATAGTTGATATTGCTGCGTTCGAATTCATCATAACATATTGCAATATCACACACCACAGACCTCTCCATGACCCTTATTTGTCGGCCACAAGAGTCGCTGTCTGCTCCATTGTTACTGCCCCCTCCCCCCTCCGAGCATCTGCAGCCTCCCCAAGTGAACCGCACAGGCCTCATAATCAGATCAGAGCCTGGTAAGCTTACATTTGCACAGTAGACCTGGCATTGCGGCCAAACTCCAACGACTCAAATATACTCACAGATTTTTACTGTTGCATATTTTCCAAGAAGCATGTGAGCAAAGTGAGACGTGGCCAGAAACAGCAGAATCTGTTCAGAATTACAAATATGTCTGATGTTATTGACTCGCAAATGTTCATATGCTCGTCTCAGCTTTTTGGGAAAACAAAGTCGTTTTAGAGATTCAGGCCAGAACACTAATGCAATATCTTTACCTCGTCCACATGCAGGGCTATGCAATTAATCAAGTGTCAGATACAATTAGGATTGTTGGTTCAGTCAATTAAAAGCATGGTGTAATTGAGTAATTGAGATTATAAACAGTAGCTCTTGGTGCGTTCAGAGTGCACATACGTGTTTCATTGAGCCAAAAAGTTGCTCACAGATTGTACTTCTAAGTGTAAAAGTACATTTACAAAATGATTTCTCTGAGATATCAATTATATAAGAAGATATCCTTTATTTATCCCATAATGGGGATAATTCAAGGCAACATATTCTTAATTTTAGGAGTGCCATTGTCAGAATCTATTTCAATCAGTGGTTTTCAAACTTTTTACACTAACTACAACTTAAGATAGTATTTGGCCTCACTAGGGCCACCAGATTTAAACCCAATACTACATTTCAGCTAAACATGCTTTAACATGAGACTAAACCTGTTTGAAAATGAAACAAAAGTTGGTTTTAAATTATTATTTAACCAAAAAGAACAAAATCATTTGTACATTTGCCTCAAATTAAATACATTTTTAAACTGCAGAGGTTTTGTGTACCACCGAATGCAGTAGCACTGTTTGGGAAACACTGAATTATGATCTTTTTGTGAGTATATAAGTAATATATGTTCCATAATAATAAAGAAGCCCTACTGTATATAATATCATAATAGTGATATTATTAGTCTTGTATACGTGCAGAAATCATATTATTTATTGGCTATTTCTTTTTAAACTTTTTGACAAGGGCCAGTTATCGACAAAAAGATCATCCACAAAGAGTGGCAGACAACAGAAACATCACTATTTGAGGAGCTAGACCGCAAGTTCAACTTTGTCACAATACATGTAGACTTGTAAACATGTACTTTCATTCAGCATGTCTGTTTTATGCATCAGCCAGTTCACACTTTGTAGGTGTTTAAATCTACTTGCAGCTCCCTCAGAGTTACGAATTTATTTTTACTGACAATTACTTGTGACAGAATTGAGATGATAATAAAAGTGAAACTAAACACAATTTACTTTTTTAGTCACTGAACAGTGCACATGGTGTTCAAATAGTATTTCCTACTGTAGAGTCATAAAAGGACTGTGTGCTCACTGCAGACTGAGTCTGATCACAAACACCTGCTGCCAAACACTGCACCTCCCACTCCCGCCTTTCACCCTCTTCTTTAATCTTCCAGCACTGTGTTTTTGGGTGGAGTTTAAAGATTTAAGCATTAATTTAAATGCTATTGTCATGCTGAATAGCCATATGTGGGGAAAAAGGCCAGTGTCTAAAGTTTGGAAAGAAAAAACATCAGAATAGTAAAGTTTTGTCATGATGTTAATGTATGTTTGTTAAAGGACAAATTGAGAAGGCCAAACAAAGGGCATCTCTAAAACTGTCAGTTTCAAAGACTCTTATTGACGACTGGCAGGATTTGCATGACTTTTCATTTTGTTCTGATTCAGCAGTGCAGCAACAGGAAAAAGACATTAGCACAATCTCTAAAAACACAAGCCTCCAGGAAATGCATCTTAGACCAAGCTCTCGAGTCAATTTTCCAATTTACAACAACGCCAGGAACACCGTTCAAAGTCGCAGAAAAAGAGCCAACTTGAGACCCAAAAGTGAGAGATACTGAGCGCTAAGAGTTATTGGATTGTCAGTTCATTAAATAACATGGAACAAAACGCTTCCCTCGGCGGCGTTTCACTCGTTTGTAGATAATAGTCCAGCTCCCACATGGATAAAAACAAGTTCATATTTTCACACCGAAGAAGCGCTCCACTCAGACACAGAGCACGAGGAGCTGTCAATACAGGCTGACCTTTGACCTCAAAAGGTCTCATCCCATCGAGATCGGAGCAGAAGCTGTGCGCAAACGAGATGCATCATTACCGCAGCCACAGTCGACAAACACAAAGAGATGTCAGGTTTCTAGTCCATCAGCCGCTGGGAAGATTATAGACGTAGCTGAAGTAAGATCGAGAGTGGATTCAGAAAGTCAAGGTGATGCCTCAAATTGTGTTGTCGCTTTTGTTTTGTTTAAGGCTCTGGTATTTGGTTTTCCCACTGCAAAGTCTAAGGTATTAAATTCTGTCCAACCTGTCTCTCTTTCTGTTTATTGATAATACCTAACAATAATTTTGAACATGTAAAACTATTTTTTATTATTAACCCACGCACAACCAATCACAGCACTGCTTTTGAATTTTCATGGTTATTCAAAATGCTTAAATACATTCAGACAGTTCTCATCTGTCTGATTGTGTCACAAAATTCAGCTTTTTTGGTTGAAAAGACCAAATCTACTCACTGAAAATGTGCACCAGCTTCTCTATCCTGGCACTTACACGATTGTCTTTTTTTTTGCAATTATTTTGTTTGAAACAAGTAGTAGCCTATTTTTTATGTTTTAAATGTGAGTAGTTTTACTTTGTATTGCAGATTTTGCTGTTCCCTGAAGCATTATTTTGTAAAAGCACCTTTTTGTGGTAAAAATCAGTACCACTGTGCCTTGGCTGCAAGACTCATCACAATCAAAGTGAAATTTCAATGGACACAATGAGCAAAGTGCATCATTTTAGCACAAACTACTTTTTTGCATGAAAACAAAACACATCCGTACAATAATGATTTAGAAAACAATATATTGATGCACCGATCTGATGCTGGGATTGAATATCGGTGCTGATCCATGAAATTTAGCAATATCAGGTATCGGGGCACTGATAGCAGTTGTGACTTATTTACTGGCTGTGTGATGCAGAACATCTCATAATGTTTGAATTTTACGCAAAAAGCTATTGTAAATTGTACAATAAATAACAGCTGCATAACAATATGCATAACTCATTTCTTCTGCTTTGAGAAGAAGAAAAAAACAGTAGCACTGGTTGATATTGGGTATCGGCAGATACTCAATGTCAAAATATCCAAATCAGTGTTGGAGCTGAAAAGGCTGGATCACAGAGATTCTTTTTGTCAGTTCATAAAAATTACAATTACATATTTCTGCAACTCTGAATGTACGTATGAATGTATGCAAATGCAGCGAAATGTATTTTAGTGCTTTTGCGGGAGTGTGTGAGTGGGTGTATGTGTGGGGGTGTTCGTGAGGAAGAAAGGGTAAGGATGAGAGGTGGGGGGTAAGTAATGTGGGGGTTGTGTGTGGAAGGCATGTGGGATTGTTTTTAATGCACTGTAAAGCACTTTGTATATTATATTATATGTATGAAAAGCGCTTCATAAATAAAGTTTGATTTGATTTGATGGGTCACTAATATGACTTTTTGGATGTGTGATAGCGGTCCACCTGTCTGAGAAAAATAATATGTGCATGCACTTAAAACACTGATAATATTTGTAGAATTTTTATTTGTGGAAAACATTGATTTATTTTTAGTACTTTGGTTCTATGGTTTGAAATTGTATTCCAGTTTTAATGTAAGTACATATAAGAATGTAATAAGAAATATGTCACTTTCTATTATGGTCATACAATTTCAAACTACTGCTAATAAGTAATTTAAGCCAGTAGTGACATAATTTCCTAAATTATACCACCCTCAATGCATAACTTATCTTTATTTCTCATCACTTGAACTTAAGATGGAGCCTAGATCAACAAATAACAGTGACACTGAAGTTACATCAATATTCAATATGTTTTAATACAATTTACATTCTCTCCAGATCTACTGCGGCCAAGATCTTATTAAGTTAAGGCTATTACATTCAGAGCTTTCATAAAAATTCCAGTAATCCTCGCTCACTCGATGATAATCCATGTCTATTCCAATCATGTATCTCTCCGCTCCTGAGTAAGTCTGCATTTCTCCATTTGATCGTTTCATTTGTGCATCTGGGTTATGTAATTCTGTGTGGGACTTCAGTTCAAGGCAATAATTAAAGTCAAATTTGATCAACCGTTTTCCTAATATAATAGTACTAGTTTCTGCTTAAAAATGTCCTTCTTTGTCAAGAAGATTAAAAAGTAATTGAAAGAAGAAAATCAGCTGCAATTTCATAACTATTGCATAACCCAATTGGTTTTGGAGCTCAGATAAGGCACTTTGAAATTCAAAACTTCTTCAATAAAATATTTCTTGGAAAAATTGTGAAATAAATTTACATAAAAGTTGTAGAAAATTCAACCACCCTGAGTGGAAGATGATGTATTTGAATAAGACTTGATAATTTAAATCTTTAGAGAAACCTATATTCAGGGCAGCTCAAGATTTGAACAAGCAAAAGTGAAACATTTTTAATGATGATTCAAAATGATTGCCATCAGGGGCAAAAAGAACATATAAAAAAAATTATAGATTAGTGCAGGGCTTATAATTTTACAATACAGAAAGTCAATATTTTTAAGATGTTTTAGATCAACTGTGTTTACAATGGAATTATAAATTAAATACTTTTTTTAAACTTTGTTTTGAACAGGGTTTGTACAGATTTTTACTTTAGGTTTTCCATGACTTCAAAAACAATTCCCGACATTTCCATGACCTTTATATATTTTTCAGTCAACTAGCTTTCATTAACTGATTAAGATCTAAACACAAGAATTAGGAGACATAAAATGAAAATGTTTAATTTCAAATAACAATTTATAATATTCTTCAATTAAGTGAGATGCATTCTAGCTTCCAACAAAAGAACAAAGTTTTAATAAAGTCTTAATCCAACATGTGGGCTGTGTCAGAGCAAATGAAACCCCAATTTAATATTAAAAATTTCCAAAACCATCAGAATTCAAAACTTTTCCTTGATCTGAAAATTAGAATAGAATTGTTCATAACTTCTCCATGGCTGTATAAACCCTGTTAAAGGTTTAAGAAACTAGCCTCTATATTTCATCACAATTTATGAGTGCAGATCAAAATACTGGTCATAACTTTAAGAAATAAGTCAGATTTGGCATTAATTCCTATTATGGGATGTCAAGCCTTTTTGAAAGTGAAACAGATGTGTTGAGCTTGTTCCACTGCCTCGGGGCATCTTGTGATGGATAAATGTGATAACCATCCATAATGACTGAGACTGGCATGGCACTAATTCATTTTTCTCATACAAATCATCATTGTCATAAATAAAATATGTCAATCTCTTTAGCAGGTTTTAAGAATCACTCAAAAGGACACTGTCGGCGTACACCACGACTCTTGACTTTGTTAAACATGCCGACTGAGATTAATGACGTGTGGCGCTATAGAGAAATTGATTACAACGGAAAATCCAGTTTGAATAATGGCTATGTGTTACAACATTTGAGGCACAAAGCTTTAACAATACATTCAGCCCAAAAGGAAAACGGGAGCTTAATTAGTTTAGTAATTAATTTATGAAA
The DNA here is from genome assembly GCA_038363315.1 of Mugilogobius chulae. Classification (NCBI taxonomy): domain Eukaryota; kingdom Metazoa; phylum Chordata; class Actinopteri; order Gobiiformes; family Gobiidae; genus Mugilogobius; species Mugilogobius chulae. Next base: position 30,892,743 of record CM076407.1, on the reverse strand, counting down.
TGAGACTGCGCCATTATCCTCCATTTTGTGTCATTACGGTTAAGATCATTGTCTCGTTTGTGTTAGAGGAGGAGTGGGTATATGTGGCTATTTAAATAAAGAGTCATTACATTAATTTAATCAAATATTTGACTTCTGTTTGAGTAGATTTTTTTAAAAGTTGACATCTTGTAGCTTACGTCGTTTGCTATGAAATTTTGCTCAGAATATTCCACAGTATAGAATTAAAATCATCTGTGCACATGGAGGCAAGTGGAAGTATTAGAAGAAATAAGCCTAGTGTACTTGATTCTATTCATGTGTCTATTATATTAAGTGAGCTTCAAGTACTAATGGTATATTGATTATCAGTGATATTAGCATGTTCTCTTCTTTTTAGATATTGTTATTGGTCCAATATTGAAATACTAGCTGTTATTTTGGCACATATATTTTTGCTGTCTTGACAGTCTGTGTATGTCCATGAGTTCTGCCCAGTTTGTCCTCAGAGCATCAGATTAGCTTTTTTAAACCGCAGAAACATTGTAATAAGTTTACAAGATCAAAACTTCACAATAACATGTTAAACTCTTTTTAGGAATGCACTGATCGATACTGGGATCGATATCGGTGCAGATTAAGTTAAATCTGAATAAAATACTATAAATAACAGTTACTTAATACTATATGAAAAAATGTCTTACTTTTTGGTAAGAAAGAAAAGCTATTTCGGTCCTTACACTGGTATCGGTTGATTACGGCAGATACTTAAGACCAAGTATCGGTATCGGAACTGAAAAAGCTGGATCATTGCATGTCTACTCTTTTTTAACAGTAAAAGTAGTTTGTTAGTTTTAGTAGAACAAAAATGATTTGGGTCTTGCTGGATTATTACATGTAAATATTGGTATTGACAAATATCAGTTCTCGCCCGCCAAAAGTGGATCTGAGAATCGGCTGTTCAAGGCATTGTTAAGCTATAAAACACCTTGTTTTATATAAATATTTGTTAGATTGAGATGCACAAGTAAGACTGGGCTGTATCACAGTGCAGATGGTCAACTCCTTTTTGTTGATTGCTACATAATGCTGCAAACCAGATTAGGTCATTGCAATCTAATCTTAGTTACATTACAGACAATATTTGAGTGAAGTGAAGAAGAAAATACTGAGACAATATTGAGATTAAAATGTAATGATAATAACATTTATGTTTGTTTTCCTTGTCTAACAGATATGATTTAGATTTTCACATTGCACTTTAAAAACTTGTTGTAACTGAAAAAAAATAATTAATTTTATTCATTATTAAATGTTTTGTCCTTCAGACATTACAAATGAAAAATATAAGTATACTTACAGTTTCTCTTGGTCATAGTTTATCAAAACACTTTTACTTTTTTACTTGCAGTTTTAACCACTGCTTTGTACTGATTATAGTTTGAATTAACAGTACTCTTCATGACCCATTTTTTTAGCTTAGCTTTTGACTAGTATTATCACTTTAATCTTGGGGATTGTTTTAATGCACTGTAAAGCATTTTTGTTGCATTGTATAAAAAGTGCTTTATAAAAAAGTTTGTTTTGATGATTTGATTAGGGCTGCAACTCACTACTTTGAAAATTGATGGGTGATGATTAATCTTTCTTTTTTTTTACAATTTTGGGTTTAGATATTGGACACTTGGAATATTCTGGAGGCAAATAGTGTTTACATCAAAAACACTCAAATTACACCATTTTCATATCATTGCTGCTCATCCTGGGCATGTTTTGAAGCTTTTATAAAGACCATTTAATGATAAATCGATAAATTAGTTGACGATCATTTCAATAATCAATTAGTTATGATTATTTCAAAAACTTGTTGCATCCCTACTCTTACCTGATTTGTACCTACTCTGCCTATTCAGCCACTAACTGTTCCAACAGAGAGAAAAATCCAGTAGAATTCCTATCATTTTAAATCAGAATACATCACAGTTCACCTGTTCTATTCATCATGCTTTTTAGGTGGGGGGTCTCTGCATCAGTAAATGGCACCAAGCAGCCAATCTGTGTCCCTCCCACACGCCGTTAGCCAAACCAAAGACAAGCCATCCATCTCCATTGTGTTATCCAGATGCTGAGGCTCCACCGGGAAAACACAAACTGCAAGACGTGAATCAAGCAAAGCATAAAGACCGCCGGGACGTGGGAGCAGCCAGCGTCACAACGTGAAGAGACCAGAGAGAGATGGTGTGTGGACTACAACAGGTTACGCTAGGGCTGGGACGATAGATCGTTTCGATATATTGTTATCATTTTAGCGCATACGAATATCGATACGGTCAAAGTATCGATACTTTGGTGATTAATTTATTGCAATCTTGAGAAAGCGCACTGTAACCGCACCAAACGCTGAATTATGGCAGACTGGGAAGCACTGCGCATCCAATACTGAAGCAGCTAAATAGGTTACGAGCCTAGCATTTTAAATCTCAAGTATGGGAACACTTGGATCTTTTTACTCGTCCTGACAAGACGGATTTGGATATGGAAAAAGCGGTTGGCAAGTTGTGTCGCAGCGGGTCTCTCTCCTGTTGTGGGAACTAATTTCCTTCACTCAGGAATGCCAAGGTAGCCTACATATTTCACTTGAATATGGTTACCTCTTGTTCTACTAAGCTTTGATAGTGTTGTGTGTGCGGCTGGTAACTAACCGAAACGTTCAGGAAATAATGGAATCGAAAACATGACATACTTCAGTGCCATTTATCGGTGCCTTGCCTTTAAATCTTCGCGTCAGTAAGCAGACAACAGAAACGCCACACATGCCACATGTGCGCTCTACAATGACACGAATTTTGCTCCACAAACAGCTAACACCACGTAGCTGGTGTGTCAAATGTGCACTCCACAATGTCACGGCAATTCACGTTTCACATCTCCCAAACAGACTGAGCTTTGTCCCGCACAAACAAGTCTCCCAAACAAAGCGCAGTGCGTCAGCTTACCTTCTTAAACAGAAGAAAACGAAGAAACAACGGGTCCAGAGTTAAATAACCTTCAGGCAAGCCTTTCTGTCAGACGTTTGCGTGTTAAACTTCGTAAATCTACGTGATACATTCACAGTCTGAAGTTTTCTCAGAAGAATGTCGCCAAACACAAATAATAATCCAAACTTCGCCGTAGCATCCTCCTGCTCATTGCTCCAGTTGAAAGTAGAATCCCAAATGCGTAGCACTGTAGCGCGTCTGATGCAGCCGTGTAAAAAACAGGCTGTGTAATCCAGCATTCTCCATATTCACTCTTTCTCCAGGTAAACAGCAGTAGGAACAGACGGGTAAAACGTTCTAGTGTCAAAAAGGAAATGTCGCTCCTTTGCTACAGTGCCTCATGTGGCGACAAAGTGAAAGCGCTCCTCGTGGGAGTCCGCGTGAAGAGTGGCTGATTCATTTGCATGCACATTTGCTTAAACAGAACAGACTACGTGTGTTTTAAAATGTAGTTTGACATTAGGCTGAAAAAATAGCTTTAGGCCCATTATTATAGAAAAGGCTGGGAGAAAAAAAATATTATTAATTATAAGTTTACTGTATAAGGTTGTTGCAGTTTTTTTTTTATTAAGCTACTTTGAAGCATTGTTGAAATTATATTTGAAAGGAAGCTGCAAGAGAGCACTTTCTAAATGTTCAACCTTTGTTTTTGTTTTTTTACAACATTAAATAAATGTCAGATTGACAAGCATTAATTGAAAGAAATATTCCTGAATTATGGAAGAAATATTGCAATACATTATTAAATCGTATGCAATATATCGTGTATCGCAATATATCAAGATCGCAATATCTATTGTATCGGGCCTTATATATCGTGATCGTATCGTATCGTGACAAAGGCGTATCGTCCCAGCCCTAGTTTACGCAGCAGCTGAGCGCCACTGAAGGAGCCGCCGTTTGGTAATGTGGTACGACAAACAAAACAATTTCAGTGTATCTTGATGAAACATAAGCAGCGGCAAAAGCCCAAAGGAAAAGGCCATTTTAGAGAGACTACATTTGCTGAAAAAGAGGTTGAGGATGCTACAGTGGGAGAGCAATGAGAGCAGTGACTTTAGTGATTGATATAAATAATGAATGTGTTGATTATTAAAATAGATATTTATGTGTTTTGTATATGATAAGATGTTCAATTACAAAACATAATTTAGTTTAGGATTTCCATGTCTAAAGCTTGTTCATGGTCTTTGTATCACTTGTGTCATTCATACATGACAATGCTGAAAAAAATACAATAAATGTGTATTTAAAAACAAATGTAGTTTTAATTTAATGAATACAATCAGCATTATTAATTCCTATGTCAAGCACATTTATTTAACAAAAGATTACTTTGATAATCAATTGTGGACGATTATTAGTTGTTTACACAAAAGTCTTTTGAATACAACACATTTTTAGATTACCTAGATTATGAATACCTCACAACCTTTTTTTGATTACACCTTAGTTTTACTAAATTGATGTTTTGACTGTCAGATAAATTGTTTATTTTGAGGCATTTAAGATTTAGTTTTAGAGCTCATCTTTATTTTTATTTGTCAAATTTATTCACAAACTGCAACTTCACTGATGTAAAAATATGATTAAAAAGAAACTCATCTCACACACACATACATATACTAAAAAAGTAGCCTGCACCTTATCCACATGCTTATCACGATATAGCCTATGTTATATTGACCAGATCTATTAAAAGTTCAATTATATTGCTGCTACAGAAGAAAGAATGCAGAAATAAATGTAAAAAGTACCTTGTACTAATCTCCACCATGGCATCAAACCCAGCTCATAAATCTACAATGACCATTCAGTTCAGGGGTAATTAGCTGCTTAATTTATTGAACAGCAAAGCTAATAGTCTAATCTCTTTTTTCTGAATTCCTTAAACAGACTAGGATTCAAAACTCACTGTTTGCATTCACAACAATGACATCATTCTTGAATTTTTAAACATTAAAACTCCAAACTGATTCTTTCTCACAACATGAAAACAAATGCTTTGGATAATTACAACAACAGGGTATATAAACATGGAGCTTGAAGTAGTTTTACTTAAAAAAATGCAAAAAGTCCAATGCAGCCAAACTGGATATATGAATAAGTAATGTTTGTGTGATGAACAAATAAAAGCAACTATCCTTATGGGCCCAGAAGAAACAAACTACTTAACATGAGCATAAACTTTAGCTTGTAAAGAAGTTTTCTGAAAATACATACACCAGTTATCCCTAAATTCACAACTGGGAAAAATTACCTAGATCTAGTCATAAAATATCCCAAACTTTTAAGAGTCCAGAGCTGTCCAAAGCAGTCCAGTCTTGTTCTCATGCGAGGATACAGAACATGTTCAATATTGAGCAGCTGAAGAGTGACTTACCTTGGCCTTGACCAGCCTCTTGGCCGTCTTAATCTTGGCCTCGCAGAACGCCCCTCGGTATTTGGCGCTCACGTCCGTCCCTACCGTTAAGTAGGGGGCTCCTCCAAAGTCTGTGGAGGGAAAGGCAAATGTGTTAGGATTAGGATGGCTTAAAGTATTGATAATTAGACCAGTGCTGAAACTTAATACACGTTTAAAGTGACGCCATGTAGAAAACATCTGCAGAATCTTATTGAATTAGAAAGTTAAGTCATTATTTAGACCACTCTTGATGGAGACAGAGATGTTTTATACCGTAATGTTGAATAATATAACTAAAAGAACATTTCCATGGAAACAAAAAGTCAATTTTGTGCAATGCAAGCCCACTCACAAAGTTTTTTTTTATTGTATAATGTTTTATTTGTCCAAACAAAACATCCAAATATAACATGGAGACAGCCAAGTGAGCAGACACGTGCTTCAAATGCAATGTAAATACATGTAACTATCACAGAGACATACAAAGAACTTTAATAAGGTCAAAATGTACAGAGTTCTGCTTTAAATACTTACATTGACGGAACAGTTTGGTCTTTCCTGAACAGTTTTCAAATGATTCATATATATAGTTTGTTTGATAAAAAAATAATATTATTTTGTCTTAAAATTGTTTGTTATGTTGAAAATCTTAAGCATTTTCAACCTATTGTGCTATCGAAGTGGAATCGTTTTGGCATCAAAAGCAAATTTGAAATATTAGCTACTCATTTTTATATTTCTTGCTAATTTTAAAGCACTTATGATAATGAGTGATCCAGCCAGGTTCAAGCTGAACAATTTTGAAAAATATTGACAGCAATTACAATTACAATAGTCATTTCTGTTTTCAAAAACATGTTTCTGTTTATGTTTTAATCATGTGCATGAGAATTGCAAAACACACTAAAATAAGCCTTGTTTCACTTGAGTAATATAATTTTGAAGTAACTTTATTCTTGGCTGAGTACAGTTTCCTTGGCTACTCTTCCACTTCTACTAATACTTTGTCAGAAAAGTGAAAAATGCTTTAAAGTTTGACTGTTTAAAATGTGTTAAAAACTGACCAAAAGACGGAAATCACATGTATTTGAAACAATGTTTTTACCAATCAAATCTTCAGAAATAAATGTTTTTAGTCAGAATAAAGCAGGAGATTTGTTATTTTAGAAATAAATTAAGGTTTTTTTAAAAATTACAGCCATTGTGATTTGTTAATACACGCATTAATGTTGCAATTTCGATCATGCAACTCTAAATCAGGCATTACTAAAAAATAATAATGTAGGCAAACAAGAAGAGTGATGTATCTTGCTCAAGAAACAACAGCAGCACATACAAATAAAATTTCAACCAACATACAGCCTAGTTAAAACAAACAATAGAATGTCCCATGAGTTTATCTCTGTCAGACGATAGTAATGCATCATCGTTATTGTTCGCCTTTCAAAGCAAATTGCAATACAACACAATCGTAAACATTACAATACAATACAGCTTTCAAAACTATAAATCCAAGTCATCTTTAACACCAACGACCGCGGCTTAAACAAACAGGTGTATTGTGTAAATTCGGGGTGGACACAGGCACACTGGGGCTGCATGTGCTGCCCGTGCTTCGTGAATCATCCATAGAAAACTCATACCATCTGCTCCTGCTGCCCGAAAAACAAGGAACAGAGGGGCACTTAGCCACTGCTTTGATGACTGCAGCAACAGATGAAGCCTCCTTAGTCACATAACAACACAAGCAAGCGGCTAAAGATTTTCAAATGGAGGTTAACAGACGCCCAAACAGTGAGAACAAAAGTCAATGTGAGCATTAATTTATGTTTTGTTTTTCACCAGAGAATAGTTGCACTTAAGAAAATAGATTTGCATTGTTTAGCAGCATTATAAACATGAACTAAACAGACAATATCATGTTTAAATTATCGCATATTTCTCATTTTGACATACTTTGTGTGATGTATTGCGGTGAACATTATTTTTACATCAGTAAAGCTGTAATTTGTGACAAAATAAAAGTTAAAATTAATAGGGTTGTGGTCGACCAAAAAAATTCTTGGTTGACTAAAGACAAGTTCCATCGACGATTAATCAAGTGTCTTTTTAAACATAATGCAGAAGTTGCGTCATATAGACTCATTGCTGAGTTCAAATTGTACAGAAAATGAAGCAAAACATTGTATTTATAACTTAAACTAAAAGATTTGGTCCCAAATTCTTTTATTTTTGTTGCTGTTCTTAATAACTGCTTACCATTTGGTTTGGGCGATTCTGACAAACATTTACATCTATATCCTGATAACAATATTTAGACAATATATCAATCCAACAGAAATGTCTTTTTAACTTTTATTGAAGGTTTGCCAGAAAAATATAAAGCCTATACTTTAAGTTTGTCACAAAAACTAACAATTTTACATTTTAAATTTTGCAACTTTTCATACAAACAATCTACTCTGTTATTCAATGTTTGCATACTTAGTCAACTAATGTGCATTTGGTCAACTAAGACCATCCACCAATTAATTGTCTAAAGGACTACAGGTCTAAAAATTACAAAAGGTAATTTTTCCCAATCTAAAACAGAATCCCTCCACATACTGTATGTTGTCAAAAAGACAAAGTCACACAACTGACAGTTTCCCGGGACTCTAAACAACCACTTAACAAAATAAAAGTGTTACAACATACTATTTGTCAAATCGTCACGCTGTGTTATTTATGTGGGTTTTGGCCTATATTTACCTGTGGTTGCTAAGAATCAGAGATGTGTCATAAATGCTGGACAAAGAACAATATAAACTTAACTATAAACAGCTAAACCACTTAAACCAAGCAAAATGTGTAGCGAAACCTAAATATAATCATGTTTAGAGCTGGTAGATATTGACAAAAAATGGATATCGATAATGTTTTAGCATATCGTTTACAATATTCAGACGATATTACCTCAAAGCAACAGGAAAAACTTTAAACACATCTTTAAATGTATTAGTTGAAATTTAATGATCAGAAAAGGTTTTGGTCGACTTAAGACATGTCCCCCTTTCTAAAACTAGTGAGTGTCTCTTTGTTCTGACCAAATATTTGAGCTAAATTGCCCTCACAAGACCACAAACTCAAGTTTGCATGTTAAATTAATTTACTATTCATAAAGAAAAATGCAGCTAATCGAGATTTTCATGTGAACATTTTGAATAAATTTAACTCTTGCTTCTACTAAATATTACAAGACACCATTGAGTGATCAAATCACTAAAATATCACCTTTTATTATTTGAACATCTACATTAATGTAACTACTTCTGAACCATTTTTTATAATAAACAATACACTTGATATAAATTTTTGCATATCTTAAAAACAACATTATGGGATATTGCTCAGCTTTAATCATGTTCACTGTGTTTTATTGAAAAAATGCCTATCATATGCACTTTAAGGTTTGCAACATTAAAGTATATTTCTAGTTACGATTAAACAAGAGCTCTTTCAGACTTAGAGAAGGCCTAACCTAATAGGAGTGTGTCTAAACTACTGTCACTGGTAGTTAAGTGGGACAGAAAGCTTAAGAAAATATATCAAGACTTCTGCGACTGACAGCTGGGTTAACTCAATAATTTCTTAAGAGAAATAAGCTAGAAACACTAGAATATTTAAAAATGCGTTTCAATACACGCACTGTTCAAGGACTCTAATTATCAGCTTCATTAAAGCCCTCAATGCACTTGTAAAACCTATAATATTATACTAGAATAGTGCCGAGTGCCGATCAAAGCAAAGCCGCTTTAAGATACAGTATTTATCTTTTATTTAAGAGATCAGTAGTTTTTTTGTAAAAGTTAATATTGATTAATTTGAACAAGAGATTTCTCCTTCACAGCAAAGTATATAGTAGTTAAAGAGCTGGGCAATATTGACAAAATTAATATCTGTATATCTTTTTCAGCATATCTTAACAATAATCGAACAATATCTGTTATATATGTATTGAAAGTTTTGTTTGGGTTAGTAAGTTCCGTTCGAAGTTGCAGAATATGATGTTGATGTTGCCGTTTTTCAATGGATATCAATGTAACTTGACAATGACACATTTTCAATCAGGTGATGTTTATTAATTATCAGACCCATTCATGTTTTGCATCACAACAAATTTTAGCTGTTCAGTCATCTGTGTTTAACATTATAGGCTTATATAACGTTATGATGTGAACGCAACTTATTGTCAGAAAAATTGAAAGTGATGCAAAATCAATTACAAAAGTGCAAAAACAATACATTTATGGCCTTAGTTGAAAGAATATTCAATTTTTAATTGGCATGTTTCTAAAAATAATATACTCGCTATTCAATTTTGGATATATCAAAAACAGCATTCACGATATTATCTAAAACTCAATATATTGCCCAGCTCTGTAGTAGCTATGTAACATATAGGAAATAAAAATCGATTGAATTATGTTTTGAGGTGCTTTGCCGATGAAAAATTTAGATGGAGGTTCTGCAATATTTTTTCTCCATGGAGAGATTGTTACACAGTACAGCTTAAAAATGTGAAATCTCAAAGGATATAAGCATGAGGTGCTAGAGCTGTGCCAAGAATCGAAAGATTGTCAGATTACAATCAGCACTTTGGACAATCTGAACCAAAGTTTTATCAAAATTGATAATAATTAAATCATCAGTCAATCACGTTTCAGTAACAGAACAAGTACGAGAATGTTTTCTACTGAGAATACAAACTTTAATGTGTATTAGGACTCCAAATTGTACAAAAAGTTGTTCAAAGTTCAAAGTTGTAATAGTCCTATACAAAGTAAAAACTATGAGAGAATCAAATTGAAATTTAAAAAAATCAATCTACTTTTTTCCCGATCACTCAGCTCTATGTGATGCCACCAGGGCAAGTTAGATCAGATCTGTGGAGAGGCGTGATTGTTTTCTAATAAAAAATGTTTTATAAAAATATTTTATACTTCTTGTATACACCTGTCATGCCAACATCACTCATCTAAATGCACTGCCTGTTCATTCTGTTCTGATATTACTGTATATATTTTGTATTATTTATCTGTCTTTGCCCATCTCTGCCATTCTTCATAACATTTATCTTTATTCAGTCTTTGTGTTTAGAATTAACCTTGTAACCGCAGCAGCAGACAGATAAACATTGTCAACAAAGCAATCATATAATTTGGATTTTAATCTCTCAGTGCTTTTTAAACACATCTCATTTGTTACCTGTTGTGTAATTGTGCGGCTTATCTAATGCAATTTCAGGTCAGATCTAACAAAAAAAACACTCAAAAACGACAGCCTAGCGATTCCTTTCAGATACTAAGCGAGGTCACATTGTAAAAGCCAGTGATTTGCAATGCGAGTGCTAATACTAAACAGGTGTTACTAAAGCTATCTGCCAAAATGATCGCGCAAACGGCCTTGGAGACTGGGAAAATGATGACTCACAGAGAAGTGCCAAAAATGGATCGAATCAAGCCTAAAATGAGCATGAAAATAACAGCAAACTGGTTACAAATTTCATGTTAGAAGATGAAATTGCATCTTCTGTAAGAGGAAAAGTGCTTTGGTGTGACAGATGGGGGTCCGGAGCCCACCTCTTCAAATAAACACCTCATTAGTCTGGGAGCAGGCTGCCTCCAACCAGGCCACGTTTACTCTGTGGAGCGGACAACTTTACAAAACTATATTATGATATTAATGCACCAACATCATCTCAACAAGTTTAAAGAAAGAAATGTATTTATTGAGGTTTGCATATGATTCACAAGTATCACACCCAGATATACATTTATAGTAAATCTAGTGTTTAAACAAGCACTCAAACTGATAGTTCATTATGTGTATCTAACAGTGTTGGGCATGTTACTCTAAAACTGTAATATAATAATATTACTAGTCAGTAGTGGAACACATGACATGAGAAAACAAGACTAATGAGACTAGGTCCACAACACTGAGACGAAGACAAGATTTTGACATAAATTATAAAAGCTACAGTACATTTTTATTTAATAACAAAAAATTTAAATAAATCACTGCTTTTTGAATTTGCTCCTTCCTAGTGTTATATTTTTCTGTGCATCCAAAATCAAATATAATTTCAGATTCTTGTGGCAGTTGCAGCTTACAAGATGTTTTGTCAGAAGAGTATGTCCCATAGTTGAAGTTAACATATTTGCAAAGTGTAATATCTAAAATTTAATTTACTTATGTTCATTAAACACAATGGACCTTTAATTACAATGTTCTATTTGCTGCCTATTATTCCTATTTTTATTTTATATTCTATTACACATAGGGCTGTGCAATTAATCGAATTTCAATTATGATTATTGTTTATTGTGTAATTGAGTAATCATGATTATTAGCTATAACTCTGTGTTCATAAGCGCTCAAATATTTAACTGAGTTGGAAAAGTAGATTGTAGAATTTACAACAAACTTTTTCTGTGAGATCAGTCTACTATTTCATTATATCTTGTCCGTTTTAGAGGCGGTAATGCGCTGCACTCTCGCTAAGCAAACGTGTTTTAGATAATCGTAATTACTTTTTTCATCATAATGGTCCTACTCTGATCTAAGGCTTCAGAAGGTCAAAACAAGTAAACAATTACATTAAGTCACGGCAAAGATGATTGTACCAGATTCTAGCTTCTACAGTAAATTTCCAAATTTAAAACATAGGATAGGCTTTTATTTGACTCTTCTGAATCACCACTCTGCAACAGCTACTTAACATTTATCTACAAACTTACAAACTAATGTATTTAATATCATTTAGATATAATAAACAGTGAACATTGAAAATGTGGTCCATGTTTAGCAAAGAAACAAAAGCTCTACAATATCTAGGACATTAATGCATATATTACTGTCACATAATAAGTTCAGCTCAAATGTTTGAGTAGAAATGCTTGGGTTTTAATACATTTCTCATTTTTACTTCATTTCAATAGTAGAATCAGTGTCGTCATAACAGTAGAAAAGATTGGACAAGGCTAATAAAAGTCAAATTTTTTTTTTTTTTTGAGGAAAGACTTTTGAAGAATGAACAAGTTTCATATTTAAATAGCACTACCTGCTGAAAAATGATCACGGAGACTTTTATTATATGTGTAAATAAATCCAGGCTGCCCCAAATTGAATAAAAATTGTGGGCACTGCTAGCTCCATAGACTCATTATTACTGCTCATTACAACGTGAGATGTTTGGCGTCCCTTGGTCCATTACGTTTATGCTCCTGACTCACTCTCTTGAATGAATGTGCGTCGCATCCATTAAATACTCAGCTGCTGCTTCTGGCAAACTTCCACCAGTTTTAAAGACGTGAAAGTGAAAACACAGATCAGAAGCCAGATTCACTTTCCTGCCTTCGCACAAGCCAAACATGCTAAAGTTGTGTTGCTAGTGCTGTTAGCATCCTGCCTGTGTGAGCGTACAGCTAAAAATATGAAGGAAAACTACACACTTGTGATCAGAAAGCACTTTTGATTCCATTTCTGAGCAATCTCAGCGACTGACAATGTTTTTTTTCTCTCTCAGTCAATGTTTGTGCTGATTTGTGATGACTAAGTGCACAGAGGCGGAATTCCTGCTTTATAGCGTGATGTAGCATCCTCTCGCCAATGCTAAAAAAAAACTAAAATATGACACATGTACAGCAGAAAAATCGTACAGTTCAATGCCTTTAGAATATTCCAGGGAAAAAATAACATATCCACAAAAGATACCATATATAGAGTACTTTTAATGTTGCACAGATCATAGTGTAACCAGACATCCTACAGTATAGTCCCTGCTTTGAGTCCTGTATCCCATGTCCCAGCAAATGCATCCAAATCCACACATTTCCACTAGTTTTGCACAAGACATGTTCCATTTGACCTAATTTTGTGCACTCTGACACTTTCCAACAGTGAAGGAAGGAATATATTGCTATTGCTAACTTTAACAATGACTTTAAACATGAAAAATGTACAAAGAAAAACAATGTTTCAGTCATAAATAGGCATAAATGAATGCATTTTGTAAATCCGAGCAACAAAATTGCAAATATTCACCTCTTCTATGACTTGAAAATGAAGCTGAAAAAAATGCAACCCACAGCCTTCAAAATTCATAAAAGACATTGCAGAAAGAAGCCCAAATTCACAAAAAAAAAAAAAGCAATTTTGGTATTTGAACAGATAAGCTGCATTAAATAGAGAAATGGAAAATCACGATATGACAATTTTATCAAAAACAAAACAAAAAAAAACAGATTGTCACAGAGATTAGCTCACGATTATATTTTTTTCACAATATTGACTAAGTATTATGACTAAGTACATAAGAATATACTTATTTACCTGCTATTTTCACCAAATGTTCATTACCATCCGCAAAAACTTGAGTGTGTCCCAGTTTTTATTTTGAAAATATGGTCATATTTCATCATAAGATATTCTGAAATCACATTATCTGACTATATGCTGCACTATACATAACACTAACCATATTACTCTGCCTGAGTGTAAGTCTAAGTTTAAAGTTGTTGGGTTTTTTTCTTTATTTTATTGAATGTGTATATTCACTTGTGGGCCAAAGTAAGGTTTGCTTTTCTTTTGTTATAACATGTAAGGCTGCACATGTACTCATACAAAAAATTGAAATTGCAACACTTGTAGGAAAAAAAAAAAAAAAAAAAGATATTTTTCCATATTGTGTAACCTAAATCTCATGTCATTAAAGACACTTTTTTAGTTTTTAATAACATTACTTAAAGGTGCATTGCATAAGTTAAAATGTTCAATATTACGATATATCAAATTACCGTCCACTGGCACAGGCCTGGATATGCGCCATGATGTTCTGTAAACTTACCGAGGTTGCCTGTATAAGCGCACACAGGCTCATAAATGTGAGTGGCGCTGGTCGCATTTTCCCGCGCTAGTCCTCCTTCACTGGTTTATTGTCATTATTTCTATTTATTTAGCGAAAGCTCTCGGTTTTATACAATGGACGACTGTTGTAAAGGCTGTTTAATGAAAAAATTAAATAAATAATCAGTGGTAAATACTGCCATCTAGCTTCCGAACCCCACAACACACGAAAGAATTCAAAACAACTAGCCCTCCGTAACGGCATGGTATGAAGCCGACTGCAGGACCGAAGAGCACTTGGACATGCTTTTGAGAAAGAGGAATTGTGCTGGAGATCATTAAGACGTTCATCTGGCGATTATTTTCATTAGAAGGTAAGACACTCAGGCCTGTCCAAGTACATCCACATTTAGACACAGTTTTAGTAGCTTAGCGCTTAGCTGTTTGTCTTGGTAAGGTTTATGCTTTATTAGAGTAATAAATTGCCATTGAGCATTTAGTTTATGAGAAATGAGTCCTGTAAAGAGCTTGTTAACAATGTTCTCTCACGCTAAAACAAAGCTTTTCCTCAAACTCTCAATAATCTTTCCTTGTGTAACTTTTGGAGTTTGTAAACTGATCATTCAGTCAAAAATAACATAGCCAGCATCTACTTTTTCATACAAAAGTCTTTGTGTTCTTAAGTCAGAAAACATTTAGCAGAAAATAACGATGTGTCAAAAGAATCTTTTAAGCGTAAAATACGTCTTTATCTGAAGATGGTAGGGTGGGTGCAGTGCCACAAAACGCCAAAGATGGCGCCCTTGTTCAAAATCTTTGCAACTTACGCCATGCCCCTTTAAATGTTGCCCCAATACAAATATCCATTCCAGTGAAAATTAGATCGCAGTGCCCCGTCTAAGTTTAACAATAGACCATTTTGTTCCCAAAAACACAGGAAGTGCGCTTATTATTGTTTTTAGAGCTGCAGTAGCCCTAGTTGGCAAACCAACACGACTCAAATGGCTCTGGCTTCTGAAAATTTTGAAAAGTGCTTCTAAACTCATTGTGGTGAAGAAATGAAAAACTACAGGAGCAGATCGTTTAAAATTAAATTGTTCCATTTTTTATCTTTTGAGATGGCAGAAACTGAGTACAGCACCTTTAAATGTCTATGCGTAAATCACACCAAATCACTGGAGGTACACACGCTACTCTAATTTGTTCCTTTTTTGTCCAATGTCCTTTCTCTTTCCACACTCACAACCAACAGCAGTGATCTGTGTAGTATTATCAGTACAACCGCTGTTATTATGTTGACCTAAGCAAAAGGGATTTCAAAGTCTAGCTGACATCAATATACATTTACACTAGAGCTGCACAGTATTGCAATATGTGATACAGCTGGTGTGTAATGTGATATTTCGTACACATTTTGTACTTTCTGTTATATGAATAGGTCACATGAATACACTAATACATATGGGGTTAAAATGTTGACAATTCTAGAAGTAATTTCCATTCAATTTGTGTTAGAACAAATTTAAAATGCAATCTTCTTCCAGAAAGATTTTGGTGCTCATTACTCTTTCTCTTGTAAATGATCAATAACTTGTGGTGTTTCTCGTGATGATTACTTATACAACACTAACATGCAATATTGTGACATACCTCGCTGTGACTCAGAACTAGACCGTGTTCAAGGAAACAGTTGTGTCTCAATCTGGTCAGCGCTATTAGCACAACACAGAGAGTAGAATTGCAGTCTGTGCTTTGAACACGAGCAAACGAAAACTGTGGAAAGGTGCTGGCAACGGTCGTATAAGATCAGTTTCTGCTCAATAAAGACCAAAGTCATGAAAAATTTAACAGCTGGCTCCGGAGATCGCACGCTCAAAATAAGCTGCTAACCACTGCATGTAGTAGTGCATTTCTGAAACACTGATTGAGTCTATGGTGTGTTCTACAACTTAATGAGAAAATGCTTCATAGAGCAGCTTCTGAGGGAACGCCCACTAACAGTCCTCTGTGGGGGAAAACTATATTAAATGGAGAACAACTTTCTCATCCACTGCTCAACAACCACAGGAGAAAGCTTGGATTAAAAGAGAAATATTGTGCCAAATACAGACTCAACGATATGGAGAAAATTGTAAATATATTCATCCAATAATGGTAACAGCAACTGTAAGCAAAATTCTAACATGATACTAGGGCTGCATGCCATATTTTCCAAAACAAACTATTTGAGATAACACCACATCAGTAACTTGCATTAAGACTCAGCTGTGACTCGACTTGAAATGATTGTGTTTAAAAAAAATAATAATTTGGCAGAGAATACTTAAAGAGCGAAAAAGTTGTGTTTTCCAATGAATCAAAAAAAAAAAAACTTTCCCCAGTGGCACACCACGCCCCCAAATATGACACGCTGCGACTGTATCTATCTAAGATCTGTAGTGAAAGAGTCACTGAGAAATGTGGAAGTGGACTTTGCCGCTTTCAACCTCAGACTTCAAACTAGAAGTGGTTTGGCTGTGGCTAATAACTACTATTACTATTACTACTACAATTGCTACACAGCTGTTCTGCTGTGGTGTGAGTTGCTGCAGTCTCTATTGGCATTATAGATCACTTTATTCAATAAAGAACATTTCAGGTAAACCCTTTAGTTCACGGTACTAGGTATTTTTGTAGATTTTTTTTATTGGTAATTCTGTTTTCGAGGTGGCGTGTGTTGTATTGTGAGTTCTTTGGTTACTCAACAGTACATGACAAACTTCTGTGTCGGGCAAAAAAAGAATAAGAAACAGGGTGTTTATCTCAAAAAAGGCAAGTAAATCTTCAGCTAATTTGTTACTATAATGTTAAGGTTCAATATACCTCCATGTAATCTAAAGAATAGGTCGACTAATTAATATTTTGGTTGACAAAGATTCCATCGACCGAGTAATCGCCTGAACGACTAAAGGACTGCAGCACTACTTCTCTGTGGGACAAGCATGTTTTGATCTGAGGTGGGTGAAAAAATAATTTCTATTACAAATTTTAACAAGCCAGACCACGATTCTGATTTTATAACAATTTGTGATGTCTTAAAGTAGTGAATAGAGTTAAAAAGTGTGATTGGATTTCACACTTTATTAGTTAAATACACCAGTCACTCAGAGCCTGATAGAAACCAACTAACAGAAGGAGTGTGTGGAATAGAGTATTTTTTGTGTATAGAGCTTTATAGATAAAATTCTGTAAATCACAATTTGGCAATTTCACAAAAAGAGCAAAACATCTGATCACCCAGCTCTAGACAAGCTGCAGACCTTCAACTAAAAGGCTCTAGATCAGGGGTGTCGAACTCATTTGACAAAGGGCCACATTGGCATCTTGATTGTCCTCAAGGGCGTGTAACTAAATAAATTTTACTAATCTTTGACGTAAAAATAATAGTTGTATTTGATTATTGTATATTATTTGAAGGACATTATGATCCAACATCTGCATTAGTCTGAAAATGACTTACTCTTTAAGTTTTAGACAAATCTTTTTTTAGGTTAAGGACCAAGATTACTTTGTTACTATATAAATTGAGTGACCTATAAGACCTTGAGGGCCGGATAAATGAGGTGGAGGGCCGCATCTGGCCCCCGGGCCTTGAGTTTGACACATGTGCTCTAGATTCTAAAAGATACACTGTCTCATCAGTTTAAGTACATAGAGGGATATTTCAGTCAGCAATACTATAACTTACATTATAAAATCTCTGTTAAGGAGCTTTAAGCACTGTCTATTATATAGTTCTCTTTTACATCGTGATAAACATTTTAAGAGCTGCAGCAAAGTTGAAGAAACTACTTGGATGATCGTCAAAACATAATCACTCTAAAAAGTGCCCACTTGACCAAATTCAATCTTCTTCTGTTATGGATCTTACCTGGACGACAAACGCTGCTGTGACAAAATACATATAGACCAACTCATGTAATTTTTCCACAAACTGACAGGAAGGCCTTTTCCTAATGCTCTGTTACTCTTTATGACAGCATCAGATAGAACACATTATGGTCCTGCACTGACTATGAACTACCGTATTGTTTTATTGGATCCTGTAATTGCTGCTTCCACACTTAGTTTGACTTTATGGTCCAGATGTGAACATCAAGTCTTGTACCCACTTTTCCTCTCTGCTACAATTCTTGCCGATTCAACAAAGCATAAGATACACACACAAAAGTTTTATTGCTGTACATGAACATCACAGATCAGAGATGTAAGAAAAGAGGAATTTTCTGTTTAGGTTTTCACGGTTCGTTAGACTAAACTTACAAGTTCCAGCATTTTAAAGTACCTTTGTTTGAAATTGATTGTGGGTAAACTATCTTTTCCATCCAAGAGTATACTGCAAAAGTAGCATTTTGTGCCAATTATCAGACTACTGTACTGTCTCAATAATAAACAAATGTATTTCCTCATAGTTGGCTGAAAGCAGCGTTCTGATTGGCTGTGCTTGGGTGGTTCACTCAGTTTCACTTTGCTGTCTGGGAAAAAGCTGTTCTTAAGCCATGGAAACCAAAACGTAATTTGTGTACACCCTTAGCTGAAAGTTTGCTGCATCACTTTTCTTTTTAGCATGAAAGCACCATTTACAATATTATCTAAAATTCAACATAATGCAATGTCCAGCTCTAAACACAGGACACAATTTGATCAGGCCAAGAGAAAGCACAAGGGGCACCACAGGAAAAGACTTAAGCTCCATCACAGCAGCTCACACGTCCCATAATCCCTCTGTGAATCACCTCTTTGTCCACACTGCGCACCTCCATCCAGACTCCACGCCGCGCCGAGCAGCCTTCAAACTGCAGTAAACTTTTAACACAATACTTTTAAATGCACTTGGTCCCCAGCAAATCTAGGACAATTCAATAATGAGTATAATTAGCATCTATTTATGTGAGCACTTAGGTCTGTTCTGAAAGAGCCGCCAGAGATAATATAGTGTTAATACAATAATTCAACTTTGGCTGCACACTGGAGACAAGCTGCTCCTCTTGTGCCATATTAATGACTCATTTATGTCAATGACCGACTAATGCTATTTAAGTTCATGACAAATGTGTTGTGTGTGTGATTGGAAATAGACCCTCTCTAAAAACAAAAAAACAAGCATTAAGTCTGCCATGTTTTTGATTCTTATTCACACAAATGTTTATGTTGGATGCAGCTTAATGTCTTTATAGGGTGACCAAATACTTGATTAAAATGAAACTTTGATTAGTTAACTAAAAGAAAGTGTGGCTTTATCAGAGTTTTTGCAAAGATTGAGAGGTCATATTCATAACTTTTCATGACCATAAAACACAAAGTTGGTTGTGACCTATAGTATTCAGTGTTGCTTCTTTTCCAGAGGGCTCTCAAGTGTGTTATATTATTGAGAATAATAAGGAGAATTTTCTGGCAATACTGCAAAAAAAGATCAGGAAATGTGATAAAAATGGTTTCAATTAAAAAACATTAAGACTTGTGCAAACAGGCCTTAATGTCATCACACATTTTTAAGACCTACATCAGCAAATGTAAGACTTTTAAAGGGCTTAAATTCAAACTTTTTTACTTTTTAAGATCCTGCGGAAACCCTATTGAATAGTTGACCAAAGAAATTCTTGATCGACTCAAATCAAACCCTGATTGATTAATTAGTCAACTGGAAGAGGAAGTGACTTTTTATCAAGTAAATGTAGTCAACAGATAACAACTACACCAGAATTCAAGCACAACACAATTATTTATGCAGAAAAGTACAGGACAGTGTGAAAAGGATGATAAAAAAATATGTATAATCCATTTAGACTCAGATACCGATAACTGATGTATTAACCAATTAAATACAAAGGAAAACATCTTTATTATTCTGACATTTGTTTTTGAGAACCTTAAAGGATAATGACATTACTAAAAATTCCTATTTACAAAAAAGAAGCAGCACAAATCAAGTTTTTGGTTCCGAACTATGATCAACAGAATGATGTGCCATATTAGTCAGACTTAACATCATGTATCTACAACATAATCATAAACTGACACATATAAACATTACCATCTTCAAATGTAAATAGTTGTGCTGTTTGGATTACTGCTACCAGAGCGATCAAATAAATGATGTAGCAGCAGCTGTATCCAAGATAAAGCCCTGGGGCCAAATGCAGCGTTCACATGAAGTCTTGGAGCAGTCATGCACAAAATGCTCTGGTTTGACTGTAAAGTCTAAGAACTTATCAAGGTTCAATTCAGTTGACAATTCTAACACCGGTAGAGACATATATTCGCCCTTTTTTATAACAATATGTGAAAAGGAAACTGCACAAAACATGACTACACTCTTGGTCAGATTGTGTTAAAACAGAACTGTGTGAGTTTAGAGTTGAGAATGTTATTACATGGAGAAAAATATAGTTAAACATATCTGCCCAAAAATATCTGCAGATTATCAGCCATTGTCTTCTCTAAACCCATGATTATTGACAGATGTGTCTTGAGAAAAAGGTTCGATTTGAGTAAACAAATTGTGGCGTTAATTTAATAATTTTGGAGAATCCTAAACAAACTTCTGGTCCAAAAAATAAATTAAAACACAATTACTACTGACAAATTTAAACTATTGAGTGGTATGACAAAATGTGCCATTTTGTACAACTTTTATATTCTTAATGCATTATTTGGTAATATCAGGTATAATTTGATTAGAGTTCTGTTCAAAGTTAAAATTTTAGGGTGAAATTACAAAATGATAAGTGTACGAACTGACAAAATAGAAAGAATCACATTGTGTTTTGGAAAATGTTTGAACAAATCTAAATTAATAATTCTATGCAAAAAAATCATGGTATTTTGTAGTTTGTGAAGGAAATGAATGTACATAAAGTGTTCCAGCCTTCGCGATTTGCAAATTATGTCGCTTCGATTTCAATTAATTGTGCAACCCTAATTATCGTTGGTAAGTTTATTTACCAAGAAGTGCATGAGTCTGAAAAATGCTGGCCTAAACAGTCAGTAATGGCACTGGTCATTAAAATCCTATATTGTTCAATCAAATGTTTTCATTTTGAACAAAACATATTGAGGATGGTCCAGCCTAAAGGCGGACCATTCCTATATCTCTATATGACAGAGACAGTTGTGAAACATAAGTTGAAGTAACATTAAGTGCTTAACTTCATGAATGTGTTGTCGACAGATTGAGCAGATGCTTCCCCAAACAACCTCACAACAACTGCTGCCAGTCGCCTCCGACACATGAAGACTACAGAACATTTAAGAACACTCCTTCTGTCAGCCGATAGGAAACCAGGGCAAAAGCAGCATAATAAGTATGTAATAATATAGACCCAGTGTAACGATCCAGCTGCTTAATACACTTACATATTAGTTTGTCAACAGTGGCAGGAGAAGAGGAGCCAATTTAGCCCAAGGTGCACAGAAGAAGGAGCAGCAGCAGCAGCATGTGTTTCTAACCAGTGCCTAAACTCTCCATTGTGATGTGCACTCAAACAATCAGTTTTCCTGTGAGCCACATTTATTATGTAAGCCTGATCTTCAGCAGCCAGAGAAAGTCTGAACAATGAGGCTGATCTGAACACTGGCCAACACTGAGATGCTTTTAAGAAGAGACACAGTTAGACGCGGCGTTTTCATTCAGAAACACAACTATGCACCATTGATGAAACAGCTGCAGCACAATGAATGATCAGTCAGTTTACATGCAATCTGTCATAATCCAGTTGTAACAAGCAGAGATTTTAAAAACAGAATAAAGCTGTTTATTGACACAATGTGGTTCTATTTGTCTGAAGTAAATTACAAATCAAATACTGCACTAGGGGTGGAGAATATGTCAAAGAATCTGCATCACAACTTTGATTTTATCATGATTCATCACATTTATTGTATCTTATATATTGCATTATTTATATAATAATATGTAAAAAGTAGGCCATTATTTCAAAAAGTTTACTTGTTTCTGTAATTGCTTAAATGACATTTTCATTCAATCAGAGCTTTATAGAGACAGCATTAGAATTATAGAAAAAGTTTGTCAACAAGTTTCTGAGCTGAGTTGGATGAAAAAAAGAATCACAATTTGCAGTTTTCATCAAATATAATCACACTTCAATTGAATCATCAAATGGCTCAGCTTGTTTTACATAAAAAATAAAATCCTTGTTGAAAGCAACATTAAGGGTTATCGTCTTACATTTTATTCAAATGTAATAATCATGTACAAGATCATAGCTTCCAGACTTAATACTGAAATATAAAATGAATATTGTATCGTAATAAATTAGTAGCAAATGCATCAATAAAACTTAAACACAACTGCCTTCAGGAAAATACTAAAACATAAATGAATCACCATGTTTTCTCTGTTCCAAGTAAACTTAACTAGCGTCTACTAAAGTAACATGTTAACAAAGTCTGTTATCTTCTGTTTTACATGATTTAATTGGATACTTTAGTCGACTCTTTAGCCGTCTATAACGAGCAGTGGTATAGTTTAATTAACCACAATAAGCGTAGCACCATTAGCCACCGCAAAACAACAAATCATTACTAGAGCAGCCTCTAATTTGTCTGACTCTCTCCGATCTCAAAGTGCTTTCATCTCCCACCTGTTCTACCGATTTCCTGTAATTCAAACAAATGTAATGATATCTAAATAGACTCCGAACAGCCCTGTATTGTTTAAAAGTGAAACCAGCTTGCAGCTCATGCACTGCACATGGCTCTCATAGCAACAAATGACAGACAGGACAGGATGCAACAGCCTACAGGCACAACACAACTGCAGAACATTGGAGAATCATCTAACGCTCCCCAATGGAAACAGCAAAACAATATTGCAACAGCTTATTGAATATACATCTAGTGTTCACAGTGTAATAAACAATTACAAAGCTGTAGTGAGAAAACAAATGCACAATATATTATCACCCGTCCTGGCATGTAATCTAATAGCAAAGCAGAAAATCAAAAATTACTCTTGTCAAACAGTGTTTCGCAAATACAGCTGAGCCCACTAGAAGTTCCAATATCACGCTTATCAAAATGAATGTAGTACTTTGGCTACTCTCCAAAAAACACACCGTTTTGAACATGACCAAAAATAGACAAGAAGTTATTATGAAACAATATTGTTAATCAGATATGCTGCAAGACTTTATTAAAGAAACACAGCCTACCTTCATCTCTCTATAAGTCCTCTAGGTGTCCAGTGCCTCGAATCTGTTTGGAGGGAAGAAATACAAAAAAAAGGGTGAAGTTAGAAGCGTCAAGTTGAGTCTGCCACAACAAGAGACAGGTTATAATAAGATGACATCACTTTTTCTGCTACAGTGCTCAATGCTCTCAAAGACTGGGGCGGCAGGCGCACAGTTTTACATCGCTTTTTACATCTCTCCGAGGCTGGTTTGCACAATCACATCGTGTGCACATCTTTATGTTTCTGAGCAATAGATTTACATGACCACAAACTATTCTTAAGGAGCGCGTAACGGGGTTTTAGTGCACCTGTACATATGCATACGACTGCGATAGATTTCGTGACAGATTACCGTAATGTTGCAAAGTAAAACGTGGTGGCACTCTCCATCGCACAGCCCTAAAGCCCTTTATGTAATGCCCGATGTACTGTAGCGTAGTCAGTCACTCGATCAGCCAGCAGACTTTAGTCCTGGCCACAGAAGCAGGACAAGTAAACGTGACAAGAAGTAGCCACGGGGCTCATGCACGGTGCGCTGAGGGTTCATAGCAGACAAAAGCTCGGGTATAACACAGTCAGGACACGGGGAGGACAGTGTCGAGTCCTCCGCGTGCCTTGGGTGTCTGCAAGGCTCAGCAACACTACAGCAGAGGATGACGCCATTTCTGGATCTGACAGCGAGCTAAAACGAGAACAGATCGCCACAAAGGCTTCGAAAGAGCTTAAACTATCTTGGTAGTTCACCTGCCCGGACCAGAGACATAATAGATCTGCGGAGGACGTGTCGTGCAGCCGCGGAGGGGAAGTCTTTTTCGCTTCGCTCGTGTGTGTCTCTTGTCTCTGCGGAGTGCACTCGACAGCAAAAATAAGCGATTACAACAGTGCTTATGGACAGCCACCACACGACAACACTTGTTAAAATGTCACAGGGGGAGCGGGTCGTGCTAACAAAGTCAAAACGAGGCGTGCAACCTCATTAAAAGTCACTTTGTTTCAATACAAAATGTTCTCTCTTTATGGACGAAGCTCTGGCATTTCGCTGACTGTTCACGGGGAGCTGCTGCTTCTTTGACAAAGAAACACGTCGTCGATATCGCTCCACAACAAGGTCAAACAAGCTACACTAAACACTAGTAACACCGCATTATTACTACAAGATTTTATTGCTCAAACAAAAGACAAGGTCGGAGAGTGAGTGAGCCCTTCTGATCCGATCGCGGCGGAGGATACAGTCACCCGCCCCAGACAATTTCCAGAGTGAATACACGGAGCACCAGCAACAATAATATCAGCCACACGACCTGAACCTCAGCCAACACCTGCCAAAAAGGTTAAATAAAGCTACAAGCGCTTTTAACCCGCTTTGATGCTCATTTAGGTCTATTAACTGAGACATCGACCGTGCGCAAAGTCAAGGAAATGGACAAAAACGCACAAGTTACGCATGCACAACATTGAGAAATACCAGTCTCGCTGCGTAAAGGGCTAAAATACAACATCTTGAATCACCTAAACAGCTTCAATACACACTACAGAAGCTGAAAGAGTGATCCAAGGGGCGACCCATCATGACCAGCCCACACTGGTCAACCCAGATAGCGACGGAGGGCACAAAAGAAAACCCTGACATCGCAGTTTACCTGTTAACTACAT
The DNA here is from genome assembly GCA_038363315.1 of Mugilogobius chulae. Taxonomy (NCBI): domain Eukaryota; kingdom Metazoa; phylum Chordata; class Actinopteri; order Gobiiformes; family Gobiidae; genus Mugilogobius; species Mugilogobius chulae. The sequence goes on along the minus strand of CM076407.1, from coordinate 30,867,548 downwards.
CGTTTAGTCGCTTTCGGTGGTATTTATTTGCTGTTCCAAGCGAATGCAGTCGAAAATCAAGCCGAAATATCACTTTTATCAAGTATCCATGCACCGTGACATACGCTGCACTCGACGGTCGCTTTTGCAAAGATTCCTGCGCTCACAAACACTGTCCAGGCGTCAAAGTATCCAGCACCTTCCCATATGCGCCCTCCACATTGTCCACGACACTATTTGTAATCGATCCAACCAAACACTGTGCGTAAACTTTGCCTTTTTGTGCCCTAGTTTGTCTCATTCATTCCCCAAAGCCTGAAAACAAGTTAGCGACGTCAAGGTTGGCGAAATGAGCGAGTGAAAATGTGCAAAATAAAGAGCGAGGCGTTTTGTAAAGGAAATCGGACTTACCAATGCTGTCAGTGTGAGAAATACTCCTATGCTTCGATAAAAGAGTAGTAGTAATCCATAGGAACATTTATGTAAGGAATCAGACCGGTTTAAGCGTCGTTTGGTTGGTTTGATGTTGGATGCGGATGGGAAGAAGTCTTTTCGCAGCCTGGCTCTTGTTGAGTTCTTCAGCCCCAGCTTTCTCCGTGATCCTTTCCCCGCCTCATGGAGATGATTGACAGGCACGATAGACCCGCCCCCAGCCGTGTACTGCTCTCCTATTGGATGAAAGGAGAAACAAAATGCCATAACATGATATGATTTGCTGCCACCGTGAAAAATATCTGTTGGGAGGCGAACCGAGGCGCGCCATTGGACAGTTTGCAGGTTGCCAGACTTTCAGAAAGCAACAAGCGATCTCTTGTTAAGCAAAAGCTAGGCTACTTTAACTGTATTTCAGCTATGTCATAACGCTGTTGTTGCCTAATCATTATGTATTATCTATCGATTATTTTCCTGCAAGTTTTGAATGTTCAAAAACAACATAATAATAATAATAATAATAATAATAATAATAATAATAATAATAATAATAATAATAATAATAATACATTTTTTATTTAAAAAAAAAAAAAGCTAGACAGCATAAATAATAATAATAACTAATATAGTCGAAGGCTCGTCTGGTCTTGACTGTATATACTGATATATACAGTCTATGGTTGTGGCCCATGAGCTTTTTCAATGACTGATTATAAATACTGGCAGTCAAATATTTTTTTTCTCATGTGGTGGTTGGTTAGAGGCTGCATGGTGACTGAGTCCCTTAAAAATAGGGGGACGAGCTCAGTCTCATGATGGAAACTTTGCGTAGAGCTGCTACTCCTTTGCATCAGGAGGAGTCAGCTAAGGTGGATTGGGCTGCTGTTCAAGATGCCTTCTGGATGCCTCCCTCGGATGGTGTTCTGAGCGTGTTTCTTGGTGGGACCAAGACAAGGTTTTGCAAGTCTCAAGTAAGTCTCAAGTCTTTGGTCTCAAGTCTGAGTCAAGTCCCAAGTCACTGACCTTCAAGTTCACATCAAAACCCAAGTCAGTACCCTTTCAAGTCTTTATTTGAAATTACAGAAATATTAAAATATCATATTCTCTTTACTCATAGTATCAAGGTTTGTCTGTAATGTTCCTCTCTTAGCATTTCTTCGCAAACAACCAAAACAGCTTTTTGATCATGACAAACATAATTTACATTAAAAAAAACTCCCAGTAACAATTTGGACAACAATTATTATTATTATTAGTAGTAGTAGTAGTAGTAGTAGTAGTAGTAGTAGTAGTAGGAGGAGTAGTAGTAGTCGTAGTAGTAGTAGTAGTGGTTGTAATTTTTAGTTATTATTAATATTATTATTACTTTTGCTGTGGTTGTCTGCTTTTACATTTATTACTGCGGTTTTCATGCATTAGGTTTACTTTGTTCTGTATGTCGTGTTCAATAACATATTATAAAAAAAAAAAAAAAAAAGCCTAAAGTCGCTATAAGTAAGCGGAACTGGCAACCCTGGATACTTTTCGCATGAGAGCAGCACGAATGCTAGAAACTACAATACCCAGCTGGCTACTGTATATGTTTGCTCTCGTTATGCGCTCGCGTAAACCGATGCAAACTGTCTAAATGCTTGAACTGTAAAAGTGGTACGCTCGAGAGAAAAACTGAGTTACATTTTAGCGCCTAAAATGAGTGACAGCGCCCTAAGTTTACGCTCCGTTGTGCGCATGCGCATTGAGTAAACACCCTATATAAATTTAGCATTGAAGCTAACGTGCTTCAGCAGTGTGCAGCGGCGATAGCCGATGTTGCTTTGCCTAGCGTTTAGTTTTCTAGATGTGTTTGTAAAGCATCAAAGAAGGATTAACCATTTGCATGGTTCGCTCTCTTTGATTTTTATGAAAGGCGGATTTTTTGTGTATTTTAAAAGGCTTTAAATGCCATGTGTCGGCGTGAGGCGGCCATTTGTGATGTCTCATGCTAGTTAGCAAACGTGGCTAACACAAACATTGGAGTGACAGCAGCTGACAGGAACAGTGCAGGTGGGTGGAGTCAAGTACTCACTGTACAGCTTTTATGGGTAAACTGCCAGGAAGTAGTTCTTTTTGCACTCAAGCCAGTACTGTATGTGCCTTTCTTTTACACTTTTCTTGTCTGACATAAAGTTTATATTTTTTATGATTTTATGCTGTTGTTGGTGGTATTCAGTTTGTTACATTTTACTTGAATAACTAGTTTTGTTTATTTGTTGTTTTAATGCATTTTTATTTTCTGACACCATAATCCCACCCATAGGAACTTTTCTTATCTAGTTAATAAGTAAGAGTACTCTATTACTCTACTTGAGTAAAAGTTTTGATTTGGTTAGTGTATGTGTGCTTTATTTTGACATTGTGGCTTTTATTTGTAGTTATGGCCCTTTGATGATATACATGTAAGTTCAGTTTCCTCTAATATTGTACTTCTTTCATTTTTATTATTGTTAGACTCTGCAGACCCTATGTTTAGGTTGCTCTTGTCATACTTTCCAGAGATCAGACATAAATTGTTGGCATTATTCTCAATTTCTATCTGGTTTAGTCATAACTGTAAAATGTTAAGTTGCTTTTAAAAATGTCATAAAGAGCCATTTAAAAAGACTAAAACAATGCTCCTTTAGTGATGCTACTAGCTTGACCACTGGTGACTCATCAGTAATGTAATTATTGTAACACACACCCAGTCATGTGATCAGTGTGTGTCACCACGCACTTAGGGATTTCACAGTTCTGCGCACACAGCAGACTGCACCACAAAACGATTTCATGTGACCTTCTGTTTTTTTTTTTTCTACTACACTGAGGGCTATATTTAAATTTGCAGACTCCGGTCTACAAAGTCATTCTTTTGCAAGCCAGTGTTGCTCTCAATTTGCTCTCATTTGTTTGTTTGTTGTTATTATAGTGGGTTTCTGTATGCTACTTAGCTTGATTATAAAAAGTTTAAAAGCTTCATTGTGTTAGTATAGTTAGTTCATCTTTTTTAATATATCAGTGTAGTTTTTCCGACTGGCTAATCAACTTTATTAACTTATTGCCTTCATTCACTGATTTTTTTTTCCTCCTTCTGTTTTGCAAAAGGTGTGAAGGAACTGCAGAAGAATGGACAGAAAATCGGAAGAAGCTTCAGAGCGGATTCTCCTGGAGCCGTACAAATACTTGCTGCAGCTCCCTGGTATGTGACTGTTTCTGTTCCTGTTGGTGTCTGATTGTTACAGACAGGGCTGGACACAGACCCTGGTTTTCATTCACAACATTCTTCTGTGCCGCAGTGTTTCGTGGAGGCAAAAAGTCTATTGTATTTATGGTGATTTTTTGAGTGTACATGAAAGTGTACTTTACTTTTGTTTATTTGTTAAAAGTACTCAGTAATATTGAAGTTGTAAGTTGTTGTAGTTGGAAATGTTTTAATCACATGGCATCACAACATTCTATTCAGGTCAACAACACAGATCGATTGCACTGCAGTTAAAATTAAATATTTTTTAAACAGTTTTTGTATTACAAAGATCGAATGTATCTAGTCATTGAAAGAAGTCACCAGATTGAAAATGGGTTAAATTGCTTTTTAGATATTTCATGGCAAATTACAATGTTATCAATATGAAAACCTGTCACGTGGAACAAGAACACAATATACTGGCAGGCATTTCTGGATCTAACTTAAACATTTGTCCCATAAAAGTATATTTTTTTCCCTAAAAGTTACTACAATATTAGTTTAAAGCTACAAAATATGTTTGGCATTCATGTCACAACAGAATAATATTTATCCACTAAAAACAGAAGTTTGACATAAATTAGAATTATTCATAAGTTTAGCGGTGAAGCTGTCAGAGACATTGTCAACTTTCTTTTCAACAAACTACTGCGCTCAGGTTTAATTATGTAGCACGCGGTTTTCGGTGCTAAATTAGACACCAGAATGTATAATTACTGTGTGTTTTGTGCTAATAATGCACAGTGTTCTGCATTTGTCAAAAACATAAGGTCTTAGTGAATTCGCTGTGTGTCGCTGTCGTTTTAATTACATGGTTTTCAATGAAACAATAAGAGGGGGATCAATAGATAATCACTGAACGCACTGATTGAGTTGTCACGGTGCACATTAGCCGTTCAGAAATATTAATTTGTTTAGTTTTGATTGGTCAATTTCACTCAGCGCTTAAATGAAAGCCCTCTCTTCTCATTTGGGTAAATAGGACAAGCCCTGGGGGTCGGGGCTTGTGGAGTTGGTTTGCTTTTAGTATCGTAATAGGCCTAAATGATGCTTCTCGTGCAGTTAATTAAAAAGACTTGCATGATATGTTTCTGCTACTTTGTGTCAAAGACTGTGGCTATCTTAATTCCTTAAATATATTATGGAGTTTATCAATTTTTAATTAGTATTTTAATGAAACCATGCATTCATTTATCATAATAAGTTACACAACAGCTAATTAGCTTCCATCAAACTTCGAAACCCAAAGGCTTTTCACACTACGCCTGCAATATGTATTGAAACTGAGCCAAAGGTTAATCTTCAAACATATGAACTGCTAAATAAATATAAGTTTCACGTTTCTCTCAGTTATTGAGGCTGCTGGACATAGAGTACTATGAACAGAATCCTAATTATTGCTTTTTTTTTTTTTTTTTTTAACAATTGTAAGGAAATTTGCAATTTGATGTTTTTCTAAAGATAAAAATCACCCCAACTCTGTTACTCTTGTCAAAACTTCCAGCCAAAGTGCAAGTTTTAAAACTTGTTTCACTACTTCAGGAGTGAAACAGATTATGCTAATTGCTAACCTGCTATTAGGACATCATCACCACTTTCAAGTTCAACAACTACAAATATGTAGGTGATCATTTGTTGCCCACAGTGATATCGTGGTTAAATTTTTTCCATTAAAATTGGTATAGTATAGTTATATGGGAAGAAATACTTTAATAAGAGACATTTTGGTTTGACAAATCTTTGAGAAAACTGAATCAGAAGACATAGCTTTACTTAATCTCCTAATCATAACCTTTACAAACTCCTAATTTCTGCTGTCATGTTCCTTGCCATTACGGTAAATCATTAGCGCTTTTAAATGTTCGCTCTCATCAAAAGTTCAGCCGCTCGTGACGGCAGGTCTAATATTTTCAAATCAGTTTAGGGTTGTTTGCTGTCAGCCTCGTTGGACTTGCAAAGTAGTTGGATGCAGCCTCTCTCCATCTCCGCAGCGATGAAGATGATTACAGTCTCACTTACCTATTATTATCTCCACTGAAATTGCGACAATAAGACACACAGTAAGGGAGGAAATTACATATTTGTCGCCGCAACGGTTCGGCTCTGAACATTTAAGCAGCGCCACCCACCGTCCGTGTTAATGTCCTTTTTAAAATCATACTAATCATTGCCAATAGAGGCCATAATATCGCCTTTATTAAAACTGATGGGGTCATTAAAGGTGGTTTGTCGGCTGTCGGCACTCATTTCACTTATTAAAATAAAGCTGCTTGTTGTTTTCAGGCAAACAGGTGCGGACCAAGCTGGCTCAAGCGTTCAACCATTGGCTACAAGTGCCAGACGACAAGTTACAGGTGAGGAGCACTTAAAATGCAGGCTCTGTTTTTTTGGATGTCTGTTGTCTCTTTCGGGAGAAGCAATTTATTCAGCAATGCAACCCGAATCTTTTTGTTTGGAGCCTTTTTCTTTTCCGTGAATGTAAATGAGAGTATCGGCTGTGCGGTTTGGAGTTTGTTAATGGAGGAGTAAAGCGACAGGGAAAACGACTTGAAATCCAACTGTCTTGCAGCTAAACCCAGTGTTATTTCTGTAGCTGTCTGTTTTCATAAGTCTGGTGCTGATGCAGAAAATATGGTAGAAGGTTATACAAAAAGGAAAAGCTTAAAACAAAGATGAGAGTATAGCCTAATAAAAATAGTGCAGAGTTGGAGGTAGTATTATTTTTCTGCTCTTTTTTTTTTCCTTCAGTGAAAACCACTTTATTGAGTAAACACTTTTTTACTCTCCTAACCCATGAGGAGTGTGTCTAAAGGCCAGATATGCTTTCATTTCTCACTGAGAGCAGTTTTTCTTCCGTGAGATCGAAGCAGAAAGTGCACAGCTCTGGGTTTGTGTCACTGGGTCAATTAAACCAAGGACTGAGGCGACAGTTGTGGACTTTCTCACACTTTAAAGGCTTATTCATCATCTCAGAATCACAAAATGATGTTATTAGACCAGCTGGATCTTGTACAGAATCAGATCATGATATTATATACCCTTGACCTTCAGAGCTGTGAGATGATCTCAGTCAAATGGAACATAACATGAATGCTATTGAAAAATGCTGTTGGCTCCATTTCTGTAGTCTTATTAAACCTACTAAACCTGCAGCATTGATATATGTTCTGAACTATTTTCTTAATTATAATTAAGCACTTGGGCAAGCCATGATTAGCCAGGCTGCAACCACCTAGTGCCTCCTCTCCATTTTCTTTTCATTTCACTACAGCAGAGTCAAATATTGCTGAACTGCAAAAGTTCCCAAAATCTAGGAAATGCAATCGGCCAATCAGCAAACAGAGATGAAGCTATGTTTTGGCCAGAACCAACCTCAGATAAGATGACTGACTATGTTCTCCTCCATTGACTGTATGTCAAATGTTAACTCAAATTTTAAAGTTGTACCTTTTTAATTTGTAAGTTTACCTCACAGAAACTGCAACAATCACTGATGCATATGTTCATGCTGTCATTCCTGTGGTCGGGCGAGACCAAAAAGCAGTGACTAGTTAAAGTACCGTGGAGCAAACCGACCCCAATGTAGCGATGTCTGACAGTTTCCACAAAGTGAAATGACACCAGCTCAGCTGATGCATCAGGCTAGGGCACTATGGCTTAATGACTTTTTAATTGTGATACAAAAGAAAACAATGTGACAATGATATGTTAAAGAATACCTAAAGTGTGGTGGTTCTTATAGTTGTTTGTACTTAATAATTTTAGGCTATTTGAGTGACAGCTGTGTGTTATTTCTGTCATGCTTTAGCCTCTGCAGAGTCTACACTGTTTGGTTTTAGGTCACTCTTTAAAGCAATCTGGCAGAAATTGTTGTAATTTGGCACAATTTCTATTTTTTTTTCACCAGGGCAGGTATGATACGATAATGAGTTCAGTTCAAATATTAGTTTTTCTCTATGCATCAAAACATTTATAGAATCAGAAGAATTATTCAAGTTATTGTCTAGAAAACAACAGTAATTGATCCATAAGAGATTAAAACTTGGAGTACAATCATGAGAGCAAAAATATGAATAAACTGAGCACTTCAGAATTATTTTTGGAGATTTGTCTCTAGACTCTAATGGACTTTCCACCTTGTCTGTGTAGTGCTCATCTCTGTATAACATTCACATTAAAGGTTGTTCAAGTAGTTGACAGTTTCACTGAACTGGGATTGGTTTCAGCAGCTAAGTCAGTCTTTGTATCTATTTAAGGAAGACGGCATGAACAGTTGTATTCACCAACACATTTATCTCAGAGGGGCATGATTATTTTATATAAGACACCAATTTTTTTAGCTAAGTTTAACGCACACTTTATTGTCTCTGGAGAGAAATTTGTCGTCTCCGTCCGACCCATCCTTCAATGCCAAAACTGTTGATGAAAATTATGAGGCTAATCGACAATCCTGATTATTCATGTCACAATGTAATAGTAAGAACAAATCAAGACAATTTATGAAGTAAATATAGGTCTTTTCAGCTCACTTTATAGAAACTAAGGATGGCCAATGCTGTATATTGGTTCCAGTTTTGATATCGGCCGGGCTTATAGGAAAAAAAAGGCATTTTCATTTAATTATTATTTTCATAGTGAAAAGTAAAATTGTGATTATTCTATACATTTGCATCTGTAATTATCTCTTTTCCACAGCATGATTTTACCTTTAAAAATGCAAATTTAGAAGCTATATAAAGTCTATTAAAACAAACATATAAATGCATGCGTGTTTGTCACATAAAGCAGTTTTCATTCAGAAAGTTGGATTTTATAAAACTGTCCACAAACTTGAGAAAAACTGTTTGACAATGAGAATGAAAGAAAGATTTCAGTTTGATCCTGACAATCGTCGTCATGAATAATCGCTAAATCATGATATTTTCTCTTGCAATAATCCTAACACTAAAAATGTATTTAGTGGCATCCCGAGTATACAGTTTTTGTTTTGAAATCTGATCACAGTCTGGATAGGAATTGTACAAATGTGGCCTGGATTCTCTGCGGCTCCGGTTACACTTGTGTGAGTTGTGTGTGTGTGAGTTGTGTGTGTGTTAGTCTAATATGAAGAGCCTAATAAGCTGCTTTGATGAATTGACTTTGAGCGCTGGGGTGAGTCTGCAAACTCACACACTATTACTCAGCTTTCTGTAATGAAGACCTGCAGGATACTCACTCTTCCACTGTTTCACCCATCTGCCCTCTCTGGACTTTCATGATCACGAAATGTCCCAAAGCAGTTTTCTCTCATTTAGTTGAGTTTGTTATGTTAAGTTTGTAATACTTTATGGACATTTCACTCTGTGCTTATTATGTTTATGTGTGGATGCCATTGTTTCATAGACGAATAAATAAACTTTTACTACGGAAGTACAGTTTGAGAAAATGTCTAACCAAGGTCTGGAACTTAATGGTAAAAAAATTTTTTTTTAGCACTTTTCTACCTTCCGAAGCTCTTTACAATCAGTGATCCACTTACTCAGTGTCTTGCCCAAGGACGCAACCATAGGCCACTCGTCACATTGTGGTACCTGATGTTCCAGCAGTCTCCCATCCGAGTACTGACCACGTCCTGACATGCCTTTCTTCTAAGATCTGACAGGATCAGGTTTTTCACAAGCAGGTGTTTCCACTCTTTTTTTGTCTATGTCAAAATATGCCTATCTAGATATAAATAAAGTACTGTTATTGTCATATTTTGAGTGACTAATGAATGCATTTTAGATTGAATTAAATTGCACACATGTTGTTAATATTGCAATATCTTTTTAAAGCTAATTGTATTCTCCAAATCCTCCCAAATTAACTATATAATGTTAAAGGACACATGTTTTGAGTTTTTAATCTTCTTGTAAAGTCACTTCCTTATTAAAAACACTGCTCAAGTTTTGTTTCTGAGATATCTCTTGATGTGTCCCTGATTTGTGATGTCATAGATGGAGCTCTGAGATCTTCTGCATTGTTTTTCAGTCTGTGAATCATTCACACTTGATCTCTTCGGCTATAGCACATTAGGCAAGATTTGTTTGATCGCATACCCTGTGTTGTTGTTGTTTTTTTCAGTCAGTAGATAGAGCTCTAACTCAAATCACCCATGTGTGACTTTACTACACTTTTTTTATTGGTTCTGGTGCATGAGATTCTAAATGGAGGTGCTTTGGAGCAGGTTTGAGGAAAAGAAAACAACACAAAAAGCATAATATTTGTCTTTTTAAAGTTTACTTTCTTTTAAATGCTGATATAATAACAAGTAATTCTGCAAAAAATAGGCTAAATTATGTGCTGCAATGTTTATTTTGGGTCAAACTAAATTGCTGCGTTGTGGTTGTTCCAGCTCACCTTGGCTTTCTTTAAAAATACGGCAGAGTCTTGAGTGTTTGTTCAGACCATATCTAGAATATATAGGTTAGGTTTTGAAGGGCAGTGTCTATTCTTAGTTTTATTAGAAATATTGCACAACATGATTACCTGAGGGTATAAAGGTCATGAAATCCACTTTTTAAGACAACAGAGAAAATGATTCAATGTGTGTTACTGTACATGGATGTATAGATCTAGAGTTATTGATATTATAAAATGGCCCATCTAATGGCCGTCATCTCCAGGAAACTGTTATTTTGGGTGCTATAGACCTGCTTTATTCACTTTTCCTCCCTGGTATCGATCCCCTGCCTTTACCTCCACAGCCCCCCCTACCCTCTTTCTCTCTCTCTCTGTAATCATGTGTCTCTGGAGCATTCACACAGCCAGGGCCACTGTCATTAACTGCTGCTCTCCTCTGTCTTTTTAATCTTCACAAAGAGAAGTTATTAACAAAATGCCCATTTCTTTATTTTAGCCTGTGCGAACACTTTTAAGTAACATGCATTAATATTGTGTGCTAATAATATTCAAGAAGAAAGGTTTAATTTGGGTTTTAATACATCCGGGCGGTTGTTATACTTGGGGAAATGAAAGTGCAAAGATATAATGTTTTTGGCTGCACAGTTGATTATTTCCGAATACATTTTCTAATATGTCTTTCAATCTCCTCTTTAGCTTAATCCAGGCTTTCAGATTATTCAAAGCCGTCATTGCTGAGCTGTCGCCACGCTGTAACATATTCTTGGATCATGTCTTTATTCGATTGCCACAGATGTATTGCGCCTCACATACAAACTGACGGACCGGGCCTTCTTTCTTACTTCACACAGATTAATTTTGAATTGGCTTGTGAACAGTTAGTGTTGCATTGAGCGAGACGAGACTCTGTGGCCTCAGGGAGTCCAGACTGTACATTGACCTTTTTATACTGACAGTATTGTTTGTGCTGACGGCCAATCTTTGCTAGTTATAAAGTGGCTGCTTATGAGTGCTTTGTGGTTGGAGCTTAATGTCCACATGTAGGATTTCCCTCTCTCTCTGAAGTAACCAAAAGCCTTTAGAGATTGGAAAGGCAAAGGGTAAACCTATTGTAAACTATTGAGTTCACACCGGAATTAAAAGAATGCTTTACACCTCCATCCTCATTCACAAACACATCATTAGATTTCACTTGCATTGAGGTTTGTCCAATAGCACAACATTGAAATGCCTTTTTTCGAACACACAAGTGAAGCAGGTGTAGAATCTGTCATCCCAAAAAGTCACATAGTGATTTGCTCCAGTCCAATATTGGGATCCATAATATGCACTGATCTATCTTGGTGAGGTATTTCTACCACGATATCAATTCAGCTGGTATCTTGGACTGTTTTCCTGGATGATGTTGACCCATAGTGTCTTATAATGTTTGAAACTGGATTCACATAAAAGTGATCAGATGTATTTTGCCCATAAATAACAGTTAGACATATTTAAGAGATTTTTGAGAACTAAAAAAGCTTGCTCCCTACATTTGTATTGATCAATATCCGGTATCAGCTGATACTTGGAAAAGCTGACTCGCTACATCTCCAGTAGTGACTCTCATGGCTCTCAAGTTTGAAAAGCTCAAATGTTTAAGTGAAAATGTGACCGAACCTCGATCTAAGTTAATGTTGTGAATTGCACACCAAGATGGAGGCAAACAGTTTGCCAGCAGCAGAATTTATCCATCAACCTTCAAGTTGGCAGACAGATGCTCAAACCACAACTTTAGAACAAGATGATCATTAGTGAAATGAAAACTAAGTGAATTACATTCTCTACATTTTGACATAATTGTTGGCGTGGTGGCATTAGTCTTTCTATTGACTATGTGTATATATTCATTTGAACTGATCAACTTTTGTTCTCGATGTCTTAGTGTGGGTTTAGTTTCCTGTGTTTTTTCATCTTGAAGTCATAAAATAAACCCGCTCTCTTGTGGAAGCTTGTTTTAACACTTCATAAAAAGGAGTTCTTGCTGCAGGACTGTTATAAATGTGACCGTTTCTTCAAAGAAATAGCCCTTGATTTTAAATGGATGATACCTTCTCCCAAACTGTGGCCACTGCTTTTGAAGACTAGACTGTTCAACACCATGAACCTCTACAAGCAGGTGGTCAACCTTCCACTAGAAAAGTTACTCAGTGCATCTTTAATTAAATATTCTATTTCATGAATGAAGAAAATTAAGTACGTTTTTTAGTTTTGACAAGCAGAAGAAAGTGTTCACTGTTTTTATAATCAGACTGGTATAGGATTGCATGCATAGAGCCTAAAATTTTAGCAAACATGACCTAGAAATTAAAATTAAAATTCAAACCCTCTAGATTATGTTAAATGCAACTATAAATGAGTCAGTGGAATTAATAGGTGATCATTCTAATAGTGTGCTCAGTATTTACTCATCATGTCACATTGTCAATTATTTGTTTGAGGATTTTAATCAAAAGTAGGCCTGGGCAATATTGACAAGAATGAATATCTTAATTATCTCTATTACGATGTTCAGACAACATAATTTCAAACCAAGCATTAAGCATTTCTTTAAATCTATTAGTTGAAGTTTGATGATCAAAAAATGATGTTATGGTTTACTAGAAACATTCTTGGTTGGCTTTAGACATGTGCTACCAATCAAGTACTCGACTAAAAGCAAACTAGTAAGTCCCTCTATGATCTGACCAAATATCTGACTGAAACAGCATTTACAAGACCACAAGCTCAGATGTTTGCAAAACCAAGTTTGCTTCTGAAAAATAACAAAAATACAGACTTGAACCATATTTTTCTCTTATCTCATAACTCAAATTATGAACGTTAAATACACTCTTGCTGAGGCGACACACAATGTTTAACTAAGTGACAATTTTTTCACCTTTTTTGTAGGGCTGAGGATGCTTATTATGGGCTTGGTTGCTTGTTGCTCTCTGAAGATCTGGCAACTCTGATTTAATGTCATAAAAATTGTACTTTACACTTTATTTTGTCCATAAATAATAACTGGTGATTATTTTGCTTGCATTTTCTGGTGATTAGGTTGTTGAGACACGTCAAATTGTAAATTATATAGATTGCAAGACTGGTTGTTTTTCAAGGTACATCTGGCAGCACACTACTGTTCCTTACTACACTGGTAAAAATCGCTGCCATAGACCGTGTGGCAGAAGGAACCAAGAGCCGTACTAAGTCTGCATCGGTGAAGTGATGATGAATGCACGTCTTGTCAAGTCCATTTGAGCGACGGCAGAGTCCACTACTGCAAACTCGTAGACAAGTTTGAGACGTAGAGCGCCCCTGGCATCGCTCCTGCCTCTCCTCCAAACGCCGCTCTGACAGGTACAGCTCTCACACTGCCTGTCCACTCACTGCTTTTTACTGTACGTCTCACGTCCCCGATAGAAACACGAGGCTGATAGAAGCGCGGTCTCTATGCAAAGTGACACAGTGATTATTTCCATGTTACAGGCTGCCACTGTTTGTGACAGAAGCTCTGACATTTAAAATGAAGAGGGACGTGAGGCTCCTCGGGGCTAAAATCGAAATCATCTGTTCAGGTTTCTTGCTGCGTTTCGTCTCGTCTTTCATTCAGCACATTTCATCTCATTGTAGCCGCATCAACTTCACTTCAAAGAGGCTCTTGGAGAGAAAATGTACAGTTTGATTTTTTTTCTTTTGATGACGTCTGCCTCTGTAGGCAGTTTGCACGATGTCTTAATGAGTACCTTTTGCTTGTCACTTGAAGGGCTGGGCAATGGTGGCAAAAACTGATAGGCTTTTTCTTAATTTGTGGTGTATCTTTCTTGATAATGGTATTCAGGTGTTTTTGTCAACCCAAACAAAAAAAAAAAAGTTCAAATATGTTTTAAATAGGGCAGGGCACAGAAAAAACAAAAATGTTCGGGCAATACTGGAACAGAAAACATTACACACTTTTCGGTGCCATTTTTCGGTTCCTTGCGTTTAAAGCTCCGAATTACCTCGCGTTGTTTGAAAATGTGCGTGAGTTTGACTGCGCTCGGCACAAACTGCGGCACAATTCATTTGTCACTTCTCTCAAACAGAATTTATGGCTGCGGCGTGCACAAGCTGCAAGTCTCGCAAACAAAGCGCAGTGTGTCAGCTTATTTCTTGAACAGAAAATTTTAAGAAATGGATCCAGAGTTACGAATAATATTCACTTATAAAAGTCTCCAGGGCGAGCCTTTCAGTCAAAAGTCTGCGTGTTGAGCTTCATAAATCCACGTGATCCATTCACAGTCTGAAAATTAAGTAGAAGAATGTCACCTAACATAAAATATAATCCAAACTTTGCTGTAGCATCCTCCTGCTCATCACTCCAGTTTAAACCATAAGATTAAATGCTGTGGCGCGTCTGCATGCAGCCAAACAAGTCGAGTAAAAAAAAACATAATCCAGCATTCTCTATTTTCTGTTTCTCCAGGGAAGGGTAAAGGTTTTAGTTTCAGAAGCAAATATGTCGGTCAAGAAAGTGAAAGTGAAAAGCGCTCCATGTGCAAATGTGATTAACAGCTGATTGATTTGCCTGTGCATTTAATCTAAACGGACTACAAATGTGTTTTAAAATATAGTTTGTTATATATGACATTGTTACAGACTGAAGAAATAATCGAAAAGTAAATACCATTAAAAAAGGCTTATGATATTGCAAAAAAAACTAGATTCACTGCAGCTGTGGTGTTTAGATCTCTTGCTTCCTATAAGAAGGAGATTGTGGGTTCAAATGGAACAAATCAGGGTGGAGTAGTTTTCATGTTCTCCTCGTTATCAGTTTTTTCGACTTCCTTCCACCTCCAAAAACAGGCAAGTAGGTTAATTGGCAGCATTTGAAATTTTTTGCCTAACTTTTTAATGTTTATTTTAAATCAGCTTTTTTGTTGTGATCTTGGATAAAATTCCTAACGCTATTGCGACATATCCATTTTTGACTTCATTCCCTTGTCATGGCACAGTTCAGAAGTTCATCCTGCATATGTATTATTCACAGATAATAACCCTTCTAATAAATCTGCTCTGGCTTTCAGACGCTGCTCTGTCCCTCTCTCCTTCTCTCTCTCTTTTCTCTCTCTTTCTCGTTTTCTTTCTATATTAACTCAGACTGAACCCTCTCCTCACAGACGGAGAGCTCTCATCTCGAACGCGCTGCTGCCAGGGAGTCGCCGTCATGGAAACCACCCTGGCTTCACATAGACTCAGCAGCATCACAGTCTCATTCATTCGCTGATGCATTTTTCATCGTGTCCCCATGTGTGCTCCGGGCCCCTCTGCTGCGCTCTTCTCTACATGACTTTAGGAACCTCCTGTGCTTCACCTGCTACACGACCTTTAGTCCGCTTTTTGAAGCAGAGTTTTGGTGAATGACATTTTCTCATCTACTCCAGTTTTTATAGTCATCTACATTACAGCACCCAGCATACTCTTCTTCTTTAAGCAAGTTATTGTCTGACTTATTATGATTTAATTATGATCTAAACAATTGTAATTTTGTTTTTTCTGTAAACAAGCAGCTCTAAGTACATAGTGTAATTGTACACAACACAACTGATGAAGGGATCTTTGATGAAATAGTGAGTCTCTAAGAAGGCGAGGAGGCTTCAGTCTTTATGTCTCTGTAGGAAAGTGTGTCCTGTACCTCGTCTGGAGCAGTGCAGTGACCTCTGGCTGCTTGAAGGATTAGACTACTGTGGATGTTTGCGTTTACAAATCGAGTTGTGATATTGGAGGGTTTTCTTTTATACTATTGGTAAAAAATATACGCAATATGTACTATTTGGCATTAATACAGTATTTATTTATTTTTAATCAGCTGGTGCGACAGTTGACCTAAATATTTCTCTGCGCTTGCACAAAAGCATCCGGGTATGAACATATTGAATTTTGACTCAAATTTTGTACTTCCTCAATTATGACAGAACCAGTAGCAGCTGTGACTACAGAAGTGGCTTCTACATAATTAGTTTGGGGAATGATTGAATAATGCATGAAATTATAAAGTGACTTTGACTTTATAATACACATTACTTTCATGGATTAGTTTTCATTTCTAGGTAATGTATTTCAGTTGTTTCTCTTTTTTAGTTGAATAAACCCAACACCTTCTGGAAACCCCTTCTGTGGTTCACCTTGCATCATTATGTCAAGATTAGCTTTGAGAAGTATTGTCTGTCTTTCACTGGTCTGACGAGTGTGTTCCCCAGGCTTAAGTTCATGTATAAACTGTGGCTAAACTGACTTTATTGTAGCAGAGCAAATATTTCTGTGTGCCTTCCCCCTAAAACGATGCAGCCTGTTTAAACTGAGCGTCATGAGAGTACTGGTTTGATGAAGGATTATCTGTGGAGATCACAGCAGCAGTGGCACTCACAGCACAATGGGACCAGACGCTGCAATTGTCAGTATTTGCATTGGAGGGGATTTCCCAACTGTTGCTACGACAGCACACGGTATGTAACGGGTAGAAAAGGCAAGGATAAATATTTATTTATTAATAATAAGTTGGCTTCATAGCTTCATCTTTTATTTTAAGCTTCATTTTAAGTAGTTATTTGTTGTCATTGCATCACAGAATTAACAATGCCAAAAGTCTAGCAATTTGTCAGTTCCAAAATTGAAAATAAATACTGCAGTTGTTGTTCAGAAGCTCGTGAAATGTCCCGTTTTCAGATCAGGGGACTTTAGTGAAGAGGTCTGTGCATTCCTAATTGGTCACTGATTGTAGTTTTGGCAAACACTCTCTCTTCAGTGTTCCCTCAGAGAAAATCAATAAAGTCTGTGGCGTAAAGACGCTTACCTCCTCCTGAGTCCTGACCTGAAGACGACAAAGTCCAGCTCTGTGATTCCTGTCGGCTCAAGATACCAAATAGTGACTTTGCATTATTCTCTCTGTCCTACAGCCCTGGATAGTTGACCTACATTCTTACATGTGTGGATGGGATTTACAGCAGTGTTTATGAATGCACTTCTTTGTTTTTGACTTCTTTGGAAATGGAATAATTTGTTCTTGACTAAAACAGCAAAACCTGTTTTTACAAAAAATTATTGAAAATTTATAGATACATGTATAGTTTGTTAGCTGACCAACCAATAACATTCAGGTTAGGAAACCCTGGTGGTGGTAGGTTGAGGCGCCAGTTGTTTAGGTGAATCGCTTCTGCTGAGCTGCCAGGGCATCTGTGAAAGATGCTATAATATAAAGTTCTGCTGGACTTTCTTTTCCTAAAAATTGAGAAATTGAGATATTTGTTCAGGGAGTTTTTTTTACCAATCCTGGAAATCAAATTTTGAGGAAGTATTTTTGTGTGTATTATGTTTTTGTGAAATGCAACATTTGTTTTATTTCATAGAATCATTACTAAAAGCAATTTTTTTTTATTTTGCTTTTGGAAAGCCTTAAACAAAATGGCATAAAAAACTGAAATCGACCAATATACTCAATCAATCAATCAATGATTAGATTTTTCCCCAGATTGTTCAGCCCTAATAGAATCAGAATCACAAATGTCATCATTAAGCCTTTTCACTCTGTAGAAACTTTTTTCAGTTCCTGGACATTTTTTGGTTCCAGTTCCGGGTTCACACAGAGCAAGAACTATGGACTGGGGCCACACTTTGGGGACTTGTTAGGTCCTTATCCGGCTCAGGTACTTTCAGTGAGACCTGGAATCTTTTGGCAACAGAAGCACATTTACAACACTAATTATATTGGGAAACATGTTTTATGCATTCTCACACACTTTGACAAACATTTCTTATCCTCAAGAGAAACTTGTTAAACATATTGGCTCCCAAAATGCATTCTTCATGAGTAAGTACTTGCTAAAACTAGGCAAAATTGTTCTTGTTTTACCATCAATGTCATAGTTTTTTTGAGTTTTTATGCAGAAGGACAAGATAACTTTTGTTTCCTATGCCCTCGTACTTATTTAAATGTTCCAGACTTTACAAGTGCTGATGTTAAAGGTAACCAAACTATCAGAAAACTGTATGAAAAGCCTATGCTTGTTAACTAAATTCACAGACTAGGAGCTTGCTAAAAGAGCCACAAGTGTATAAGTGTTGCGTTTTGCTGTTTTTGGATAAATTTAACAATATACAAAAATAGAATAATGAGTACATCATCTCTAAACCAACACTTGACACGATGCTTTTGGATAGGTCCCAACTCTAGCTCCAGTTCAGCCCTCCAGTCTTTGCTTGGTGGTGCGTTCAGGGCCCGTCTCTCTCAGTAAAAGGTTGTGTTTGGAGGGTGAACTGCTGTAGCGACTCTGCCTTGGCCATCTGCCTGACCCACTGAGGCAGTCTTTGTGCTCCCGGGAATCGCACCAGCAGCTTTCACTACAAACACCACACTTGTGTTTGAAACCAGCGCCGCACTCCAAAACAGGGCTGCAGCCAAGTCCACACAGCAGACACAACAAACGTGAAAATATATAGAAATGTCATAACACGCTGATGGTCCACATTGAGATCGCCAAATTATATCAACTTTAGCGTTACAAAAATCCCCATGCATGAGCAACCGTACATAGAGTTGGCAAATTTAAGATAACTGTGAATATTGTTTTCAGCATCTCCAAAAATTCCCAAAAGTATACTGTTTGCACTAAATAATGTCACTAAAAGAACCAATTAAAATGTCTAATGCAGTTTTGTGTTGTAATCCTAGTTACCAATGAAAGTCACCAGAATGAAAAAGTACAAAAAATAGATTTTTTCATCTGAACTTTTGACATCATTGCAATCTTTTAAACTGTAGCAAAAAAACGGTGTAAGGCATTTCTGTTGGATTGACTCATTTGACTATCGTCGTCAGAACATGCAAGACAAAATACAGATATTTATTTTTGTCAATATTGCTAAAAAACAAACTGTCAAGTCAACAATAACAACATTGCATCATAGACAAGAAATAAGAATATGAACCACTGAACAAATACAAAAAACAAAAGCATTTGATCAAGTTTATTTGTATAGAACAATTTGTGCACAGTACATTTCTTATTGCAGGAAAAGATGCATTAAAATTTACCAGGCAAACAAATAAATACATAAAGAATCAATATATTGTACAGGTCCAAACAACTTTGTTCAAGGCACGGTGCCTAATGTGCCTTAAAAACATAAACAATATGCTATGCTAACAGGAGCTAACTCATGCTAAGTCATGCTAATCAAGTGCACTTCCTTGGTTTTAGGTTTGCTTGATGACACAAATGGGACACTGTAAAGTCATTTTCACCTGAATAGACCCTTTTTTTCAATATCTTTGTATTGATGCTAAGCTGATTTTAAGTTGTTTTATGTAAGAAATAAAAATTGTAAAAAGAAAAGAAAAATGGAACAGGGACATTTTTGTTTGTTGAGTTATAGTCCAAAATAATGCCAAGTTTTAATGCCAGATGAACATTTTTGCAACATTTATTGCTTTTAAAACTGCCGCTCTAGTGTGTCCTGCTTTGCACTTTTACCCTTTTGAGACACCGTACGTTTACTTGCATCTTAGCTTTCCTGTTAATGTAGAGCTAAGCCAAAAGTGTCTCAAACTGTCTCACATGTCATATATTTTTGTTGTAGCTCTGCTGATGTGAATTTGCGCTCACTATAAAGCAGCTTTGGTTTCTTTCCAGAGCACTAATCGCGCTGTAGTTTGATAGACTGATGTTTTAATAAAGCTGTTTGAGCGTGTGGTTGTCAAAGGTTAAGCTCTGGTCTCCTGGTGGAAGTGTTGTCTGGACGAGGTGAAAGTGCACAAGGCCATGCTCTGATGCTTTGACTATATAAGCCACTGGCACACTCACTGTCTGTGCACTGTGGAAGTCCTGAGGAGTTTATAACATGTTGTAAATGTAAAGCTCAAACAAGCAGCCAGGGCCAAATGGAGACTATGGGGCTGTTGAGTGTGACATCACAAGTCCTTAAATGACAGCAGAAATTAAGTATAGCATGAAACAACCAACTTCACACTAAATAAGTTGCTTAAAAAACAAACTATTAGCCTTAACTGATTATTTAAACTCTTAATTTTTCAGCAAATCATGTTCAAAACTGTGAAGCAGGTTGAAATAACCAATGCTACCATAATGAATAGGCTGAACCCTGAAGTAAAAGATCTATACAAGGAGTCAAGTTGTTTGGTATCAATTTATAATAACTGCCTTAATTCACCTTTGTAAAGTATGAATAAAGGTCGAATAAAGCCTTAATGATCATGAACAAAAGGTGAATTAATGAATGAAAATGTTAAGTAACTACTTATGAAGGAGCTAAGGTTAGGATTTAGGGTTAGAGGAAAGGTTTGGAATAAATATAATTATTAAGCCATAAGAAGTGTTTTTATCTGTTAATTAATCTGTTCATGAGGAATTAAGTCTTAGTTAAGGTTTTAATGTGACTGTAAAAGACTAAGGTGTAGATATTCTAAAGCGTTACCAGTGATTTAAAGGTGTATCTATTCAGGTCAAAAAATAGTTTGCAGCATTTATTCATAAATATCCAGTAAGTGTGCTATGATGTTAACATTTTGGCTTAGTGTCGCTAGCATGCAGACACAGTTCACTTCTTAAAGTTGTAAACTGTGTTGTGATTAGTTTTTTGTTTGTTTTAGAAGAAATAAAACATAAAATAGGTCACTTTAAACTGGGTTGAATTTTCAAATGTGGAACCTAGCTAGCTTAGCCGCTATATCTGCTAGCCGCAATGGGTTTCATTCGGCCGTAGTCGGAACAGTATTGTGCTCATTTGACATATGGTCTTAAGTGGGGGTGTTAAGTGGTGCTATGCCTATTGATTACTAATAATAATTGATAAATCTTATTAATAAAATCTAACCATGTGCTAATAAACGTAATAAATGTGTCAAACAGTTTTAGAATGACCTTGACTTTTATCAGAATACTTAGATCAAAAGATAACAATAAAAAAACGATATTTTTGAGTTTAAATGACAATAATTGAACTGGTTTCGCGCCTGTTCATTGTCAGTTTGAAATGATGTGATTGTGACAGCTTAACCATGGCAAAGGGCTGGCGTCAGTGTAAAGTGACAGTGAATGTAACTGAGTCCTCTGCATTAGGCCTGTGCTCCATCTATCTGTGAGGGACTGAACTAGGATGTTTCTGCTGTTTTACACTCAAACTGAGCAGCTCTGTGTAGAGGTGGCGCTCTCTACTGGACACTATTTGCAATGCACAGTGTCATCTGAGCAGTGTTGTAAGGCATGACAGTTAGAATTAGATGAGCAAGTCTTTGGAGGTTATTATTTTATTCACTTTACGTCATTATTTTTTCAACAGAAAGTTCAAATATGAGTCGTTCTGGGTCACATAGGCTGGTAATTGCCTTATTGACATCCAGAGATGACAACTAAGTATTTTTACTCAAGTAGTAGTTTGAGTAGTTTTTGGAGTATCTGAACTTTACTGGAGTATTAACAAATCTGGTGTCTTTTTACTTTGACATTTTTCAAGACATCGCTGTACTTTGTTTTCCCTACATTTAAAAACAGACTGATTACTTTATAAGACCATAAACAGTGTTTTTCCTCTTAAAACCAGTGCAGACCCAACTTTGTAATTAAGTGAATAATTAAGTAACAATTGCCAAAACCATTACATATTATCACATGATGAAAGTTGGAATATTTATCATTAATTCACTGTAAAGACCATTTTACAACACACTACATACCAACTTTGTGCACTGCAAAAAATGCATTTCTAGATTGATTAAAATGTCTTAAAACTTGGTTTCTAATCGTTCGGTTTTACTTGATGGATCTAAATTATTTGACTTGTTTCGCAAATTGACTCAAGCTCAAAATTTTAAGAGTCAGAAATGTCTTTAAAAAATGTAAATTCTGACTTCTACGCTTTAACTGAGGCTAGATATAAAATTGATCATTGTGAGCGTACTTTTACTTTTTGTTTAGGTAATTTACACAGGGTTTACTTTTGTACTTCTACTCAAGTTTAGCTGGACTTTGACTTTTACCTGAGTCAACTGTACTTTTACTTGAGTAGTGAACTTCAGTACTTTTGTCATCTCTGTTGATCTCCAATGGCTCAAACATGACATGCCAATATTTGATCCCAGTATCGGATCACAGAACCTTTTTTTAATGAAATGCTTTTGTAGTCCTGTCTTGTCCAAAAATGTTACCAGACAATAACTCAGAAAACTAAACATTCTTTAATCTGTGTGTGTTTCCAGGTGATCATTGAAGTGACTGAGATGCTGCACAACGCCAGTCTTCTGATTGACGACATCGAGGACAGTTCAAAGCTGCGTCGAGGCTTTCCCGTGGCCCACAGCATCTACGGCGTCCCCTCCGTCATAAACTCTGCTAACTACGTCTACTTCCTCGGTTTGGAAAAGGTCCTGACTTTAGACCACCCTGAAGCCGTCAAGGTATTCACCAGCCAACTGTTGGAGCTGCACCGAGGACAAGGTTTGGACATTTTCTGGAGGGACACCTACACTTGTCCCACAGAGGAGCAGTATCGAAACATGGTGCTGAAGAAAACGGGTGGCTTTTCGGCTTAGCTGTGGGGCTAATGCAGCTCTTCTCCGAATGGAAACACGATCTTAAACCGCTTCTGGATACGCTGGGTCTGTTTTTCCAGATCCGAGACGATTACGCCAACCTAAGCTCGAAGGAATACAGCGAAAACAAAAGCTTCTGCGAGGATTTGACCGAGGGAAAGTTCTCCTTCCCGACCATCCACGCGATCTGGTCCCGTCCCGAGAGCACGCAGGTCCAAAACATTTTAAGACAGAGGACGGAAAACATGGATATAAAGAAGTACTGTGTGGATTATTTGGAGAAAGTGGGTTCGTTTGAGTACACGAGGAAAACTCTGTGGGAATTGGAAGCAGAGTCATACAGGCTGATTAAGGAGTTTGGAGGAAACCCACAGCTGGAGAGTTTAGTCAAACATCTCAGTCAGATGCACCACGAGGCCAGTGCAGCAGGGGGCAGCACCCAGCAGCAAAAACACTGACTATGATATGCATTTAAGTTCACTATCTGTTACAGAGACTAGGCATTGTCACACTCCTCAAACAGCACTGTTGTAACACAAGGGATCCTAGCTGTGTGGAATTAACTCTTTTAAAATGGCTCCATTCACAAAACTGCTCCACATAAAACTAAATATATATATTTAGTCCATTTTGGTTCTTCTTATTGTCATTTAACATTGTTTTAGAAGCCTTACTAAAGACTAAATAAATAAAATAAACTCACTAACATGCATATAAATGAACATACTGTATATCATGAATCTATCACTTCTATTAATGAAGTCCATCATGTTCTGTTTGATACTTCTTTTGGTTTGTTTTACAAAAAATAAAGATTGTTTTTACTTTGACATGTTCAGTTTTTCACTGAAAACAAAGAATGAAGTAACTAATTTATAACGTCACCTCAGTTAGCCTTCAAAAACATGAAAAGACTCATCACAAACAATAAAAGTAGAAAGTTAAAACAATATTTACAAGCAGCCTCAAGAGACTCTCGTGTAGGTATTTTCTTGTCAATTTTACAGCCCTTTAAGCCCATTAGACATGGATTTTTATGATTTATTTAGTACAATGAAAATGTGTACATTACAAAAGCATGTTTTGTTTAAAAGTATTTATTTAGTCAAGAGGTCAGTATGAATCACGTTTTTGATCATGCTTGTAACTACAAATATAACATTTATACGTATAATTGTTACCAAAAAACAAAAAATCCAGTGGAGCTTACAATCTAGCATATATCCATTTAATTATATAAATAATATTGTCTTAATAAAACGTAAACTAAAATGATTTTTTTCTGGTTTCTAAAGGAGTAAAGTACTAATGAAGTAATTACTAAGCCAGAATTGTTTTGAATAAACAATAAACTGGGCAATTTATCGAAAAATCAAGATATTGAAATTCAGTAATGTCAGTTTATCAATTACATTACTGTGTCTTTTTTAACTGATCGTTTCACAGACGATGGTAAAAATGTGGTTTACTTAAACTAGCAGAAGTCAGACTTTGGAAGAAGAAATTGTATTGTTTTGTGTGGGTAATGAGGCATAGTTAATGTTCATGAATAAAACAAGAAAATGTATTTGCAAATTGAGATAATCAAGATGAGAATACTGTATATGTTTTAGTTTTCATCAAATTGCCCAGTCACTATGAATGAAGTCTTCATTCATGCTTTTAAGGTTAATCAAACAGCAGTTATTCAAAGTGTTACTAAAATGTATTAGTCTCTTAATCCATTTACAAATGAGGCGTTGTTTAGTCTTTTGAAATGAAACTGCACTTACACTTGAAGGCTTTATAAAACATTTTAAGTCTAAAAATAGTCGTACAAAGCCTGCAGCTCAGAGTTGTGATTCTATAGAAGTTTCCATGGAGTTTTCACACCTGCCGAGTTTGCTGTGAAAACTCTGGAGTTATTATAATCTGCACACACAAGAATAATAAGAGTCTGACTTGCAACACGATTGAACATTTTGGAATTGATTAGTTTCATAGAAGCTGCACCTGTGCTCGTCAAAACAGTTCACACGACTGCAGATACATATGTGACTTTGAAAAGGGCTGCAACAAGTTACATGATTAATCACAACTAATCATTATTCCCATAATCGTCAGCTGAGTTAGTCATTGAATAGTTGTTTATTTAACTATACACAAGCTCCAAAGCCTGTTAAAGATAAGATAAGATATCCTTTATTTGTCCCACAATGGGGAAATTCCAGTGTTGCAACGCACATTTTAAGAGCAGCAGGGAAAATAGAAACATGCAATCAAACAAGATAATAGAAATAAAATAGACTTAAAATATGTATAAAGATACACTAGTTAAAAGACTCTTATTTACAATAATTTTTGCTATGGCACAGTGCAGGATATGACAGGATAAATAGATAAAGTGGCATCAGTATATAGTATATAATATTATTATGTACACATATAAAGGTGTACTGTGTAACTTTTGACTAAAAAACAAAAGCATTTTGACATTTAGTTATTATTGATGCATTAAATTAAAAAAAAGTGTCTTTCTTTTCTTTGAACAGAAGATGTTGCTTTTAGGGATGCACCAATCCAGCTTTTTCAATTCCGATACCGATTCCAAAACTTTGGCTTTAAGTATCTACCCGATATTAACCTATACCAATGTAAGGCCTGAAACTGTTTGTTATATAAACATAAGACTTTTTGTCACTTAGTGTTATGTAACTATTGGTTATAGTGCAAGCCAAAACTTAACAACTTACTCTGAATAAAATGTACAATAATATGGTATATTCTGGATCAACATCCGCCAATAAATTTGTCTCATTATTTCCATTTAAAGGCACAACTATGACATCGGCTGAACCGATATCCATCAAAATGTCCTGGATCGGCACAGATAGCTGATCCCAGGATTATATCGGGTGCATCCCTAGTTGCTTTAGTTTAAATTATCAACATTATCGCATAACAATCAATTATTACTATTAATAACATTCCAAAGTGTGGTTTCAACTAGTGAAGCTCGAACCAATCCTGAGATTCTTGGAATTTAACTGGATTGTGTTTCAGTCCAACCACGATGTCTGTCCAGCCGTATCATGGTTGACCTTTGTTTGGACATCACAAGACTCACTTACAGACTTGTGATGTTGATCCAGAAGATCTTTTAATGTTTGACATTTTAGTCTCACAAAGATGTTAAGTTGTCACTTGTACAATAAATAAAAGTTACATAGTACAATGTTTTTCCTACACTAGTATCTGTTCATATTTAGGGTATCTGTAAATACACCTCATGCCAAAGTTACACAGTTCACCTTTATGTGCTGAGAAAACATGTTTAAGAATCACGTAAAATGTAATTTCTTCATATTTTTAATGGCAAAAAGTCACCTTGCTGCAAACAATTCATGAATCAAAAAGTTTTCATTTGATAAGCGAAGTTATATGCCAAAAGAAAGACTTTTTGTACAAGAAAATAACTATAACCATAAAGTAAAAATACATTTTAGGTCGCCATGGCAATGAATTAAGAAACAATATCTTGATGAACTGGCAGATAATTTTATTGACAAACAAATCTGCCCAAACAACTTTGTAAATACTGAGATAGTCTTAACTCCCCTAATCTTCATTTGTTTAGTAATGGTCAAATTTCCAAAAAAAAAAAAAAAAAATCCCATATCAGATAATATAAAAAAACAACTACTTAATTAAATGAAGAAAATATTAGTTGCAGCTCTATTTTTAATGTGTGGCCTTAAATGTTCCACAATATGACATTAAACATTTATTTCTCCAATGAGAAAATGCTGCTCAGTTATAGTTCAGATAGTCAAGCTCTTTTTGCAACAGATCCAGACAAAACTTTTCTTCCGATATTACATGATGTGTCTTTAATATCACTGTAGAGAAACCCCAGAGTCCTTTTCTCACACTTGTTTGTCTGGACTGATTATAATGTTTGTGTTTGTAGCACTGAAAACCCTGAACATTCCTGGACACTTTTACAGATCTGAGCTACACTTGAACTGAACACGGACTCCTGATGTTGCCTTTATCTACTGTGGACTTTTAACACTTTTTCTACTTTTATATGAAGCACAAAAAATAAACTTTCAGCTTTGCTCAGAAAGCTGATTTGGTTTAAACTGGAGAATGTTGCATCTCGGGGCTGGTGTTTGGTGGAGATGTGTGACTTCTTTAGTTCAACTAAGATCTTTTTGTTTGTTTGAGTTGGTGCAGTGAGAATAGGGATGGGCAGTAAAGGCATTTTCTTGAGCTGGATCACAATGTTGACATTACAGTATTTTGCACATGTCGTATGTTGCTGTAAGAATAAAGTTCTGAAAGTTCACTCCTCCTGTAATCCAGCTGCCACTCACACACACTTACGCAGACTCTTACACACTCACCCAGACTTCTAAGACAGGTTAAATGAGGACCTCAAGCACAACGGTCCCATATGGTAACCTTACTTTTCTGAAGGAAATTACGTCACCAAACCAGTCTAATTTTTTTTTTTCTTGAACATTGAAGAACATTGTGTTTGTTTGTTTTGGGGTTTTTTGTTTTTGTTTTTTGTTTTCTATGCTTTTGGCGATTTATGGAGCCAAACAAGTCATGTAGTACCACACACACGCACACACCAGATAACAGCAAGATTTATTTATTTTTCCTCCAAATCACAGGAAATTTAGTCTTGTCTACTGTTTATCTACTTATTTAATGCTTGGGTTAACTGTAACTCAGTGAATGATTATTATTAATATTTAAACATAATCATTCTGCAATACCAAGTATGACCATGTGGGGACCTGGTGACACACACACTGTAGTCAATGAAATCATAGTCCACCAATTTTCTATTTGTCAACTAATAATTTTAAGCTTCAGAGTGTTGGCCACACCCTCTTTTTAGTTGATTAGATTTTGTAGTCAACTACAGCCCTAATTCTGTTCAATGAATTCTTACAGATTTTGTTGGATCACTTTAAACTTTGAACAAGAGCATCGTAAACGCAAACTCTAAAGTTTCTGCAGAGGCCAAAAGTGGAATAAAGTTACAAAATGATGTGAGGAGGGCAAGCAGACTTTGCAACTTTAACCTATGCCGCCTGAAATGATAAGTACAAGTATTATAAAAGCCAATTGTGTCATTTCTTTTAAATTAGGATAAAAAACGTGCTTGTAGTGATGCTTCTGAATTGTTTGTGGGGGGCTTTTTGTTTTTGAAAATGTGATGTTTTGGGGTGTAAAGTGCGATTGGGGAGATGCTTAATCATTAAACTGCCACAGTGCCAATCCTGCTGGAGAAACTCTTTGTTATGTAATAAGTCGGGGAAATGCAAAGTAGCTTCCATGCTCCGCTGAGTGCTTTGTTCTCTCGGGTTATTCACCTTTTCTTTCCCAAACCGACTGCGTGACTCATTTTTTCACGTTATATAAGTTTGCATTGTAATTTCCATATGTTAAATAAATAAATGTATAATTTAAAAGCATTGACTTGTTGTTTTTGCAGCTCTGAGATTGAGAGAGAAGAAATCAATCGCAGACGACTAGCACCATCTACTGAGCAAACAAGTGTAGTTGAAATGATGGCTTCATTACCACAGCTGGACCATTTTTATCCACAAAAGCTTCCACCATTTTATATGGATTTTGTGAAGAGACTCTTATAAATTTGAAACTGCAAAAGGAAAGAAACAGAAGTTCTTTTCTAAAGCATTATTGGGATGAGACAGGGAGTGTCTGCAGCTATGAGTTTTAGAGGTGAACATTATCATATTGTGAAAAATTTCAAAAAAATTTGAACTGATTTTCGACTCATTGTGAGGGAGGTGATCTCAGCTTGTGGCTAAACTTTACAATTTATGTGTGATTGCTTTAAAGCAGGAGCCAATTATTTTTCCCCGAGGGTCCTATTCGAATGCAGACTAGTGGCTAAGGTCAAGCTGCGAGCATTGGTGGACGAAAGTTTCATTATTGCAAGAACTTTTAAAAAAATACATAAGCTATTTCATCAATTATCATGTCAGTTTATTGTGTAGTTTTTAAGAACACAAGTGCAAACTCCATAGCCATATCAATCAAATAAAAGCATTATAAAGAGTAACGTCAAAAGCATGCAGAAGCCTGATTTAAACAGGCTGTAGGTCTGCTCTAAAGCCTTGGACAAGAGTGACCTAAACACTAACTGTTGAGGCTCCACAGACAGAGGCTAAAACATTGAGGAATTTACAGCAATGATTCGAGTGGCAAAAATATTATGAAAGCAAAAAGTATTAATATGGCTTATGTCCAAAACATCAGCATCTCAAATGTTCTCTTTTATATTGGGGGTGAGATTTTAGGCCATGAGGTTTTTCTGTGGAGTCTAGAAACTATTAGCATTAGTAAATCGGTTAAAGTGAATAAAAACATGAATAAATACATCAGTTTTAGGACCCAAGGAGTCTTGTCCATAGGACCATGGTGCTCACTCTCACTTTAACAATCAAGATGCTCAGCAATAATCTAATAATTTTGCCTCTGTCATGATGGATTTTTGTTTACAGGATATTTTTGTGATCTCACTTTAGTGTCAGATTGAGATAGATACTGTATCTACATTTGAAAAAAAGATATTTATTTTTTTTTGGACATCTTTTTTTTTTCACATGATTGTAAAGTTGCATTTGCTGCTCATGTTCAATAGGGAAGGAACATGAAACTGTGAAGACTCAGAGGAAGTATGAAATATAACTATTCATTGTGTTTTTCATAATCATGCTTATCACTAATTTACAAAATATCTTTTTTATAAAGTGGCGTAATTAAATCAAAATGTTAAAAAGATGACTTGTTATACTCATCCATATATATTAAAGAAAACTTTTTTTGATCAGGTCAGTTACAATATAGTTTAACTAATATTTAGCCAAATTTATTCAATATATATTTGTTTAAAGGTGCACTCATTAACTTTCTAGAGGTGAAAACACACTACACAATTCGCTTGAATTAGAAAGTTTGGGGCATTCTGAATGGGTCTAAATACATTTTATGACAAAATGTGAAAAAGTACAGCTACTCTAACCTGTTTTCCATAGAAACAAACATGAGCGAGCCCTAATCCAGGGCAGATTACAGTTCATTTTGTTGGCATGTAAACTAGCCCAAAGTAAAGATGCAGATTTTTATGATTTATATAGTGCAACAAAGACATCTAAATGACGAAAATATGCTTGTTTTCAAGTCTAGTTTTGGCCAAAAAGTTACACAGTGAACTTTTAATGAATCTATAAATAATCATGTTTTGCTTGTGACCCAAAGCAGCGTAGTGCATCTTTAAAAATGCAGACAGTCCATTTGTAATCCACCAGATAGGTCTATAATAATCCTGCTTTCATTGTGTCATCTTACTTTATAATGCAAAGTCTGTGCATCAAAGATGGATTTAGTTCAACTTTAACAGACACTGGGCTGGAGCTGGTTTCAAGTGGAGCAAGCTCTTGTTCTGTCGATTGTACCAAAACAAAAAATAAGACATTTTCAACAAAATCAGTTAAAAGTTGTAACACTTTGGACAAAAAAATAAAAGCTAATGTTTTTGTAATTTAGATGCCTTGTTGCACTAAGTAAGGAATAAAACGTGTGTTTACTTTGAGCAGGCTTGTATTGCCACCTTACTTAGGCCATGATTTAGCCTGATGGAGAGCTTCTTCCTCTATTTTTTCACATCAGGGCACAAAAAGTATACCCATTAACTTTCTATGTCTATTGTGTAACTGTGTAGTTGAATTTTCACCTCTAAAAAGTTACGGTACAATATGTCACTTTAGCATCTCAGTCTGCGGTGGACATATGGTAATTATTGCTTTAACAGTAGAAACATTAGAAATATCAAGATTATTCACATTATCATTAGAATTAATTCAGGTCAAAGTAGAAGAATTATCATTTATGTCAGTCACAAAAACACAGTTTTTTTGTTCAATACAATTCTTTAGTTTCACAATAATCCTACACAAAATGTTCAAGTTAGATGGATGCATAAGGTGAAAGTATGACCAAGTGTGTGACCAAGACCTGCACAGACCACTTACCTCAAACCTAATTCATCACCAACAACACTAAATATTTCATTTTTGTGGCTAAAGGCTTGTAGCTGATGCAAACAGTGATCCCACTGTTTTTACCCATAAGCCTTTGCAGCTCTCACTCTACACAGCGTGAACAAACCCACCACACTGATGTAACCTGTAGTGTCTTCAAGGTTTTTGTCGAAATCATACTTTGCCTGATTTGGATTAAACAGGTAAACTGTCAGCATGACCAAGTGACCACAAAGTCTCTTCAGCTTTCTTTTATGAACATCAAGAGTTCTACTGTGGCTTAAATATTGCTGTGTTAAATATGTTACACTATAGAACAG
Source organism: Mugilogobius chulae (assembly GCA_038363315.1). Lineage (NCBI taxonomy): Eukaryota > Metazoa > Chordata > Actinopteri > Gobiiformes > Gobiidae > Mugilogobius > Mugilogobius chulae. The sequence goes on along the minus strand of CM076407.1, from coordinate 30,836,504 downwards.
CAATTTTATAGTAATGTTATACATGTAAATAATATTTAACATAGAGGGCAGTAATGTCCTAAAGTAACTAACTTTTTAGTTGTACATATATAAACTTTCTGTTTATGATAAATGCAGCAGTTTGTGGACAAAATGAGACCATATACTGAATTGAATCATAAAGAATTGTATTTCAACCTGGAGAGACTCAAACAGACAAGCAATTATGAGAAAACTTTATTGAGATATAAGGTTTGGCGCGCGGACCCTGGCGGAGACCTCAGTGCTGATCGGCGAATTGGAGTGGATGTGCAGATAGGAGAGGTCTTCCCCCGGGCCTGCAACCTGGTGGTGGTCGAAGAACTGGAGAGGGACGGACTTCTTGGCTGGAGCGGGAGGAGATGGGGTGGAGGTGGGGCGTGCCGAGCTGAGTAGAAGGAGCGCAGCTGCAGGAGAGGGATTTAAATAGACCGGCTGGGCTTGATTAGCTGCGAGGCGGGAGCTGAAGGAGGAGCCTGCAGCGGCGAGGAAGAGGGGAGCTGACGATGAGATGAGACGATGAAGCTGCAGGTCAGTCTCCCAGGTTGAACATCCGCTTAAGCTCCATTTCAACCTGGAGAGACTCAAACAGACAAAGCAAATTATGAGAAAACTTTATTGAGATATAAGGTTTGGCGCGCGGACCCTGGCGGAGACCTCAGTGCTGATCGGCGAATTGGAGTGGATGTGCAGATAGGAGAGGTCTTCCCCCCAAAAAGGGGAGGCCAGGGTCGGGGCCAAGGTAGTGAGACTAAAAATGTGACAACTCCATAGGTGACGCGATGGCGGAGATGTGAATTACTATGATACGGTAAAGGAATGAGCATTAGCGAACATTTCAAATGATTTGCGATGATTGATCATTATGATGAGCCGTCCTAATGTGTTGGAATCGAGCAGATTCGGGATGCGTGCTATGAGAGGAAGGATGAAATGAAATGGCATGATGGATCGAGGCAGGAAACTAAGAAAGATGGTAGTTTCCAGCAAGGCTGCCAGCAATTTGGCTGATCAGATTAAAGGACTGCGGTGAGCCGGACATGGGCGGCTGATGCGACCGATGACGTGAGCCGGACATGGCGGCTGATGCGACCGATGACGTGAGCCGGACATGGGCGGCTGGTGCGACCGATGACGTGAGCCGGACATGGGCGGCTGATGCGACCGATGACGTGAGCCGGACATGGGCGGCTGATGCGACCGATGACGTGAGCCGGACATGGGCGGCTGAAGCGACCGATGACGTGAGCCGGACATGGGCGGCTGATGAGACCGATGACGTGAGCCGGACATGGGCGGCTGATGGGATGCGCCGGACGTAGGTGACTGAAGAGAAGCCTGTGTTGACTGGAAAGGACTGCAAAGAGGAGAAGGGTGAATGAGATGCAGGGCAGACATGAGCTGGACATGGGCGGCTGATGCGACCGAAGTGGTGAGCAGAACGTGAGCGGCTGATACGATGAGCCTGACTTGGGCGACTGAGAGAAGCCTGTGTTGACTGGAAGGACTGCAAAGAGGAGAAGGGTGAATGAGATGAATGGCAGACATGAGCTGGACAAGGGCGGCTGATGTGACTGATGCGGTGAGCTGGACATGGGCAGCTAATGCGATGAGCCGGACGTGGGCGGCTAGCAAGACTGATGCAGTAAGTCGGACATGTACGGTTGATGCGGTGAGCCCGGAAGTGGGCCGTTTATGCTGAGAGCTGGACATGGGTGGCTGATGCAACCAATGCGTGCGGCGGACATGAGCGGCTGATGTGACCGATGCGTGAGCCGGACATGGCGGCTGATGCGACCGAAACTGATGCGGTAAGTCAGACATGTACGATTGATGCGATTTGCCAGACATTGCGGTTAATGAGACTGATGCAATGAGCTGAACACAGGCGACTGATGAGATATCAGCATAGCGGATGACAACAGCGAAGAGGAATCGAAAGTGCAGCAAAGGAGGCAGCATCAAAACCTAAAACTGCGTACGAGTGAGACCACCACCAGTAACTGCATGAGACATACGGAGAGTAGAGGAGCGATGGACAGTCAAGATGGAAGGAAGATGTATTGGGCAGATGTATGGAGAAAGAGCTGAGGAGGACCAGGATTCAAGTCGCTTGAGGGCAGGTTGCCATAAGACAGGCTATGAGAATGAGATCATAAATGCCTGCCAGGTAATGGGACACATTGAGAACGTGGTAGAGCAAGAGGAGGAGAGGCCTTGATGACGATCTTGACGACGAGTTATTTTGAACACACATGCGATGCGTTTCTACAGATGGCCCCCACACTCATGGACAGCGTCAATGGGAATAATTTCATGTAGCGTAGATGCTTTGGACAAGGAAAAGTCTGTCCTGAAACCCCCCCCCCAAAATTTAAGAGGGTGTGGCATCAGGGAGGGAGGGTCCAGAGTGACAGGTGAGGATGAACGGAAAGAGGGCGTTGAACAGGGGTGGGCAACCAGTCGATCGCGATCTACCAGTAGCTCGCGACGTCAAAACTGGTAGATCTCGTAGACCTGCCCGTCACAACTTTTATTTACACAAAGAACAACTTGCAGCACACACACGGGAGACAGCGCAATACACGTGAGCTCTACCGCGAGCCACAGTGATAATCTAGAGGTTGTGTTTTTGCGGCCAATCTGTCTTCAAAACAGCGGCACACGCACCGCGCACCCCGGAGACAGCAACCAGCGGCACACGGCACCCGGAGACAGCAACCGCCGGCACACGGCACCGGAGACAGCAACCGCGCACACAGGCACCGGAGACAGCAACCGCGGCACAGCAACCGCGGCACACGCACAGCAACCGCGGCACACGGCACCGGAGACAGCCAACCGCGGCACACGCACCGGGCAGCACGGCGGCACACGGCAGGAGACAGCAACACAGCTACCGCGAAGCGCGCTTCATCGTTGCCGCTCCCACACACGATAGCGCTCGTGTACGCGCAAGGGAGTACACGAGGAGAAAGGCAAGGGAAAGGGGGAAAACAGAAGGGAGAGAGAGAGAGAGAGCAGGAGGAGCTCCTCTGCGATGCGCGTCTGACCCGCCGCCGCTCGCAAACACGCGATATAGGCCTATACTCGAGGGAGAAAAAGAAAAGGAGAGGGAGAGTAAAAGGATGAGAGAGCACAGGAGCCAGGTGAGGAGTGTCGTAGTCCTACCTGCTTACTCTGTTCATCCTTCACAAAGTATCCGTGTTGTCCTTGTAATGTTAATCCAAACTTCTGAGATAAACAGAACTGAGGTGAAGTTGGACAAGCCCCTCCCCTCTGCGCGTTACCATGGAGCTACTGTCTATCTTCAAAATACAGGCTATTAGACTACAATATAAAATAGCTGTAGAACTTAAAAAGCTTTAATTAAAAAACAAAATAACTAAAAAAAAAAACTATACTTTTGTGCAAATGACTCATGTATACTAGTGATGTTAAAACAGACAGTAATTGTAAAATAGGCTTAGTGAAACATCATGTTCCCTTACCATTTGCTACTATATATTCAATTTAATAAACAATTTTAATTTGTAAATACATACTTTTTTTTTGGTTAAAATAATAGGGCAGACCATTATTAATAAAATATGCATATCAGCGATCGCGATAATGCAAATCTACAGGTAGATCTCCGAGCCTTGCCGACTTAAAAAGTAGATCTCGGGATGAAAAAGGTTGCCCACCCCTGGCGTTGAACTTATGCTTCGCAGACGCGGGAGGTGACAGGTGGGAAGGACATCAAGTGAGTGTTGGGAGTGAATCAGAAATGAGCACGGATATGAAATGCAAAAAGATAAAGGAGAAGACTTGCGCGGCAGTGATCTAGATGTGACAATTCTAGTTGGGATGATGGCAGATGCGGTTGTCGTGCAAAAGAAAGGAGATGTAGACTATGTTACGTGAGAAGACGTGGGTTACTTTTGATAAATGAAAGACGAACTCCCAGAACAAGGCCATGCAATTAAGGAGTATGAAGATGTGGCTGCGAAATGGTTCATCACGACCGAGAAATGAGGGAGAGGCCATTGGTAGGGGCGGTTGACTATGATGAAAATAGATGGCGACGAACTTTGCAGAATAACTGAATCACAATATTCGAACGATTATAAGCTAAAAAAGCGCGGAGCATTAGCGCTTCGTAAATGCAGAGTGCGAAAGATAAAAGAAATGTGCGAGTGAACTTACGAAATCGACTGTTGTAAATGTATTTTACGGTTGTAAAGAAGCAGTCTGGGACCCCCTTTTACAACTCGGGGAACATCCGAAGCTCACAAACTCACTTTAGGAGTCACGGTTAAGAATCACGATTACTCGATTACACAGGCTGTAAACGATTACAGCAATGATCATGATTGATATTGAAGGTTATTAAACCTAGTCGCTGGAGTGCTCGTCAATCTGAATGAGAATAACCGAATGTGATTGAAATTCTTGTTTGAGTGTTTGTCTCGTTTTCAACGGAGAAAGTAACAGCACATCATAGTGATTAACCTTCAGAGGAGATTGCCATATAAGGTAAAGCTTGACTAGGCCTATGTCATTGGGTGCGACCGTTTGTGAACTCTTTTAGCCGTGTTTTCTGCTAAGTGGAAAGATGGTAATTGCTGAATAGACCAAATGTGAATATGAGGCGTGAGGTGCGTTGACGAAAGTGAACCTTGAGAAGAGAAATGACTGTTTGAATGTACGACAATGGAGAAAATTTGAACTTGCCTTTATTGTAATCATCACCAACTGCGCAGCTGGACTTCAATCAAAATCAGAAAGAGGAGGGGCATGCGTTGCGGGAGGAGCGAGCCCCGGGATGTGTTCGGAGGGCGACTCGACAGAGCGATGGAGGGCCGAGACAGGAGCAGGGGAGGAGCCGAAGCAGCAGCTGCGGGGAGAGCAGAGGCGAGGGCGGACCGGGCGCGCCGTGCGCCCAGGAGGAGCGATTGGATGACGTGGACTGCTGGAAGAACGGCGGACCGTCGCGTCCGTGCCTCGATCCCGGGCGGACGGCCGGAGGAGGAGACCCGGGCCGTGGAGGAGAGGAGCCACGGCGAGGGAGAAGCGCCGCGAGCCGCGCCAGGCTCGGGGAGGCAGGCTGGGAAACAGACAGCGCGGTGCGCGCTCCGCGGAGCAGCGCAGAGCCGCCGGAGAACAGAACAGGGACTGGATCCGGACCTCGTCGGAGTTGGAATTGGAAAGTTCGTAGCAGCAGAACGAACGACATGCGTGCCGAGCTGAAGTAGAAGGAGCGCAGCTGCAGGAGAGGGATTTAAATAGACCGGCTGGGCTTGATTAGCTGCGAGGCGGGAGCTGAAGGAGGAGCCTGCAGCGGCGAGGAAGAGGGGACGATGACGATGAGATGAGACGATGAAGCTGCAGGTCAGTCTCCAGGTTGAACATCCGCTTAAGCTCCATTTCTCATCAGGAGCTGAATAGCTCTCTGATTGGCTGAGTTGGGTGATCCCCTCCACTTTCACTTTATTGTTTGTAAAAAGAAGTTTATAGGCCATAGTAGTGTTGATATTAACCTTGTGTGGAAGGATTATGTCAGATTTAACCCTAAATAAACACTAAATTGTGTTTGTATCGTAAAAATCAGCCGAAAATGCATTTGCTGCTGTAGAAGAAATTTTGAGGTGTTGTACCCAATTTTGACCGTTTTAATGACATTATTAACCACACTTCTGAATTTTAGGGAACAAAATATCTATTTCTAGATGTAGATGAGACATTGTGAGCCAATGTTTACCCGAGAATAGTAACTTCACATTATGTGTCTTTAAAGGTACACTGTGTAACTTTCTGGAGGTTAAAAGGCAACTTTACAGTTCAGTACAAATAGGAAGATAAAGTCATTCTTTAGAACATTCTTATTGGGGATATACAAGTTTTCTGCTATATTGTAAAAAGATATAGCTTAAAGAAGCTGCTTTTCTATAGAAAAAAAGAAAAGGAGGCGGCACGGTGGCAGAGCAGATAGCGCTCTATAGCCTCACAGCAAGAAGGTCGCGGGTACGACTCCCGCATGGGCCGGGCCTTTCTGTGTGGAGTTTGCATGTTTCTCCCCGTGTCTGAGTGAGTTTCCTCCGGGCACTCCGGTTTCCCCCACCAACCAGTAACATGCATGTTAGGGAATATCCTCCAGCTATGGTAGTCCTGACCGAGCCTAGCAAGAACATCTGGAGATGGGTCCCCGATTACCATACCTTACCTCCTCTTGATCTAATAAAGTTAGTTTTGTGCACATGCAAGCTTGCTCAGAGTGAAGTCACATATTTTTATAATTTATTTATGTGTATCACAAAGACATCTAAACTAGAAAAACATGCTTATTGAAGTTTATTTTTTGGTCAAAAAGTCAAACGGTGGACCTTTAACTTTCTATCTGTGCTCTAAAGCAAAGAGCTGTTCTGAAACTGAGCGTTGCAACCCTAAAATTTCTGCATTGTGTGTATAAGTATATCTTATCTAATGTAAATCATCACTTTGAAAATATGTGAAGGTTTGTCATCACTGTGCAGTTATTAGAAAAATCCGACTCAGGCCTCGTGACATGACATGTTTCTGAACACTGAGATATATTTGCTTTGCCTAAAACATTAACACATGGTGCTTGTCTCCATGGAGACAAGAACCGCCGTCAGTAAAGTTCCACAGAGCATCTTTAAACTCAGTAAAATCATCTCATCCTTATGACAGCGTTTAGGAAGTGTGTAACGTATTTAATATAACCATATCTAATAAGCACAGATGTAACCACTGCCTCTGCGCTTCTTTGTTGGAAAAACCTTGACTCGAAATTCGTACTCTCCGTTGCCATGGACGCAGGAATGTTTTACTCTGAGTGTTGTCTCAAGTACGAGCCACCTATTGTTGAAATCCATCTCTTCCTCTGGTAACACTGCGGAGCGCTGTTGGTAAACTCAGGTCGAAAGAAGTGTAACTTTGATATAAAAGAAGGAAGAAAGATGCTTCACAAGAAAGATGTTGTGTTTGTAGGTGTTTTTTTTTACATTTTTTTTAAATCCGTTTTAAATACTTTCAGTTGTCTGTGCTATGCTGAAAAGAGATAACAACTGTATTTATAAATGAATTAATTGTTTGTTATAGTTGTCCTCTCATCATTTACTCAAAGTTGTATTTGAATAAGGCTTGGGAAGCAATACCATGGGAATAATGGCAAATCCGCTATGTTTCTTGTCAGGTTTGCAGAACATCCAAAACATTAAAAAAAAAAAAAAAAAAGTGAACAAAACAGCAGTGGAGCAACCCAAAAAAGCTGGGTCAGTACTGGTAATTTTAACAATCTTTNGATCAACATCCGCCAATAAATTTGTCTCATTTCCATTTAAAGGCACAACTATGACATCGGCTGAACCGATATCCATCAAAATGTCCTGGATCGGCACAGATAGCTGATCCCAGGATTATATCGGGTGCATCCCTAGTTGCTTTAGTTTAAATTATCAACATTATCGCATAACAATCAATTATTACTATTAATAACGTTCCAAAGTGTGGTTTCAACTAGTGAAGCTCGAATCAATCCTGAGATTCTTGGAATTTAACTGGATTGTGTTTCAGTCCAACCACGATGTCTGTCCAGCCGTATCATGGTTGACCTTTGTTTGGACATCACAAGACTCACTTACAGACTTGTGATGTTGATCCAGAAGATCTTTTATTGTTTGACATTTTAGTCTCACAAAGAGTTAAGTTGTCACTTGTACAATAAATAAAAGTTACATATTACAGTGTTTTTCCTACACTAGTATCTGTTCATATTTAGGGTATCTGTAAATACACCTCATGCCAAAGTTACACAGTTCACCTTTATGTGCTGAGAAAACATGTTTAAAGGAGCATGGCGTAAGTTGCAAAGGTTTTGAACAAGGGCGCCATCTTTGGCGTTTTGTGGCACTGCACCCTCCCTACTATCAGCAGCTGAAGACGTATTTTAGGCTTAAAAGATTCTTACTTTCTGCTAAATATTTTCTGACTTAAGAAGACAAAGGTTTTTGTATGAAAAAGTAGATGCTGGCTATTTTATGTTCTTTTTGACTGAATGATCAGTTTTCAAACTCCAAAAGTTACGCAAGAAAAGATTATTGAGAGTTTGAGGAAAAGCTTTGTTTTAGTGTGAGAGAAAACTGTAAACAAGCTTTTTACAGGACTCATTTGTCATAAACTAAATGCTCAATGGCAATTTATTACTCTAATAAAACATAAACCTTACCAAGAAACAGCTAAGCGCTAAGCTACTAAATCTGTGTCTAAATGTGCGATGTACTTGGACAGGCCTGAGAGTCTTACCTTCTAATGAAAATAATCACAGATAAGCGTCTTATTGATCTCCAGCACAATTCCTCTTTCTCAAAAACATGTCCGAGTGCTCCTCGGTCCTGCAGTCGGCTTCATGCCGGTGCCGTTACGGTGGGCTAGTTGTTTTGAATTCTTTCGTGTGTTACGGGGGTTCGGAAGCTAGGTGGCAGTATTTACCAGTGATTATTTAATTTATTTTTCATTAAACAGCCTTTACAACAGCCGTCCATTGTATAAAACCGAGACCTTTTGCTAAATAAATAGAAATAATGACGATAATCCAGTGAAGGAGAACTAGCGCGGGAAAATGCGACCAGCGCCACTCACATTTATGAGCCTTGTCATTGCCCACTTCGTACCGGTGTTTCAGTTCTCAGTGGGATCATGTCACGATGTGATTTGTAAATAGATTTGTGCGCCCTCATCAGGCCACATTACGCACATGCACCGATATACAAACCAAGATGTTCTCCATGTGATTCTGATGTGCGTTTGTCTTTCACAGATTCGACCAGAAGAAGATTAAAGTCCCAGCGCTGTATAATAAAACAAGTTATATGCAGATTCTACACAATAAACGTTTTTAAGACTTTGGCATTTTTAGTTAGTCTCGGCACAAGTTACACACGTTAAATGCAAAAAAAATAAAATGTCTATGCGGGGCTCGAACCGCCTCTCCAAAACACTTAAAACTACATGCCAATGCTTTAACCACTGAGCCATCAAATCTACACTGTGTTTTGACTAGCACTTGTATTTGTCACGGACTTCACCAGTCACTCTCACATTGTGACATGTGTCGTGTTAACTTGTGACATAAAACAACTGATCAAACTGGACAACTGCGCTGTTATAGTGCGCCGTTATTACAACCTTTCACTGGTAATCTGAACAGGCCTCGTGTGCGCGCATGTGAACGCTGCAATCAATGCGAGTTTAAAGAGTTAGAACAAAAAGTTCACATTGACAAATACAACTAACTGTTCTGACGTGACCAGTAGTGCGCACACCTGACCACAAAGTGGCGCTGTGAAGTAATTCACCAGGCACCTTTTGTGACTAATTTTTGAAGTGAGCACTAGCAAAATTACTTAGACATGGTTTAGTTTTACTGCAAAACTCATATTGCTTAATCCGAAACATTTGTTACAGTTGGAACAATCGCTACTTGAATCAACAGCACGTCAGCGCCACTTTGTGGCCAGGTGTGCGCACTACTGGTCACGTCAGAACAGTTAGTTGTATTTGTCAATGTGAACTTTTTGTTCTAACTCTTTAAACTCGCATTGATTGCAGCGTTCACATGCGCGCACATGAGGCCTGTTCAGACTACTAGTGAAAGGTTGTAATAACGGCGCACTATAACAGCGCAGTTGTCCTGTTTGATCAGTTGTTTTATGTCACAAGTTAACACGACACATGTCACAATGTGATATAAGAGTGACTGGTTAAGTCCGTGACAAATACAAGTGCTAGTCAAAACACAGTGTAGATTTGATGGCCCAGTGGTTAAAGCAATGGCATGTAGTTTTAAGTGTTTTTGGAGAGGCGGGTTCGAGCCCCGCACAGACATTTTATTTTTTTGCATTTAACGTGTGTAACTTGTGCCTAGACTAACTAAAAATGCCAAAGTCTTAAAACGTTCATTGTGTAGAATCTGCATATAACTTGTTTTATTATACAGCACTGAGACTTTAATCCTCTTCTGGTCGAATCTGTGAAAGACAAACGCACATCAGAATCACATGGAGAACATCTTGGTTTGTATATAGGTGCATGTGCGTAATGTGGCCTGATGAGGGCGCACAAATCTATTTACAAATCACATCCAGAGTTGCCAAGTCCGCTTCTTTAAAGCGACTTTGGGCTTCTTATTTTGGAAAGTCGCTTGTGAATTTTGACGGTCGCGGGTTGCGGTTTTTTGGGCTTGCTCCTTTGCGACACTTTGGCGTCATAAACAATGTGATTTTATTCGTTTTTTCAGGTTTGATTCACGAAAATTACCCTCTAAAGACAAAAAATATGGAGTTTTTGCATATTTTCATGTTTTAAAATATTTATTAATGATCAAATACTATTTAAAATATGCCAAAAATCATTAACCAACGTTTTGCTGTGACACATAATGTTCAAATAATTGCTTATTTTAACTACTTTTTATTGAGTGCCTGAAGTCGCTTGTTTTGGGCTTTTTTTCAAAGGCCAGGTCGCTTGTTGCTCTCTGAAAATCTGGCAACCCTGATCACATCGTGACATGATCCCACTGAGAACTGAAACACCGGAAGCACACTTCGTACCTTTAGCTTTACTTCTTTTACATTGTTTTATTCGTTTTAAATTTTAAATTAAACACAGACGAAACTAAACTGGTAAACGTAAACCCCCCTTACAGATTAAAACAAAGCAGTTATTTGTAAAGTGAGATTATTGCTATTTTAAAGCCGTAAATGCCCGATTAAGCTAGTTCCGGCTGCTAACTGCTAGCTTAAAACGGCAATAATTAAGTGCGGCGTTTTGGGCTTTCTTTTGGCAAACCTTTGTGAGATACATAAATAAATATCAGTATAAATGAATAATATCAATTGTACACTTACAAATAATGTGCTTAAAAGACGTAATTTCGGCCGGCGCATGCGCAGTTGCTCTAAAAGGTACAAAGTGGGCAGAGGTACGAAGTGGGCAATGACAAGCCTGTCTGCGCTTACAGAGGCAAACTCGGTAAGTTTACAAAACGTCATGGCGCATATCCAGGCAAGTGCCAATGGACGGTAATTTGATATATCGTAATATTGAACATTTTAACTTACGCAATGCACCTTTAAGAATCACGTAAAATGTAATTTCTTCATATTTTTAATGGCAAAAAGTCACCTTGCTGCAAAAAATTAATGAATCAAAAAGTTTTCATTTGATAAGCGAAGTTATATGCCAAAAGAAAGACTTTTTGTACTTCAAACAAGAAAATAACTATATCCATAAAGTAAAAATACATTTTAGGTCGCCATGGCAATGAATTAAGAAACAATATCTTGATGAACTGGCAGATAATTTTATTGACAAACAAAATCTGCCCAAAGAACTTTGTAAATACTGAGATAGTCTTAACTCCCCTAATCTTCATTTGTTTAGTAATGGTCAAATCCCCCCCCCAAAGTTGCAGCTCTATTTTTAATGTGTGGCCTTAAATGTTCCACAATATGACATTAAACATTTATTTCTCCAATGAGAAAATGCTGCTCAGTTATAGTTCAGATAGTCAAGCTCTTTTTGCAACAGATCCAGACAAAACTTTTCTTCCGGATATTACATGAAACCCCAGAGTCCTTTTGTCACACTTGTCTGTCTGTGGACTGATTATAATGTTTGTGTTTGTAGCACTGAAAACCCTGAACATTCCTGGACACTTGTTACAGATCTGAGCTACACTTGAACTGAACACGGACTCCTGATGTTGCCTTTATCTACTGTGGACTTTTAACACTTTTTCTACTTTTATATGAAGCACAAAAAATAAACTTTCAGCTTTGCTCAGAAAGCTGATTTGGTTTAAACTGGAGACTGTTGGATCTCGGGGCTGGTGTTTGGTGGAGATGTGTGACTGTGATTCTTCTTTGGTTCAACTAGAATCTTGTTTCACTTTGTTTGAGTTGGTGCAGTGAGAATAGTGATGGGTAATCAAGGCATTTTCTTGAGCTGGATCACATTGTTGACTTTACCGCATTACAGTATTTTGCACATGTTGTATGTTTCCTATTGACTGTAAGAATAAAGTTCTGAAAGTTCACTCCTCCGGTGATCCATCTGCCACTCACACACACACTCAGACTTCTAAGACAGGTTAAATGAGGACCTCAAGCATAATGGTCCCATATGGTCCCATATGGGAACCTTACTTTTCTGAAGGAAATGACGTCACCAAAACCAGAAAAAAAAGTGAAAATAAAACTCCATTGTTTTTTTTTTGTTTTGGTTTTGTTTTTTTGGTTTTCCATGCTTTTGGATATTTATGGAGACAAACAAATCATGTATCACACACACACCAGATAACGGCAAGATTTTTTTTTTTTTCTACTTGTTTAATGCTTGGGTTAACTGTAACTCAGTGAATGATCATTATTAGTATTTAAAATATAATCATTCAGCAATACCAAGTATGACCATGTGGGGACCTGGTGACACACCCACTTCTAGAACAGGTTGTCTTATGAGGACTGCAGTGCCTCAGAGTGGCCACTAGGTTTTGCATGCACTCACACTAACTCATGTATAGGGTCTTCTGGGAACTTTAGAGAAAAAGTCATGTGACCATTTCCAGGCTGAAACAGCCTATTTAAAAAATGAGGTCCCCACAAGGTTTTAGGTCCCCCACATGTCTGTGTGCAAACAGGCCCCCACATGTCATGACACTCAGAACAGTGCATTATAGGCTCATTGTGTAACATTTGGTGTAGGTCCTGTATTAGGACTTGGCACATTTATTGTAAAGCATATATCCCAATATAAATGTTTAACAATTTGAAAATTAGAATAAGTGATATAATGGCATGTTATATTTGTCTTGGGCTGTAGTCCTTTAGTTGATTTATAAGTCGAAATCTTAGTCCACAAATTTTTTTATTTGTATGTCAACTAAAAATGTTATTTAAATTATAAAAAATAGTTTTGAACAGTAACAAAAAGAAGTGAATTAACTTAAGATTTGGAACCAAATCTTTGCAATAGTCTGCCTTTTTGATATAAACACAGTTTCTTATTTATTTCTATATTTCTGTTTACAATTTTGTTTTTGCATGAACTCCATAACATTTTTATTTTTTCGTGCATATTTTGGGCCTGCTAAATCGTCAGTTTAAAAGACACTTTAGCTTCAGAGCTTTGACCACACCCTCTTTTTTAGTCGATTAATAGATTTTGTAGTCAACTACAGCCCTAATTCAGCTCAAATTTGACAAAAGCAGACATTGAGTGTGAATTCCAACTGTTTTTTTTGGATCACTTTAAACCTTGAACAAGAGCGGCGTAAACACAGACTCTGGAGTCTCTGCAGAGGCCAAAAGTGGAATAAAGTTACAAAATGATGTGAGGAGGGCAAGCAGACTTTGCAACTTTAACCTATGCAGCCTGAAATGATAAGTACAAGTATTATAAAAGCCAATTGTGTCATACCTTTTATACTGGGATAAAAAACGTGCTTGTAGTGATGCCTCTGAATTGTTTGTGGGGGGCTTTTTGTTTTTTGAAAATGTGATGTTTTGGGGTGTAAAGTGCGATTGGGGAGATGCTTAATCATTAAACTGCCACAGTGCCAATCCTGCTGGAGAAACTCTTTGTTATGTAATAAGTCGGGGAAATGCAAAGTAGCTTCCATGCTCCGCTGAGTGCTTTGTTCTCTCGGGTTATTCACCTTTTCTTTCCCAAAGCGACTGCGTGACTCATTTTTTCACGTTATATAAAGTTTGCATTGTAATTTCCATATGTTAAATAAATAAATGTATAATTTAAAAGCATTGACTTGTTGTTTTTGCAGCTCTGAGATTGAGAGAGAAGAAATCAATCGCAGACGACTAGCACCATCTACTGAGCAAACAAGTGTAGTTGAAATGATGGCTTCATTACCACAGCTGGACCATTTTTATCCACAAAAGCTTCCCACCATTTTATATGGATTTTGTGAAGAGACTCTTATAAATTTGAAACTGCAAAGAAAAGAAACAGAAGTTCTTTTCTAAAGCATTATTGGGATGAGACAGGGAGTGTCTGCAGCTATGAGTTTTAGAGGTGAACATTATCATATTGTGAAAAATTTCAAAAAAATTTGAACTGATTTTCGACTCATTGTGAGGGAGGTGATCTCAGCTTGTGGCTAAACTTTACAATTTATGTGTGATTGCTTTAAAGCAGGAGCCAATTATTTTTCCCCGAGGGTCCTATTCGAATGCAGACTAGTGGCTAAGGTCAAGCTGTGATCATTGGTGGACGAAAGTTTCATTATTGCAAGAACTTTTAAAAAAATACATAAGCTATTTCATCAATTATCATGTCAGTTTATTGTGTGTTTTTTAAGAACACAAGTTCAAACTCCGTAGCCATATCAATCAAATAAAAGCATTATAAAGAGTAACGTCAAAAGCATGCAGAAGCCTGATTTAAACAGGCTGTAGGTCTGCTCTAACGCCTTGGACAAGAGTGACCTAAACTCAAACTGTTGAGGCTCCACAGAGGCTAAAACATTTGAGGAATTTACAGCAATGATTCAAGTGGCAATACTATTATGAAAGCAAAAAGTATTAATATGGCTTATGTCCAAAACATCAGCATCTCAAATGTTCTCTTTTATATTGGGGATGAGATTTTAGGCCATGAAGTTTTTTCTGTGGAGTCTAGAAACTATTAGCATTAGTAATGGGTTAAAGGGAATAAAAACATGAATAAATACATCAGTTTTAGGACCCAAGGAGTCTTGTCCATAGGACCATGGTGCTCACTCTCACTTTAACAATCAAGATGCTCAGCAATAATCTAATAATTTTGCCTCTGTCATGATGGATTTTTGTTTACAGGATATTTTTGTGATCTCACTTTAGTGTCAGATTGAGATAGATACTCTATCTACATTTGAAAAAAATATATTTTATTTTTTTTTGGACATCTTTTTTTTTCACATGATTGTAAAGTTGCATTTGCTGCTCATGTTCAATAGGGAAGGAACATGAAACTGTGAAGACTCAGAGGAAGTATGAAATATAACTATTCATTGTGTTTTTCATAATCATGCTTATCACTAATTTACAAAATATCTTTTTATGAAGTGGCGTAATTAAATCAAAATGTTAAAAAGATGACTTGTTATACTCATCCATATATATTAAAGAAAACTTTTTTTGATCAGGTCAGTTACGATATAGTTTAACTAATATTTAGCCAAATTTATTCAATATATATTTGTTTAAAGGTGCACTCATTAACACACTACACAATTCGCTTGAATTAGAAAGTTTGGGGCATTCTGAATGGGTCTAAATACATTTTATGACAAAAATGTGAAAAAGTACAGCTACTCTAACATGTTTTCTATAGAAACAAACATGAGCGAGCCCTCTTCCAGGGCAGATTACAGTCCATTTTGTGGGCATGTAAACTAGCCCAAAGTAAAGATGCAGATTTTTATTATTTATATAGTGCAACAAAGACATCTAAATGACGAAAATATGCTTTTATTCAAGTCTAGTTTTGGCCAAAAAGTTACACAGTGAACTTTTAATGAATCTATAAATAATCATGTTTTGCTTGTGACCCACCAGAAAAGCAGCGTAGTGCATCTTTAAAAATGCAGACAGTCCATTTGTAATCCACCAGATATGTCTATAATAATCCTGCTTTCATTGTGTCATCTTACTTTATAATGCAAAGTCTGTGCATCAAAGATGGATTTAGTTCAACTTTAACAGAGACTCTGCTGGAGCTGGTTTCAAGTGGAGCAAGCTCTTGTTCTGTCGATTGTGCCAAAACAAAAAATGAAACATTTTCAACAAAATCAGTTAAAAGTTGTAACACTTTGGACAAAAAAATAAATGTTAATGTTTTTGTAATTTAGATGCCTTTGTTGCACTAAGTAAGGAATAAAACGTGTGTTTACTTTGAGCAGGCTTGTATTGCCATGATTTAGCCTGGTGGAGAGCTTCTTCCTCTATTTTTTCACATCAGGGCATAAAAAGTATACCCATTAACTTTCTATGTCTATTGTGTAACTGTGTAGTTGAATTTTCACCTCTAAAAAGTTACATTATGTCGCTTTAGCATCTCAGTCTGCGGTGGACATATGGTAATTATTGCTTTAACAGTAGAAACATTAGAAATATCAAGATTATTCACATTATCATTAGAATTAATTCAGGTCAAAGTAGAAGAATTATCATTTATGTCAGTCACAAAAACACAGTTTTTTTTGTTCAATACAATTCTTTAGTTTCACAATAATCCTACACAAAATGTTCAAGTTAGATGGATGCATAAGGTGAAAGACCAAGTGTGTGACCAAGACCTGCACAGACCACTTCCCAATACCTCAAACCTAATTCATCACCAACAACACTAAATATTTCATTTTTGTGGCTAAAGGCTTGTAGCTGATGCAAACAGTGATCCCACTGTTTTTACCCATAAGCCTTTGCAGCTCTCACTCTACACAGCGTGAACAAACCCACCACACTGATGTAACCTGTAGTGTCTTCAAGGTTTTTGTCGAAATCATACTTTGCCTGATTTGGATTAAACAGGTAAACTGTCAGCATGACCAAGTGACCACAAAGTCTCTTCAGCTTTCTTCTATGAACATCAAGAGTTCTACTGTGGCTTAAATATTGCTGTGTTAAATATGTTACACTATAGAACAGCAATTTTATAGTAATGTTATACATGTAAATAATATTTAACATAGAGGGCAGTAATGTCCTAAAGTAACTAACTTTTTAGTTGTACATATATAAACTTTCTGTTTATGATAAATGCAGCAATCTGTGGACAAAATGAGACCATATACTGAAATGAATCATAAAGAACTGTATTTCTTATCAGGAGCTGAATAGCTCTCTGATTGGCTGAGCTTGGGTGATCCCCTCCACTTTCACTTCGTTGTTTGTAAAAAGAAGTTTATAGGCCATAGTAGTGTTGATAATAACCTTGTGTGGAAGGATTTCTGTCAGATTTAACCCTAAATAAACACTAAATTGTGTTTGTATTGTAAAAATCAGCGAAAATGCATTTGTTGCTGTAGAAGAAATTTTGAGGTGTTGTACCCAATTTTGACCGTTTTAATGACATTATTAACCACACTTCTGAATTTTAGGGAACAAAATATCTATTTCTAGATGTA
Source organism: Mugilogobius chulae (assembly GCA_038363315.1). Taxonomy (NCBI): domain Eukaryota; kingdom Metazoa; phylum Chordata; class Actinopteri; order Gobiiformes; family Gobiidae; genus Mugilogobius; species Mugilogobius chulae. Next base: position 30,819,298 of record CM076407.1, on the reverse strand, counting down.
GATGGGACATTGTGAGCCAATGTTTACCCGAGAATAGTAACTTCACATTATGTGTCTTTAAAGGTACACTGTGTAACTTTCTGGAGGTTAAAAGGCAACTTTACAGTTCAGTACAAATAGGAAGATAAAGTCATTCTTTAGAACATTCTTATTGGGGATATACAAGTTTTCTGCTATATTGTAAAAAGATATAGCTTAAAGGAGCTGCTTTTCTATAGAAATAAAGAAAAGGAGGCGGCACGGTGGCAGAGCAGGTAGCGCTCTATAGCCTCACAGCAAGAAGGTCGCGAGTACGACTCCCGCATGGGCCAGGCGGCCCAGGCCTTTCTGTGTGGAGTTTGCATGTTTCTCCCCGTGTCTGAGTGGGTTTCCTCCGGGCACTCCGGTTTCCCCCACCAACCAATAACATGCATGTTAGGGAATATCCTCCAGCTACGGTAGTCCTGACCGAGCCTACCAAGAACATCTGGAGATGGGTTCCCGAGCGCTGCACTGTGGCGATCACTGCTCCTGAGGAGATGCCCCAGAGGTATTGAAACATGGGTTAAATGCAGAGGACAAGATTCCCTACGGGGACAATAAAGTATACCTTACCTTACCATACCTTACCTCCTCTTGACCTAATAAAGTTAGTTTTGTGCACATGCAAGCTTGCTCAGAGTGAATCACATATTTTTATCATTTATTTATGTGTATCACAAAGACATCTAAACTAGAAAAACATGCTTACATTGAAGTTTATTTTTTGGTCAAAAAGTCACACGGTGGACCTTTAACTTTCTATCTGTGCTCTAAAGCAAAGAGCTGTTCTGAAACTGAGCGTTGCAACCCTAAAATTTCTGCATTGTGTGTATAAGTATATCTTATCTAATGTAAATCATCACTTTGAAAATATGTGAAGGTTTGTCATCACTGTGCAGTTATTAGAAAAATCCGACTCTGGCCTCGTGACATGACATGTTTCTGAACACTGAGATATATTTGCTTTGCCTAAAACATTAACACATGGTGCTTGTCTCCATGGAGACCAGCACCGCCGTCAGTAAAGTTCCACAGAGCATCTTTAAACTCAGTAAAATCATCTCATCCTTATGACAGCGTTTAGGAAGTGTGTAACGTATTTAATATAATCATATCTAATAAGCACAGATGTAACCACTGCCTCTGCGCTTCTTTGTTGGAAAAACCTTGACTCGAAATTCGTACTCTCCGTTGCCATGGACGCAGGAATGTTTTACTCTGAGTGTTGTCTCAAGTACGAGCCACCTATTGTTGAAATCCATCTCTTCCTCTGGTAACACTGCGGAGCGCTGTTGGTAAACTCAGGTCGAAAGAAGTGTAACTTTGATATAAAAGAAGGAAGAAAGATGCTTCACAAGAAAGATGTTGTGTTTGTAGGTGTTTTTTTTTTTACATTTTTTTTAATCCGTTTTAAATACTTTCAGTTGTCTGTGCTATGCTGAAAAGAGATAACAACTGTATTTATAAATGAATTAATTGTTTGTTATAGTTGTCCTCTCATCATTTACTCAAAGTTGTATTTGAATAAGGCTTGGGAAGCAATACCATGGGAATAATGGCAAATCCGCTATGTTTCTTGTCAGGTTTGCAGAACATCCAAAACAATAAAAAAAAAAAAAAAAAAGTGAACAAAACAGCAGTGGAGCAACCCAAAAAAAAGCTGGGTCAGTACTGGTAATTTTAACAATCTTTCTGCTGTGTCAGAATGTGCTTTTAATTAACGCTATTTTAAACTTTTAGCTATTTAATCTCATTTAGCTACTGCTCCAGGTAAGTGATTCTTTTTTCTGTTTTTCTATTAGAACCTCCTCAAGAGCTTGGGTTTCACAAAGGTCTTTAAACACGTCTTCACAACGATCTGTCAGCTCCTGGATTGGTTGACCATTTGTTTTTTAATTTTGACCAGACTTTTAGTGTTCAAGTCAATCTTTTCAGATAAAGCTGTATTATCAGAGTCTCACCAACCTCACAATGTTCTCCTGCATCTCCAGGAAGCTTGATTCAGTCTGGTCTTTTTTGAGGTTCTGGTGTAGAGCCATCAGAACCAGGTGACCCCTGGTCACCATGATGTCGGCCGTATTCACTCCTGCGTAGGTGTGAAATTTGACTTTAGCAGAGCCCTTTAAAGAGGTAGCTCCAAAGGGTGACTCTAGTTCTTTGTTTTTAGTCGTGTCTCAACGGTCTCTCTTCCCCGGCATCGCCGCAGGTTCAGTCAGGAGAGGAAAAAGTCCAATATGACAGATGCAGTTTAGTGCAAAAAAGTACAAAAGGTCTTTGTAAAGTTGAGCTTAATCCAATTTAAGGTTGGAAATTGCTGAAAGAGTGCAAAAACTAATACAATACTTAGCCATGCAAGAGCTGAGATCTTCCCCCTGCACTGGAAAAAGGAATTTCAAAACAAGTTAAAGTTGGTTGATTCTAGGATTTAAACCTAAATTCAAGCATTTTGAGTAATTTAACCATGATTTGTTAAAGAGACATAGAGTATGTTCCTTGTTTCAAAGTGTTCAAATTGATTTCAAGACAAATAATTTGCTAATGGATTAAGAAAATTGTTCTTACCCCATTGGCTTTTTTTTTTTTATCTTATATTATTTTAAGCCAAACTTTCTTGAAACCAGTGAAATATTCTACATTACAAAAGCAATTAAATCTTATCCACTTAAAGCAGCTCAAATCTGGATTAAAATTCTGATTTCAAGTTATTTTAAGGAAGTCTATGTATAGTTTTTGCAGTGTGTGTCGGGTCTTAATGTTAGTGGTGTTATTCCTGTGAGAAAGAGCTAGGAGTGGGACAGGTCCACATATGAGTATGGAAGAGCAGAGATAACAAGATAAATGTTATTTGGCACCAATTAGGTTCAAATGTGGATGAGAAGGACACTAACAATGCACCTCAAACACTATAAATTCTACACATCTGGGACTAAAATAAAATAAGACTTAAATCCAGTGTGATGAATTGTGTGCCACACAGTCAATGCATGAGTCACTATAATGTGACAAAGACCAGGTCTGATTTAAGATGCAAAATATTTGTTTAAGAAATGTGTTGACTGTGTCTCATAAAAGTCATAAATTCAAGTAGGCTATTTGTCCCACTTCTCATCATAAAATTTGAGTTTATTGGCTGTGATATATTTACCGCAGGGACGATCCAACAAACTTCTGTAAATCTCCTTCAGTTGGACAGATATAATCCATCAGCAGCATTTCACCACAAAATCATCTCCTTTCTTGTAAATGCCAGTGCCTGGAAGTCTGGACAAATCTCGCGTTTGTTTATCTGTGAAGCCTTCTAAAGCTTCTTGTGTGAAATGTCGTTTTGTTTCTGACTGCTGTCCATCTCCATAATCAAAGCTTCTCATTTTCCTCATGGTTTTAGACAGATCTATGTCGTCCGCCACAGTGTTTTAGTCCTGTTCAGAGGCTCACAAAGACTCTCTCTACAACTGTGACTATGAGACTTACCTTCGTTTCAAAGGTAATCATCATAGGCCCAAGCACATACACATTTTAAGAAGTGTTACTCCTAATTTTTCTTTTACTTGATTGACTTTACTGTCTCAACTAAATAATAAAGAATTTTAGTTCTATTCAGGACCTGAATGCAGCTCTCTGATTGGCTGTGCTTAGGTGGTCCTCTCCAGTTTCACTTTACTCTTTGTAAAAAGAGGTTATAATTGCAACTAAAATGAATCCATGTCGATATCATTCATGTGTTGAAAGATTTTTGAGAGGACCTTGTCAGATTTAAACATTAATCATCCTACACCTTTAAATTTCACAGAAGTCTGTTCAACTTCCTAGTTGTCACAAAATCTTTTGGCACATGCAAATACAGCTTAACCTGCTTGTCAAAGCCTGATTCTGTCAGATCTCACAAGCTAAGCTAGTTAGGGCCTGGTTAGTACTTGGATGGGAGGCCGCTGGAACACCAGGAGCCATTGTTGTGTCCTTGGGCAAGACACTTAACCCACATTGTCTCAGTTCCCGCATACACTGGGTGAGTGGATTCCTGATTGTAAAGCGCTTTGAGTGCCTTGAAAGGTAGAAATGTGCTATATATAAATAGAGACCCTTTACCTTTAAGGATGTTTTAACACAGACAGTAAAGTGAAACTGGAGAGAACCAAGAACAGCCAATCAGAGCGCTGCTTTAGGCTTTCTAAAATGCTTTATTATTATATGATGGATTTAGATTAGAAAGAAGACAGCAATTTGTCCCAAAGTGCAGCAATTACTATTTTAAAAGAAAAAAGTTATAGATAAAAATATATATATTTCAGATCACATGTTTTGTTGATCTTGGAATCTTCTAACTTTCTTTCAATTTAATTATTTAAATGACAAATCCAATGCAATATTTGCACTGTCCTCATTCTACAAACATTGGAGCTGAGAAAAGATTTGTTTTTTGTTTTGTTTTTACTCAGAAAGTGTAGCACTTGAGCTTTGTCTGCAAAGATTTTTGTATAAAAATCACTTATTCGCGTGACTATTGTGTTACAATTGAGTAATCAAAAGATGAATTGTCAAACTAATTGATTAGTAAAAAAATCATTAGTTACAGCCCAGACTCACAATCACAAGTTTTCTTCCTAAAGTATCAACATATTAAGATGCCAAAAGCCTACTTTCCAATCCACCATATCCTACAAGCTTAAAAGCTTTTTTAAATGCTCATATTTTCTGACAAAATGCACTAATCCTGCTGTATCTTTCAGAAAAGTTGGCTTTAACCCTATCTGTTCTTATTAGGACTTTGCTCCTCTTGTTTTGGTTCAAAACTTTTAGAAATCATCTTGGGTCTGCACTCACCGACACAACCACAACTGTCCAGAAAACTCACAAAAACTTTTCCCCATTAAAACAGAAATAAAAAGCAAACTTCACCTCCAACTCAACTTCAAAAAACAAACAAAACTACTGTATCTATTTGTATTTGTGACTATAAATTTCATGTATCTTGTTTGAGAATATTTATGAAGTAGTATTCCAGTGAGAGCTCCCAAATGTGTACAGAACAGAGCCCGGTGATAAATAAAGCAGGGCGCAGAGAGAGGCAGAGGAGAGAGTGAGAGATGCTGTTCCTCATACAAGGCCCATTCTGTTTGGACTCTGTGGGAGGCGAAAATCAATCTGGTCAAAACAAGATGGACGACCAGAACAACAAATCCAGGACAAAACCAGGACTAGACCCAGGATTTCAGAAGTTTCCTCAACCCGTCAACAGCTACTGGCTAGAAAGTAGTCATTTTAAAAAGCTCTAGTGTAAATGAACCAAATGAAGAGCCCGAGAGGACATATTTATCAAGTATTTGTTCACCAAATGTGGGGATATCCCTCATGTTGATCGATTTTGATTTTAATTTGATTTGTTTAACCTTTTAAAAAACAAAAGGAAAAACGTTGTCGTGATTTTATGAGTATAAGGCAGTCGTTTAATGAGTTCCATTTCACATAAAAATATATATTTATATTCTTTATCAATATTCTGCCTCAAAGTTTTTACTGAGGATCTTTCAGTTCAAACCGCACCAAAATATTTTACGATACGACATAACAGAATCTTGATTTTTCAATTTTTCGATTACTTGCTCAGCGCTACGTGCAAAATAGGTAAAGAGAAGCAAAACATGACACAACTAACATGTCTCACTTTGAAACTATTCATTTTATTTTGCCCTCTTGGCCCTTCTTGTCATTGCAGCTAACACTTTAGCTTGTCCGTTTTGTGAAGTGATTTCAAATAGATAGGAAGTGGAGTGATTCAAAGTAATTTTACAGGAACAAAGCTTTCAAACACTATACAGCATGTGTATATGCATTGTATATGATCATTACAACATTTGATGTTTGATTGAGGCTAATATAATTTAGGGCTAACCACAGCTAAAGCGGAACTATGCTGTGGGTGGAAAAAGATGACTAAATGCAACATTTGAGGTTAAAGTTCTGTGTTCTAAACAAACTTTGCGATGATATTGTGTTCAACAACTGCGGTCAGGATTATCAAACTTTATCGGAGTTTTGCACTCTGGGACTTACAGCTGGTTTTTCACTTTTGTATCAAGATCAGATTATTTAAATGGTCAGCATGAGTAAACATTATATGTAGAGATTTATAATAAACTATATTTAACAAACGTGGAAAGTGAATCAGATGTCCAAAAAAGACATTCAGATTCAGAGCGCGATTTATGCTTCTAAACTCGTAAAAAGTTACGTGAAAACCTATTTTTTTTGGAGTTGTTGTTTTTTTTCTGATGTATAATTATTTACGACCCAATTTAATTCCAAGGATAAACCAGTAGCTAAATTTCAGCCTTTAGGCTTCAATGGTAGAGTCATAGCCATAATGGCGACTGCAGTGAATATAGTTACATAGGTGCAAGAGCTCTATACTTATAGTTGAACACGCAGGGTTCCTTTGTCTTTGATGCCCTGGACGTTTGTTTGAACTTGCTTGCTGCCTTGTGCTGGTATTTGTGTTCCTGATTGGTTTTACCTGCCATGCAGTCTATCAAAAGACTAATCCTGCAGTAATTCAATCAGGAACATGCTCACATGTGTGGTCCATCCAAAACTCTCTAAGTAAGTTATCATCTCTCAACACAAATGCACTCAAACTTTGAAAACTCTGAACACACTTTCAGTGTCTCCTTAACGACCACACAGACACATTATCAGCTCCAATGCCACCAAGGGTCAAACTGGCTTTTAAAATGCACCAAAACGCCGGTCATTATCTCCACTGGTATATATTTAGTCTAGTTTACATCTCACACTTTTTCACCGTTTTTTCTCTACAATTATGCAGCTGTGTTCGCCAAATGTTTGCATAGAGCAACAGTCATAACCCCAAATAGATCCAGATCCACAAGCTGCTATAGAGATGAGAGGGGCGCCAAGTGCTCAAAATGTTGCGTCCCATTAGGGCATAGTGGTGCTTCTAATAATATCTCGTCATGGCTGTGGAATGGGAAGCAGAGGTTTTGGATAGCGGGGGATATGAATAAATGATTTCCGGCTGGTTTCAGTGGCAGCGCTCAGAGGAGGACGGTTTGATTGACAGTGAGAGGGGAGGGGAGGTGAGGGGGGAGAGGGGAGGTCTGCGTCATTTCAATGAGCTCAATGAGTTTGTGCAGATGGAGAAGAACTAAGCAGCAATTTAATGTATCTGTCTGAAACAGCTGGGACTGCTGCTTAATATGTTACGGGACTTTTTATTCTAGGCTAAGTTAGGTGGTCTCCATGGCAGCAGTGGTTGTGTTTATTCAGTTGTGCGAGCGCCATATTCTCTGAAGCTTTCGTGCTGGATTTGTAGATATTTTTGTTTATTGAGAGAAAACTCCAGTTAAGCTTTGCCCACTTTTTGTTTTTATTGCTTTAGACTTGGATCTTATATTTTGTTTTTTTCTAATGTGGTGTTTTTGTTGGGTAATCTGAATATCTCAAACTTAGTGATGTAACAATTATCAGAATCTAAATTAGATCAAGGCCTTTAAAGACATATGACAGTTTTGGGGGTTCACAGCTGTAAAAGAGCTTAAAGTTGGGATAACTGACTTTTTTTTAGTTAAAAATTAATAACCTTTGTGCTTTCCACTAAAAAGTATATGATCTATACAGCACTTTGTGAAAAAACAAGATCACTGAGTATGACTGAACTGAATAATAAAGAATTTTAGTTTCAATCAGGAACCAAATGCAGCTCTCTGATTGGCTGTGCTTGGGGTTGTCACTACAGTTTCACTTTGCTGTTTGTAAAAAGAGGTTTTTAAGCCATAATTGAAACCAAAATAAATAAATGTTGATATTACCCATGTGTCGAAGGATTTAGGAGAGGAAGTTGTCAGATTAAAACCTCTATCGTGTTTGTAGTGTACTGTATATACTGTATCAGCTACCCACCTTTAAGATTAAGGTACACTTTGTTGTTCTCATAGGGAAATTTGTCCTGCATTGAAGCATTCTTCAGTGATGCTGGGACAAGAACGCGATCGCTACAATGCAGCGATTAGGAACGATCTCCAGATTTTCTTGCTAGGCTTGGTCACGACTACTGTACCTTGTGCCATGTTGGTAGAAGAAACCGGAGTGCTCGAAGGAAACCACCCAGACACGGGGAGAAGCGTCCAAATGCCACATACAGGAGTTGAACATGCGACTTTCTTGTTGCGAGTTAAAGATTGGTTCTCGCTCATAATTCAAATCATATGTGCTCATACCAATCCAGTTATCATCTTCTCTACATGTTGCTAATTTTAATACGCATGTGTAAAAGAATGTTTAAAACTTCAGATTGAGCATGCTCTGGTGGAGCCCGATCTCACAAGAAAGCGTACATTTACCATGACTTACAGGACATGGAAATTGCGTATGATTAGCATGAGTTCACGGCTTGTTTTGTGTAATTATGCATGTGTCGCAGTCCCAGTTCATTTCTATGGTGGTTGTTAAGAAGTGTTCTTACTTATGAATATTAACCAAATCCTGATTCTAGTCTTAACCTCCCCCAAGCCCCAGACCTAATCTTACCCATTTTAGTAACTTGAAGCCTAACTTACTTGTTACATCTAAAGAAAATGTCCCCACGTGGTTGCAACCAAAACTCATGTAATTTTTACACTTTTTCATATCGTGCTAAATGTACAGTGTCACATAAGTACGCAAAAAGGCCTGAAATTGTGCTCATATACACTGTTTTTATGTCTTGATAAATGTATGCTTTCTTGTGAGACTGTGTTGGGTGCTGTTACTGACGCTTTTACTGGTTTTCTATTATTCCAGTTTCACTTTTCTGTTCATGAGCTCAGACAATGGCTGAAGGTCACAAAAGGATGGGGCAAACAGTGTTTGAATTTATTTAGAAGAGACAAAAAGGTTTCAGAGAAGAGGCACGCTCCAGACATTTAGTAAGCGTTCACTCTGGAGGAGGAGAGAAGGAAGGGCGCAATAAATCAAGTGGAAAATGTAGCAAGAAATCCAGAGACTAAACAACGGTTTCAAAATAGATGAGGGAGAGAGAGAGATTTTCAATTTAAGAATAATATTTTAAATACAACTAAGACACAAAACAGAGTGAAACAGCTCTAAGTAAAACTGTTGGCTGCGCTCCCACCATTGTACTGTATTGTGCATAGTTGAGGCTTTTACTTGTAGGACTATTGCATTCTCATCAAAATCCTACCTAGAACTACACCTATCCTATTCAAGCACATTTGACTATTATTAATTAGAAATGTTTGTTCATTTCTTTAACTGTATATCAGTTAAACTGGAAAACAGTTTGGCTTGACCCATTCAAGTTCTGCTTAAACGAGGTCAGGGAAGTAAAATGGAAAATAACTCACAGGATATATCCAACCAATCATCTCCAAATTTAAAGTTTGGATAACTAACATTTTTAGTTTAAAATAAGGAAACTTTGTCTCTCTCCACTGTTTTACTCTAGAAAACACTTGAGCTGTTGTCTTTTGAAGAATAGTTTAGTCTGATCTTTTATTCAGATGAAAATGTTTCCCAAAATTCTTGAATTTCCCGTTGCATTGAGAAGTGAATCATTGGAAACAAAATGCTGTAATAGCTGCTGTAGTTTCAAACCTAGAAATTCAGAGCTGAAAATATTATTAGTTAAACTTCCTGCGTTATTCCTCTAAATTAAGATTCACAATGCAGTAAAAGTGAAATTGAATCCTGGTAAGCCTTTGATACTTTCTATCACTTCACCCTGATGTCACACCTCTTCTGCATCTCAACGCCATCATCATTCACAAAGAGCCATGTTACATTAAAACCTGAAATTGGACTTGTTCAGACACTTTGTTGAGCTAAATGAAGTTTCTTTGGGGAGAAAAGCGGTCACATTTGTAACATCAACACTCGCTGTAATCAATGTACGAAAAGAAGATGAGTTTTTGGTGGAGAGAGGTAAGTCTGCAGATGAGTTTCATAAATAAAATTAGCTCTCGTGCTCCAGTCGTGTGGGTTTTCTCTGAGCGGCGCTTGTCATCGGGCTAAACGGATGATTGCACTTTCTAAATATTAATAGAGTCAAAGGAAGTCGGCGGCCCAGGGAATTGTGGGAAAGATTACATAGGCTTTAGGGCAGATCTGAAACTGGCTGAGCTATTTATAACAAGAGATGGTACTGTATAGAAAAAAGAGAAAAATAATTATGCTATTTTGAAATTCTGATAGTGCATTTGATTTATGCAGCACTTCTTTGGACACTCAAACACACTTTGCATTTCTTCCACATATTGTAGTGAAGAGCTAATTCAATCTATCTTAATTTATATTGCACATTTACCGGCACAAAGTCTCCAAAGTGCTGCACAGAATACAGAAAAGCACAGCTTCTATAAATAGTAAAACTCTTATTGTATTTAATTACTGATCTTTATTTAACCAGGAAAGTCAGGGTAAGATCAGGGGACTCTTAAGAGGTCAGTCTGCCTCCGCGACCCATGTTTGTAGTATGGAAAAAGAGCACTTACGCAGACACGGGAAGAACATTCAAACTCCACTTTTGCCTCATAGCAAAAAGTTTCTGGAAAATGAACCTGTATTCTTCTTGTTATGAGGCGAAATCTGCACCTCCATAAAACCTCTCACTCACATCTGTCATTCATAGACAGGGGGAAGTGTCTTGCAAGGGCAGTATTCAACTTTGCTGGAAATTAATCCTTCAACATTAAAAGTGTTTTTTTTTTACATAAAAAAGGTTCTGTCATGTCACTACACATATAGAAATTAAAATAACACTGTAACTTTCTGAAGTTTGAATATTATTGCACAATTCAACAAAAATAATTAGAATATTCATAACTGACAGCACAAAATATGGAGAGCGATCGTTTACAGCTGTGAGACTGTGCAGTGCTGGTCTAGTTGCTCACTTGCACTTCAAGGTTTTTATCAACTTTGCAGACACATGTATGAAATCTTTCCTTTACATAAGCACATAAGATCGTGTGAGTATTTTCTAAAATTGAAAATGAGAAAAAATAAACACCACCAAGAGTTGAACCTGCATCCTTTTGCTCTGCACATCACCCATTTATCCACCAGAGCAGAATGACTGATGATATGTTCATACAGTGGGTGACTGCTTTTCAACATGCCACAGCAGCGATGTCAGAAGGAGGAGTTTTTATGACTCACTTGGGCAGCTCGTCTGTTTGTTTGAGTAGAAGTCTTTGTTCACTTTGGACAAACAATGTGTAAATATAACTTTTTTAGTCATGTAGTTCATGTTTGATCCTATTTGAACTTTGTCACAGTAAAGGCCGGTCCTACATCGGAAAAAGTTGCATAAACTGAAACGCTGATTCTTCCTGTTTAATTCTGACTCTGGGAGGTACACATACACGCACATACGTACATACAAGCAAACACAGTCACAACAACAGGGGACAGTTACCATGCACTTGACAGAATCTTAAAACCACAAGACAAATAAAGTTGTTAAACAATGACTCTGCATCACGCTATCATTAATCCACACTTGCTTTTTACAGTATTTTTTTTTTCTTTAGCTCCATGTTGTAAATGTCCTTATAAGATTGAACTACTGAACTGCTTTAAATGCCATTAAAAGTCAACAGTTACCACTTCTAACTTTCCATATCTAGGCTTACATTTTTCCCAGTGCATGTATGTGGCCAAACCAGCCTCACTAAGGCAATAAAAAACACTGCAGACTACAAAAGATTCAAGACCATTTCTAAGATTGCTGCAACACTAACATTTAAAATTAGATTGAAAAATAAAACATTCTCTGCATGTATTAACACTTGCAAACTAGAACAGGACAAACCATATAAGCTAAGACTAAAGAAGACTGTCCTGTTATTCACACCCAACATATGGACAAACCAATTCTCAGATGCAGATTTATTTATATCCAGGCTTTGTAGTTTCTGATTAGATTCCAGTTTCTTCTGGCGCTGAAAATGTAAACAAATATTGATCTTGGGGAGAACAGAGGAATATTCGAGGAGTGTTTTCTTTGACACTTGATTTCACACCAACGACTCCGACTCGCTGCAAACTGATTTGACTTTGAGCAAATGCATTATTTTGTAAAGTGGAGGCAAACAGAACAGCAGGGACGGACCACATTTCACCACACTATACTTTGGAGCTAGACAAGCCGTGAGTAAACTATGCAGCTGTGTTGACAAGTGAGATTTGAAAATGCGACTCTAGTTTGACTGCAATAAAAGTTTGTTGATGGTGACCAATCTCTTTCATGACTAACTTGAGGCTTTTAGTGTTTTTCTCATTTGCATTTACTACTGCTGGGAATCAAAGTGGTCTAAAACTGGGACAAGCAGGAGGAGATCTTTGGACAGCAGGGTCATTCCCAAAGCCAGGACACATACTCATGGCGAGGCAGCTTTCCAGTTCTATGACCCTCATCTATGGAAAGGTCGTCTGGAGAATATTCAGATTTTTAAGAGCTGATTCAAAACCCATCATTTTGATTTAGCTTTTTGTTATTAGGGTTAATTGATTAAGTTGAACTTAGTTATTTAATTAATTACTTTAGTTATTTATTTTTCTGTATTTTTGTGTCCCGGTTTTGCTCTCATCCTTAAGCTTTTATCATTTATATCTCACACTTCTATTCTTAGTGTACTTGGTCTTGACCTTATCTCTCCTCTGGTCTTGGACTGGTGGCCTGTGGCTGTTGGAGGCTCCTCTGACGGTGCTTTCTCAACTGGAAAATCAGTACCAAGCCCAATATACAAAATTAGCAAAATGTAGTTTAGTGTGTGTGTGAGTGGGTGGGTATTGACCCTTTGCACATGTCGTCATGCCCTTCGAGGGAACACCCACTTTGCCATGATGGACAGCAAAGGCGCTGTCTGTGTGCATTACAACTATGGAAACTTTGCTGAAAACCTGCCTGTTTGTAAGTTCCTTTTATTGATTTCAATTGTAAAATGGTGGTTAAAATCTTGTGTGTGAATGGCTGCACTAACAGGCAAGGAGCTTGTAAGCCTATATTGTAGCTTTTATCATAGACATTTGATGAAGACAGATGACGCCAGTGGGCAGCAATAAATCAAAAGAACTGGAATCTCTTGTCATGAATTTGCAGTGAACATTTATACAAGGTAAGTCAATGTTAATGTGAAAAAATTGGAAGACATTTGATAAAAAAAAAAAAGATGCTATGAATGTCTGAAATAACCTGCATCACTTGTGGATAACACTAGCCCTACATAATAGGTAGTATAGCAAGTTACTGAAAACCAAACTCTTGTTTTAAATCTGCCTCAGTGAAAGACTAAACCCTGTTTATCACATAATGATACAAACCACAAGGGGTAAAGTCAGGCAAATTTTTAATTTTATTAAATCGACAAAAACATGGCAGGAGGAAGAAGTTATCAGCTGGCATTCATTAGCTTTTCCAAATACCTTGTTTTGTGCCTAGAAGATGTCCTACTTCCACAGACAACTTGCTGAACATGCAGTAGAAAAAAAAGGGAAAATCTGTGAGAATTTGTCAGTTTTGCGCTCCATGTGCTGCGTTCACACACTTCTGCCCTCCGTCATGGCGCAGCCACATGGTCATGTGACGCTACAGTGTGAGGTCAATGTGTATACTCACTTTACGAGGACTTGCCTTCCCTATGGGGACAAAAAGCGGGTCTCCGTGTTGTAAATCCTTCATTATGAGATCAGCAACATGCTTCAAATAAGGTTAAGGAAGATTAGGTGAGGGTGAGAGTTAGATTAAGTTTAGGTAGTCACTAAAGTTAAGGTTAGGGTAAGAAATTAAGTCAATGTAATGTCCTCATGAAATATGTAAAGACAAAGTGTGTGGTGGGTGCCGGGGCAGTGTGTGGTAAAAGGTGGACGTGTGTGCATGTTATTTTTGAGGGTTGCCTGGCTGTGGGGGAGCTGAGTGGGTTTTGCGAGATAGTTTTAACGCACTGAAAAGCACTTTATGTGTAAGAATTGATTGATAGTATAAAGCAAACTATGTATGAAAAGCGTTTGATAAATAAAGTTTGATTTGATGTAAAACTGGAACAAAACTGGTGACCCTACCGTTGCACTTTGCTTGAACTCTTTCAGCAGCAAATGGATCAGCTCTGGACACATCTGCGAACTGTCTGCAGTGCCCGCAAAGTGAGAGTAGAGCAGGCATTCATTGTGATTGGGTCCTCAAGGTCTTCAAATGTTTTAGCCTTTCTTTGTGGAGAAATAGGCTCAATGAGAGGTATTAATCCATTTGTCTGTTTGGTGGTTTGGATTTTCAGTCTAGTCAATCGCTTTACAGCCTTGAAGTATCTGTTTTTGTTCCATGTGGCTAGACAAATAAGTTGAACTGAAAAGGAAATGCAGACCTCACATTTAGGGCGATGGCTTCCCAGAAAGAAAATTGTGGGCTCGAATGCTGGGTCGGACTAAAATCAACATCTGATTATCCTTAACATGGTGAAGCGCCACAAAAAGCTAAATTGATTGATTTTGTTAATGACATTGACATATTTAAAAAAAAAATTGTTTTCTTTTTTATTTTGGGTAACACTTTAAAGTACCGCCCGCTAGTTAATAGGTAACTACGGGGTACTTACTGGTACTTCTGGTGTTAGTACCAGTGGTAGTTACTGGTAACTACAGTGGTACTTGTAGTGGTACTTAGAGTCACAAGTACTGGTAACTAAAGTGACAGTTACCAGTATATTTAGTATTAACTACAGTGGTAGTTCACTGTCAGTTACTATAGTAATTGATAGCTAACTAACACTGACAGCGTGTCGTATTTTAAAGTGGACAAGGTGGTAGTTCACTGTCAGTTACTATAGTAATTGATAGCTAACTAACACTGACAGCGGGTCGTATTTTAAAGTGGACAAGGTGGTACTTCACTGTCAGTTACTATAGTAATTGATAGCTAACTAACACTGACAGCGGGTCGTATTTTAAAGTGGACAAGGTGGTACTTCACTGTCAGTTACTATAGTAAACTCACTCCTCAGGTATAGGAACCCACAAACAAACTGGGCCAAGGGGAGCGTTCCCTTTAGCTCAATGCGTTTGTCAGGTTGACCGGCGCGTGGGAGACCCGGGTTCGACTCCCGCTCAGGACATGTGTAAGACCATACCCGTTACACTATCAATTACTGTAGTAACTGACAGTGAAGTACCACCTTGTCCACTTTAAAGTATGACCGCTGTCAGTGTTAGTTAGCTATCAATTACTGTAGTAACTGACAGTGAAGTACCACCTTGTCCACTTTAAAATACGACCCGCTGTCAGTGTTAGTTAGCTATCAATTACTATAGTAACTGACAGTGAAGTACCACCTTGTCCACTTTAAAATACGACCCGCTGTCAGTGATAGTTAGCTATCAATTACTATAGTAACTGACAGTGAAGTACCACCTTGTCCACTTTAAAATACGACCCGCTGTCAGTGTTAGTTAGCTATCAATTACTATAGTAACTGACAGTGAAGTACCACCTTGTCCACTTTAAAATACGACCCGCTGTCAGTGTTTAGTTAGCTATCAATTACTATAGTAACTGACAGTGAAGTACCACCTTGTCCACTTTAAAATACGACCCGCTTCAGTGTTAGTTAGCTATCAATTACTATAGTAACTGACAGTGAAGTACCACCTTGTCCACTTTAAGTACGACCCGCTGTCAGTGTTAATTAACAGTTAATTATGCAGTAACTACCAGTGAAGTACCACTGTATTAAACTGTACAAGAAGACCAGCTGTCAGTGTTTTTTTTTTTTTTTTTTGGAAATACTACCAACTTTTACTGTAATTTAGCTAGTGCTCAATACATTATTTACTAGTAACTATTGTTTAAAGCTCAACCAGTTGTAGTATGCAAATATTTTTTGGGGTTTATTGATAAACATTTTGTAAATTGTTAATATGTGTTTCATATCTGTTGTGGCTGTGAGCATAATAAAGAGGTGTCTCTTTGTATTAGATTGCCCAGTGTTTGATTTTTATCATAATCTGTATTATACACAATATTTGCAGTAATAAACTTGTTTCATAACAGTCTTACCTTGTTTGTGTAGCATCACAAATAGAACCACCAAGTACACAATTAAGTATCACTAGAGGTACCCGTATAAGTACCACTAATTAGTACAAATGATGCCACCATAATCCCTAATTATCATTCCACAAAAGTACCAGTAACTATCACTATAATTAATACTTAACTAGCCGGTAACTGTCACTTTAGTGACCAGTATTGTGACTGTAAGTACCACTACAAGTACCACTGTAGTTACTAGTAAGTACCACTGGTACTAACACCAGAAGTACCAGTAAGTACCCCGTAGTTACCTATTAACTAGTGGCGCTATTTTAGTAACTGTCAATTAAGTACTAGTAACTACCACTGTAGTTAATACTAAATATACTGGTAACTGTCACTTTAGTTACCAGTACTTGTGACTCTAAGTACCACTACAAGTACCACTGTAGTTACCAGTAACTACCACTGGTACTAACACCAGAAGTACCAGTAAGTACCAGTAAGTACCCCGTAGTTACCTATTAACTAGCGGCGGTACTTTAAAGTGTTACCTTATTTTGTACAAATGTCTTGGTCACATAGGTGTCAGTCACATTATTGGTGTGAGCCATGTAAATTCCCAGCTTTGTGAGAGGCTGTATAGATTTGTCAGATTTCTTCCTAAACTCATAAATCTCTACAGGATCCAGCTGCTGCAAAGATTGAGCGGAAATTCTGTGATGGATTTTTTCAGCTTGAAACAGAAACACATCTGTTGTCCGCCTCACCACAGCCTCGACACAAACCATGTCCTGCTAATAGACTTTGTAAACAATAATACTGCATCTTTTATTTGGTTTGAACATTGGGCATTAAAGTGCACTTGGTTTAAACTTGTCTGGTAAATGTCCAAGACTAATTTGCTTTCAGGGAACATGGAGGCCTGTATAGAGGGATAATCATTGGACTTTCTACTCTACTGTGCATGCCCCATGCAGAAAAGGTACGCTGTCCGTCTAGTTGGCTGGAGAAACTTTTTTGATAAAAACAACTAAATGGAGGAGAGCTAGCCGTTTCGATCAGGTATAAAGTATGACGGACGTCTGGCTCCTGAAGCTAGGGACAATGTTTTTCTGTTTTTTTCATTCACCTCAATGTAACTTTTAAGGGTCAGAAGCCTGAATTTTATGTTGATTTAGCAGCATAACGTTTGTGTTTGGGATAAACTCTTTAGCTGACAACAGCGCTGGCTACTGTTTTCAGCTTTTATATTGACTTTTTACATTCAAAAGATACGCCTATAGTATTCAGTGTTTAATTGACAGTTGTTAAGGCAAACCTAATGTTTCGCCCTTCTTACACTGAAGATGCTATACCTTTCCTTCTTTGAAAAAAGGAAACAAAAATAATCATTTCATGAAACTTCGTTAATGTTTTTCTTAATGCATTCTGAGTCTCTGAAAAATTCATAATAATTTGTTTTAAGCACTTTTCATAACTTTAGGAAGCGAGCCATGTCAATATACTCAATAGGCCTATATAACAGTTAGCCACAATGCTAACTGACAACAGCTAGCCACTTCAAAAAGAAACGTAGACGGATGACTGCAAACTAATTTTGACCTTATTTGATACATTAGCCCTGACTGTGTTTGGAGTATACTATTTAAGTTGTATTAAAAAATAATAATAATAGGCCTATTGATTAGCCTAAATGAATAAAGCAGGTTAAGTGTGGTTTGTCTGAGCGGAGCGTATCATGGTGGCAGAGTAAAGCTGATGGGGAAGGTGTAGTCGTTTCCAGACTGAATTTCCACTATAAGCTTGACGTTTTAGACCGAATATTATAAGAAAAAGTAATCACGCATATTCTGTCAAATCAAAACAAACATGGCAGCAAATGAGAAAAAACAACCAAACACCTAAATATCAAGTGGAACTGAAAGATTGTGGATTTGTGCAGAATGAGTGAAGCACAAAACTCTTTCAGTGTTGAGTGAAAGAAGTTTGCTTTGTTCTGAATGACAGATGAACAATGAGCTTTTTGTTTCATGTGAGTCACGCAAATAAACACAATTAATTGCACACCAAATTTTCGGATTTGACTTCGAGACACAATTTTCTTGCCAGTGGGAACCTCGTGAACACATTCTGAGGTCCTAATTTTGGTAACCACTTACATTAGGATACAACTTTCATCTGGGAATCAAACACAAAACCTTCTCACAGTGATGATGAACAAACCACTGTTGTATTGTGCCTGCTCTGGAAGTAGCAGTGGATCATTTCTTTGTGAGAGCTTCTCTTGACAAGCATTAACATTTCAATTAGCTTTCACCTGAATTCAAGTGATGCCTCCAACTGGAACTGAACCAGATGTCCTAACAAAGATCTAAATCTAATAGAAAAGTGATTCATTTGTAAATATGCAAAGGTTAAGGTAATAAACCCTTTTTGCTTTAAAGGTTATTGCACAAAGCAGACTGCTGTGATCTTTTAGCTCATTATTAATAATATGTCTGGAGTTTTACTTTGCACCTTTCACATGCTTGAGCAATCCTACATTATCTCTAAAGCTGAAATGCTCTGTCTACCCAGTGATGTCATCAAGTAGATGTAAACACTTTTAGCCGATACGTACTATATCATAATCATTTTTGTTTTTCTTTCCTTAGATTGACATAAAAAGTACACAGTTTAAGTGCAATTTCTTTTCCCACTGTAGGAACATTTTTCAGTTCCTATTAAGTAACTTTTTTAGTTCCAGTACCCATTTTAGGTGCATTCACACAGAGCAGGAACTGTGGACTGGGGCCACACTTTAGGACATTTGTAGCTCCTGCTCTGTAGCATGGCTTAACTAGGGCTGCAACTAATGATTATTTGGGTATATTCTTAAACCTTGCCAAAATATATACTCATGTTCTTTGCTGAAGTTCGATAGAATTGGATGGGGCGATGAGACCCTGATCCCTCTAATGTGTGAACACATCTCAAAAAGGGCAGCGACTTAAAAGATACAGGGGATATGACCCTACAGTTGAAAAAGGTTAACTTTTCATATACTGTATACGTGCTGCACAGCTGCAGACATCCTTAAACACTGCAAGCCAAATGAAAGCCTTCAAAAGACTTGAAGCTTAAAATTCTTTGGTTTTTGTTTGGATCAAACATTTGTTTTATCTTAGGTAAATAGCTTTTATTAACACAAAGGGGCAGAGGTAAGCGCTCTGGCCTCATAGCTAGAAGGTCCTGGGTTCAATACCCGGGGTATTTCTATGTGGAATTTGCACGTTCTGCCCGGCACATGTACATAACATGTATGGCGAAATATGATCTATTTCAAAAAATACTAAACGTTTCTCAGAGGCTTTACCTCACATAAATGTGGTCAGGTGGGTTTGTATCAGCTTACGCTGCATTATTGTTAACTTTAATTTATTTCGAGCCAAACCTAATATCTATGGGAAAAATACATGGGACGTCACAGTTGCGTTTACAGTCAGCACCCTGTGCAGTTTCACTGTAACAATCATTTGTGTGTTTTTATTTTAAAAAAGTGGCTCTGTGATATAAGTGCACGAACGTGGGCGGGTAAAACAGGACTTTTTTGAGGGCTGAATGGATTGCAATCCAAATACAATTTTGAGTAAACTTATGATGGATGGTTCTCAGAAAAGTGGATTTTTACATAAACAAATGCAATGTAAATTTAATTTGACTTAAACAAATGAAAAACTAAGCATAGGCTCTGGAAATAGACCTTAGAGAACTTACTGTTACTATAAAACTGAACAATGCGTCACGGTACATCTGCCCACTGTTTTCACACCTTGTCTCTCTTATTCAAACACAAAAGAAATGCCGGAGGAAAAATCATATAGAAAAGCTGATGGGGTGAAAATGAGCATCTTGAGTATAATATAGCGCAGTGCAAATCACACAGAAAGGACCATCATGCATCAGGCTGCAAAAGAGGCGAGATAACAACACCTCGCTCTTCACTTTTAGCTTAATTACATGAACAGATTTCTTGGCAGGGGAAGCACAGGCCTAAATAAAAATAATTGCGCGTATTATCATGCATTAGAAAATAGCCTGGATCATTTTTCATTATTTACAAAAATATACAGCGAGGCAATTTGACAGGGGTGGATCTGCAGGTCTCATATTGAAATAAACAAATGAATCACCCGCTGAAAAAGGCATGGTAATTTCAGGTTGTTTGGAGCTCGCAGTTGGCACCGGTTAAATAACAGATATAACTTTCACTGCAGGGTTTTTTATAATTCGGTTGGTTCCTGAGAGAGTTTGTAAAGTGGAAGAGAGATCTGAAAACACTTCAGACTTTTTGGCTCAATCTGTCACTGAATGTGAAAATAAAACAATGGATTGGAGACACTGGGACGACTGCAGCGGCTTGTTTTAGAGCAAAGTGAAGAAGGAACGATGTGTTTTGTAACTGGTTTAGGATTGGAAAAATGTTGAAGCACAAATAAGACCAATAAGTTGAGTCCAGATGGTGGGTAACAAACAGCTTTTTCTGTGTTAATAACTTAGTACTTTGCCATGAAAAATCTACAATTTTATTTCTCATAATTTTCAGTCTGGTTATTTCTGTTAGTGATCAGGAGTGGGAAATTATTTTTCTCCGAGCACCATATTCGAATCTTGACAAGAGAAAGCTGGCTGGACCACAATCATTATCATTGTTACAAGCACAAGATTTTAAAGGTCATGATCTTCAAAAAAAAAAAAAAAAAAAAGAAAAAATTAAAGTTGGAGACTTACTCCGCCCACAACTGAACCTCAAACAGGCTCACAAAAGTGGGAGATGCCCGGAGGCTTTTTAGGAGACGGCCAGTGGGTGTGAAAAGACATTGATTGACAGCACCAAATATAGACAGAAAGCTTGTGAGTGATGCGAGTTTTGTGTGGGAGCGATCCTGACGTGCGGAGAAGTTCACAGCTCTGAGGCTGTGCCATTGGCTGCGCACAGGTCTAGTTTCTTGACTCTTTGTTTGTTAACTTTGCAGACATATGAATGAAGCCTTTGCTTTAGCCCACATGAGCTCATGATGTGATCATGCGAGTATTTTCTAAAATTGGTGATGAGAAAAATGAAACACCGAAACGAGGATTCGAACCTGCGCACCTTTGCACCTCACACCACAAGTCAACTGAGTCAAATGACTGATGTCGTTTCGCAACGAGCAACCAGCTTGCCTTACCAGTGATGTCAGAAGGAGTTTAAATATCCCCCTGGGCGGCTTGTCTGTCGCGTTAAATCGATGTGACGTCGGCGTGTAATGAAAATGCACTGACAGCGTTCAACCATCGCGGCAGTACAGTCACAGTTTTGCACAAATAACTGCAAAATAAGCAGGCTTGCACAAAAATGTAAAAAAAAAAAGGGCCTGGACACAGTAAATATTTCTTTTATGACCATTTTTGCACAGTTTGACAGTAAAGAAAGGTTGATTCTGGGTTTAGTTTCTCTTTAAACAAAAAGTACAGGGATGTGAGTGGGGTTAGGGAGTAGGTAAAAAAACAAGACTTTCCTGAGTACTCAAGCCTCAGATGCAGGACACTGGAAGATAACAAACATTTTCTGGTTTAAATCTGTAGGTCAAAATGTGTACGCATAATGAAAATGAATGTGACACCATGTAACCTTAAAAAAGGAATTTATAAAACACATCCATTACACCACAGTAGAAAAGATGTGTCTTAATCCATAATGTGAGCAAAATTCCATGGAAACTAGCCCTCCTCCAGTCAATATAATACGATTTATGGCAACGTGTGGTAAGGTTTTTTATTATATTTTTTGGCTTTTGTGGTTTAAGGTGCATCATGTTAAAACCACAAAAGAGCAGAATGATCATATTAAATCAGAGACTAGGACAGGACAAAGGGTAGTTATTTCTAATATTTCCAGATAAAAAAAAGGTAAATTATCATTTACAGACAACACACTCCATATTCTATTTTTGCAGATCTCTACACCAATTGTAATCTTATATACACTGTGATACAATTTCTAAGTTACTAAAAAGTGGTTCCCCATTCTCACAGATTGAAAAAAGCAACACTGTCTCAAAAGAAAATGTAAATTAATGTTGAAAATGTACAAAAAGCATATTTTCACACCTTTTTTACGTCAAGATTTACCTGAAAATGTCGCCATGTTGCTTCAACCACAATTTGTGGCTATTTTTTGTTTTGGCTTTTTTAAACATTGATGTAAAAAGGCATGAGGCGTGCTCAATGTTTGAAAAATACGAGAACATGTTTTGCTTTTGTTGAAGGAAACAGGACAAAATTCTACTTTTACCCTTGTCATAGCTCCATTCTGATCCATACAGGTTTAAGTAATCTTGCTTTGTGCATTCAAGACTTTTGCATCTATTTTCCCTTCCATCTTGTCCGCCCACAGCTCTGCACTTAAACTAAACTGTCCTCCTGCAGCCTACAGTGCTTCGGATGACTCAAACATACATCCATTTTACACTTGAATGCACTTGTACGGTCTTATGGTCAGTCCAGTGTTTAAGACAAGAACTTCCTGTGCTCGACGTGCCCGGCTGTCCTCTGCCGCTAACATCATCCAAACAAAAGAGATCAAAGCACTCGTATATTCCTTTCAAGTACGATAAACGCATCGGCGCAACAGCTTGGCCACAGTCTGCTGGAAGTCGCTGCGGATTTCAAATTGACACAGGCGCCGCCCAAAAATAGACAAACACTAATGTTATTCATCGCACTTAAGAGGTCTTTATTAACTGAGAAGATGCATCCAGAGCCAAAGGTCATCATCTGAAGAGAAGTTTCACAGTTTTCAGTTGCATTTCAAAATGTCGTGACATAAAATACATTTAGATTTGTACATTTTGTGCAGTGAGACATACAGCGGTTATGTACAGGAGAGCCCCGGTGATCCCTAGAAGTTTAGCTGCATTTACAAAACGATAAACAAGTGGAGCACATACAGTTCAAAGGCATCTTATCTCCGACAAAAAAACAGTACACAAACAAAAAGAAATAACATCGTTGGCTTTTATAGAATACCCTTTTTGTAGCTTTAGCTGAAACATGCTGCAACATTAAAAAAAACAAGCAGGATGCCATCTGTTACATTAAATCAGTTCATAAACACATTATATCAATATTTGGACTGAAAATGTATTGAAGACCAGATGCCTTGTTGCTCCTTTAACGGGTAAAATAATGTTATTAAAGACGGTAGTTCTCACACATTGAGATCCTGTTTTGGTATGAAAATATATCAAGGACCCTCTATGACCTTCCACAATGGCATTGCAGAACAATAAAAAAAAAAAAAAAAATTATAATCAAATTTGAATTAAAAACTTTTTGAAGTACTTGCAACATCCAAATAACTTGATTTTTTATTGTTTATCATAAGAAACTGAAATATTCATGTAATAATCAATGGTTTCCAATATTTGAGGGACATGAAGAACCCCCGAGGCCCCAGATCCCATTTTGAGAATCACTGGTTAAAGGAACTGCATGTGAGATTTTTATAGCAAATTTTATTGAGTTTTGATCAAGTTGTGTCCACAGATTCACTGTTTAAATCAAGTTTTTAACTATTAATTCTTGAATCCAAAAACACTGGAAATCAGTATCCAATCAGAAAGCAGAGTAAGTCTCACATGAGTCTCTCGAGTTGCCAATTCCTAAGCTTGAAGACAGTTTTTCTCTTTATAAAAACAACTAGTGGCAATTCATAGTCTTAAAACTAGAGACAAACAGATGTAAATACCAGCCACGAATTTCGATTTTTTTGTATAACTGCCTTTTCGGCTATAGGCCTAAATTTTGGCTGATATCTGATCAGGCAGTTGTTTGGGCTTTTCCTCTGTGGGAGAGGTGCACTAACAGCTGAGTCTGAGTTGGATTGGAGGCAAGACTTCTTTTATCGCTCTCCATCCCAAAGTCTGCAGTTTTGATTTAATCATTACATGTCTTAAGTTTGATTCTTGTTCTATGACTTTGGCTGCAGCACAAACTTTATAAGTGCTTGTTTGTTTGTCAATATGAACAATATCAATGTCTCTCCAGATGATATAAAATGATTGTTTCTTGAGCCAAAATACAATCAAGCCCTATTACACTGTGTGAAAGAGACGCACATGTACTGTGGTGAATAATAGTTTAGGTTGAAGGGTTTTTTTTTTTTATTTTGGCCATTGATATTGGCTTCAGCATTTAAATATGGTATCAGCCAAAGAAAACCCATATCAGTCAATCCCTGCTAAAAACTGGTGATAATAATGATACTTGAGGCTTTAAGCATTGAACTAAACATGTGTAAGTAATTACAATTAGTCTGTAAGCAATGTTTTTTGATCAGTATAGGCAATAAGTGACATTTATCCTCCAAACATTGTAATAAATAAATATATTCAAACATGGATCATTTGTACCACCATAGTCTCTGCATAAACCTGTGGGAAACACTGAAATACTTATTTATAGTCTTTTGTCAAATCCACAGAGAAGCGCCGCACACTGCTCTGAAGCACCAGGCAGCCAATCAGAAAGCTCGCAGCTTTTTACCGGTACAGATTTTTGCATCTACGCTTGATCCACAAGACAATATGGAAAACTGATTAAACACAACTTATAACTGCTGAAACTTTGGCACAAAATGGTTGCAAATAAGTACAGAAATGTAACTAAAACAAAGTAACAAGAAATTCCTGGAACATTCTTAAAACCCAGCTCTGGCATTACAAGTACCATTGCCATTGTAATACATTTGTTTGTTTTGTTTTTAGAATGCCCACATCATTTTACAATTAACATTACGCCAAAAAACAGATTGTTGCCAAAAAAAATCTTTTCATAACTGTAGGAGGACCTTATCCATTGGCTTTTATACATTTTGATTCAAGAGCAGTTGGCTAAAAACCCACCAAAAATAGAAGTATGGATAAGTCTGAATTTTAATCATAAAATGGTGGAGATTTTAAAATGCCCATGTCTCTCTTTGATAAGGATTAACTTAACCATTTTGGATTTGCTAAAAGGCCACAAATCCACCATATCTTCTCTTAAATCTTGTTTTTCAGATACTGACAAAAGCATTTGAATGATAATCCAAAAGTCTAATACATTAAGGCCACATCACCATTTGTACAAAGAAAGCTACCATTCACACGTTTGCAAGAAAAAGCCTGTCATCAACATACAGTGTAAAGTAAAGCTGAGCAATATACATAGTAACCATCAGAATTCCCTTATAAGTTGGTCAAGTATTGAAACAAATGATCAGAAAATGTCTGTAACAGAAGCTAAATGAATTGTTCTGTATTTACAAATCATTGGCACAAAGCTCGCTCATATCTTACAGTCGAATGTGCATTTTAAGCTACAGATGTTGAACGCTACCAAATGTGAAAAGTCAGTGAGGAAATTCTCAACAATTCAGTTTTGAAGAAGAAGAGGAGGAGAAACTTTCTGTGGTGATAATCGGAACAATTTACAGTATTTTTTTTAACAAAGCGTGATTCAAATGATGAGCAACACTGATTGCAATTAACTGGGGCTGCACAATGTATCAAAGCTGATTGTTTTCTGTCACACAAACTATCAATATATTACAGTCTGGTGATTTTAACCTGAAATAACACAGGGATCAAATAAGAAATTATGTTCGCGTGATTTCACAACATTATATAGACAAATATTTAAAACAAATAGAGGGCAGATAAAATAAACGCTGTTTAAAAGTAGTTTTCTTGAAAAGAGAAAAAGAATGTCTGTAATGACTAACAGAAATCACAAGATTCAACATTTATGAAATGTCCCTTTAGATATTTCATGACAAAGCACAGAGCCTCATTCAGGGCACATTTGTAATTAAGGTCGGCCTACAAACAATTTTAGCATTCACAAAATACTTTCTTAATTGAAAATACTTTTCTGGAAAAACTAATTCTAAGAGTAGTCAGGAGCACTTGGATAAACAGAAATTCTGCCATTTAAGATTATTGTTACGTAATTCAAACTAAATTGTGATTCCTGCCAGACTGAAGAGTAAATATATTTTCTATGAAATATATAAACAGATATTAGAGTGATCAGTTGAGACCAAAGACAGCGCTTTACCAATAAGAATCCACCTGAAGAGCCTTTCATTGTACTGTTAGACAGCCACGATCAGATAGACCAATCACAGCGCATATTGTGGTTCGAGCATAACTGAACCAAACATGGCGCCGCAGAAGGACATACTGTAACCTGCTTTAGCAGAATTGCAGAGTATTTCAATTTTTAAAACATTTACAAAGCGACAATTTGTGCATTTGTGGACTGGAAAGATGTTTCTGTTTGTATCTGGGGTTAAATAGGTGATTGCTCACTGTGCAGCTCTGTGACATATCAGTTTTTTGCTTTTGCCATGACGTCCTGCCGTTTCCCAATGGCTTTCAGTGACAGTCTTTTCAGACTGATAATATCTAAAACTTAATTCAGATTCATACACATCACATCTGTCCCGACTACTGGCGTCACCCACCCAGGACCACAGCACACTCCCCCAGCACCACTGTCACATTTAAACTTTACACTTCAATATGCGTTAGGTGTTTTGTCACTATTCGACAGTTTAACCGACTCCAAGTTTTGACTGTGTTTAGCATTAGTTACTGTAAGTCGTAAGCATCAGGGGATTAGTCCTGGTTTAGATCTAAATTTAGCCCCACATTTTGACCTGGTTCAGATCTTGTTGAGCCATGACTAACTCCTAAATTATTCAAGGGCCTTATTTTCTCTCACACTCCAAAGAAAATTAAGACAGTGTATTATTAAGCAGTCATTTTCAGCTTGGGGATTAAAATTTGGGACACAGACGTTATGACTGAAAAGTTGAAATATAACAAAATAGAGTACTTATTACAATTATTTCCTACATCTATTCATTTAAAAACTGTTCCTGTGTTAACTAGGTCTAAGCCTTTTCAACTGACAGCAATTATACCTTTGGAGTTTTGGCTGTCACAATGAACAAATAATTTTACTTTTGTTCATGTATGCTGATAAAGGCATCAGACTTCACTGATTACAAAGATAAAACCATACATCACAACAACTACACAATCTTTCAGTTTGACAGTAAATACGTAGACATATGGTGCATTCCAAGCAACTGGGATATTTCCCACCTCTCACTTGTAAAACGGTGCTGCTCAAAATGGTAAATACCACTTGTGAACTGGGACCTGAGCCATAAAGTATGTAGCTAGTTTTAGGGTTTACCGAGGAAAGTTCTGGGCTAAACCTGGTTTGGTGGTCCTACAAAGCTCGATCTGTTTCTATCAGGGAAGATCTCTATGGCAACATGCCCCAAACTGATAAGTTAGTCCAGGTTAAGTTCCCAAATAGGTTAAGAGCTTTGCTACAAATCATGGGTTTATAAACTATATTATATTATGGCATTTCCTGTAAAGAATGTGTCAGATTTGGAGTATGTTATGTAAAAAAGCTTCAAAATACCCCAATCAGCCCATTTTTCTTATGGTTTTGCTGAAATTGCTTGTTTTAGTGCATGTTATTCATGAAAATGAACTTCTGCCATTGTGTTCAGTTGATTTGCTTTATCACATGTACCGGAAAAAAATGGCATCGCACTGTCTGTGTTGTTGCAACAGAGCTGTGCATCTACTTAAATTTGGTATTTCTAGAATTTTGTGTTGTCATGTGAAAGCAACCGACTAACTTTAGGCCTGTTACCTGAAATTTTGCAAGCAAATACATTATTTTGTGCAGCCCCAGTTCTTTACAAAGCCATGATTAAGCTTATCCTGTGTGTGGCCTGGTCTTTACCCACAGTGCATCGGGGTGATGTTGGGTGGTTCAGTGGCCCCAGGGACATCCACAGGGGTCCCCACAGGCCTGTTTTCGGTCCCAGAGCTGGTGCAGCTCTTGAACTGAGTGCTGAGGTGAGGAGAGCATGTCCAGGTAACACTCCTTCTCACAGAGCCAGCCTGCGTCCTGACAAAACAACAGAAACAGGTCACATTGTTTCATTGTAATTTCATCACTAATGTGGAAAGAATGGTGACTGCGCCAGTGGTGGAAGAAATCAGTTGTGTCACTTGAAGCTGTGGCACTAGTTTTCAAAATGTGAAGAGAAAAGTAGGTATTTATACTTTATATATCCATCCTTCACTTTAGCAAACCCTTTGATGCATCACTGGTTTTCACTTGCAGGGATTTTTGGCTAAAGAGTTAAGTTGCATATCTTTAAGCAGCTGTAGTTAAAAGTCTCCTCTTCATACAGACTTGTGGTGGACATATTCTAACAAAAACAATCTACAATCTGCCCCCTTTTTATTTTGTAGTGATACAACCAACATTGACAGCGATAATTAGTCCTAAACCCTAGGCCTAGAACAAAGTCAGTTGTTTATTGTGATAGATTTCTAGATGATAACAGTCACACCAGCGCTGCACTGACAGCCAGGATAAATGGACACTGACAGGTCTCTGAACAGCTTTTCCATTGAAAATCACTGATTTACTGTGACGTGGGTTTTTATTAAAGATTAGTAGTGCTGAGAAGAGTGTGAATAGTCTGTAATAGTTTTAGTAGGGGGCTGGGGTTATGTTTGTAAGTATAGCATTCAATTAAATTAAATGTTAATTTTTGACATACTGAATACAATGTGAAGGTCCAACAAACCAGCTACATTCAAATCTGTTTTTTTCTACAGTGTAACATCACCCTGCCCAGGGACGACAGGTGGAAATGAGCATTTCCTGCTATAACCTTGCACAAGCGTCTCTCCTTTTTTGGTTAATGTTTATTGTGCATTGTGCCTGTACAAATAAAACCATACTATACCATTTATCTGACCTCTGAAAGGTCGAACAAAGAACATTGAGCAAAATGCTGAAACTTCCAACCGAGCACATTATAAGCCCTTATGATGAAATGATAGAAATGAAGCCTCAATCAGCTCTGTCTGACAAAGACTACGCTGTATTTTTACTTCTTCAATCCAGTTAAAAAAAAATGGAGTAAAGATTTATGTAAATACAGTAACATTACTTGCACTTTCTACCACTTGACTTGGTTAAAGACAGGGTCAGATGGAGCCGAGGCTAAACAAGAGAATGTTATAGTGGAGAATAAAGAGAAGGTGAAATGAACTAATGAAATACATTATGTCAGAACTGATCAACAGAAATGTTGAAATGTATTTTCTGGGAGCCTGTTACTGCCTGTCAGAATACAATAATACTGTGTGCTGTGTTGTTTAATAGAGAGAAAAGAGGATTGATGGAGAGATAGCAAACACATTTTGACCCTGCTCGTCTCACTCCGGGCTTTGGCGATGGTAAATACAACAATTACTTTAGATGGAAACTGATTTACTGTCAGTTCTTATAAAAACAGAGACGATCACCATGGCATTTGAATATATATGCAGATGCACTGATAACATTAGAATCATCCATCCAACAATCCACTGAATGTATTCACAGATCTGACTTCTAATTTCTTACTAACATCTCCATGGAGACAAGCAGGTGACAGACCCTTCAATAGAAAGTACATAGCGCACCCAAAAGTCTAGCCTTTATTTGACCTCTGTAGTTTCCAGCAGCTAAGTTTTGTTAAAAGTTTGCAAACGTTTTCAGGACAAGCCCCAAAAGACACATATAGTTTGTCCAGTAAATGAAAAGCACTGTCGCCAATTATTCTCCATCTCCTGACCTCAGCAAGAAAGGAAAGAAGTTGTTTTGGGCCCATTTGAACGTTTGTGATCACAGACAGGCGCACTTCTAAAAAGAAATAAGGCTTTTCCTCTAATACAAAATGCCACAGAAGTCACCAGTTTACTCTTTATGGCTTGTTTTCTGTTTTATTCAAGTTTATAGTTTTGTCTATATCTTTTCGTTCAAACAACTTGTGTTATTTGTTTGCTCATGAAATGTTTTTCATGAATTAATTTGTCGCTTTCATCCTTGTTGAGTATATAATTTCCTTTAGAGCTGCAACATGTTAAATGATTATTCCAATAATACTCAACTATTTCAGTAAGAAATAATGATTCATTTACTATACATAGACTCCAAGGCCTGTCAAGTGCAGAAAGAAGAGGTTTTAGAAACCACTTAAACATGGCACTAAACAGTAGTCAATACATTTTTAATTAAAAATAAATAAAAAAACAATTTACTGCACAAAATAAGTTACATTTTAAGTTATATTTTAATGAAAACATATTATCTTGAGTTTAGCAGAACTTACGTTAAGTC
Source organism: Mugilogobius chulae (assembly GCA_038363315.1). NCBI lineage: Eukaryota > Metazoa > Chordata > Actinopteri > Gobiiformes > Gobiidae > Mugilogobius > Mugilogobius chulae. Next base: position 30,788,955 of record CM076407.1, on the reverse strand, counting down.
AAACGATTTGCCATTTAGGGCTGGGCGATATGGAGAAAAATGTATATCTATATATTTTTTCATATCCCTATACGTGATATATATCTCAATATCTTTGAAATTACATTTTTAAGTGAAATTATTTTTTTCTAAGCCTGTAGTCTGCTGATTAGAAAGCAGAAATGTGAATTTACTTTGAATAAATTGATGTTGGTGATGCCTTTTGCAGAATAAAACTAAATAAGTATAAAACACATTCATAATTTGACTATTACAACAAATGGAAAATGTAATTTATCTTATTATTCTCTTTTCTCTGTAGCTGTAACTGCTTTTCATCAATTTCATGAGAGGTTTTACACAGAATTACAATATCACGATATTTACGATATGGCCAAATTCCTATCTTGTCCAGGAAACGCATATCCTTCTTAAAAAAATAACTTGTTTAAATTGATGTAAGAAATTACATTTTATATCACCTGAATAAAAAAAAGAGATCAGTCCATTGGCATATAATTTTACTTGACGAAAACTGCTCAAAGATAATATGTGAATTCATGGCATTTTAACTTGTCCAACATTATTTATTTCTAGTATGGATCAAATTTTATCAGATTTACCCAGCCTTTTGATTACGATACAACTAATCAATTGATCGAACGAAATCATCAAATTGACTGCCAAAAGTTTTATCAGTCACACAAAGTTTTCAGAGAATGTATGATGCTGGAATAAATCTATTTTGTTTCATTAAACCAAGAAATCCATCCAACCTTGTCTCTGCATGACTAAACTTGAAAATTACACATTTTAACCTTTAGGGAGTTTAGGACGTGACTTTGGACTGATTTAAATAAACTATTCACAATTACTTCTCAGCATACCTTGTGATTAAATAATCAGCCGGTTCTGCCCTCCCAAAGTGAGCAACATGTGGCATTATTTAATTAAAGTTTAAGAGAAGCTCAATTAGGAAATGCAAAGCTACAATTACCCAGTATAATAGTTTATGAAAATAGGAAGATGTACAGACTAATGTGACAAATTTGATTATGTAATGGTGCTGAAATGATTAATCAGAAAGTTGGAATTATCAGATTAAATACTGGACAACATTTGTTTTATTTATTAGAAAAATATTTGTTAGACAGCGCTGACATTAAAGTACAATTTAGACAAGAAAATGCAATGTGTGCTTCTTAATGTATCACCTGAATAACAGCTGAAATCGTAAAAAACAGGTCCTCATAAAGCAAGAAATATTATGAAAACAAAAAAGACCAAAATCACTGGCCATTTATTCTGTCTGGATTGGCTAGAACCAACCAGAGTTGAGACAGACTTTATAAATCCTCTCCATTTACCTTGTTACAAGTATTAAGTTACAATATGATACTGTACCATATCACTTGCAAGTTTACCACAACAGAACGGCAACAATCACTGACACACATGTTTATACTGTACTTCCTGGATGACAGAAAGACCAAAAAAAAGTGATTGGTTAAATTAAAAAAATCTTCCAATGAACCCCATTATGCATTGTCAGATGTTCTTCACGAAGTGAAATAAAACCAATTGATGCATCAAGCTAGTAACACATTGTAGATTGTTCATTTTCTACCAATTGTTCCGTTGGGGTCGCGGGTGACTAGAGCTATCCCAGTTTGTTTGGTCGTCTTTGAAGTCCAATTACCTTATCATACATGTTTTGGACGACCCGGAGTGAAATAACAGTAACTCGAGGAAGAGATTGTGAGATACTGACTTGGCTCAACCTGGAGTTGAACACACAATCTCCTCTTTGGGAAGCCAGAGCTCTAACCACTCTGCTGCTGTACACCCTAAAAGATATATATACACTTCATGTATCATGTCTATGGCACATTATGTAGAAAAGACAATTATATAGAATCCCACTTCCAATGAAAAACACTCTTTTATTCCTGAGTGTATTCAGTGGTTCTGTTTGTCTGCAGTTCCTAATTCGACTCCTATAAAGTTGTGTTTTACTACTTGTACTAATGTTACTATCTCTACTTACTCTCAATAGGTCTCACTGCTTCTGCAACCACCATTTTAGGAGCATTTCTACAGACAGTTACCGCTATGCAACCAGAATCCATTAAACTCCCCTGGATCTAAGCAATTATATCGCCAAGCACCAAGACTAATTATTTTGTTCATGGTTCAATCTTCTTTAACCTCTAAATTTTGAGAACGGAAATAAATAAGGCTGCATTTTGATAAACCACTCTAAGGCACAATAAAGGGATTTTATCCAGATTTTCAGCCCAATTGCTTCTTCACAAGTTGAAGGAGTTTTTCTCTTAGCAGCACTTTTAGTAATTCATTATTAATCCAATATTTAACCTTAGCAGCCCTTATAAGACTCATTTATGCTCTATATTTGAGACTGTGATGTGTTTCATTTGGACAGGGTGATAAAAAATTGCCGATTATTCCTTTGAAAAATGATTTATAAGTCTGTAATTCTGAGTCAAATTTACAGTTGATGTCGTCTTAGCTGACTAATTGTTTTATTTAGATTATAAGGACTCATAAGGAGGATTAAGATTTGGAAGTAAATCATTGGTTTTCTACTTTTACATATTGTTTCCTATCTTTTGTATAGTTTTTGCACTAGTCTTTCGCTTTGTGAGCACAGTTTGGATAAGATGTATGGTCAAAGAATTACTTTTATTTTTGCCACGCCCCTTCTTAGTCGACTAATCAATCGATGGAACTTGTCTTCAGTTGACAAGAACTTCTTTGGCTGACTTCAGTCTACTGCTTTATTGATTATTAGTCACCATTGCTTGAGTGAATTACCGGGATTTAACCAATCACAGTGAAGTGTAACAGAAGCAAATGGTTTGAATTACTTCAAAGGCAACAGAAAAAACAGAGTATTCAAGCTTTACTATCAACATTGTAATCCGTTAAAAATAATACATGTTATGCATATCTACATTTTCTGCTTTATTGGTCATTACTATGCTACAATCTTTATTATTTTATCATTATTAACATGTTTTAAAGAATGAGTTGATTTGGGTTCCTTGACAGTCTTTTCAACACAAAATTGAATCCAATTGATTCTCCAAACAAACTCCAGCTCCCCTTTGTGGGCCATAAATAAGATCATGTTAACCTAATCAGGGATTCAACTAGAGTCATGGCAGAGCTCACTTACTGCCAATGTGCTAAGTTATTGACAAATACTGTTCATATTTAGTCACTACTGTTTTTAGATTGCTTTGCAACTCAACCAGCCTAACGGAATTAACAAGACTAACCGAACTAGCCAATTCTGAACCAAGATTAGGCTGCAAGCAGGTCAGGCCTAAAGCAGAATTACACCAAAACTAAAAGGACCAACTGAGGTATAAGGTACATCACCAGAATTATAATAAAACAAGAAATTTATTTATATTTGCAGTATATTTGAAAGGTCAGATCAGATCTTCAGATTTTTGTATTTCACTGGTTTTAAAACAGAAACTGTATTTTGAATTCTTCCAAATAAAAAAGTATTTGATTTTATATTTAAAAAAATAAATAAAATAAATATTTTTAGTATTTAGTTACTTCCCAACACTGTCTATGAATTTAGCTAGAGTAAAGATGCTCAGAACGCACAGAGCCTCGCATAAATAAAAAATATTATTAAAATTGATTAATTATGCCAATGCACGTATGGTCCAGGTTGGAGGGGGCATATTTCCGTTGTCTATGAAAAACACCAAGCTCAGATAAGAGTATCTGTTTTCATTATGATACCCTGTTCAATCATGTAACTTCTTTTTAAATTAAAGTACCGGTAAATCTTTCTAGGACTCAGCAATGTAGTGTCACTGTCCTCCTGCGAGTGAGAGATAAATAATTGTTGCAAAATGTGCTTATGTCTGAGGTCTGCTCACTTTGTGTCACATCTAATAATCACAGACGAGTTTAAAAATCCTCTAGTGCGCGGCCGGCCTTTAGTTAACAGCATTTTTCAGACTAATGTAAATGGAAAAGATGACAGAATACAGAACTAAAAGCTCTTTACCTGATATTTCTGAGGTCCGACAGCTGCCATCCAGATGCCCATGCTCACATCCTCTCCCTAAAAACATCACACACTTAGTCATGCAAATTCACAAAACCCATTTATTGAAACTATCTGCCTCTGCGTATTAACAAAACACAGCTGTTCTGTTACTTTCATACCTGGTAAGCTTGAGTTTCTCTGCATTACTGGCCAACCACTGGACCAGATCACGAGAGACAACGTATCCGGACCCACAGGCGAAAGCGGGATAGGCCGGGCTCGGGTATTCCAGCTCCTGCCACTTCCCGATGCGGTCCACTGCCCAGCTCTGCCTGAAACTGGGGCAGACGCAGCGAGTTAGCATCACATTTACCCATTCACCTGACCTTTGTGAAATATGCACGCTGTTTGTCTAGCCTTTCTCCTCCAAAGTTCATATGAGTTTGCAAATTCAATTCAAAGCAGCAGCAGGGCAAAAAGATATATGCATGCAGTATATGAACCAGAGTATAGAGCGTCTATTAACTGGCTCTGTGCGCAACAGCATCTGACTAGCTAAGTCTTAGCTCGACATCAGGTCCCTCTCACTTAAAACTGAGAAAAGGGGGTCTAAAGTCAGGGGAAATAAGCTGCTACATCGTTGACATGTTGACATAATGTCTGACTTCTATTTCTAATGATGATTATCTAATACTGATGTTTGCTAAATCAACAATCTTGTGAAATCCTAAGAGAACACTGTTGTGATTTTGGGCTTTTAAAAAATAAACTGAATTGAGATTGAATTTATTAGGTAGTCCTGATGCTCTGTCTGCAAACAAAGATTTGATTTGATTATCTTCAGTTTTATAAAACAGTGAACAGTTTGGCTGAACGTGACTGACATGGTTAAGACATTACTAAGGTTGTGAATGCCTCAACATGACATTTGTGTGTTTATAAAGGAACAAGTTTGTGTCTCAATGCCAATGTTAATTCAACCTTTGAACCCCCTCAAAAAAGTAAATAAATTAGCACTAAATTTGAGAAACAATAAGATAGCTAGTGCAGTGTTTTTTGTTTTTTTTGTTTTTTTTTTTAGAAAAGGCACGCTGACTTGGTAGAAAATAGTCTGCAGCACACTTGAAGTATTACCTAATAGTAAAAAGGAAATAGAAAATAAAAAGCTAAGGAACTGTAGTTAGCCAATTGTGCTTGCTTTGTTTTATAGACCAGAAGTTTGCTTTGGACTTTCCAAAATTATTGCATTAAAAGCAGACATTTCTTTCAAGCCAGACCTGACAATATCTCATGGTAAAATTAAAGAGCAATTGTATCATTGTACATTGAGACCAATTGATACGTGATTATTACTAAGCTAAAATAAATTATTACTACAAAAACACTACAGCTAAACCTTGGCCTAAATAGAGCATTTTAGTTCTCTCTGTAGTATCCAAAATAGTATCGAGTTTATGATGATGAGAAAGGATTTGTTAACATAGTTTTTATCATCAATAGCACTTTACTCATGATTTCACAATCAAAAGAGTACAGTCACTATAATATTATGAATGCTTTGAACTACCAAATATGGACGAGAATCCCTCATTCATCCAGAGTGATCCATAGTAGAGTCTCAAGGTCATTGGACAGTGTTCGGATCAAGATGATTCGACTCTCATCCGAAATGAATGGATTGAAAATTACTTCGGATGAGAGTCAAACATCTTGATCTCGGAAACACTGTCCTGATGACAACTTTGAAGACTTCTACTATGCTCAAATATCTCAGTAACATTAGTAACCCATCTGTGTCTAAAACCTCAAATCCATTTCAGATGCTACTCACTTGCCCCACCAGAAGTTGCTGCGTTTCAGAGCCTTCTGGTCGATCTTGTTCAAAACTGCATCCACGTCGATGAAGCAGTCATCATCGGTCTTCAGCAGCAAATTGAAGTCTGCGTTTCTCACAGACCTGCAAACACACGGGAGTTTGTGACCTTAATTAAGAGTCCAAATTCACATTTTTTTCTCCAAATCTCAGAGCGGAGACACATTCAAATACCAGGCTCTAAAGGGCAAGAGGGCTGCCGTAATAACTGATACACTCCAGGCAGCTCAAGCGTTGATATCTGAATAGTGGGCAGATTTTCTCCAGAATAAAATAATTACAATACTAAAAAGGGAGCAGATTTTTGTCAACACGTATTCAATTTTATAGCAAAAATGTAAAATATTAAATAAAAGAGAAGATGACAAGATGAGAGTTTGACAGAATATGTTATAAACTGTGCCTCGCAATTTTTCCCATTTTTAGTTCAAATCAAATGTAAATAAAATCACAAGACCTAACATGTGCGCACAATTTTATAGCAATTGCTGGGTTTCACGTTTCTAAGGTTATAGAATAGTGGTGATTTCTGGGGTGAATAGACCCATTTAACTGCAGTGATACAAAAATAAACTGCAACAATATTCATTTTAGCTCCCTGACTGATAGGGATGTTCAAAAAGTAAAAAAAAAAAAAAATCGAGAGATCAAGATCGAATCAAATCGTCAGTTATTTGGTTGTGGGTTTGAAATTTAAAGATCCAGACCTGGGTTTGCAACAAAAGCCTAACTTTGAGGTAGAATATTAATTTATAATGTTTTAAAAAAATGTACAAATGGGACATATAAAAAGTTTGATTTTTTTTCTTTATGTTCATAAACTACATTTTATTTTTGTTTTGTTTTTGAAAAGGTTAAACAAACTCAAATAGAAAAGAGATTGATCAATATGAGAAAAAAATCATGTTCATATTGTTTCCCACATCGCCAGCCCTACCTGTGGAATGTTGTAATGTCATCTGAAACCTAGCACAGGATCATTCCAACTAAATAATTAATTAAAGCATGTTCTGATCCTACTGGAAGATAGATAAATTTACCAGTAGTGACCCAGCAGTTTAAAGGGTTGTTCCACAGCTGTTTTGATGGCAGACATTTTTGTTGTTTGTTTGTTTGTTTGTTTTATTTTTGTTATATTGTTTTGTCTAATTTATTCAGGATACACCATTATTTCTATGGCAAACATTGTTTTTATGACGTCACTTCCTGAGCTCTAATAGAAAATAAAACACCAGGCCATGTAGATTCAAGACCTAGAACATTCACAATGCTTACATATAAATAAAGCATGAATGTTCACTTAAAAGTCTGTTTTGCAGCATTAGTTTAGGCAGAGGTGTTGTCTATTGTTGTGACTCAGATGAACATTAGGGACTTCATTTTATGACCAAATCATGCAGAAATCTTTTTACCAGTCCATTACCAAAACTAACCACATTTTATAAAATGTAGCGCCAAGAGCAAAGACAAAAAAAAAGGTTCTTGTGTTTATATATTAACAGATATCTATTGCAAAACAATATTTAAGTGCAATACCAAGCATTCAGACATTTTTAATCAAAGTGCCAAACTACTATACTTTTACCATTATTGACCTATCCATGTCTGGGTTTGCTTCTGCAATTGGGCGACTCACAGCTGTATTTTTCGTGGTGATTGCAGCGGAGATTGTAACAGAGAGAGGTTTTTCAGACTCAACGACATACTTTCATTTCAGACGGCTGATTTCCTCTGAGGCCTCGCCAATTCGGACTCAAAGAATAGGAGTCATTAGCACCGGGGCAGAGTAAGCTTTCACAAATTTATTGTTACGTTTCGCAAATGCATTATCAAGAATGCAAGTTTTTCTTAAGAGACATTTATTTAGGATTTTAGTTAGACAATTTCAATTTACCTAATAGTCTAAAAGTGCCCACATTTTTCTTTTTAGTGGTTTTAATTGTTGTGTGCATTGTAATAAACACTGATTTTACTTTTAATGAGCTGAAAACATATTCAAAGTTTTTTCATATTCCATGTTTGTTCTGTAACATGGAATGTATGCTGCCATTATATACTGTACTGTATGTAGAATATCACCTCTTCGTACATCTTCGTAGTAACTGAAGCTGCACATTTATTAAATTTTAATCCAGATTCAGCCATTGCCAACTGTTGTCAAATTGTCAACAAAGTGTTTGTTTTTGGCTTTGACTAGAAAAGTCCAGAGCCAAACCTCTGTCAGACAAATCATGTATTTTGGAGTAGAATTCAGACTTGGAAAAAAAGAATTTGACTGTTTTGTTGTTAAATGGCAACGAAAAAAAAATATCCATGAACAGAAAAATATCATGAAAAGGCATTTTTCTTTTCAATCCTACTGTTCTATGGAAATGGACAAAAGCTCTACTGTGGAACATTAGCACAAGCAAATGCTAGTGCTATAATTAACACAAAAAACAATGATAAGAGTTACTTCAGGGTATTTGAATCTGTTGCACTGTCAAGCAGCTAATATACTGAACTTCTATCTCGAACTTTGATGTACTTTAGTTTGAAATGCGCCAGTGAGGCTTTTTAGCTGTGAAAGGTTGCAGACCTTGACCTAAACGCATTATTTGTTATGCATGCTTCAAAAACAAAGTTACAAGAAAATAATCCTTTGCTCTAAATCTGTGCAGCCAACACCAACAAATAACAGTTCTTTCTACTTTGCCTCATCATAATAGCACAAGTGTTGTAATTGTACAGTCACATTTGAATATGGCCACATGCTTTGATGGGACTCACCATTTGTAGAACTGCAGTAGTTTGGTGGGCACATTTCTGTAAGTGTCCACCACATCCACAAACACCATGTCCCTGTGCCTCCGACTCTCCCGCTCCAGAGACTCGTCCTCCTGCTGCAGCTCCAGGACATGCTGCTCCATCCGGGACGGCCGAGCTCGCAGCAGTGTGGACAGAGCCTCACCGTCTATGAAGAGAGAGACAGAGAGAGTATATGACTTAATATTAAGCTTCTGTTTCATCATCATCAAGGCAAACTAGTAATGGAGATGGCAACTCCTGAGCTGGCACCAGTATATAAAAATAACATAATATGGCAAAGTTAGATTTGTCTGTGATATTTTATTACACATGTTTTTATATTTATACAGAACACATCATATTCGTTATAGTGTATAATGGTGAATGCTTAACAAATGAGGACTATAACCTAAAAATATGTAACAGGAAATGAAAAAGATTACTACAGTGAGAGAAGTCAATAAGTAATGTAGGCCAAATGTGAGACAAAAACAAGAATTTTCCCAAAAGGTTTAGATTTGAATTCACTACAAGCCATTTTTTTTACTGCAAACTGAAAAGAAGAGCTGTGTGTAGAGTCACTGATAGTGCGATACCATATTCTTTAAAAAAACTGGATGCCCCAAAGGCAATATCACTGCCTGCAGGAGATTTATGGCCAACAGCCAAGGCAATAACAACAAGCCAAGCAAATTCATTGAGTATCAGAATTAAATTTTACCATTATGCAACAACACTCAAAATTCTGGTAGAGCTTTTGGTTGAAACAGGCTAAAGACACAACAAAGCCTTTTCCCCAAATTCAACAACCACTAACCTTTTGCATTTTGTATTAATGATTTTCCAAACTTTAATCTCCTTAAAGATTGACGCACTTTTGTCACAAGCAAGTTACATAGTTTTACTCAAAGACATCACAGTATGTAATCTCAGTAAAGCAAATCAAGTTGTAATTTAATCACATGTATTGTTATTTCCAGAGAGAACTATAACACACACAGGAAAATCGCAAGTTGAAACTGTAAAAGCTATATTTAGACAACAACATCTCACTGTGCTATAACTGTAACCAAAGCTATTCATCATTCAGTTGATCACATTTATGTTCTTCCAAATGAAAACCCGTTAACAACAATTCAATGGATCCGTTTGGCAAATAATACATAATAACAAGCGCTGTTGCAAAGAATGGGCCATTAGTTTGTATTCACTGATGGGAGAATTTAATTTCTTTGTTTCTCAATGACTAGAAATCCATTCCCCTGCAAAGAAAGAAGGCTAGATTACAACAAACCCGGGCTCAGACAAGAGAAGACTATTCCTCATTTTGCCTGTATGCAAGTGCCCTCAACAAATAAAAAACAAGCCAATCTCTAAACCTGCCAACGTGAACAATGTTTTTGAACTTGATCATCTGGGATTGTCCTCAAACATTTGGCTAAAAGACCATTATCATTTTCATAAATATCTTGCGTTGAATAAACAAACCGTAAATATTGAACGTGAAGCCTCCAGCCAGACCGGGGAAGCCGAGAGCGCTTCTGTGAGGCAGTATGCCCTCTGCTATCTGCAAGACACAGAGAGGCGGCCCTTTTAGACATGAACAGTGCATTATTTGACTTTCTGAATTAATTATTACGGGACTTACAGAGGAGAACTTGAGAACTCCTCCTCCATCATTGAGCTGCACAGACGAGTTGACTGAAGTTAATCCAGCAGAGTCCAGGCTTTCCCAAACCAACGTCCCCTCGAAGCCCTGGGAAATAAATGTTTAAATAAAGACTTTTTTGGATGGAAGTTAAAGATTAAAAATGTAGCAAATAAAGAATGAAAACACCTTGATTGAATCATTTTCAACACACCGCAAGGTAATTTTAATTTACTTAACTTTATAATTAGTTTTTTATTGTGTTTTTTCCATGCATTTAGTAAAAAACTATGATATATGTAGTAGGGTTGTCAAAAAAAATCGATTCCCCGATATTAATCGATACTTAAACCAAATCAATACTCGATACTCGTTTGCACAAGTATCGATATTTTAAGCCCCGCCCCTTCCCCATCTCGCACACGAAGCCCCGCCCTCTTCTTCGCTCATTGGAGATGGAAATGATGACACTATCAAATATGTATATATAACCTATATACTACATAAACAGCAAATGTGTCTGATAATAGAACAAAGCCCAGTCTTAATGTAAAGGTTCATGATCAAGTTAATAATAAACAAATAATATATTAAAATACTATTATTTTAATATTATAAAAATATAATTAAAAAGTAAAAATTCTATCATAAGAAAAAAAAATAATTAGAGTTGGCACAATGGTATCGTTTTTTTTTTTAAGTATCGAATCGAGTTTGAAATTTTAGTATCGTGACAACAGTAGTCCCGAACCTGGCAACTTGAATACTAAAATGATTGTGCTAATACTGGCTATTCTAGCCCGACTACACTTCCACACAAGGAGGTTTAAATAGTAGCTAAGGGAGGCCACAGGCTGGCCAAGATGAAATACATAGCATACCACTTCTGTGAGCGAGCTAAACAAGGAATCTGACAAAGAAGGACAAATTCTGAAATAGCTGAATGGCGCCCATCATGGATGCAGCTAACCACATCATAATGTCAACAATGATGAAACTGCAGTTGCCCTGAAGACTACGCAGGAGATGGAAATTTCTACAACAGCGCTCTTCTAATTTGATCAATATGATTGTCTGTTGGAATCGATCACACGGGACAGCCTTCATGACAGCTTTGTGCCTCATTCACACAACACATTTTACAGTGTTTTTGTGGATCGTTTTACATCAAGAAACCCATTCACAAACTGTATATCTAATAAGACTCATGGTTGAGAGCAAATGTTTATCACAAGGCACTAAGTTAATCAATAATAACATCATAATTTTTATTTTTTATTTCAACAGTTTAAATGTACGTTTAATTTGATTCCTAACTCAAGCGATTGCAATGTTATGGCTGATTTCTATAATTGTTACGGTCAGCAGAAGTGTTGAGAGTCTGACCTTAGGCAAAATGAACTGCTCCACTGGTTTGTACCACACTCCGTTCACCAGGGCCCCAGTGCTGATGGAGCTGAAGCGAGCAGTGACCACGGCCTCCTAAAACACACACACCCCAAAGGAAAACTTCAAAATGCTTTTCTTTAGACAGACTTTCTAACTTTCAGCTTTTTGGCCGCACAGTAGAGTTGTCTTCACAAAAGGAGAAATGCCACTGGGACTGAACTCTGTCCTGCTGCAAACAACTTCTTCAGCAAAGTTGGATTGAACCTGTCCCTAAAAATCTATATTTAAATGTATTTTTCAACAGTGAGAGATTCAGTATGTGTTAGGGATGCACTGATCCAGATTTTTCAGTTCCGATACCAATCCCAATACTTTGGAATTATCTACTCGATATCAATCGATACTAGTGTAAGGACTGAAATAGCTTCTTTTTTTTTTTTTTTTCAAAACAGAAGAAATTTTGTTTTGTTACTTGTTTATAGTAAACTAAACAATTTATATATTTATATGAATAAAATGTCCGACATTATGAGATCAAGATCAGCCAGTAAATTATGCCCAATTAAAGGCGCAACTAGGAGAAATGTTGCTGGATCTGGACCGATATATGATCCTAGTATTGGATCGGTGCATAGTATGTGCAATGTTTAATCTGTGCATCATTTATTGTCTAAAATAGGTGTTGTTGCGCCTGCAAAAGCTCACAAATGTGATTAATTTATGTATTTTGTATCCAATGCGAACTGACAAGACTACAAGAAATTACACAATTACACAAAGTATTTTACCTGTTAGAAAACCAAATAAAAAAACAGATTATAGTTTACAGAAACAGAGAAACACAATTCACTGATGACAAACTCCTGGGATAGGCACACAAGTATCGATGTTGCATCTTTTCCAATAGAACCTGTGCAACAATACAAATTGGGTCACCCACTCTCAAATGAACTACAGACAAAATTGAGTCTTTTTGGAAAAAAGCAATGAGATGAAAAAAAATGAATGAAACACACTTGCAGTGTGACGTTTCTCCATATTTATATGTATCTGCTTTTAAAGAAAGCTGCTGAATTTTTGATCCAAAGTCAGCTTGTTGTTTCTAAATATGTGAAGCTTGAAGAGTCAATAAAAAAAAATGTTTCACTCAGTTTGTTCAAACCATTTATGACATTTCAAATGACCTCCCCAAATAATTATAGTTGCAAATAAAAAATTTTGATCGACCAAGACACCAAGAGACCTGCTGTATTTTCTTCTCCAGTATAGTTCTGATCGATGACATTTGTGAAACATTGTTATATTTCAGACATATTAAATCTCAATAGAGACGTGAACAAGTCTTAAACACTTGGGTTAAAACATACAGAACAGCTTTGCACCTTCCTCTTTACATTAACAATAAGTTAACCTTTACTGATCTGCAGCTTCAAACCAGTAGCCTATTATTTTATACATTTTTCTTTTCTTCTTTGTAAAAGTAATTCTCTGGAGAAAAAAAAGTTGGAGACGCATGAGCAAGAATGACTGTACTGTTTTAAATTTGTTACATGTAAATATCACTCAAATATACACGAAACACAATAAACACAATTTCCAATGGCTACGTACAATAAGAAACTTCATTATCATGTCTAAAACAGCCTGAAAGTTGATATGGCCAGCAGCATTGAAGAATGGGTCAAATACAGAGAATGAAGTTGCATTACAATAGATTAATAACATTGTCCTGTAATTGTCTAATCTTTAAACAACTAAATGATTAAAGACCTGCAGCCTTACCACAATAATCTACCATCACTAATTTGTTAATGTTCTTTACGCTGCATAAAACGACACAGAAATATCAGCATAAACTTCCTATCCTTCCTATCCGGCTTCTACCAAAACTGCCAATAGTCTCTCAGTGGGGGTAATAAGCTCTATCCCCAAGCATCAAATCTACCACATTTTACAAATACAAGACTATAAAATGTGCCTTTTATCATAGCTGAGCACTCCTTAACAGCCCATTATCTAAAATAGGCTGATGTTTTGTATCTCTAAACAGTGCAGTAAACAGGAGCAGTGTCCTCGAGCTGGCCCCAGGCTCTGAGCACAGCGCGGACTACATTACACCCCAGAGGTACAGGCTGCGCTAACAGGCCAAAACTCCTTTTAAGATACCAATATGTCTGTCTTTTTACAGTAGCCATAGATAGGATTATTCACCAATTATTCAAGTATTTCAGCAAACGGCATACAAGTAGAAATATAACATAGTATATCACCAGTCTTTACAATGTGGATTAAAGGCCATACGATAGATTTGAAATGTAACATGTAGACCAAGTAATGGGTTTTGATGAAGGCTATGGAAAAAAAAAAAGTATATATCAATAATTTAATCAATATTCTTTTACAGTGTCCTTACTGCTTTAAGTAGTAAATAAAACGATCAATTAAGTACCCTAAGTACCAGGCATTAAGCTTCAAAAAGGTTCCTTTGGTCTTCTTTGAAATTTCAAAATCCCATATCACATCAGTGGTTGTTAATTTGTACCTTTACATGTTTCCACTGTGGTCTGCGATCAACATGATAACAGTCACATAATGTTACTGTGGCGTAGAGCTGGGCAATATATTGTATTTAAGCTAATATCATGACTGTTGTTTTGAAGGAATGCTGTATTGTGCAGTAAAACGTGCTACAAAAGAGCTCATAAAAAAAAAAAAAAAATGAAATAAGTAATGCTGTACTTTCTTAAAGACAAGGCTTTAAGTTTAAATATATACTGTATAAGAGTTTGTACATTAAGCAATTCAATCAGCTTTTTAAAATAGGAAAATTTGTTTATAATGGCAGATTGCGGCATTTTTGTGATTATTCTGACAAATATTTGTGTGGTAATTAAACACGCTACAAAAAATGACCATCTTAAATTAGAAAACAACAGATTTTTTTGTGTCTAGAGTAAGTAGTATAGTATACATTTTTTTGTAGATTTTGGTTGGTTTGAACTGCCAACAGAACCAGCATATATGATTTTTTTTCATTTTACTTTTAGAAAAATACACACTACTTTGAAATTCTAAAAACAATTCTGTGTTCTTGAGAGAATACTTAAATTTACTTGCTCTACTTTATTTGCTCAAATCACAATAAACACTACATCATTCAATCAATTTTAAACTCATTAGAACATTTAAGGTTTTCCAGTGTAACTAGCATACAGATTATAATATATTTTAACGCATTTATGTCGAACTTACTGAATATTGTCCAAATATTGTTATCGAGACTGGCCGAACAATTATTAAGATATTAATTTTCAATTTTGCCCAGCCCTACAGTGACGTGTCTTGTCTTTGGCACTATTTTCCTTGCGGAAAAGAAAGGACGACTGCGCTCTCTGCAGACCAAATTCTTTGCAACTGTATCCCAAGAATGAGAAAGTAAAAATGCCCCCTCATCTAGGTTTAGTCCAGCAGTGGCATGTTTCTGTGTTTCCTCTGCCCCAATGACCAAAGATGTCAGACTGCAGAGAGCGCTGTTGTCCTTCCTCCCCCGAAAGAAAATGGCGCAAAAAAACAAAATGGCAATTTAACAATTAGACTCTGCAACATTTTGTTTTGATTGTGATTACCCTTGCAGTCTTATTTGTGGCATTTACAGGCACATCTTGAGACATTCATTGTGCACTGAAAAAAAGTTATTATTGCTCACCCTAACTTCAATATATTCCATAGCATCATCATCAAAGAGTGAAAAATCTACACATTAAAAACAATTAACAACTTAATCTACAATGTAATTGTAGATTAATCTAATGTTTGGCGTTACCTCTTGGTCGAGTTGAAGCAGCTTCACAGTCACATTGGTCTGAGGCTCAGAGAGGGCCCGCTCGGAAACACCCCCAAACGTGTGATCACCACCGGGTGCAGCACCTTAAAGTCCAGGGCAATGACCGAAACATCCGAGGAGAACAAGACCGACGAGTCAGGCAACTTCACTATCTCTATCTCTGAAGACTGGCCCACAACTGCAAGACAACAAGAAATATGAACAATCTTTGGGAAGTACTTTTAAACTAAACCTCATACAATATTTACTACTGTGTTGGGTGATGAACTAAAGCTAAGATTGAGAATTTAGTTTAAGGTCATCTATATTGTGGTAACATCGCAAACTGTTGCTTTATTAAATTAGAACAGTCTATGATTAAAAATACCTCAAAAAGAAACTGAAATGTCAGGTGAAATTGTTCAAATTCAAAGTGAGAATTTTGCCCCAGTTGGTAAATTTTGTGTTTCATTTTTGTCAGTATGAATAAATTATATTTATGTCAAACCTGCATGCAAGTACAAATTACACAATACAGTATAAATCCATGGCTTAAAAAGCAAATACCCTTTATTGTTTATTTGCATTACTTAATTACTTAGATCAAAGAAGCTTATTGATCAATTTTTTTTGCTCCGCTCATTGATTCTGCAGAAATTCAAAATTGTTTTTAGTTCCACTTCAACATGATATTTGTTTCCATTTTATTTCATGTATATTTTTTTGTCCTAAGCAGTGATGTTGGTTTTCAAGGAAGATGTGAGTTCCTGATTGGCTAATTAATGTGTTAATCTCACCCACTGAAATTCGAAAGAAGCACATGGTGGCCAGATGACGTATTTTTTATATATTATCTGGATTTTTCTAGAAAGTATTGTCTACCTTAATCTGTAACCAGAAAATGTAACCATCACCCAATGTTATGAAATATTGTCCTTATTCACGAAAAAGCAGACTCTAGTTCCTAGTAGTGGACTGACGTAAGATACAGGTTTTTTGATTGTTTGATCATAGTTTGTTCAATTTCAATAATCAATTGATCATATTAATGGTCAATAGTTTCTCTGTCGAAAAAAGTGCCATACACAGTAAGGCTTATTATCGTACAACAAACTCATCGATGTTTAAATGTGTATTTCTACAGAGTTTTTTGCTACAAAATAAAAACACTAATATTCCAATAGACATTTTGTTCAATTGACCTGAAGCTCAGACGGTCTACATTTTCAATAAGAGGGAAGAAAATCAGATCAAAAATCAAGATTGTTCAATAGGAGGATACAATCTATGGTTTTCTCAGACTCTCAACTTAAAATGATTCTAGACTTCAAATGAGAGAAGAACAATTCTGCTCCACATTTCACCCTAAAATTTGTAAAATGCTCAATTTCATTCAATGATTTTCAATAACATAATTTAGGATGTTGTGAAAAATAACTTATAACTCATTAAATAAAAAAAAAAAAAAATAAAATTAGTTTTATTATAAACAAAACCTTGTAAAATTCCAGATCTTGGCTTCTAAAAATCCTCCCAAACCCGGCTGTGGGTAAATTTTATTCATGGCCCCTGAAGCACAGTATGAACTGTTCTTGCTAATGAGAAAATAAACATATTGTAGGTAAAATAAAAAAAACAACAGGTGGAATGAAAGTGGCAAACCAATTAAAAAAAAGTATTATCAATGAGGCAGAAAGTAGATTGGTTAAGGCTAGATCGTCAAACAAACACTTTTCCATTACAAATAAAACAGGATCACCATAATTTGTCACACAATGGGGAAATTACAGAGTTGCAATGCACAGTTCAACAACAGCAATTGAGACAAGCAAGAAGAAAGGAAAGACAACAACTTCAACAAAATCTGTGTCTCGCTCAAGTGTCCATAAAGGAAATATACAGATTTTTTACAATAAAATAACTTACAATTAATTTCCCCCTATCACAGATATCTTGTTAATGCAACTATTCAGGTGGAAATTAGCCTGTAATGTCCTGACTATGTCTAATAATGTTCCGCACTAAATTCATCTGTAGTTGTTGTTAGCATTGTGGCTAACAGCTGTTAGCATACCGACACTTCTCGTTCTTAACTGTGAAAAAAAAGCCTAAAACACATCTTGGTGATCAATTCAGAGGCTCAGAATGCATTAGGTAAGTCAGCAAACCATGTAGACCGATGTAGGAAGTTTAATATTAATTATTTTGGTTTGCTTACTGTTTTAAGGAGGCTAGATTCAAGTACAGGAATTTAAACTTACTCAACAAGCCATAAGATAAAAAGGTGTTTTAACTTCCCTCTGAACAATCAAAGTTTTCTGATGCCTGAATTCATTTCTCTGAGAACAAAGTAAGATACTGCTGTCAATGATACAGAAATATTTATATTTTATCTAAAATGTGCAACTTTAATGCTGACCATAACGCTAAGCTAAAGTGAATCTGTTTTTAAAAGCAAACTCTTGCTAATTAATAAAGAAGCTGGATAAATTACCCCAGAGATCAATACAAAGATCAAGGCTGTGTTAAAAATGGCTCCAAACTTGTGTATGTTCCTCCTACACAATTTCTGTAGCTCGTTTCTAAGTTTAGATGTCGCAGCAAAGAAAAGAATAAAGTTATTTATGTTTTACTGTCTGTGCTAGGAAAGTGGACATTAGGATTAGGATTGGTTTGCAAATGGCCTGAACTGAACCCTGAGTTTTGTGTGAAGATACGTACAAATGTATCAAACAGTAATTCTCAATTGTTTTGATGCAGGTTCAAAGTTAAAGCTAAAACACCAGTCTCCTTTCTTAAATGCCCTTGATGCCTAAAACCCAAGGCTAACATTTGGCCATGATAACTTATTAATGCCATTACTCACTTGGTTGTGATTATTACAACAGTTATAGGTGTATTTGCGTTCATTCAGGTTTTTATCATCGTGTATAGCACTTTAGAGAATGGTTATATCTGTTATTTCCTAAAATTCTTCCAAATCCCCACAGGAAAATGTCGAACTGAAAATTCCCAGAATTCTGCAAGCCTATTCA
This sequence comes from Mugilogobius chulae, assembly GCA_038363315.1. Classification (NCBI taxonomy): domain Eukaryota; kingdom Metazoa; phylum Chordata; class Actinopteri; order Gobiiformes; family Gobiidae; genus Mugilogobius; species Mugilogobius chulae. The sequence continues at coordinate 30,770,382 of CM076407.1, read as the reverse complement.
AGATATCACCTTATTCTTGATGGAAAGAAATGTACCTATTTCTACAGAATCTCTGCAAATCAGTTTCGGCACAGAATGATCTTTCCTTAGGAACAGCACAGGTTTATGTGCTCCAAGTTATTAAACCGCCAATCTATTTTATGCTGAAACTTCTCATCAAAAGAAAGGATGCGCCAATCAAGGTTTTTCAGTTCCAAAAGCGAAGTATCTGCCAATACTTGATATCTGACAATACCTGTGAAGGGACTGAAAATAGCTTTTTTTTTTATTTTTTAAATTTTATTTAGCTTTTTTTTCTAATTTTTTTATATTAAAAAAAAAAAAATAAATATCTAAACATATTAAAAACCGATCCAGCAAAATTTCATAGATCGGCACCAATAGTCAATGTCAGTATAAGATGGCTGCATTTCTAATCAAAAGTCTTAGTCATATTTTAATTTTTTTTTTCCTCGACGTTATGTCTACGCATTTGGATGAGATCAGCAATGTCAGTAATTTATTTGTTTTTGGAATCTTCATATGATCATGTTGGACTATTTCACACCAAGCTCTGAAGCGGTTTGGAAACTTTTGCAGACAGGCAGCTCACGTGTGTTTGGTGTGAATGAGGCTGTCGGGGTCAGAAGAGCGCAGAGCAGGTCGTGGAGGCTGGGTTTTTGTAGACTTGCTTGCAGAGAGCCAGCTGTTTGATTGGCCCGTGGCTACCGACGAACCAGTTAATCAGTGCATTGGAAAACCAAAATGACGAATACAGAAAAAATATTTTAGCTGAGCATGAATTGTTGTTGCACAAATCTAAACCAACTACGTCGCTCCACCCTACCAATGGTGACTGGCCAAGTTATGGATGTTCATCATGTCTTCTTAAAGTATTTATGAAAGCTTTTTCTTCTATATCAGACAAGAATCTGTAAGAGATGGTTTATTATAAACCATAATAATGGTGATGGTGACTGAATGATTGTGTTGGTGTGAAAAGACAACATACTGAAAATGAAATATAAGAATATTAACTCTATTTAAGTTTTGCTTTAGTTAAGTTTTGCAGCACTTTGTCCAAAGTTTTGAGAACACTGCAGTCAATGGGTCCACTGTTGCCTTGTGTTGTAACTGGGTCACGTTTTAAAAGACTGTTTAGGTGTTTAATAACTTTTTATTTTGTAGAAAACAAGATTAATTTGGCTGAAAAATAGTCCATGATACATTTAGTTCAAATCTGAATAAAATAAGACAGTAAAATCATCCTAAATCAGACTACATTCAATCTGCACGCTCACAGATGGGCATTCGAAGAGGACATCTGAGTTTGGCAAATTACAAAATTTGACAAAAACCTTACAGACTTTTTTCAAAGTCCCATCTGAATACGGCTTTCATTAAAATGGCTGAAAAGCTATTCAAGAACAAAATATTAAACCTACATACTTTCTACATTTTGTCACATTTTTATCTCAATATTTGTCTTTTGTGTCAAGTCCCACCCACAATGTACTCTATTCTTAGATTTCAAATTGTTCAATTACCAGTGATTTTATAAAGACTACGTTTTCTTACACACAATGTCTTTCTTTAATTGACTCGATTTTACAACTGCCGTAAAAACTAAATGCTCAAATTAAGAGTCTCTTTCTCCTTTTCTTCCACTTACTGCATATTAAAGCTGAACAATTACTGAATATTAGCCCAATCTCCTTGACTCAAAAAGCCTTGTCTCATAAATCATGCGCGCTGAAATTAAGCCATTGATTTTCTTTGTATAAATCTGTCTGTCTGTTGTAAGATTCAGGGCATAATGGACAAAGGTAACAGTCTGAAATGCCTGAACACTTCAATGACCTATGAGGAGTGGAGTTAAAACAGGGGCTGTTGGTAACTAAAGCCCCATTCACACATACACCCTTACACGGTAAAGTTCTAGTATGTGGTCAAGTGTGAAAGGCTCCAGAACGGAAACACGGAATTTTTTGCCCTGGCATTTGATCCGTGTTGATATCTAGTAATATTACCGGGAACAGTTGCGGGACTAGACCCGTGTTGACATGTGTAAATGCTGAATGTGACTGCCGGTACAACAGTGGTGGCAACAGAACAACTCACAGACAGAATCACATAGGCTATTTGCTACTGCGCTTCAGACCAGCCTTAAATCTGAGGGATTAAAAGCGATATGATATCTCCTGCCCTACTCTTGAATCAGCTGACCTTGTCACAAAGAAAACACTTATTTTATTTTACTAAAAGGCTATAAAATGCTTCTTGCAAACTCACCGAATATATGCGTGGTCAGAGTGAAGTCCAGAAAGCCTCTTTTCTAAAATTCAGTCTTGACATCCTGCGTAAAGAGCGAGCTTGTCCCAAAACCAGACTCCGGTCCTGGTTTGCCAAACCACGGCAGTGTGCGGCTGCTTGCAGGGCTTCCTTCGTCTTGTGCATTAAGTCCCGGTACAGATGGGGGTAACCTCCCTTCGTGCGCGCGAGTGCCGGTACAGAGAGCACGGGGCCGTATCCTCCCCGCTAGGACGCGAGTCCCGGTAAAGACCGTGGATCCGTGGCACAGACATTACAAAGCCGTATTCCTTCTTCCGTGCGCGCAGTGTGGCACAGTTCAGCGCGTTGTTTATCCAGGTCCAAGCTGGATTCTGCTCGATGTCCGCGCTCTTGGAGTGTCCACAGTCCATCCTCGCTGTGCCCAACTGTGTGGACGAACTCCAACGGTCACTCGCACTCCCCTGCTCTGACTGCAGGTAAAGAGCTGACGGCTCCTCCGCTGTCTCAGGACTGAGTTTAAGCCCATCCAGCCACATTATGCGGTGCCCTCCTGTACGCTGCATTCGCACACCAAATACGACCCCTGCATTTCTCCCCGCTAATAATAAGCCATTATTAAGCCAAGAAGCTTGCAAAATAACCTCAAGAAAATAATAACAATAATCAAAGTCAAAAAAGTTTTTAAACAAGTTTAAAAGTGGAAAATGTGCTTTATAGGCTAGTTTGTGCCCAGAGCATTCCATGTTGCTGAGTCAGATGTGAATGGTGACGACACGGTATTGTTGTGGGATGATTTGCATATATGAATGGGGCAAATGATGAAGCATACCGGCAAACAAGACACGGTACTTTAACGGGTCCAATGTGTGAAAGGGGCTTAAGGCGATAAAGGCAATGCAGCACTATTTAAGTTATTATAATGACTGACCATTGTAAGCTATAGAAACAAATCTCCAGTTCTGGCAACAATCTTGTGTAGGAAGAGTCTACTATAGATCTCAGACAAACTGACAGGAAGCTGAACTTTTGAATTACTTCAAAAATGTCATAATTGATTTTTTTTTTTTTCTTAAGCTAAAAGAGATACATAGAATAATTTGATTTTCAAGAAAAACACAGCTGGAGTTTAGTCTGTAAGATACTATTCTTTCCCCTCTGAGCCTCAGAAAACATTGTCCTGAATGTCTCTGATTTGCTATGTCACAATATTTTTTAAAACCCTCTGCATACTACAGACATTTCGGCCTAATTCTACGCCGAATGTGCACCTTTATGAGTTTGAGGGGTGGCCAGAGTAAGGATTTTAGAAAGAGATTTTGAGTCATTTCGTTCCTTATGTCTGTGTGTCACCATGACTCTGTTACGACTATTTGTCAGGTTGCATCATCATGAGTACCACAACAACAGACAACATCTGGTGCATCTACTGTGTGACAGTGTGGGGTCAGGATGTGCGCCCCTTACTGACTTTTGAGACTGTTTGTGACCAATCTTACCGTGGGAAATAGTTTAGGCATAATTCAACGACTAAGTTTAGGATTGGGGCTTGTTGGTTAGAAAAAAAACATTTAAAATTAAAAAAACATTACTGGTTTTCTTGCACTTTTAACAAGAGGGGACTAATATCGACTGGAGGATCCAACACGACAGAACAATGGTGGCTCCAAAAATGTAAAGAAACGCTGCCTCACCATCTGTAAATACATGTAAATGCTTTGTGCACGTAGTCAAAAATACAATATCATGTTTGCATTGCAAAAGATCTTTAACTTCTCCTGTGTGCAGCCAGTTTATGTTCATCAATCATCCAGACTTGGTTTGTGCATTTCTGCATTATTAGTATATCAGGCGAGATTGAGTTGATTAATTCCCTTGTGTCATTTCCAAGGCCATTTTTATTTTGTTTTTGAAAATGCTAAATAAACTGAATAAAAAAATGAGGGGGAAAAAATGTTTTGTCCCCAAATTGCCCAGCCCTATTTTAAAGTCTGAAATCATTCAAGTATTCACTGGTGGGGCAGTGGGCTTTCTAAAACTAAAAATTAAAGCCAAGAATATACGGAAAAAATGGTCAAACGTGCTAAAAATAACCATGTTGTTTCAGCCAAGTGAACTTTTCAGAGCTAGTTTGCTTTCAATAGGCAATTTGATGCCAACACGGCGCGGCGCATCACAATGACGAGAAATGGGAAAATGTCCAAGTTATAAAAACTGACAATGACAGAAAATAACCAACCATTCTGTGCAGATGAGAAGACTCATCCTTGTTGCTGCTGGAGCCATGTTTTCACTCTGGGTGGTGAAAAAAGGACCTTGGATGACACGTTCTTGGTGTTCTTTCTTATATATAAACTATATTGTGACCGCTTTTGTAAAGTGCTGCTGCTGCATATTTCTGACCCTGCCAGCTCAAAATGCTTAAAGATTTCTCTCTCTAAAGCAAAGAAGGAATCAATTAAATGTGATGAGAACTTGTTTGGCTCACCACAACACATATCAATTAGGACCTTTTTGTGAGTTGTGACCTATAGCATTTCACAGTGCTGCTTCTTTTCTAGAGGACTTCTTATAATATACTTCTAACCAAATAACAGTAGAAGAAACATGCCAACTGTGTTATAGTATAAGAATATTATTGAGACTTTTCTGATAAATTGTCACAATTTTAGCATTTTGGGACAATTTTAGGTCAAACTGAACAAATTAGCAAGCTTCAGGTCAAAACAATGGCATTAGCTTAGCACTTTAAACTGTGCTGATCACAAACACAGCTGTTAAACCAATCACACTGCTCCTCTCCACTTTCAGACCCTTCTTTCACCTCCTGTTTTTCCAGCAGTCGGCTCCATTTAAAAGCTTGAAGTTTAGGGGTTTAGCGTCACTTTAAATCCAGCTGTCATTCACTCAAAACTTGACATAGGTTGATTAATAAGAGCTGTATTAGATGGAGAAATGGAAAATCATGATTTCATTTAAAAAAAAAAGGTACATACGTATGTACATGTATGAGCAAAACTGCATTTCTTTAGCAAGGACGCAATAATTTAACCAATCAAAAATAAGCAATGAATATAGCGGCTAGCTTTTCAGTCTACATTATACTTTATGCCTGACGCGGGACAGACATTTGAGGACGACACATTTGCAACTCGCACAATCATTTGAAAGAATTAGTTTAACACAAGAAGAACTTTTCTTGTTTGCTCATCATCTCAATCATCGTGAATAATTGATACTTTGTGATGTTTTTTTTTTCATATTAATTATTTAAGTGACAATAAACACAAACCACAATCACCTTCTGCAGATATCTGTTCTGACCAATCACACTGCTCATACACCTTCAGACTCCGCCCCTCTCTCTCACTTTCAGTTCTCCGGTTTGCCAGCTCTGTTTATAATGCGCCTGTGAGCAGATGAAGAGATGTAATGTCACTTTAAACAGTATATCATGGCTAATTACAGCCAAGCACCAAAGCAAAGTGCGACTTAATGATTGCAGTCGTCTCTTTTAAACAGGTGCAGAGCTACTCCACAACACTATTTAAATATTTAAACCAACAGCACTATGAAGCAGGCTCTTTTATACTATCTTCAGCTAATTACCATTTTCTCTTTGGTCCAAACAAAACTAAAAAAAAAAAAAAAGTGTGTGATGAATGCGTCGCAAACACGAACGTTTCAACAACAATTAGAGGTTTGTTCCCCGTGTGCTGTGACCTGAATCCAGAGGCAGGTACCCACTGAGTTTAACAGCAGCTATTGTCTTTTCTCTTCTCATCACGGCTAGCATCTCCAGCACCCACTCCTGTCGCCGTTTCTGCTGCAAACCACAAAGTCGAGCACAATTAAAGACGTCGCAGGTTAAAAATGGACAAATGAGACACGACTCTGACCCTAAAGGCTTTTATTGTGCAAAAGAACTGTTCTAATCGCAGCTACAAGCAAAGTAAGAAAAGACTAACTGAAACAGATACAGCAGTGACTTGAATTTAAACTGGGCTTTTTTGAGTTCAAGGGTAAATACATTCAGGATCTATTACTTGATAAACAGTGCACTATTAAAGTTTGGGTTAGATAAGTCATTATAGGAGAGAATCTATACACAAAGGAAACAAATATTGACTTTTATGAGCTATAACCAAGTTTTATTGCATCATTAGTCAGGACAGCTGCTAGCTTTTTAGCAACACAGAAGAAAACGTATAGCTCTATCATCAATATGTATCTTACAGTCACGTGGCTTCAACCAAAATTCGTGGTTATATTACGTTTTGACTTGTTGTAGCATATTGAAAACATCCTCATCATACGTTTTTGACATTTTCTTGTATATCTACGTTTTCTTCAAAGACTGGCTGCTTTTGAGGTGCCCTATGAAAACATTGAGAACACACATAGTTGGGGCTGTGCAATTAGTCCAATGGTGTAATCGAGTACGTAATCATCACTATTAACCGTGACTCATAAGTGAGTTTGTAAGCTTTCAGCTATTTCCTTGAGTTGTAAAAGTAGGTCCCAGAATGTTTCTTTACAACTGTAGAAGACATTTCTCAGCCTTTTCATTTGATCTTTTCACTCTCTGCATTTAAGAAGCACTAATGCTCTGCGCTCCTTCTCAGTAAAAAATCGTTTAAATAATCGTGATTATTATTTTATCATAATCGAGCAGCCCTACCCATAGTAATACAAGCAATTTTAGTTTATTGGTTTTTTTTATCTACTTGTGAAGATAACGTCCCTAGAATTTTTCTTTAACAACTTTTTTTTAGACCAACAAATGTGTCTGATGAATTGGCTAACAGCTTATGAGTGGCAGAACATTATAATCTACCAAACAGCTTCCAGAGTTTTTGATTCTGAAAAAATATGACATTTAGTGAAATTTAATCAATTCTCTCCTATTTCAACAAACTAATCAACAAGCTATTCTTATATTGTAATTGAATGAAGCCAGTTTGCAGTGTCAGACTAGGAAACAATGAAAATGGTCATGAAAACAACTCTTTCTTTCTCTATTCAAAAGCTATATCCACAACAATCACCATTTCAATTTGACAAGCCGCTATTTCACATATGGACAGTGAGTTTTGTATTATTGTGGAGTGTTTGTGCTGCGCTGCCTTGACTGTAAGACACTTGTGCATTGGCCTTGACAATGAAAGACATGTCCTTGAGCTGTAGCTACACTTGAATAGAAATGCTTCACTTATATTTTTTAATTTATTATCACCACTTCTTTTTTTTACCTCTGTCTTTTCCCCTGCCCACGCCTTAATCTGAATATTAAACTTTGCACATGCAAGAAATAGACAGCGCCTTGTGCTTGTTAGACACTAATAGTCTGCTTGGCACTGGCTTTGAAAGATGTTTTTTGGGCATTTTTTAGTTTTAAGTTAATTGCCTCTGCCTTTTCTTATTTACAGATGCAGAGCTGGAGCCAATCCCGAAATCTGAGTTATGCAGACAATTGTGTAGCAGCGTTTTAAGACAATACTTAATGGCCTGAAAAGCATAAGTATTTTTTCATTGCTTTTCATTTAATTTCATAAACATCCAATTAGTTTTGGAGCGCTTCAGGCGTCTTTGTAGAGACTCATTACCAATGCCTGTCTAGACTTAAATGTATGTCGTTGGAAGAAGGAACTCAAAATAACAGTGAACTATATTTAGTTTAATTTAAATATGAGTGAGTGCAACATGCATTTTCAGATCTAATTAAGAAAACTAAAGCTGCCATTGGGGAAGTATTAGTGATTATATAATTATCGGCTGCCTCTCACAGCAAAATGAATGAATCCTTTTTAAACATAACCATAAGGATAAGATGGGGTGAGGTTGAAAAAACAATTTTTGATCTCAAAAATCTCAAACAGCTTCTACCTACACAAAATAACAATTTCTCTCAAATATTGTTCACAAATCTGTCTAAATCTGTTATATTGAGCACTTCTCCTTTGCTGACATAATCCATCCCAACCCACTCGTGTGTCAGCTGCTGATTAGACAGCATGATTATTGCACAAGTGTGCCTTTGCCTGGCCACAATAAAAGGACACTCTGATATGTGAAAAGGAGTATCTGGGGCATTACAAAACCAGCCTGTGTGAGTGTGGGTGAGTGATTTTCTGATGTCAGTGTTGTGGATTGAGTGGCCCATGGTGGCGGTGCGGTTATGGTATGGGCAGGCATATGTTATGGACGAAGAACACAGGTGCATTTTATTGATGGCATTTTGAATGCAGAGACACCGTGATGAGGCCCATTGTTGTGTCATACATCCAAGAACATTCCCTGATGTTGCAGCATGATAATGCACGGCCCCATGTTACAAGGATCTGTACACAATTCTTGGAAGCTAAAAACATTTTACTTCTTGCATGGCCAGTAGACTCACTTTACAGGTTCTGTCAGCAAAAGAGAACTATCACAGATTTAAACAGATTAGCGTAAAATAAAAAATAAATAAATAAAAAAGCTTTTTTTTTTGGTAACACTTTAAAGTACCGCCCGCTAGTTAATAGGTAACTACGGGGGTACTTACTGGTACTTCTGGTGTTAGTACCAGTGATACTTACTGGTAACTACAGTGGTACTTGTAGTGGTACTTAAAGTAACAAGTACTGGTAACTAAAGTGAAAGTTACTAGTATATTTAGTATTAACTACAGTGATAGTTACTAGTACTTAATTGTTAGTTACTAAAATGGCGCCAACTAGTTAATAGGTAACTAAGGGGGTACTTACTGGTACTTCTGGTGTTAGTACCAGTGGTACTTACCAGTAACTACAGTGGTACTTGTAGTGGTACTTGTGGAGTCACAAGTACTGGTAACTAAAGTGACAGTTACCGGCAAGTTAAGTAGTAATTGTAGGGATAGTTACTGGTAATTACTGGTACTTTTGTGGTACTCTTGGAGTGATAATTAGGGATTATGGTGGCATCATTTGTACTAATTAGTGGTACTTATACCTCTAGTGATGCTTAATTGTGTACTTGGTGGTTAATTGTGTTGCTACACAAACAAGGTAAAGACTGTTATGAAACAAGTTTATTACTGCAAATATTGTGTATAGTACAGATTATGATAAAAATCAAACACTGGGCAATCTAATACAAAGAGACACCTCTTTATTATGCTCAGAGCCACAACAGATATGAAACACATATTAACAATTTACAAAATGTTTATCGACAAAAAATATTTACATATAATACTATAGCTGGTTAAGCTTTAAACAGTACTTACTAGTAAATAATGTATTGAGCACTAGCTAAATTACAGTAAAAGTTGGTAGTAGTTAAAAAAAACAAACACTGACAGCTGGTCTACTTGTACAGTTTAATACAGTGGTACTTCACTGGTAGTTACTGCATTCATTAACTTTTAATTAACACTGACAGCGGGTCGTATTTTAAAGTGGACAATGTGGTACTTCACTGTCAGTTACTATAGTAATTGAGGGACCAGGTTGGAGAAGTGTGGTAGTAGGGGATGAACTCACTTCCTCAGGTATAGAACCCACAAACAAACTGGGCCAGGGGAGCGTTCCCTTTAGCTCAATGCGTTTGTCAGGTTGACCGCCGGGTGGGAGACCCGAGTTCGACTCCCGCTCAGGACATGTGTAAGACCATACCCGATACACTATAATTACTGTAGTAACTGACAGTGAAGTACCACATTGTCCACTTTAAAATACGACCATGTCAGTGTTAGTTAGCTATCAATTACTATAGTAACTGACAGTGAAGTACCACATTGTCCACTTTAAAATACGACCTGCTGTCAGTGTTAATTAACAGTTAATTAATGCAGTAACTACCAGTGAAGTACCACTGTATTCAACTGTACAAGAAGACCTGCTGTCAGTGTTTTTTTTTTTTTTTTAACTACCAACTTTTACTGTAATTTAGCTTATTTACTAGTAAGTACTGTTTAAAGCTTAACCAGCTGTAGTATGTAAATATTTTTTGTCAATAAACATTTTGTAAATTGTTAATATGTGTTTCATATCTGTTGTGGCTGTGAGCATAATAAAGAGGTGTCTCTTTGTATTAGATTGCCCAGTGTTTGATTTTTTATCATAATCTGTATTATACATTATATTTTTATATTTGCATTATATTTATATATATATATTTGCAGTAATAAACTTGTTTCATAACAGTCTTTACCTTGTTTGTGTAGCATCACAAATAGAACCACCAAGTACACAATTAAGCATCACTAGAGGTATAAGTACCACTAATTAGTACAAATGATGTCACCATAATCCCTAATTATCACTCCAAGAGTACCACAAAAGTACCAGTAATTACCAGTAACTATCACTATAATTAATACTTAACTTGCCGGTAACTGTCACTTTAGTTACCAGTACTTGTGACTCTAAGTACCACTACAAGTACCACTGTAGTTACCAGTAAGTACCACTGGTACTAACACCAGAAGTACCAGTAAGTACCCCCGTAGTTACCTATTACCTAGCAGGCGGTACTTTAAAGTGTTACCATTTTTGTTTTTTTTAAGAATAAATTGAAGCAAAAACAGAAGTTTTGTGTTATTTTTGTTCAGTGTATCTGGTAGCACTTTAGCACTGCACTGATTTGACACTGACAGATGAAACACAGTGTCCATGTTTGTTGTCTGATCAATGTGACTAACTATGTGTTTTTATTTATTCTTTTAAGCGACTGTAACAAACTGAATTGCCCTTTTGGGACAAAAAAAAGTTTTCGTGTTATTAATGCAAACCAAAGTTTTGATAAATGTCAAATCTTTTGGTGTTTCATAAAACACCAAAAGTACAAATTCTGTTTCGTTTTAAATTGTCTTTTTGAAAGTTTGTTAATTGGCTCTTTTGTAATATTTTTTTTTTATTCTGGTTAATACATTTTTGCATATCCTGAAAATTCAAACTTGGAATATACTCAAATTGATACAATATTTAAAAATGCTCTTTTTATGTCAAACTTTTATAAAAGAGTCCGGCTCAAAATACAAGTGCTTTCTATATAGGATATTTTAGTTTGATAAAGATTCTAAAATTGATAAAGATTCAATAATTCTTTAGAAAATATACAAATTTGATCATATATACTTGTTCAAATTAGTATCTAGTTTTAGAATCAATCAGCATTAGTAGTGATTTTTAGAATAACATTCATAATATTATCGACATTTCAATATATTGCCCATCTACATAAAAACACCACTTTGGCCATAAAGTGTAAAAGCAGAGCTTACTTTCATTGTGACACTTGCTGTGGGTGGGGTGCAGACACTTTAAGATGCAGAAAGGCAAACCTTTGTTCTATCCATTCATTAGAAACAAGAATTATGGGAGAGCACATTGGAATTGATCAAGTCTGACAAGAGCCAAATGGTGATGACGAGACTCCAGCTTCTGGTCTGCAGACGTCAGTCTCTGCCAATGTTCACAGCAGGGTTGTCAAAAAATAATCTATATCTCGCTACTAATCAATATTAAAACTTGCATTGAAACTATAGAATATTTTTGAAATATCAGTAAATCAATCAAACGAACAAGTAAGAACTTTAATGTAACAAACAGTTTAAAAAAGATGTTATTTCTGTGTTGTGGTGTCAAAATCAGTATGAGTTTTAAAGAACTTACCATGCAGAGGTTTTTTGAGTTTTTAATCCTGTTCTAACTGCTTCTTCATCAAAAACACAGCTGGAGTTCTGTCTCTAAGATACTATTCTTTCCAATCTGAATCTGGAAAACACTGGGAATTTACCAGATTTGTGATGTCTTAGGTATGTCTCCTGCGCTTTTTACTTCCACACATCATCTAGACTTGTTTTGAGTATGACTGCGGGATTAGCATATCAGGCAAGATTACTTGATTATATTATTTATGTAATTTCTTTTGCAGTCAGTAGACAAAGCTCTAACTCAAATCCTGATATTGGAAACATACTGTATGACTGCCATGTGTGTTTTATTACATGTTTACAAGACAAGAACAAAGAAACATCACATTTGTCCTTGGACACATTTTCTCTCTCTTAGCTTTGTGTCCAGTGAGGCAACGGCAGCACAAAGTTTTCTATGGGCAGCCATTGTGTGAAAAGCAGAAGACACAAATGGTTTCATTAGATTTATCACTAGTTACGCTGAAAGATATAAATTCAAATTCTCATTCTTGTGATCATATGCCACTTTGGTAAAAATCACTATATTATAATTCACAAATGACAATGCGTTTAGCTCAAATACACACGTTTTCTCACTCATACCACCTTTTGATCTGTCTCAACGTGAGTGAAAGATGGATTTAACCAATTTATTAAAGCATCAACTTTAAAGCAAAGCAAATTATACATACTGAAATGAAAAAGTAATTCCAGTAAAATCTGTAAATTAAATTGTGTGCTGACTAAGAAAAACGTGATAGATTTTTTGGCATGTTAGCGAGCCAAATCAATGCTTCTACAAACAGGTTGTATAGCTTCGCGCAAATTTCTTTTACACTTTACACTTTTGTATAATGTACCCACACATCCTCTTTTAAGGAAGAAACAGCTTTGCCAAAACTCTCTCCACCTTCCTCCCTTATTCAACTTGCCTTGACCTCACTATGGACAGGAAAGTTGCTGCACGTCCCCTAAAGCCTAAAGGGAATATTGAGAGCTGGAGGATCAATACTGTAATGCTGACAATCTATGCTTTAGCACACCTGTAACTGTCGGACTGAAAAAGCAAACATGGTAAATCACTGAATATATATATGCTTTTTCTGATTCAAAGATGTCAAAATACACCAAGAATCTCTCTATTGAACAAGACAACCGTGTTTTTTTATGTTCTGCCTTGTCGGTGAATGTGTATAATTGAGTTCGTTGCAACTGCTATTTTTATTTTACTGCTCGACCTTTATTGAACCAGGAAAGTCCCACTGAGATTGACAATTTCTTTCTAAAGAGAGTCCTGGCCCCATTAGAGACCTGCTGCACATCTCTCTCAGCAGAGGCAGAAAGCACAGCACCCACAGGAAACCTCGGCCGACACACTGACAAAAGCACTGATTGGACATCAAAACCGGAGCGCTCTCACTGTGGACAAGACTGTGCTAGACTCACTATACACTAGGCTATAGTCTACGCTCCGGAGCACACTATGATGTCTATAGTACGAGGACATTAGAGGAGCCCAAATATTGACTCCAGTTTCCCGGGTTCAAAGTTGCACTGTGTAACTTTCCTGGTAATTGGCTCTGTGCACAGAATGTCAGTTGGCCTATTTATAATAAAAAATAGCTAGTTTATGGACTCATGAGCATAGAATTAGTAAGTAATGATGCAAATCAACCGAAATCAATGGCAGAATTTGCGCTTTTGTAGATAGAAGGAACTAAAACAAGCATCTTCATCAAAACTGTAGGAATAACTGACTAACTTATCTTTGAAGCTTTTTTTTTAAATAGCATTGACAATGTTATATTATATGTCCAAAACCGATACATTCAAGGTGACACACATAATGAAAGGTAAAGCTAAACTAAAAGAATATAAACTAACAATAATAAATATTATAAATCAAATTTTGTAATTTGCCTTGTTTAAATTCTAAATTGAAACAATGAATGCAATTTTTTTTTTTTTTTTATTCTCGAGGACCCAATCTCGTGGCTCGTCTCGTGAAAATTCTGTCTCGTCCCATCCCTAATGTACAATGTTATAGATGAGATAATCACCATGAAACATCTCCATGGAGACGAGATGACCTTCCATTAGAAAAGTAGCAATATGGTTGTTTAACTGCTTAGAAGAGCAATTAAACCCTGCGCTGATAAAAGAGTAAAGCTGTATAATTTGTGCAGGTTTTTAAAAATGAAACTTGAGGTATTACTATGGTCACTGGTTGCATGCCGAATAGTTCGCCGAAAGGCACAATCTTGGTGAGGTTTAAGAAACTGAAAAGTCCAAGGGCAAAAGTGGGCTCATTATATTCAACAGGTTACAATGTTCTTTATAAAATCCACCATAAATACTTTATTAGCCGTACTACGCTAAAAACGTGAACAGGTTTAAATTCAGGCTGGGAACAAAGAAAAGTAATATGTATGTATCAATGTGTAAAGCAAAAGAGATATGAGAATCAAATTTACACCTATGGTAAAATGTTTTGTTGTAGGCCGTGTAAGAAAATGCTAATTCATGAAAAACAAAACTGCAATGCTAAAAGATACGCAAATTAACCTTCTCATGGCCATGCCTAACTTGGGCGGTGGAATCAATCACTTTTTTCATCTCCACGTCTTTGTATCTATAGTTGGCACTCTCCTTAAGTTCACTTTTTCTGATGTAATGTTGAGCAGTGAGTGATAAAGCTGTTGTTCTGCTGTAGAATAAATGTGCTGCTCTCCCCCACGGAGGTCCATTAGTGGGCGTTCCCTTAGATGCCGTCAGTATTTACATGTTCGCACACAATCTTGTGACAGTTTGATGCTGTGAAATCCCGTGGCTACGCCTACATTTAAGGTTGACAACATCAACAGCCCATTAAACATAAACTTTCTATATTCTAACTAACCTATTCTGAGGGATAGTGCCCTACTAACTTGTGAAGTGAACTATTGCTTCCCCCCAGGTCTGTTTTGATTGCTAAAATAAATCCACTGGAAAAACACAAAAACTATTGCCTCCCCACAGATCTGACCTAAGCCAAATGCTTGTCAATCAAGAAAAGTTCATTGCCATACAAATACCTCCATGGAGACAAGCAGATGTCACCTTTAGAATGACAAATTTGCCTTAAACTGTTGTGAATATTGAATTAAGAGCTTCGGTTTCCGTTGCAGTTCTTACCCGACTCTGTGAAGTTGAGAAGAGTACATGAGTAGGGGTCTTCTCTGTCCTCTTCTGGGATGGGGCAGCCTTGTTTGCCCACGATAAACTTCACCCCCACCCTGAAAAGGAAAACATAAGGACATAAACATCACAACCTCGGAAGCACACTCACAGGACTTTGTTGAATCGGTCTTTTGTGCTGCGATATTGGACTCTGGAGATGGGCATTTCTAAAGCTTGTCCATCTAGACACCTCTGTTACCATGGTGACGCGGGTTGCTTAAAGGCCATCACACCTTATCAGAGCACACATCTGTGAATGAACCGCACAAATGGACAAAAGAAGAAACAGCTAAGAGATCACAATATCAGGCGCACAGTGTGATAAAAGGGGTGCACACGGACACTCAGTTATAGGCTCACAGCGCTTTTGGGACAGACAAAAGTGCTGAATAATAACTGTGTGGATTGTGTAGTGAGAATTATACACTCAATTTCAACAAAAAAGTGTTGAGGGAACTGGGGTTACATATATTGTAGCGCGCTATATAGTATATTTTTTGAGTAACTAAAAAGATGCAAAACCGACATTGTTCCCTGGTCAAAAACATTCCTAGAGTTGTACCTCTCTTCAGTCACACTTACCTTGTTTAGAAGGACGTCTTCATCTGGGCACCAGAAAACACACATTTTAATGCGCAATAATGAATGCCAGACTTGTTATGAGCACCATCAAAGAATTCTGAGCGAGGAAAAGTATTAGTTGTGTGTTATTTCTTAATGGATACTTGACATTTGAGTTCTTGTTTTAGTTAATTTGTACAATTTTAACTATTTTTTAAGCATTATATGATTAAGTTGAGCTTAGTCTAAAATCTGTTTATATTGTATCAAAGTTAAAAGTGTGCATGACAGATTTCTAACATGCTCCGATTTAAATGTAAATTGAACTAATATACTGTATATAAAAAATTTACATGAATTAAGAACAAGCTTAAACAAAATCTTGAAATTAGTTGAAATGAAAAGTCAAGATTCTAAACTGATATCACCCTGAGGAGACCAAAAAGTAAAACTCACAAGAAACACATTTTGTTTACAATGTAAACATAAAATAAACAAGATAACTGTATTCTTGTGTATTTGTAAATGTCACCTAGTAAAATCTGTAACATGAGTTTTGGTCCAGTTTACCATAGACATATAATTAGTAGATGCGCAGTCGAACACTTGGCATATGATCTAGCCAGGTATGTTTTGAGCTAGTCCAGAGCGTTCTACTGTTTATTTTCTATAGCCGTTAGGATTAGCCCGCCAAAAACGCAAGTTATGAAAGATCGAGAGAATGTCAGCTGGTACAAACCTACCGACCACATTTAGCAAAGGTCAGAGTTTACAAACCTTTTGTATTTTATTGTAAATTAAAAAGTGTATAAAAATGCTAACGGATAGCTAAACTTCAAAACAGATTTCAGATCTTGTGCATGTTTTAAGACTAATGACCACAAAAGTCTGCATTTACATGTTACTAGTGAGAACAGCAGACAAATTACATAAATAACACCAAATAAAAGTTGTAGCTTCTGTCGCATAGGCAAGTGATGGAGCATTTACAGCCTACGAATATAATAGTTTGAAAAATATAATTTCACATCACCAATGTTGTTTAAAAAGCTTCAAAGGACACAAATCAGTCCGTTTTGCTCATGGTTTTGCTGAAATCACTTGTTTTAGTATGTTTTATTTTTTTTTATGTTTTACTGAAGGAATATGGTGTCGCGCTGTCCGTGTTGTAACAACAGAGCAGAGCTGCTGATTGCGCGTCTACTAATTATATATCTATGCAGTTTACAACATGGTTGCTTTGTAACCTCCTAACATGACATGATCATTTATAATCAGGAAGTAAAATTCTAATAATAATAAAAAAAGGGTAAGGGTAAAAGGGTATTACGAAAAACACTTGAACAGAATGTTCTTAACTCTCTCTTTTGGAAATGATTAATTCAGCGAGTCATAGGCACTTAGATAATAAAATAGAGATTTAGTTTCCCAGTAAAAACCTCAGTAAAGTTTTGCTAGCCTAAAAACCTTTTCAACAAAATAATTTCACAACTTGTTTTCTTATAGTGCAGCAGCCATCACCTTTTAGCTCCAAGCAAAGTAAGTCGGTGCTTTTTCCCCACGTATCCGAGTGTGTGACCCTTAAAAATGAACAGAAGAGTCCATAACAGGAGGTGAGGAGGGAGAGAGGCAGACAGGCTATGCTGTAAGCATGCCTGACACTGAAGGAAGCCCAGCTAGTCCTAAATTGGTCACAATTTAGTCGAAATTTGTCACATTTTCGGTCTTGGTTTTGTATTTTTTTTTTGTCACATTTTCAACATGGTTTTCCGGTGTTTACAACAGTGACATTATTATAAGCCAGTCAATTGAAGTTTTCCTTTCACAAGACGCTTTGGGTCATTTGGATTATACACTGTGTAACTTTGCAGGTGGAGGGTTCACAATAGGCTAGTCTCTACTCTCTAGAATGGTGTTAGTATGATCCATTTATTCACAAATAAATGATTGTACTAACCGGCTCACCTCACCACAGATCTGAATTGTAACTTGGCTTGCTGTACACACACAACCTGCCATATTGCTGTGCACTTGGTTGTATTTTAACAGTGACAATGGCTTTGGACTAGAGCTGGGCGATATTGACTTTTTAAATATCTCAATATAAATAAAAATGTACTGAAACATGGCTTAAACATCTTAGTTGGGTTTTAACAGGTTGCAATCATATCAGTCAATTCCATTGGCTACAAATCTTTATTACAGATGGAGGGCAGCAAATAGTCAATGGGTCAAAAAAAAAAATTTCATGATAAGTACAACGGTATTAATAGCTCTTGCTCCACCAACTGGAATTATGACCTTATCAAATTCTAGAATGCAAACACAACCTATTATCAGACATTAATCACAAAAAAGGACAAAATATCACCTTTATACCCAAAAATATCTTAAATCAATTTAATTGGATACAAGTGTTACATTTTGCACAAAAATACATAATAAACACTTTAAAGTTATTTAAAGACATGTTTGGGAATTCACTTTCCATGCCTCTGTTTCAAATGTGCATTGTCCCGTCATATTAAACAAACAAAAAAATTAACATTTACAATTTTGTCCAAAATAAATTATCTCCCATGAGACAATCTATCCAGCTATCTATGCACCCATCTTATCCAACTATCCATCTATATTATCTATTCATCTGTCCTTTAAATCAATCTAATCTACCTCATATATAGGCCACATCTACGCTTCTACTTTGTAAGCAATTAACCAAAATAAAACAATAAATATAATAAAAATGTAATAAAAACTATATCATGACGTTGATCAGTAATTTACATTTTGTTCATTGTGAAACCCCACATTGATCTAAAACAGCTTACAAATAGAAACAGCTCCAATAACTCCTGTTCAAAATTGCACAACTGATAACCCTGCCTCTTAAGAGTAAAATTTAATCTTAACAAGCAGCACATATAAAATTACTAATTTAATTTGCTGAAAATGTTTTATGGCCATTTTGAACTTTTCATGTTTTCTTTGATACAGAATTTTTTTGTTTTGCTTTGTTTTAATCGCAACTACAGTACAGTAAATACAGAAAAGTAGGGATAGGTGGTAAGTGAAAACAGAAATTTTGTGCTGCAAGACAATACAACATTATTCAAACATGCATGAGTCACTGAATACAACTTTGAGTCAACTAATAATTGGAGAACACTCAAATAAGTGGATTAATATGTCCTCTTTATAATGCACTGAGATGACCATTTGCTAAAGGATTTTCAGTGATCCGGAGGTGGTATGACTTATAAGTTTATATCACACATACATGAGAGTGTCAGAAGTGGAGCTAAAGAAAGACAGAGGAGAGACAAACCTGTGTTGAAAGTGGGGGTGTCTCTGAATGTAGCCCAGCCATGTCTCTCTTATGGCCTGTCGCAGCTCGTGATGGTGCCGAGCCGAGAGCACTCCCACCAAAACATCGTAGAAAGGCAACGCTTCGTCTGTAACACAATCAAATATTCATCTGTGAGTTAAGTACTGCTGCTTTTGAAATGGAAAATCCAGACAGTTACCTCATGTGGCAGTGAAACCGTGCCCTACAGCAGTCAAAACAATAAAGGTTAGGATTTCAACACTCCAAATTCAACCTTCTATCAAAGAGGTTTGGGCAAAAGCATTAGACAGGTTTTTAAGAGAAGGGAAAGGAAGAGGAAAGTGGTATTAGGTTAGAAAAATACATAAAATTGCAAGAGATGGCAAGGATAAATCGAATCTAGAAGCGCTCAAAATAGTGTAGAGAGAGACAGTGCAACAGTAAAGACTTCTCGCTACTGAGCAAAACACTACAAAATGTCATAAGAAACAACTATTATTTTTCTCAGAGTGAGCAAAGTTAATATCTCACATGCTACAAAACTTGGCAAAAATTGATTGATTGAGACTGCGTGCCGCGTCAATCAAACTAGTTTTGTAATGCACCCTTTTCTGACCTCCTCTGAATAAAATTATGCATTTTCTCTTCATCTGACAGCACTCTTCACACGTACAGAAACAGAAACATTGGAGCAGTCCATTAGTACAGCCGATAATGGTTTATCTTCTGCTGTGAAAAGAGGAGTCAGTCGTCAAAATGCAAAACAAGGAATTTGAAGCAATCCGTGTTAAGCAGGCACTTGACAACAGAGAAGAGGAAAATCTCCCTCAGGTCAACATTGCATTACAATTTCAGAAAAGACTGTTGTGGGGAAAAGCAAAAAGATTCACAGTGAAAAGTGAAGAAGAGAGTAAAAAATAAACTTTAAATAGGGCAAATCTTTTTCACAAGGTGCTGTAAATTTTGCTGGACAATTATTTCTCTCTTAAATAAAATGTTCGATTGTATAGCATTAATTCACTTAATTGCAATTGAGATTACAGATTTAAAAGCATGTATTTTTTACTCTTCTGTAGCTTGACCTGTATCTGTTTTTTGTAATGAAATAGGGCTGCAATTATCGATGGACAATCAATCGAAAACTTTGAAAATCGATCGAAGTATACAGCGATTGAATCGAAAGGCCAGAATCGATTTGTTTTGCTCCTGCAGCCACTGACTTACACACATACTCTGTAGATATACAATACAATAATAGCCATGATGTTTAAAGAAACAAAGCGTGAACTTGTGCAAGACCTGACTGAATATGCTTTATTATGTTAGGTTAACAACTGATGGGTGGACATCTAAATATGACACTAAATCTGACTGTTTACTAAAATACAAGTTCTGAGCATGTACTGTGGCTTCGTTTTAAATGTAATTTATCATTTTTTATTTTAGGTCTAAAGATAAAGTACCAAAATCGAACAAAATCGAAAACTGTGGCAGCAAAATCGAAAACTGAATCCAATGGTGGCTTAAGTGAATTGGCCCATCCCTAGCTGCAACTAATAATCTAATACCTCAACTAGAAAGAATCATTACTAAAGTACACTGAGACGATTCGTATACATTGATAAGCCAAAAAAGTTGAAAAATGATGACCACTCAGGGCGTTTACATGGAGGCCAGGAAAACCGAATAACTAGCCTAGTCCGATTTAAACCAGTTTTCCAAAGTGCACATAAACCCGGGCAGACCATTTGAGGAGCTGTAAACCGGTTTTCGGAAGACCAGTTGGCGCAGGTGGTCCCGACCGATTGTAGTCTGATTTCAGACTCATGTCTTCAGCTGGACAAATGCAACTGAGCATTCTCACAACTCCTGCTCACTGCACATTCCAACAATAAAGTTAACATTTTTACAACAAAAAAGCGCCCTGCACTAGGGCTGGGTATTGCCAAGAGCCTTCCGATACAATACGTATCCTGATACAGTGGTGACAATACGATACGTATCCCAATACACGTAAATCCTGATATAATTTCCTCAATATGTCACGTATCAAGTGTCAAATGCAAAGGAATTGTATTTTCAAACTACTTTTTATGTTAGATACAAGTGTCTTACAAATAAACTATTGTTCACCTAAATAGTTTCAGCCTTAAACCTGCTGTCCAGGTTTATAAGTATAAATTATATAAATTTAAGTATGCCGATACGTATCCCGATACACCTTACTGTAATGATACGCGTATTGCCAATGAGCTTGTCACGATATATCCCCGTATCGATACATTGAGTACAGCCCTACCCTGCACTTTGTGCACACTACATGTTTAACATTGTTATAAATGTTCAAAATCGTCCTTGATGTTCCAGAAAGATCAGTGTGTAATTTTACAGAAAATATTACAAACACTTAAAAAGCAATGTTAAGGTAAATCAACATAACAGTCTGAATCATGGAGCAGTGAATCTGACACAGCAGGATATGTCTCTCCAGGGTAATCGGTTTGCTCTCTTGCATGTAAACAGGAGCAAAACTGGTCCGACCGGTTTGAGGGGAAAACCAAATAGAGTCCGGTTTTCTAGTCTACAAGTAGTCTGATTTCCCTGTACATGTAAATGCACTGACTGCGGTTACATGTCCAGGGAAATCAGACTAGGCTAGAAAACCGGACTCTACTTGGTTTTCCCTCAAACCGGTTGAACCAGTTTTGCTCCTGTTTACATGCACAAGAGTAAACCGATTACCCTGAGAGTCTAGTCCTGCTGTGTCAGATTCACTACTGCAGGATTGAGGCTGTAATTTGTTGAATTACTTAACATTGTTAATGTTGTTTATTTTTATTAACTGTTTGTAATACTGTTTGTTAAATGACACACAGTTTTTTCTGGAACATGTAGACTGTTTTAACATGTAGAACAGTGTTAAACATGGAGTTAAATGTAAGATTGTGTGTGCCACTTTGTGCAAGGCACTTTATAGTTCTAAAATTCTTAATTTATTGTTGGAATGTGCAGTGGACAGGGGTTGTGAGCAAGCTCAGTTGCATTTGTCCAGCTGCAGACCGATTGTCTGTTTACATGAGTCTGAAATCAGACTACAATCGGTCGGGACCACGTGCGCCAACTGGTTTTCCGAAAACCGGTTTACGGCTCCTCAATAGGTCTGCCCGGGTTTACATGTGCTTTGGAAAACTAGTTTAAATCAGACTAGGCTAGTTATCCAGTTTTCCCGGCCTCCATGTAAACGCCCTGACTAAGTGACTTTGGGTCTCAGGCGGGGGAGCACCCTGAACAACGGCCAACCTGCCACAGGGTTAACACACAGAGACAGACAGATACTGACAGACACTCATTCACTCTCTTATTCACTAGAAGAATTTAAAGTAATATCAATTTCATGTTTTTGGAGGTGGGAAGAAGCCGGAGTTCCCGAAGAGAACTCATGGTAACACGGGAGGAACATCGAAATTCCATCCAGAGAGATTGTGAGATGTTGATTCAAAACCATCATCTCCTTATTGGGAAGCCAGAGCTGTAACCACTCTGCAACTGTGCTATTTCAATAATATAACAAAAAGTCTGCTCGGCTGAAATGGGCTTAAAATGGTTATATATACAGTTGTAGAATCAATGTTAATCTGAAACCACTTGTCAATTTTTCGGTCCATCAAGTCGACCAGATTTTTGTCAAGTCGACTAATTATTTTGATTATTTAGATTAAAGAAAATTAGAAAAGGGATATAAGGAGTTGATTTTGCTGCTTTATTTATTTTTATGAGTGCAGTGTATGTCCAATGCATGCTCAGATCATAAAACCATTGAATAGTTTTGCCAAGCTTTACCCCCTTTAGTGTACTTTTATTCAACCATGAATTTTTTTAAGTCAACTACAGCCCTACAATAGTTATTCAAGTCAAAAGTCAAATCATTAGTGCAGATCTATAGTGAAACACAAAAAAGCCCAACATCTCCCGATGGCAGACCCTCTGACAGAGCAGTTGCTTCGTGCACCTTTAAGTATACCACTGTATTTAAAAATGTATGGACATTACTATTCAGAAGCTTGAAATTTTAATCCTGGAAGCTGAGAACAACCTCAAAAGAGCTATGTATTTCAGAGTCTCCTTAGTCTTTTCTCCCAAAATCATTAAGAACCCAACCAGCCTCTAATAAATCAACAAGGAAGACAAAGTATCCCACCCTCTAACCCAACAGGTGCCATGAAGAGACAACTTATCTTATTCACTCCAGTCAATGTTACACAGGCTGCTGAACAATGTAACTCAATGAGAAAGCTACAAAAACTGCCACAATGCTGCACCTTCACAAGTGAACATCTTTACCGTTTAAAACTTAATAGTGAAGCCGTAGATCAGCTGCAAATGAATATTCAACATAACCAATTAAATACGTTTGACATCTGCTGTCACGTAAACTCCGGCTCCTTGTGTAACGTATTATGCATCAAAACAATGAAGGTTTTATGTGGAAAGCAACAGCTGACACTACATGCAGCATAAAAACCTTCACCTAATAGTGAAAGTCTATATCTGTTTGATGTAAAGCTGGGCAATTAATCAAAAGACTGAATCTGAGTCAGGTGAAATTATCAATTATAAGGATGTGTTTTTGGAATCAGGAGCTTAATAAACAATTCACTGTCGGTAAAAAACATGCGATTAGAAGTCAAAGTTAGACTTTGAACAGACAGAGAGAAAGACATGAAATTTGTGAGTTAAATGGGACAGATTTAGAAGTTTGCACTATATTATGGCTGGATATTGCCAAGAGCCTTCTGATACGATACGTTTCTTGATACAGGAGTATCGAGGAACTGTATAAGATATAAGTATCTTGATACATGTTTATCCCAATACAATTATCAATACAATACATCTATTTACTGAAAATTAGTGTATACTACCTGTAAAAATGTTTTTAACATGTTTTTGAGTACAGGACTCCTTAAATCAATGCTAAGAATGTAACTTTGATTGTGTAGGGTAACAAAATGCAGAAGCCTTGTATATTCACACTGTCCTATGAATAAGTCATTTTTCAGCTTAATAGTTTCAGCCTTAAAGCAGCCGTCTAGGTTCAGAAGTGTAACATTTATTATGAGTTTAAGAATCCCGATACGTATCAAGACGCTATACAATGCCAATGAGTTCATCAAGATATATCCCAATAGTGATACATTGATAGCTCTACAATATATCAAGTTTTGGACAATACCGCAAATATTGTTTTCAAGACAAGATCGAGTAAAAAATTATTTTAAAAAATGCCACAAAAAGAGATGCTGTAAACTTCCAAATAAGGGTATATATGTAATCTCTTTATTCACATAGGTGACTAATTGAACATATTTTGTCTGACAGTTAAACCTCATCTAGAGATATTCTAACACGTTTCTGATACAATGACTTAATATCCAAAAATCAAATCCAAACTTGATTGATTAATTAATTTATTGATTTTCTAATTGCATTGACTGGAGCCTCTTCCAGTGACTTTGGGTCTTAGGCAGGAAACACCTTAGACAGTGACCAACTTGTTGCAGGCTAACACACAGACAGACAATTTTACAGTAATGCCAACTGACCTAACCACGCATTTTTTTTTGGGAGATGGGAGGAACTCGGAGTACCCACAGAGAACCTGCAGCAAAACTCCATCTCACAATACATAAAGAGATGTTGATTTGGTCCGACCCGGGATTCAAATCCTTGATCTTCTTATTGGAAAACCAGAACTCTAACCACTCTGCTAACCTGATTAATTCATCAGTTTTATAACCATCTTTGATCTCTCTTTCTCTTTCTATTAAATGTGTGTGAATTTCTACTATGCAACAGTTAACTACTGTCATAAAATAGCCTAGAATACAATACCTAGTCTATTAATTATATAAATGTGTCTCTTCACTTGGCAATAGGCTGTCCTTGAACAATGAGGTAGTTTTAAAGTATGTGGAAAATGCAGAAGCAGACAAAAGCAATTATTTCAAACAATACAATTACCATTTATAACCTCATCCATGGCTTATGCGTTTGTCCATCATCAATTCAGCCAATCCCACGCCAATGTTTCCCAGGTAATTAAAAATGCCAGACAATGAGCTAAAACTCAATTATTAAACGTGTAAAGTGCCAGTATGTAAATTTCCAAAAACGTGGAAAATATCTGACTGTATAGCTTGGCGGAAAACAAGCTGCATAATTGATCAAAAGGCATATCTTTGTGGATCAAAACCTTAAAAATACGCGCGTCTGCAAGAATCTGGAATGATTTGGGGGCTATAGAAGTGGTGAACAGTCAGCAGACCGTGGGGATGCACAGTAAAAAGAGCTTAACTTGACTTGATCCTACCACCAACGCCCAACACTCCTGAACTGTCACATTTTATCATCAGCTCTAGCAAAGGAAAGCGCCACACGCAGCTACGAAGATAGAAGAGAAGAGAAGTCAACTACCTGTTTCCAGTCCAACTACAAAACAGACTAAAACCAGAAAAGTTAGCCAGATCCAAAGGTTTGCGCGTAAAGTTAGCCAAATCCAAAGAACTGCGAGTAAAATTAGCCAGATTTACGTTGGCGAAATAAAGTTATCTTGCAAGAAAAAGCCCCGGGGAAGAGACAGAAAAGTACCCGAGGTTGTGTTGCTGTCCAGCGGATCTGCGGAGCGTCGTTGGACCAACCACAAGTGCACCAGGATTGCGATGGCACAGGGCAGCAGAGCGAGCGCTAGCCTCCGCATGGACAGCCTCTTCGGTCGGCGGGAGCAGCCTGGAGGAGGTGCCGCTGGAGCCTCGTCTCTGTGGCCGTCCGGGAGAGCCTGTTCGCGGTCTGAGCTCCTCCGTGTGAGCGCCTCATGTCAGCAGCTCTCCTCCGGACCCTCAGCTCTGCCTCATGTCTGCCTCCACCGCGAGAGAGAGACGGACCAATGGGAGAACAGGAAATCCTGCCGCGATGCTGTCTGGGAAATGGAGTTCCGGGCGTTTTACCCAATCGTAGTAGTTTTTAAGTGGGGAATAAAGATTTGTAGATGCTGCTTTTTATTAGACATAAACTTTATTTATTTATTTATTTATTTATTTATTTATTTATTTTTTGTTTGTTTGTTGTTTGTTTTAATAATACATTTATGTTATTAGCCTATCTTTTAGCTGATGAAGAAAGTTTTTATGCAGACTATCCTATTAGACATAACCATTATTTATGAATTTGTTTGTTTGTATATTTGTTTGTTTTGTTTCAGCTGCTGTTTTCCTGCTGTATTATTATTCCACACTGAGATTTATACATATATTATTCATATATTTAGTCACATGTTAAAAAATATTGATGTTTTTATCTATGACTTTTTTTTTTTTTTTTCTGTAGCCTATATGTTGCTTTACTCTTGCACTATTTGTCTGTTTGTTTGCTTACTTTTATTTGTTTATTTATCAGGGAAAGTTAGTTTATTTCATGCAGTGCTTTTGAATTTTCCATGTTAGTGCAAAGAATACTATAGTCAAACTATAATTTATTTAGATATTTATTTATTCATTTAAGCTGCCATATTCCTTCTGAATATCACAAGCCAAGATAAGCAGTGAACTGATTTGGGGAATTAAGGCAATCATCAGAACATAAATGAGGCTATAAGCAATACAAACAATGGACTTTATAAAATATAGCCTGCAGTCATTTGGCGATTTTATTTTATGACCCTGGATCTGCAGTAGTGACTTTCCAGGCTTTTCATTACAACATGACTCTTTCTTACTGTGAGTATTACCTCAATGCACAACTAAAAATTGCCTTTAGAAAGACTTTGAAATTACACGCAAGAAACTGGGGTTTCTTTTTTAGTGCCACTTTTACAATTGTCTGATTTGAAAATGAATTGCTTCTCCCAATGCAAACCAGCAATCAGCAGTTACAATTCTAGCCCAGACATTCATATTCCTGTCCTCCAAAGTTCAGGTGTTGAACTAAACAAAATCACCATTTTACAGCATGAAGTTATATTTTTTATGAGATATATGGGAAACTTTTACTCACATAAAGTTTAGTCTAGGATCACACATTTTGTGAGCACTGCTGTGGCCTGTAATTTTGTCCTTTTATTGCCACATTAAAATAATGCTAGACTGTGCAGTTTTGGACCAGAGAGTTTTAAACGTGAACAGAATGAGCCAAGAAAAATAAATTGTTTATCACACACGTCTGTAAATCGAAACACTAAAATATTGATTGAGCAGCATTTTAAGCGAAGTGTGAAAAAACATAGCAACAAATATTAACAAGAGGTAGAAAAGGCCTTCAAAGGACTGCTCAGAAAGACAACTGACATGGAGATATTTAAGCTATTATTGTAACTTGGGGTCTCACACATAAGCCTATAACGATTTACTCTTAAAGGACAATAAATGTTTTAATTTCGTCACTTTGTATTGGTGTGTATGCAAATGTTGTTTTACAATGTTTATTTAGGGTTAGGTTTAGGAATAAATAATTTGGTAACATTCAGGGCTTAAGGAAATGTACATGTAAAAAAATATAGAAGAAAAAAAACACTAAAATTTTGTGGTTATTTTGTCATTTAAATACTGTCAATAACAATAACATTACTGGAATAGCTGTAACCCAGTATTTTATGGGTTTTTAAAATGGTTTGTGCTAAATAATTGGATTTGCAGGGGCAGAAATGATCTCGTTGCCATGGTAATGAGTTTTTTCAGTGGTTAAACTGCTCCAGTGTTATTTTTTTTTTTTTATCTTGACCCAAACCTTTTCACTATGCTTACACACTCTCCTAAATTTTATCACCGTCCCTCTGGACCAGACTATCTGGCATTAACCTTATTAACGAATAAACCTATGAAGAAATGACTTTCTCAGTTTTGGTTACATAAAAATTCTGTAAAATTGCAGTTAATTACAATAACTTAACATGGGACAGATTATTTTTGGATTGGCATTCAGAATTTAATTTTGCACAGGTTGCTTTTTAACATGATTAGTTTTTCAATCGTTTGTAAACACCTTAAACATAGCTGAATTTATCTAATTGTTTCAATTTGTACTCTGGCTTTCTGTCAGTAATGTAATAGTCCCATAAAACAGAAATGTGTCCTCTACATTTGACCCATGCACTGGTTTCTCACTAAGATTATAACGAAACAGTATTTTTAATCATTTGTAGACTTTCTAATAAGACAGTCTCCATCTCTTGATATGTTTTTAATTGGAGGTTCAGACAGTGTTTATGAAGCTCAGACCCAATAATCTGACAGGATGTTGGGATCTCAAACTTTGTTCAAATAGTTTGACAAATGCCAGTGAGAACATGCAAATTTATGACTTGTTTACGTCTTGTCCTTCTACCGTTGTTTGCCCCAATCATATTTTGTCTTACCTTTTCTTCTAATACCTCTTTACCCCAGGCACAGTACATCAGGCTTATCTTGATCATGACATAATTGTTTTGCAGACCTCCTCATTACACAGATTTCCATCACTGCAGATCCACATTGTTTATTTGAAAGGAAAAGTCTGTTTGTAGCATATTTATGTTTTCCTCTCTCAGCGTCTCTCTCACCACCACACTCCAGCTTCTGCATATCCAACATTTTCCCCCCAAAATCATGTTTTTATTTATGTTTCTTTCATTGCACCGCATTGCATCTCATCTACTTCCTTTGCCTGCAGAGGTCTATTGCACGACTTCATAAATATTGTGCACATCATCTTGTTTTTCTGGTTGTAACTTGTAACGTATACAGCTGTCAATGTTTTCAATTGCAGACCAAACTCATTTTATTTAAAGGCCAAGATTGCTTAATCGATAATCAAAAGAAAAGAAATAATATTTGGTCCAACATTAGAGGCAGATGTAAAAAAAACAAAAAAATAGAGCAGGTGAGTGCTACTTGAGACTGTTTAATAAAAACAATCAGGTGCTCTTCAAGTGCAAAAAAGCAATTAACAAGTTACTCACAAGATGTAACTTATTAGAGGCAGATGTGTTTTATCCCATGAATACATTTAATTTGGATTTTTTTTTTGAGAAAACTAAAAGTGTGATTTTGTGAGCTTTGTCACAGAAATAAAATTCTCATTATTAGTTTCACTGGAGGTTAAATAACAGATATTGGTATTGACCATAAATGTATTTAACCCCTTCTCATTACGGACTTTTTTTTCCTCACACGTCTGACAAAAATGTAGATATAAGCATTGGTATAGCTTGTGTTTACAGCTGAGACAATGACACTAGATTTGATGTATTTTGGGTTTTGACAATTCTTCTGTAAAAACTGAAAGTAATTGATGTAAAGATTAGTTTTAGGGACCCAAAAATACTCAAAAAAAAAATGTAGGCAGAGCCAATACAAAAGTCCTGTTAAAATGTTTTAATTTTTGTGGACTTTTATTTTATTTGGAGGTTTACAGTGGAAATCTGAGTCTGAATCATCCCAGAATGGCTGATTTAGCTCTAAATGAAAGGAATACAATGGTATTTTTATATTTAACCTTTACAGGTGCTTCATAGTATGCTTTTTTCAGTTACTGAACAAAATGGAATTTTTCAAGAAAAAGTGGGACGTCCCTTCGAAGGGACACTATTAATAATTGACTCCTCTCGAAATGTGGTCATTTTGAAATTTCTGTATTTAAGCATTAATATATATATTTTTTTTATTCAGAAAGCTTTATTTTAAAAATCAGAAAAGTCATGTGTTAGAAATGAAAAATCTGTGAAATTTTGTCACAACAATCAACATCAAATTTGTGCAACTTGATTAAAAAAATGGTTTTCTGATTTTTTTTGGAAAACACATATTCACATCCCTGACAGAATAATTTTAAAATACATTAATAGTTGATACACAATGTAAAGCATGAGATTCCCCTGATCACAGCTCACAAGTCTAAAATGAAAGAAACTGAATAAAGCCATAAATGAGCCATTAATGACATACAAGATCAGTGCAAATGCAAAACAGGCAATTTCTCATTTAAGCTTATCTTCATAATGTGAATGTGGCTGGTTTTGATCTATCAGTCGGCGTCTCCATTGAGGCCAGATGACAGATAATAGTTTTTTCCTATCATCATTAATTCTCTTTTGCTTGTTCTGGTTGGATCGTGAGGAGGAATAGTGGCAGAAACAGCTCTGCGTTGCATTCAGGAGCAACATAAAGTCATCAGTTTCACGCTGGCTGAGTGACACACAAAACAATGGAGAGTTCAAGTTGTATGTGCTTGTCACCATAGAGTCATTTAATTACAAAAATCTTCAAGCGTGCATTTGTGCTGTTTGCATTCACCTCTCCACAGAACTGATGTGTTACTTAGTCTGGTGTATGAACATGGAGACCAGAAAGTTTAATGAACATTCTGTGCAACATTCCACATTGAACAACAAGATGAAGATGACAAGACATGTCAGTGCCAGAACTAAACCAATCAAGACTTTAACAATTAGTAAAGTTCATAAAAAATGTATCGTTACAAGAATCGCTCATCGTCAGTGAATCATGAACTTTTACTGAATCACTATTGGTCCCATAAATGGGTTTAGGTTTAGTTGGGGGTTTAACTGGATCTAATAATTTAATTCACCCAGTTGTTCAGCTCTTACTTGTTTCATAACATAATTTGATCAGTTTCTCAACTGTTTTTCTAGGAGAAATAAAGCCAATTTCAGTTCTTACACTTCTCTGGGGTCAGAGCAAGCTAGGCTATCAGTGATTGCCTGCCTCCCAAAAAAATAACATTTAAGTTATTCTGTGCAAAACTATCATTAAATACAGTTAACATTTTGAACCATGGAGATGTAGGCTTTATTTAATAAAAAAATTTTGATTAGAAATTATGGAATAGAAAATATATACTGTATCATAATCAAGCTATTGACAAAAATTGGCCCCAAAGACTGCCTAAAATAAACGTCACCACATGCTACTGCATGACTAAATACGTAATATTGTGTATTAGCAGGTCTTTAAAACAGTAACGGAACTAACTGGATCGGTGCACAAACTGAAATAAGTGTGTGCCATTTGATGAACAGGCCAGGCCTATGTTGTTGTTTATCCTATCGCAGAAGTCAAGTATTCATATAAAATGTGAGGCACTCTTGTCCTGGGCCTCCAGACTTCTGTCAACAGGCCTGATCTCAGACATAGACTGGGTCTTAATTGGCCCCTGCACAGTCTTTGGTTTCCTGGCCTCCAGGGCCGCCCTAGCCCTTTTGGTGCTCTAGGCAAGATTTCATTTGTGAACAAAATACTAAAGCCTGAATTTTATGTCAAGACAAATAACTTTATGTTTTTGAGGCTTCTATTGTCACAGTTTTTTGCACGATTAAATCTGAGTCATATTTCATCAGCTTTTGTGGTCATAATGCAATGAATATGTGTCTAAAAAAATATAAAAACTGGCAAATCACTTATTTTAATTTTAGGCTGCAATCATGCGCCTTAGGCAACCACCTGGTTCGCCTATGCCCAGGCCGGCCCAGTTGGCATCCATTCTAATCTCCTGTTATCAATACTGCAATTTCTTTCAGAATTGAAAGGAATGTGGGAATGGCAGACTTGTCCTTTGGCTGAACTGGCTCAAATTAACTTGTACACCCATAACCTCTGCTTGAAACAAGTATTGGCAAGTATTTAAATAAATCACTGTGTTTACCCTCAGTCTGTGGCCCTCTGCTTCAATGTGCGTCCCTCAGTGAAAAAACCTTGTACACACCCTGTCTCTTCTTTTCACTTATTCAATACACAGCCCATAATCCATATTTATTCAGAGTCATTGTGACAGAAACACATAATAAACAGTGTTGGTGAGCTGTCAAACTCGACTAAGCTGATTCAGGTTTACTCCCAGGTGAGGCTGTCAGATGCACGCTTCAGCGCTTCCACCAAATAACAGCGACACTCCATTTCCATGTTAATATCTGCGCGTGAATTATGATCACTGACTATCAAAACAACCTGCAGTTATTCCACGCTCGTACCTGCTTGTCTACAAATGTTATGCTAATGCTAATCTCAGGGTTAAACTTGCACTTGTGTGGTGTGTAGAGATGTGGAGTTCAGCCACAGGAGGTCCCCAGTTCACACCACTGCATATCATAGGACTAGTGTTCCTTTATTTAGTTATTATACTACAAGGGTAACTAGTGTTGTTTTTTATTTAATTCAGCAAACAGATGATTTTTTTTACAGTTAGATTATATTTTCAGTAAAACATAGTAAACAATTTATAAGATTTCTCCAAAAACTTGCTGTTTCACCAATTTGGTATTTGATGGAAATTATGATTTTGTCCATTAAATATGAAGAGGTAATTCTACAGCTGTTACCTAGCAACCATATTTTAAGATGGGTCAAAATCCACATAATTGACATAAGCATTACCATTAGACAAATACTGATAATACTGCTGAAGATTGTTTAATTTCCCAAGAAACTGTGTGAGTTTGTGAGTAAATTGTAATTGGCATTTTGTGCTTTTTGATGACTATTTCCTGCAGCTTTTATTTGTCAATTCTTCATAATTTCCAATTTAACTGAGGTAAACTATAATAACAACAACAAAAAAGGACCAAAGACTATCTAAGGCAAAAACTAAGGCAAAATTCTTAAAAATTGGCTCGCTAAAATATTGAAAATTCTGACTCTTTTCTCCATCTGCTCCTCTGACATCATACATTTTGAGAATGTGACCAGTTTTACAATGTATAAAAATGTAACTATCAAGTGTCTTTAAAGACGTAATAGTGTTTATTTATTGTAATTGTATCAACCTCAAATTGAGATGTAAGAGGGAAAGTGTTTTAAAAAAAAAGCATAAATGTTAGGAGTAATACTTAGAAAAACATGCTGTTGAACAGCAAAAGACATACATACATACATACATACATACATACATACATACATACAACAAACAACAAACAACAAACAAACAAACAAACAAACAAACAAACAAACTATAAACATTTTCTAAAACAATAAATCAGTAAAAGACACAGAGGAAACAGAACTCACACATTGTTAAAAACAGATAATAAAAAAGACCAGAAAGTGCTCCAGAGCCTCAGGCCGATCACAGAGAGGACAAAGTCCCTCCTCATGTGAACTCTGATCTAAATGTGCTTTTTACATGAACTGGTGAACTGGATGAATCATAGGTCCATTTTCATTCTTCTTTGTTTCGTTTTAGAAAGGTCATTTCAAAAATGTTAATTCTGATTCTTTTTAGTGAAACCTTTTGTACAACAAAAATAAATAAAACTAAATAAATAAATAAAACTGCATTTAAACTATTAGATAAGCTATCTTCCATTTATCTGAAATATCATTGATGTCACAGTCCATGTTCTAGTGTCCACCTGCAGTAGCGGCACATAAGACACCTGCATGCTTATGTTGCTGCTTTTCCATGAATGTTTCACAATATATCAATAATCTTGACTAGATTTAAGCTTAGAAAATATTCAACTCTGATTTCCAATTGTCACATGAAATAAAAACACTATTAATTATATTAATATCAAGAAATGTAACATCCCACTGGAGACAAACAGAAAGCTTAACTCAATACGACCGATTATCATGTTTTTTCTAATGTTGACATAGTTTGTTGTGTTAATTAGTTATCATAGTTTTGCAGCAGTTAAATTGCAAATTATGAAGAAATTGACAAATAAGTTGAAAACTACAGGACATAATTTGAGTTCTGAAACAAAATCCTTCCACGTGTCATCAAAAAGTATCAAAATGCAAAGACAATTTACACACAACTGACAGTTTACTGGGAGTTTTACCGGCCATTTAGTAAAAAAAAAAAAAAAAAAAAAAATTGTCATAAGATGGTACCAATCAAATTAGAACATTTATGTGGACTTTAGCCCACATTTGCAATGTGGTTTCCAGGTAACAGTTGTGGCATTACATTTATGTCATATTTACCATACAAAAGACAATTCGACATCTCATCAACCTGGCCAAACTGGGTGAAAACAAGTAAAAGGCTTCGTGAAATCTTAAATATAACCATGTTCCTGTTTGAATGAAAACTGAAATCTAACATGTATATGCACTTTAATCATGAGCTCATCAGATACCAGACATGACCACGCACTTGGGAATAAAAAGTCAATACACAGAGAGATGGGTTGCTGTTTCCTTTAATTCATTTGATCCGTCAGAGGATTTACAAAGCCTGCGATATTTAAATGCTGTTTTATCCCTCAAAACAATAATAACATCATCCATTACACACTGCACTGGGACTCCGAAGAGGATATGTCCAGCGTAGCACCCAGAAGTCGATATCCCTCCATAGAGTCTCTGTTATAGATAGAAATAAATCCATGCAATATTCATCTGTAGGCATTAAGTTTCTCATTTGGCACCGTCTTCATGTGGAGGTCAGAGCTCTGTGGTCTCTTTGGAAACACAGAGCAGTGAGCTGAGGCTGCGTCCACACTGTTACACTCTTGACGTTTCAGTTAGGGATGGGACCATTCTGCTTTGTCACAATACGATTTTTGTACAGATACATCAGTAACGGTTCCCTCAAAAGAACAAACTACTTTTTCTGTGAATCTGCTAGTCGTTTTTTGGGAAAGTTTATTAAGATGATGTCTAAAAAAGTTTATATTTCAGTTTTTTGGGGAAGTTAAAATGTCAAACGTCCTTTCAATAAGAATATATCAGTAAACCTGTTGTTTACGTCTTCGGACTGCACTGTTAAGACTATTGATTTAGTCGAGAATTTAATCTACATTGAGTACTTTAACAGATAAGATGCTACGTATAGCATTAGTATTCAAGTATTAGACTGGTTTCAAGGCATTCCTTACTATTTATTCTTAATTATTTGGCTCTGATTTGGTGTGTTTCCACTAGCCCTGTTTCTTCGGGACCAGCTACTCTTTTTAGTACCAACTTGGCTCTTGTTCTAACTGGGGGACTAAATTGTTCTAACTGACGCTGATTCGTCAGACTGTCATCATTTTCCTATCAGGCCATAAGCCTATAGAACACTAAATATTAATATCATGTACAGATTATAAAATGTTTACACGCCTGAAAGCAATGGGTTTTAGACAAACAAACATCTTCACATTCAACTGTCTTTGTATAAGTGTAATAATATGATTTGTCAATAGTGTTTGGATGTGTGTGACAATCCTGTAGAAGTGCATAAAGTAGTTTTATGATTGGTGAGTGAATGTACCAACACGTTTTGTACGTCAAATGTGTATTTTATTGACATGTACGTCGTTTTTAACAACAAACTGTCCAGAGACTCCAGATGGAAACTTTGCTATAACCTGGCACAATCATCTCTTCTTTTTGTGTAGTAGTAAGTATGTAGTAGTAGTAGTACTAAACTAAACTTTCCATAGATATTGGTTTGTTGTGAGCAGTTGCTAGGAGAAAAACAACGTTCTAAAGAGTAATGGAAACACAACCAGGCGAAGAAGGGCTCGTGGAAACACGGCAAAAGTAAGAAGTCATTTCTTGAAACATGTCAGACTAAGTTTGAAAGAGGAAAATAATCTAGGTCTTTAAAATAAATGTATCAGAATGTTTGAAATGTAAGCTAAATCCTTATTCTTTATGTAACCCTTTCCAAAATTACAATCAAACCTGTCACCAACCCAAACTGAATTGAGTTTAAGAAAGTAATTTTCACACTGCAAACAAAAAGTGGCTAAATCTATTCAACATATTGTAAATATCCTAATGCATTTTTATTTGGCTGCAGTGACAGCTTAACATCTTTATATAAACAGCAATGTGAAACTGCAGTGGACCACCACAGCTCAGCCAATCAGAACTCTACTTTTGGCTAAGATTTTAAATACTTTATTATTCAATTCAGACAGAAGACAGAAGTCACATTTACGTATGTACATACTGCTGCACTTGAAATATACTTTTTGGTAGAAAAGGCAAAATTTACAACAAAAAGTCAGGTACCTTAGCTTTTAAGTATATGAAAAGTCTTTACATTTTTCAGTTACGATTTAGATTCGTCTGATCGTCTGTGTTCTATGATGTTTTTACATTAGAAAAGTTCCAGCTTGTGAAGAAAGAAGTGACAAAAGAATGTTGGAAGTAGTGCTAAGTTCCACACTGCAAAAACTGTTTTTAGACAACTAAAATGTCTTGAAATCAGATTATGTATCAAATGTATTTATTTGAAAAAATTCAGATACTAAACAAACTTTTTGCTTAAATCAATACATTTGTTCTTAATTTACGTCTAAATATTTGCCAATGGAACATCTTTACTCATCTCATGGACAAATTAGTTTAGCTAAACTCTTTTGTCAGAAAGTGAATTATGTCACTTGAGTAATTCATTCTAATTTTCTCAAAATGTCTCCATTAGTCTTCCAAAAGTGCAGATCGATCACAAATGCAAAACAACTTTCAACACAATGGACACATTTTCATCAAAGTTTGAAGATTCATTGAACTAAATGAAGATGGTATAGTGTTTTTTGTTGGCAGCAGCTTTAGGAAGTTATTGAACAATTAAGAATACTTCTTTTGAGTAACTGTATCAATAGTTACTCATTCATTTGGTGGTTTTCTAAATACTGTAACTTTTAATTGGCTTTAAAATCCAAAGCTGTAGTTCATTTTTTAAGGTTCTAGTCATCAAAATAGTAATTCAGATGTTTTCCTCACCTCAATAACAAAACACATTTGCGTAACTTTTGCCGTCAGTGTGAACGCAGCCCTCCAATAGTGTACTTCTAATGTATAATGGCTTACCAAGTACCATGACAAAGTTCCCTTAATTTACACACATCGCTTAAAACGCTCCGATCTCAAACCACGTTACATAAACCGACCCTTACCACAGTTTTTTAAAAATATCAGATAGTATCAATAATTGCATGTATTTATAAATATTCTCATCCTAAGTATCATACAAGCTCGTAGCACAACACGTCATGTAGCCGTCAGTGCTGCGCAACAAATATTCAGTTACTACTCAGAATAACAATAATAAGAAGAACGATCATAACAATTCATTGTAAAAATTAGCAAATGCTAGAATAATAGTAATAATATCTAACATTTAAAGGAAAAAAGGGGATTTAACCGTGTGCTTTTTCTTCCAAAATCCAACAGAAAGGAGAAATCATAGAAGTCTGTAATTGCAGTGTATATAGACGCTGCTTTCATACAGACATTGGCACTGTAACATACTGTACATAGAGAAAACAGCGCTCCCGTCGGAAACGCGTGGGGCAGGGGGCAGAAACATGCAGGCCTGTGGTTTGGCATTAAAGTCAAAGGCCATGCCATTCACTCGATAGGACAGGCAAGAGAGCTCAGGAGACATGCCCGCGGAAAACAACCAAAAAAGGACCGCCCAAAAGCACTGTCTGGGCTTCGATTCAGGGTCAGGCCAGATCTGTGAAGATACTTAAAGAGCCTGTATTATGATCAATGTTTTTCTGATGTTTTTCTATCAAAGACATACCTGGAGTAGAGTTGTTCCTAAAAGTAAACATAATCAGGTATTAATTAATGCTAAAACTAGAATTGAAACCCATTTGACCAAGCATCGATCGATCACAGTGAGTAATAAACAAAGTACTTTTATTTTGTGTTGAAATGCCAGAATTGAACTTAATCTATATTGGTACCAAAATTAGTATTGGAATCAAGCTGAAATTCTAGTAAAGTTGTTCTTTGTTTCATCCACACATTCTTAAACAAACTGGATTCTTCTTAGTTTCATCTTGTGATGTCATTAAAGGTGTACTTTGCTTTTCTGGTATCTTTTCTCAGATCACACTCTTTTATCAATCCGAATGATGTATTAAAAAAGTATGTTTTGCATTCAATTTGTCAGTGGAAGACATCTTTGCTAAACAGTTTTACGCCACCACAAAGTTAGCATTTTTAGTGTGAGACACTAATTTACTTTGCACGTCAACAATTGCTTGATAAATGAGGCTCTTGGTGTGATGTTCTAGTTTTTTGTTGTTTTTTTTTAAGTTAAGTTGATGCAAGAAAACAGTGTTAACTTTAAAGCTACCACTTCATGACATCACAAGGTGAAAAGGAACATTTAATCTTTGGACATGTAGATCATTTACTAAAACAGGATTACTCAAACGTGTGAATGAAAGAAAAGAAAAGACAAGTCCAGGTATGGAAAAAAAAAATCTAATATGAGTCCATTTTACTTTAACATAATACAGGACCTTTAAATAAAGAGATTCAGAAATTTAGACTGAAATGTGCATAACTTTTCTGGTAAACTTTCCCACATTACACTTTCCATATTCACAGCATGGCATTAAATTTATCTTCATGGAGACAAATGTGGCTATTTTGTTGTTTTTTTTGAGTAACACTATCAATATATTATAATATCCTACAATATGGTATTAAATATGGTATCTCCATGGAGACAAAAATGTTCCTCAACATTTTCAAGTGATGCCATGAAAACAACCCGAATCATAACGTGGGATATTCAGGCAAACTAATCTCCATGGCAACAAGCATGTGGCCGACCTTTACCAGAAAAGTTAGCATCTTTATTGTTGATTTAGCTTTTGTTTTTTACTATTTATCTGCAAATTCTTCATTGTGGAGTTTAATGGCTTTGGGCAAATTTGCAAGAAGAATAAGTCACATTAAAAAGAATTTATCAAAGTACTTATCTATATTTACTTAATTATTTTGGCCGAGCTTTCTGCAATCTCCCCTTTTTCTGATATGACTTTATCCTTTGAACAAAGACGTTTATGGGACTGAAGGTTTGTTGGTTAAATCACAAGGTTGTTCACAAAAGATAAGCAAAGAAAAGTCTATTATTTTTATTTATCTGCAAACAAATAGTGCAAAGAATATGAAATGGTCAATGTAAGACGAAACAAGGATCTCATTGGTTTTAGTGTGGATTTCAAAATGGTTAATATCTTGTATACTTCGTGGATTTAACATTGTTTTTGAATGGCAACTTCCAATTTTCCTCATCAGGATTTATGAAATGATGTACAATTACATGATGACATTGATTTGATTGAATCTGACTGGCTGCTTTACAAAAGTGAGAAGGTTAATTATCAATAACTTTGGAGGCTAATTTCTAAAAACACCAATTATGAAGTGTCATATTGCTGTAGCTTTAGATTAGCGTGGCTTGAATGTAGATAAGAAAAGAAACGAGGTCTTTATGTTTTGAATCAAGGGGAGATATTGAAATCGTAAGCAGATAAACAAAAAGGAATTTGATATTTAAAGACATTTGGGCAAATTTGTGAGTCCTGAGGCAAAATCTAGCACAAGAAAAAAGTAAACAAAAACATCTTCTCTTTAAGCACTGAGCAAGGCTTCTCTAATACAAAGCATTAACAAACCTATTTAACAAGACATGGTACGCTCATACGGGTTGCCAGGTTGGGTAGCCGACTCCCCCCAAAAACCCCCTCAGCCACCGGGACAGAGCCGCGCAACAACACACAGTCTGCCTGGTTCAACCCATCTCAACGCCGAAAAGGCCAGTGGCTTCAGGTGTGGTGAAGACAGAGGAGCACCGCGGGACCTCCCGGACTGACACGGCCCATCAGAGGATGCTGCAGAAGAACTTCTTCTCCCTGAAAGGGTTCTCCGATGCCGGGACGGGGACGATCAGGGGGTCCTCACGTATGTGCGCGTCGCAGTAGGCCATCAGGTCTGCTGCTGCTTTGGACACCTGTGAAAGAGGGAGAGATATGTTTGATTGGATGATTGATCAGCACAGGAAAATACAGTTTTTCTCAACTGCTTTGACACACTTTTTGAAACTTATTTTGATCACTTGATTCAAACTTTCATCTGAACAAAGGCTGTGGTGATCAGAACATTTGCCATGTTTTTCATTAATTCCCACAGTTTTCAGACTCTGTCAGAACAGATAATATCCAGACCTGTTCACAGATGGCAAAGGACTTCTGCCGTAACACTGTTAGTTTCTATCAAACTCACACACCACAACAAAATCAAAAATCACATGAGCAGAAAGATCAAAGACAAACATTTAAATCAAACGGACAATGGTCTGAACGAAAAACAGAGACTTATAAATGTGTAAATATAGACTAAATATATTTCCAGCGTGATGTTGTCAGTCACAGATACTTTTCAAAGTATTGATGTGGATGACATCGCTCAACTAACTCTAGTAAACTATAAATATTTGGATAAACTATATAAAACAATTCACAAATCAGAAAGAAAGCCTTAATGTATAGTATTTTTTTTAGATAATCTAAATCTTGATTTAGATTTTAGATAAAAAAAAACAAAAAAAAAAACAAAAAAAACACAATTCCAATATAAATCATTTTTGTGAAGTGTGAATCCCAATGACAGACTGAAGTGAACCTTTGGTCACTTTGTCTCTGAGATCAGGACTAAAGCTTCTGAGCTGTAAAGTCAAATGAATAATAAAATACATAAGAACACCTAAAGAATGTGTGAGAGTTTTGATGGTAAAACTTGCTTTTGATGGGAAAATGTAACTGTTTGAAAGTAAAACTTCTGTGTGAGCTGTTTTGCAAATAGATTTTTAGAATGGACAAGTGTGTCAAAGCGATTGAGAAAAACTGTCAAAAAGTCAAAATTCAATCGTTCATGTGGTCCTCGGGAAAATGTTCTATGCACATGATTGTTGGAGCAGCTCAGATCAACTGCTTGGAAACTCAGGACAGACAAAACGCGTCGTCAATGGGGAAGTTGTTTTAGGTATTTTATTATTACGCTTTTATTTTTGTGTCCATGTCGCAGTTGTTCCGACCTCCTGAGATGACCTGCGTGAATGCTTTGCTCCCGGAGTAACAACTTGCATATTGGTTATTTCTGAGTTCCCGAAGACCACATGAATGCAACATAACATGTCTATCTCTGGGAGACAAACAAAATCCTATAGAGACAAGCAGGTAGTGGACCCTCAGTCAAAAATGTTGAATATTTAATCCAACAGCCACATTTGCAGATGAGTTGAACCTGTGTGTTGCGGTCCTGGTTTCTATCTGAAGTCTGCTTTCCTGTGGCGTTACACTGAGACTGTTGCCTCTGCCTCGGGCAACTGTCAGACAACACAGCACAACAGACTTTACAGGCGAGAAGAGCTGCTTCTGTTTGGAAGTGCATTAATACAGGTGGGATGAGAGACAGTTTTACAAGACTAGACATAAGACAGGGTGCACAAGAGACAGAAAAAAACAAGATTTTGAGAAACTTTGCAAGTCGCGATTCAGTAAACAATTTTTTGGCCAGATTGAATTTAATGTATGTTTTTGGTGTCATTTACAACTCTGCTTTTTGGTACTATAGCTTCTCAAAAGGTATAGCTCACCAGTAGAGCTGAACAATATTAGGCTAGTTGATTTCATTTCACTTTATCGACAACATCTGCCATTGCATCTTTGAGGTTTGTTCGCTCCCTGAACAAAATAAAGGTACAAAATATAATCCTAAGTGAATTTTTTATACAAGGTCAAAGGAGGAGAACATATACAGTCTGCTCTCTCAAATATCTGGTCAGTTAGGAGGCACTAGGTGGCGTCAGTTTGGCTAAGACAATATGGTGACAAAAAACTAATTGCAATCTTATTTCTGTGACAATCTGCTATTTTGATAAAAAGCATTCGGCATTCATTATTCTTTAAATGTGTTCTCTGTAACTTTTAGACCAAAAACAGACTTAAATAAAGCAAATTGTTGTCTTTTAGATGTCTTTGAGGCACTATAAAATACTTTACTATTTATTATGCTCCAACTTTCTGTTTCTACTGAATTGTGCGGTTGACTTTTCACCTCCAAAAGTCAATTCAACTCTAATCTCAAACAAAAAGACTTCCTTCCTGTGTGTGCTTCTACACTACAGTTTTCAAAGTCAAACTGAAGACGTTGTGGGGTTTGTGGTGCAGAGGAGACTGATGGGACAGAGAGGACAGAGGAACAGGAGAGTGAGCAGAGGAGCAGATGTGTGTTTGGGTCCGAGGCGTCCTGGGACCAGAGCGGACAACAGGGCCATCTGAGCTCTGTCCCACAAGAATACATCAGCCTAATGAGTTTGAAGAAGTTAACCTTAAACACTCATTATTCGTTCTTAAAACACAGACGCCATTTACAACCTCACATGGCTAGAGAGACAACTTAGAACAGGAGAATAGTTTTTACTTTTGATGATAAATATATTCAGTATTACCGTAATGTTTGCACTATAAGCCGCATCAAGTAGATTTTAAAGATTGAATATTACGTAAAATTTACTTTTGTGAGTTTTTAGTCATGTTGGAATGTTGCTTCCTCAGCAAAAACATCCCAAAAGGTGCATTCACTTTTATTCACAAAAGTATAAAGA
Organism: Mugilogobius chulae; assembly: GCA_038363315.1. Taxonomy (NCBI): domain Eukaryota; kingdom Metazoa; phylum Chordata; class Actinopteri; order Gobiiformes; family Gobiidae; genus Mugilogobius; species Mugilogobius chulae. The sequence continues at coordinate 30,727,942 of CM076407.1, read as the reverse complement.
ATTCTTGGTTGTAATCTCCAAATCTGAAAATGCTCTATTCCACCTTGTGATGTCACAAAGCACTAGTTTTATTCCCAACAGCTGTTTTAGCTTCATTTGAATAAACTATACATTATACAAAAACTGATATAAAATTGAAACAGCTCGATTAACATTCAAAACTGCAGAAATGATAAGCTACAACTCTTTATACCAAAATTTAACTATAACAAGCAGCAAATTTGAAATTATTGCAAGTCCAAAATTTTCTCTGAGACAGAAAAAGGACAGCTATATTGGAAAACATACATTAGTTATTAGCAATGATCTTTTCTCCTTTTTTCAAATGATTAACTAACTAACAATAGTAATATCTGAAAACTAATTCAAGTATTTCAAATTACACTGATTAACGCTAGCGTCTAATTTGCATAAACATAATTCATTTGATTTTAACTAGCACTAATTCTTCCCCGATTCTGCGCTTTCTCTGCACAACTTTGAAGGTAATTCACATTTATTAGCACGTCTGTTGTTAATAGACTCCTGCTTATTGCTTGCTTGTCTGACGTTAGGACACCTTTGTACATGAATGATGTTTATTTTTTAGACTAGTACCAGTCAAATGACCCTCAAAACTGAAAACTGACATTACATTGTAAAAGGTTTGCTATATTCATATAATAATCAGCTCTTTTTGCAGTATTTTGATATTGTAAACTTGAAATGACTTCAAAACAATCTTGAATATCATCCATCTGTAAATGTATGATATTGGACATATAAGAAACAGTCTGCTAAATGACAAAACTGTTTTTACTCCAGCTCACTTTGACCACAAAAACAAACCATCACCATAAACAAACAACAACAGTGAGTCTGAATGAATTGCCTTTACAAACAACTATAAAGATGTCAAACTGCGAGAATTGTGGCTTTTATAGTAGAAGTTTTGAAACGTCTTCCTCCGTGACCTCCCGTGACCCCTACAAACTGCAGTGAAACAATCTGTGAGAGAAAAATCCACAGTCACCTTTGAGAACGGGTCAGTGCTTCATTTCAACGGGTCAAAAAGTTTAGGAAGCACAGAAGAACTTCAACAAGGACCAAAAACTCAAACAACAAACCGAGCTGCCGGTGAATTAGAATGAAAAGAACCTAGTGTCTATAGTGGAAATGATCACACAATTTGAATTTCAACAATTTATACAGAAAATGAATAAAAAACAGTGTGGTTATGTTAAAAAAGACATATTAAATAACTAAGACTCCATCAACCAATTAATTAACTAGTACAATTAGGTTCATTTGATCTTCTGATAATCTCTTTAAAAGGTTTGTTTACCTGACAGTTTCGATTGCCCACTCGCAGAGAAAAGGAACAGAGAACAGGCTGTAGTGCAAAGCAGAACAAGAACAACTCAAATCAGTCATTTCTGATCATTGCAAAAGAGAGAGCGCAGTATGGACTGGGGTGGACGTTGCAGAAACATCACTTTACGCTCTGAGGAAGACTGCGAGTGACATTTCAAACTGTCAGGGAAACAAACTAAATTATAAAAATTTAACAGGACACATTTAGACTTTAACCAACTAAAAAGTGTGGAATCTGATGTTCAACAACAAACATGAGTAAGTGACAGATTGTAAAATCAATCAATAGCAAAAGCTATACCTATGCTTAGAGCTGTGCATATATCGAATTTTAGATAATATCGTGAATGTTGCTTTAAGATATCAAAAAATTCTATATCGAGTATATCGCGGATAGAAAACCGCTACCAAAAAAGCAAGTAAAAATAAATTTGAAAATTAATGCTGTAAACTTCAACTAAAGCACAAAAGTCATATTTTGTAGTTTGTTATTGATCTCACATTTGTATTGCAAAGGTTGGTCATATGAAAAACATTATAAACTGTGGCCAGGGTGTCCACATTTTTTTTCACAGTGGCCGAATTGAAAGTGAGGCCGTATAAACACGACTCTGAAGATCTAAATTATTGCACCAACACATGTTATTAAGCATTACACATTCATTTAAGTTTGTATAACATCAAATATTTGTAATTTGAACCATTATAGAAGAGTGTCAAAATTGACATAAATGCTTACTTTTGTAATTGGTCAATCTACAACTAAAATTGAGTACACTTGAACACATTCTGTGGACTGAAATATCGTCCAAACATCGCCATCGAGAAATGCCTAAAATATCGAAATTAATTTGTCAATATCACAGCCTACCTATGCTAGACTTCACACCTGAAGCAGCAGAAGAACTTCCTGTGAAAATACTTTATCCTTAGAATTTCAACAATTGTGTGATGTTCATCAGTCATAAGTCAGGATTTTGAATAGAGTTGGTTATTTGTCTTGTAACCATGGAGATAGCCGTGAGACTATGAATGCTAACTTTTCTAGCTTTGAACCTCTGAAATGCTACAGAACTTTTACATTTGCTGCAGCAGAAGGTTTTCCAGAGAAACATTTTGAGCGGATTGTCCTATCACTGACTGAAACGACAGAAGTTCACCTGATGTAATTGTCATCTGTCTCTCACTCCGGTTTCCACCTCCGGCTGCACTGAATCCTCCAGCTAAGGCCCTGGCCAAGCCAAGCACAACATCATGTAAAGTCCTCTGACATAACTGGCTATACAAATACATTGAATTGAAATTGAATTGAAACATCAAGTTGTCATGATGTCATCATAATGTATTTTTCATTTTTATATTTTGTATCTTTTTTTATCTGCCTTTGTTGTAAAGCATCTTCGAGTGTCTTGAAAAGCGCTTTATAAATAAAATGTATTATTATTAATATTGAATGACAAATCAGAGGTAGGCAATCTTTTTTCACAAGGGCCTTATTCAAATCCAAATACATCATGGAGGGCCGGACTAATGCTTTGTTTGTGTATTTATTGTAAAATTTAACACCACAACAGCTACATCAATCAAGAAAAAAAAAAGCAATATTAAGATTACTTCTTATTTTCAAAAATGTTTTGGGGGCTTGATTAAAACTGGTCAAAGGCTGACTCTGGTCCCCAGGCCGTAGTTTGTCTGGACTAACGAACACAGTCCTACGTAACACCATGCTGAAATAAATGAAATACGAATAAACTAAATGCCATAGTGTGAGACATTCTAAAGAAATAGCACCTGTATAGAAACAAACTTTACAAGTGCACCTTTATTTTTCCTGCCTGACAGACATATACTGTAGCTGTGTTTGGTGCTCATGCTGTTCAAATGTCTTGTAAAAAGATATTCTATGGAAAAGTGCTGGAGATTATACGTATGCTCCTACTTTTTTTGGATCTATAGGGTGCACCCAATTTTGCCATTTGTAAAACATCTCAAGCAAATCTCCATGGCGACAGGTGATTGCCCATCAAAAATACTACACCTTAATAGAAAGCAAAATGTACTGTCACTTCATGTTGAACTGTTAGTTTATACTATTAACTCCACTGCAACAAGTTACCCATTCCTCAAACATATCCTCACACGTCAGACTGAAATGAACTGATCCAGACCACAATTTCTTTTCTTTCTTTCTCTTTGGCCAAGGTGACTACTTTCTCTCACCTCAAATTCAAAGTTAAACACCTTGTCCCGGCCACACTTGAAGTGATTGGGCAGCAAGACCTTCAGAGACCTTAAAAACCTCTGACAAACCCTCATCACCACGCCTGCTTTAATCTGTGCTGTTTGGCTTTCTATACTTTTCCTGATTCTGAATACAACATGGTCTCTTTCTGTCAGTGCGTTTGTGAGTTCAGTGAAAACAGCAGAAATAATTGGCTTCAAAAACAGCATCGATGTTTTTAAAGAGAAATGAGCTGTCTGTTTGAATGTTACTGTTGTGTGGAGCCACTGACATATCACACGCACAATAACATTTGCATCATGTTTAGTCACTTGTTTGTGACTAAAACATGATTAAACTGGACCTTTTCTTCGTGTCTGGACATTTGAAAACCAATATGTTTTCAACTGTAGGGTTTATATATGATGTATTTGATTGCACTCCAGATGAGATCATTTATAAAAACAATAAGTTAATCAACACTTGCCTATTTTGAAGGATAAAAAGTGACTAAGGACAACAAAGGAGATATGACGTAGGGAAACAGACCAAAAATATCATTTAAGAGCCTCAAATAATCATGCTTGCATTATGTGCATCAACACCCTTCCAGTTGGCCTACATGTAAACACAACAATAAAGTTGATTTTGTGAGTTAGCACCAATGCTTGTCAATAAGGGAGTTACCATAAGCATCTAAACATCACATGGAGATGTCAGAAAGTCCTGTCCTATTCAGTGGACTGTGTATAGATTGATTTTCAGTCAACGTCACTTTCCACCCTACTGCGCATGCTTTATGCAGAAAGACCCCGTTCTCCATCTGTTTACATAGGTAAACTTCTTTGAATTAAACAACAAAACGGGACGACAGCTAGCTGTTTTCATCAGGTATGAACCTGTCTGACAGACGTCGGTCTCCTGAAGCTTGAAACAACGTTTTTCCTCGCCATTTTTTCACACACCTGAATGGAATAGGAATCGTAGGATCGAATTTCATTCACAAATGTTGACTTAGCAGCATCATTTTTGTTTTCGCACAGTGATAAACTCTTGTAGTTAGCTGAAAACTGAACAACTTGTTTCCACTGTTTGTGTTTGTGTGCGGCGGCTCTTTCTACAGGGAGTGCAAGCGCATTGCCCGTGTTGATCCCTCTAAATCCCTCTATTGCAATCTTCACAGAAAGATCGGACTCTAAGCTTATGGCTGGGCAGTATCACGATAACAATCCAATTATGAGCTCGTCCTTGTGACAATCTGCAGCGTTAATAAAAGTGTTGTTATGTAATTTACCATTTCTTATATTACAGCTGTGCACATGAGCTACATTGTCCCCTCCTACTTCTCTTATTGGTCAAGTCTTTGTCATGCTCTGAGTGAGTAACAGCTGGAATAAACTTTCTGGAAAGTCATTTATTTTGGTTACATTAAAACAACAGGAAGAGGAATTCATGAATTGTGAAAATATAAATCTGGCTCAAATAAAACCATGATAGAGTTTATTTGCCCACCTTCTATTTGCTGTGTCGTCACCAGGTCGTCATCATGACGATTTGGTTGCCAAACTGAGGCACACTGAACAAACATGAAAAAAGACAATGACTGAATCTTGCTGGGTTTGCTCACAGGTTTGATAGACCAACCCAAATAGCTTCGACTGTGTTCTGAAAAGCCTAAACCAAGAAGAAAGCTTTGGACTTTGGCAATTAGGCCCTGATGGAAAAAACAATGGAAGCTATTTTGGTGCTGCCAGCCAGTCAGAGGCCACGCCCATATTTTGATGTCACACATTGGCTCGGCGAAATTCCCATAGCTCATTACTTTGTCCTGAGCACAGGTCATGTGACTCATGTCATAAACTTACTCACAGCTGAAACCCAGTTGATAAAAGTGAGTGAAAAGTGAGTAACAATAAAGCAGAGGCAGAAATGATCAATATCATCCCACTGCAGACATTACGGAACGTTCTGGTACAATGGGAAACTTAAGGAAAAAAATAAATGGAATGAGTTAGTTTAGAGAAAGGGTTTGGGTAAAGGTTAAGATAAAAAAAAATACCATACATGCAAATATTTCTTAAATCAAGCATTATTCTGGTCAGCAATGGCCCAGAAAATAATTGCTTCCAAATTCACCAATGGCCACTAATCCAACTGCAAACTGTAAGCTTTGAAAAGTGGACACTGATCGAAAGTTGACTTCCAAAAATCGAAATATACATCTTTCACCCAGTCCTTTATAAACTGACATGCAAAGGATGTCTGCCCTATTTATACAGTATAACAAGAATCCCAATGTGTATGTAGGACTTAATGTGTTAAATGTGGTTAAGTGGGCCATGAAGATAATTAGGAAACTGACTTTGAAACAGTGACTTAAAGAAGAAACTACAACAAAGCAAAAGTACAACAGAAGTCAGTGTGTCTAACTTTTATAAAGACATGTCTGTGTGTGCTGTGATTAACAATGCAACAAAAGGAAAAGATCCAAGAAACAAGAGATCTGAAGAAGAAGAGGCTAAAATCAATCAGGTTTGTTGAGACTGAGAATCAGAGAGACACTTGTCAACATCTTTTAAGCTGAACTAAAGTCAGAGAGAGGAGAATTGTGGCATCATTAACTCTACTGTAGCCTTACTTTACACAAAGTAAAAGTACCAATACTGTCTTTAAAAAAGGATGCAGGATACTTCAGATATGACAAGTTTTAAGTTTAGTAACTGTTGGAATTTAAACTTTTAACCAGGAAAGTCCTAATGAGATCAAAATGTCTTTCTCAGGGAAGTCCTATTGTACTTGTTTAATGGCAGACACAGACATGGAGAGAACATGCAAACTTAACATGGAAGGGCCCTGTGGAGGCAGGAAATCAAACAAGAACCTTCTTGGAACAAGGCGAAAGCACAAACCACTGTGCCACAATGTAACTCAATATAAATCAGTTCTCCATGAATGAAAAAACAAGAATAGTAAGTGAAAAAGACAGAAAACAGAGTTTTTAAATAAACTGTGTTCACATTCTAGGCTGCGATGATGTCATGGGTCCAGATGTTGGGTAAGAGTCGGTTTTTACTTTGTCATGAAATATATAAAAGATAGATCACACATTCTGGTAACGTTTTAAAATAGGGGAACATGAATTTACTGATTATCATCATTCATGAATTCATGATATGTTCATGAGGAATAAGCATGTGTCCTGATGAAGACTCATTGAGTCGAAACGCGTTGGCGTCTGGTTGAATTATTAAATACATAATTCAACCAGACGTGCCTCAGATCTCTTTGAATTTGTAGCATGTGAATTCCTTGGATTCAAAATCATGATACATGAACTAAGATGATTTTAATGTTAGTTCATTAGATGAAATAATGGTGGAAATGATGAATAATTTGTTCATGAAACCACTTTAATTCACATTGTTCATGGTGAATTCATAATAGTTCTTGATGATGATGTTGAACACATTCTGAATTCACTATGAATTCATGCATTAATTCCTCAAGAACATATCATGAATTCCTGTCTCCTTAATATAAAATGTTCCCTAAACTTACAATCTTGTGATTTGCGATAGGCAGGTAAACAAATTAAAAAATTCCAATATTCTCAAAAGAAAAAACTTTTTTTATATAATGCTGCAAATACACATTTCTAAATTTGTCACATTGGATGATTTTTGGCCCAAAGTACATAATGGTTACTAGGCAACTTCCTTAATGAAGTCATCCTTTATAATCAAAAGTAAAAATGTAAGCTAATAATGGCTTAACTGAAATTAAATATGTGAAAGGTTTAAATATCATATTAGCTGTGTCTAAGTTAAATAACTCGTCTGACCTGTCAGAGATAGGTTAATGAATACTCCAAAACAACCTCAAGCTTATTACAGTACATGCTTTGCTAATGTAAAAATAAGTTGAAACTACAATTGTCATAATATTATTAACATTTGCATGTCAAATACCAGTTACGCCTTGTTCATATAGCCTACAGTATTTTATATATTCTTCTGTGGCTTTGTTTTGTCACTATTGAGAAGTTACACACAACAATTTTATATTAAAATGAAGTGTATCCTAAATGATTCTCCTCTGCTCTTGCTCTGGGATTCCTTCCTGTTTTAACCACACAAAACATTATTTCATCTGCACGTGTCCTTTCCCTCACTAATTTCACCCAAACATCACCACATTAGAGGAGACAGGGAGTGTACGTGCATGTGCTGTGGTTGGTTCAGAAAATGGACAGCACTTTAAAACTACTGCCACATAACTCATTAGCTAATGTACTTCATATCAATGTATTATTTATTTGTTTTAATGGGGCCTTTTGTTGACGTCACATGGCTGCTGTGTAAACTGTGTAAAGACGCTTCATCAATAATTGAGTTAATGGACTTGTATCAATATATTAACCTCAAATTTGATTTATTTTATAACGTGATCAGACTTTACAATTAGCTTTTTTGTATTTGCATGACATCATAGAATTTTGCAAGCCAACAATCTTTAATACAGGCGAACAGCTAAACGTAATATTGTGTAAATGCAATTGTTGTTGTTGTACTGAACAAAGTCAAACCCAATTTGACTTTGTTCCCAATTTTCTACAATAAAATAACATAAAATTTAATAATCTAATAGCCATTTGTTAACCAAACTCCACTAAGTTTGTCTGTTGTTGTTGTTGTTGTTGTTGTTGTTGTTGTTGTTGTTGTTGTTAGCATTTTGGCACGTCTTACTCTTATTTGCTGTGAAAAAAAGCTTAAAACGCACAGTGATGAACAATTAGGCTAGAATGCATTAGGTACGTGAACAGTATAAACTGATGTGGAAAGTTTCAAATAAATAACTTCTGGTATTTTTACATTTTAAGAAAGCAAAAATTGGGTATAGCACTTTAATGAAATCATAGGATTAAGTATATGTGAAACTACCGTTAAATATATCAATGCATAGTACAGTGTCATTAAAACAGACAACATCTCATTCCGACACGTGTTATATATTCTCAAACATGATATTTCTGTGAGCAACACCTAAACCTGAGGCGCTGGACGGAGATCGGAGATGTTTCAGATGCAGTTTGAGACCACAAGTGTTAATAATGATGGTCGTTACAAGAATTACTCTGTACGCCAAACTAGCAAATGTATATATATAAATGGTTTTTCTAACATAATTCATTTTGAGTGTCTGTATTTTATTATACTGTTTCTTTTAATTAGTTACTTTTCTAAAAACAGGAGAATACATGGTGACATTTGAGAGCACAATTTAAGCTTTGAAGGTCATTAGTAGTAATTAGTGAGAAACAGGGAAAACACAGGGCTTAAAAGGATGCATGTGTGATATTTCTTCTCTAACTTTGGATAAATGTTATGTTATCATTCATGCTAAGGCTAAAAATACACTTTGTTGACCATAAGGCTTCACCAATATAATAATTTGTGATGTGTTCAGTAATCTGTTAGTACTCCACTCAACACTTAAAGTTGAACTACAATAGATTTTTTGACAGAAGATTTGCAAAAGTTTTTTCTCCATGAAGTAATATTGCTTTACCTATTCACCTTATTAGGCCCCACCCACTTTTCTTGGCACTGCACTTCCTGTTATGCTGCAGCCTGTAGAATTCCGTTTCTGGGTTAATTTACCTGCCATATACATTTAAGACAAGACAGACAGACAAGCTAGCATGTTATTTACCTCAACAGAGCTAAACAGGAAGTGCACTGCCAAAAAAGTGGCGGGGCAGAATAAGGTGAATAGAAACTTACATAGTATTACTTAAATTAGCTATTTCCATGGAGCTAAAAGTCAGATCTGTGGAGAGGCACATCTACTCACTTTAATAATGCATCTTGTTCAAGGTTTTTGAGCCATAGTGAAAGAAATTCTCTTATTTATTTACTGTATGTTTAATGCAGTGCAAAGAAACATAGTCAAAGCAATTACATCATCATGGAGTCAGACATTGAGTGGCATCTACCAGAAATGTTACACAGTGCACCTTTAATCTTTAATCCAAAACAGACTAATCCTAACAAAACAAAAGCTATATTTCAAAAGATAGGGCTGCAGATATTGTGTGCAGATCAACTGAATGTCCTTATTTACACTCACTAAAACTGCAATAAAAGAGTCTCGATGGGTCTAAAGTCAATATGTTCCCGCCAGTGCTGTTTGATAATGGCACAGTGAACTGCCTGTTGGACCAAAGGTGAGGGCCATAACTTGCCCCCATTATCAGAGGAAGAGCTGTGTTTAAAATTAGCAACATAATGCAGTTTGGAAACATGAGAGGAGCAGACAGGCCACTGACCTGAACTGTGGCAAAGATAAACAAGGCGACAACAGAACGAGACCGTGAGGCTGCGTTCACACGTCTTGTTATTTGGACTTAAAACTGAGTCTATTTTGTTTAAGGTACAGGTCAATGTATGAGCGGTAGTGGATGAAGAACAGAATGTTGTTGTTTAAAAGACAAAAAAAAAACATTTTTCATTTATAACCTTTCAAATATTTAGAATGGTAATTTATTCATTGTAAAACCCGTTGGAAAGTGGGGAACATGACAATTTTAAACCCTACATGCTTGAATCCGAAGTGTAATTTTTGGAGTAATGGTAAGTAAATAGATAAGCGAGCAGGGATAGGTGGTAGGTGAAAACAGGAATTTTATGAGCACTGAAGCATCAGGTACAAGACTACTCAACAAGCATGAATCAATCCAAATACAACTTTGAGAAGACAAGTAACAAGTAAAAGTAGAGAGTTGTTAAATATGTCAAATGTACAGATTTGTCCAAATTCCATTTTTCTGATTACTTGTTTGTCTTAAAGACTCACTGTGTACATTTTTAGTTGAACAATATTGAATGAACACACATTTTCTTGTTTTTTTTTTTCCATCATCTAAACAGTGTTTTTCAACCAGTGTGCAGGGGAACACTAGTGTGCCTTGAGTTGCTGCATTTCAAAATGTATTCTATAAAATTAGAATAATTATATTTCATTAAATGATTGGGAGTGTTTGGAAGAACTTTTGCACCAAGAAAGAAAGCAAAAACAATCAGCATGTCTCTATTTAAAGAATAATTTAAAGACGTTCGATGTAAAAATGTAATACTTTTGTGTTCTGAAATAGATGGTATGGCCACATTTGAATAAGTGATGTGCCGCGTAAAAAAAAAAAAAAGCAAAAAAAGTGTGATGTGTCTCAAAAAGGTTGGGAAAGACTGGTTTAAAGAAGAGCCTAAAGAGCCTAAAGAAGGGCCTCCTTCTGCATATGTCCATTGAAATGTTACTACTTTAGTCATATTATTTCACAATATGGCCTTAAACCTATTGTATTTATCACCATAAATAATGCTCCTATGTAAGATTTAATTGTATTTTTTATAGAATTATGCAGATGATTTAAAACCTCTTCAAAGTTACACAGTGTCCCTTTAAGTGCACCAAACATTGCCTCATTCTCAGACTACCTTTTCTTTTAATTCTGCTTACAATTACAGATTATTGTTCTTACACAACTCTTTGGCCTTTGTGTTCTACTTTTAAGTACATTTATGTCAACACCATTCTACAAAACATTGTCAAATATCTATTGCACTGTTGTAGATAAATACCGTAATTGCAGAAGTGAAAAACTAATTTACTGTCTTTGGCTGGGTGAACAACAACACAAACTTCTCCTGACAAAGACTTACAGAAAGCTTTTGTCAGCAGCAGCAGTGGACAGTGGCTCTGACTCAGGGCAGTGGACGTCCCGTTGTGAGACACTTTGACTCTGTGGACGCGGTGTGACAGCAGGAGACAGTGAGGGGAGCAAAGAGGGACAGTGTGGGGTCAGTGTGGGGTGTGGAGGTGATGTCTGTCAGGACGACTGCTAGTGAACTCACTGCTCCGACGCAAAGTGATACAGAAACACGACATGGTGAGAAAAAATAACATTAGATTTAAACGGGTATTAGCTATAAAAAAGGGCAATGAGCCTGCAAAAACTCTATACCTAGACTTGACTTGGAATAAGAATTTGAATCCAGATTTGAGCTAAGTGGATAATATTTAATTGCTTGTGTATCACGTAGAAAACTTCACTGGTTTCAAGACATTTTTAAGTGGTTATAAGAGAATTTGGCATAAAATAAGAACAAGAAATTGACAGTTGGGTAAGAACTGTTTTCTTAACCAAATAGCAAATAATTTGACTTGAAATAAGAAGCAATGTCTTGAAATCAGTTCAAAACACTTTGAAACAGGGAAAAGAAACTATGTCTCTACAATAAATGAAGTTAGTCAAAATGCTTAAAATTAGGGGTCAAGAATCAAGCAACTTTAACTTGTCATGGAATTTTTGCAGTGTACAATACAAAAACATTTACGATGACATTACAAATAGCGTTTAACTTAAACTGAATTCTTGATACCAATTGTGATCCCTCAATAACTGCTGGCAGTACTGTAGTGGAGCCAAGATAGCTACCTAATGGCATATTTGGTATAAAATTGCTGTTTGTTCACATTTTTGATACATTTTGACAGAAGTTTTACTATGAAGAAAGCAAACTATATTATCTATCTAGGACAGTGTTTCCCAACCTTTTTTGAGCCATGGCAAACTATTTTGGTTTAACTTTTTTCCACGGCAGACCATCTCCTCAAATAATGCCAAATCAAACATGTATAACAACATTTTTTGATTTTAGAAATACTGTCCATTACATTCAAAGGGAAACTATGTCACTTTTCAGGTGGAAGCCTGCCTGCTTTTTGTATATTTGTGCTTTTAATGTTCCTCCAGAGGCAACCTCCCTTACAACAAGAATAAATACATTCTTGTTGTAAGCAAAGTTCTCTGAAAAGTTGCATAAAGTTGCATAATGCATCTTTAAATTATACTTTAAATGAGTAAATAGTAAAGTAATGTTTATTAAGGACAATGTACAATTACATTAAGCACAATGGCAGAGATGCTTGTACCAGATTATAGCTTTACAGCTAATTTCCAGTCCTGGGGAGGCACATTGGACATGTTTTTAGTTGTAGGAGGAAACCGGAGAACCCGGAGGAAACCTGCGCAGACACGGGAGAACATGCAAACTCCACATAGAAAGGCCCTGGGCGGCCCGGGAGTCGAACCCAGGACCTTCTTGCTATAAGGCCAGAGCAGTAACGCTGCGCCACCATGCGATGGTTTTACTTTCATTATGGTTGAAAATTTATTTCGAACACCACGGTAAATGATTCAATTACCAATAAATGTGTTCATTTCATAGATTGAATTTTGAAAACTCATTCATTTTTACAAGGCACACCTGACAGTATCTCAAGGCACACTAGTGTTCCCCGGCACACTGGTTGAAAAACTGATCTAGGAAACTGAAATCTTGTATTATTTTCAGTTCTCTCATGTTGCTGTACATAGTGAACAAAATTCTGATTATGAAAACATTCACCTTCTTTTTAACTATCCCATCATCCTGTGGTAGCAAAAACACTTGTATCTGTAGCTCCCGGGGCTTGTGGTAGGTAATAAAAAGAAATATGTGAACTTACAAAAGCAATTATTATGTTTAGATGAAAGTTGCTCAGATTCTACAGTCATCCACAAGCCACAGTTTACAAAAGACTGTTGAGCGGAGTCTCTGGTTTGCTTCTACAAGATCCACTGAAAAGCTTCTTCACCTGTCAGTATTTAAACACACCTTTGGCTCCACCCACACCACACTATAACAGTAAATCCAACTGATGCTGTATTACAACTAAATCTAAAATGGGTTGCACAATTCTAGAACAGTTTGCAAAAGACCAGACCAAATCTATGTTAAAACAGCTCAATGGGACCTCTCTGACTTTGTCTCTCAAATACCTGACATGAGCTTTCCCCGGGTTTATTGATCATTTCGAATCCTGCCTTTTCTCATCACAAACAAGAGAAACCCCAAATCCACATCCTATTTCCTCAATCCCACATGTTTAAACTGTGCTGAAGCCAAAGTGTGCACAACTGGCCGACGTGATGTGAGGCATGTAATTTAAACCCAGGAGAGATATCAGACTAAACAACAAATTGTGTTTGGATCATTGACTCCACAAAATGTTTATAGAGGGGAAGGGTAGTTTCTGATGTTACATTGTAATGGGAAACACGTTAACTGCATTGAATAAAACATGAATAAAGACTTAATGAATAATTAAACAATAGTTTACTAAATATATTACAGATTTAGTAAAGATTTCATTAATACCTTAACTCATTAGTCAAAGTAAACTTTGAAACTTTTTAGGTGGAATGCATCTGCATAATTCACAGAAATGGAAAGTTAAAACTATACTTTGCATATTCTTCATTGTGATAGTCAACTTCTAAAGGTTAAAGGTTATGTTTATTAAACAACCATGCCATTAACAATAGCAGAGATGCTTGTATCAGATTCTAGCTTTAAAGCTAATTTCAATCTGTGGTCCTGGGGAGGGGTGGCACCTAACAGTTTTTAGAGGTAGGGAAACGGAGTCCTGGAGGAAACCAGTGCAGACACGGGAGAATTCTGGGGCCCTGGGAGTCAAATTAGGACTTCTTGCTATAACTCCAACCACCTGCCATGTGCCAAGAATATTGGAAAAAAATATATTAAGGAACTTTACTCATTTTTTAAAATACATTTCTTTTATCACAGATATCTAGTTAATGAATCTATTCAGATGAAAATTAGTCTGCAATTCCTGACTACGACTAATATTTCCTGTTTGTTCACCAAACTCTACTAGGTTCGTTGTTGTTGTTGTTTGTTTAGTTTTTAAGCAAGCAAACATTGAGTTCAGTCCATTAGAACAACTTTCCATGGAAACCAGATGGGAAAGCCCTTCTTCTCGTCAAAGGGTCATTTATATCAGTGCAACGCTCATAGCGTGTGTTTTATTAATTATTTGTCCAAAAAACATTATATTACAAAAACATGCTTTAAATTAAAAAGTTTTTTTTGTTGTTTGTTTGTTTTAACAGTGAGCTTTAATTAATTACTGATCCATGCAACATTAAAACAACAAGATTATAGTATATACATAATGTCAATGACTAAGGTGTAGTTTTTAATTTCCAATTTCAAAGATTCAAAATGCCGCTTTTTAATGTAAGAGATTCAAGTTGGTACATGCATGTCATTCTAAAACTGCAAATTTTCTTCATCTGTTAAAAAGAGATGGTATTTTAAAGCAATATTAGAGACAGATCTGACACAAAGAATTGACCCTTTTGTGCACCAAATGCAACTAACAAAAATTGTTCATTGCACAATTTGTGGCAGGATCAGTGAGATGTACACACCAAGCTTATGTTACCCTACTATGATTGTAGCATGATGTCTTGGAGCAAGATGGCAATTGACATCCAATTCATGTACCATCTTATTTCTATTGACAAATAGCTAAATGTTTTTGTTGTTTCTTTCAGAAAGTTCACATTTCCCTGTGATTGGTCAATCCAGCTGTCACTCATGACAATGGACCACTAATAAAAAAAGTGGGTGGGAAAAGAAGTCTGTATTTGTATTCTGTGTTCGACAGCTGGATCAAATAGAGAATTTATCATCACAGAATGACAATTTAATCAAAAAAGTACAGTCACAAAAAACAGCTCACAATTTGTTTTTATCCAAAATTGCTCAGGCCTGTTTGATCATACCCTTTTATATAAGTAGATCGGAATGACTACCTACCTACAAAACAACTTATAACAAATGCAAACTGTGTTTTTGGGATTACAAGTAGCTGCATACAGCGAATATTTTTTTTCTTCTTCCACAAATGAACACTCAATAGCATAAAACAGATCAAGCTCATTTAAACTATGTAAAATTCAACAGTACCTTTATCCTATCCATGCAGGCTTCCATCTTGAGCTGCTCCACGGCTTTCCGAGCTTGGGAGATGCTGGCCGTGCTGTTGTTGGCGATGCTGTCCTTCATGTCTCAGTCCTGCACAAAGACACACAACAGGAGCCCTTAGAGCCAGTGGAAACGACAACATTTTGTCCCGAAAAGACCAGGTCCCTGAAGGCATCACGGCCGCCTCCCCCCAGAGCAGGCACTATGCGTTTAAAAAGACCTATTATGACTGAGGGATATGTTCAGCAGTCAACTATGACCTGTTTATTATCGAGGGGCAGGCTGGGGTGGTCACTTAACAGTCAAAGAAGGGCAATAGTATCAATGGCAAATGGAGAAAAAACTACTGTAGCTGAATAATGGGACCAAAGGGCATGTAGAGGGCAGATTATCTTATGGAGCTGTACCAGGACAGTGAGGGAAGTGAATGAAATATGGAAAGTATTGGACCTATTATTTTTGTGTCATTCAAAGTAGCATTTACAATGAATTAAGGATTGGTTTTATATCAGCTTTCTAAAATCTTCTGATAGGTTTATTGGGAACAATGGATATGTGCAGTCTTGATTTGGATTGAAGTCAGAGTTGAGTCACTATTTTGATGACTTGACTTGACTTGGAGTTCTGTGACTTGAGCAACCTGATGCTTCTCCTCAAAAAATATAGTGTAATTTTACTTTACAAATGTCCCTCCTCACTCTTTATTTGTTACCAGAACGTATGGAAATTGTCGTCATCCCCATGTAAAGCACTTGGATTTGAAGTCAAAAACTTGAGATTTGAGTCATTTGTTGGTGATTTTAGCACAAAGTGAGAAAATGAGCAAGGTTTCGGACATAGTCACTGTGTCTCACTGCAAAGGCTAATGTCATTTCTAGTGTAGTTGTGACATAAGATAAAATTGCCCACACAAAACAACATTTCTATGGAGACAATCTGCAAAAGGAGGCTGTCCTATAGTTTAATTTTTGGGAAATACAAGAATATGAGTACTGAAATAGTTCCAGATAAGCGCCAAAAAATGCACAAATACATATAGGGTAACAGCTAAAATGGTAAATTGTCTTTTTATATAGCCCTTTTCTTAACTTTCAAGGCACAACCAGACACTAAGACAATGTGGGTTAAGTGTCTTGTCCAAGGACACAATGACAATCCACTCCTGTCGTCCCACTATGGCACCTGGTGACCCAAGTACTAACCAGGCCCTAACTTGCTTAGTTTCTGAGATCTGAGGGGATCAGGCTTTGACAAGTAGGTATGACCATGCAAAATAAATTTACTGCTTACTGCTTCATTCCAATTTAGACCAATACATCAGTGTAGGGGTGACCAGACGTTCCTACTTAACCGGGACAGCCCCACTTTCGAGCTCTGTGTCCCATGTCCTATTGATTGGTCCAAGTTTTATGCAAGACATGTCCTAGTTGTCTGATGTTTTACCACTTTGACCTTCTCCAATGTTAAAAAGAGGGATATTGTCATTTCTTTAGTCAAAATTTAGAAACATGTGCTTACAAATGACAAAATAAAAAAAAAATGCACTCTTTTGTACTGACAGAAGTTTTTTATAGGCCTATGTCAATGAGCCACAAATAAACAAATGCTAAAAATGTTTTGATTCCTGTAAATATTTTACTGGCTCGTATTGGTCCAGAACATCTCATAATGTTGGACATTTTATTCCGATTAAATTGTTTAGTTTAGGCTTGCACTATTAATATTATTTATAACACTATATGATCAAATGTCTTATGTTTTGATAAGAAAAATAAGGTTCGTATTTTAATCCCTAAACTAAATCGGTTGATATCGGGTATTGGCAGATACTTAAAGCCAAAGTATCGGAATCGGTATAATGGAACAGAAAAAGCTGGATTGTCTACAATAGGTTGTTTTCAGTCTATTAGTTATTAGTCTTAAAAACCCAGATGTTATATATCGAAAACCTGACTAGCCTAATCAATACACAATCTATCAACTATATTGAGCACATTCGACACAAAACCGCAGGTGCATGCATAGGCTAACCTCAATATTTAAGTTTTCTTAGCCAATGAGCAGCAGCAGTCTTGTCTCCATAGCATCTCTCACAAAAACCAGCTGCTCTCATTCTGGGGGCCTTTCATGACCTCCTCAAATCTGAAATGTCCCAGTTTTACTTGAAAGCACCATCCATCAATATCTCAGCAGCGGAGACACCTGACCACCACTGTGTGCTTTATGATCCACACACAAATACGAAGAGGTGGGGTGCTGTTGTTGAATCAATCGCATCCAATTGTTTATTTATTTAATCCTTTAAGCGCTTCAAGGCGATTAAAAATGATACAAAAATTGCAATTAGGAGACATATGTGGCGTGTGGTGGGCGCATATGGTGGATTTGACGTTAAAAATCCTTATTCAGTGTCGCTCCAAAGACAATTTATGGCTTTTAATCACACCCTCTCTTGAGCATCAGGCCTTTTCCATTCGGGTTTCCCCTCATTTTCACGCATAAAATAATCCCTCATCTCTCAAAGCAACTCGAAACATGTTTATGACAAAATACAGAGGTGCCTGTTGTGCGTAATCGTCAAAACGCGAGAGATTTGATGTGTAAAAATGGATGGAGTCATGGACACACCGTGCAAGATGCGGCCCAGCTCCTTAATAGCCAAGCACAGCCAGCACACCGCGAGCAAAGCGAGGAATCCCGGTTAAAAATGCGCCCTAGCCTCAATGGATAACACGGAGATGGATATAGGGGCATAGACCTACCTGATATGTGCCAAGGCTTATCCAATTTGGAGGATTCCGGGTTGACTCCACCCAACACACACAAACACACACACGCACGAGCCGAAGAGGATCTGTCAAATCTCCAAACCAGAGGAAATCCCACCCTGCCTGGTTCTGGTCGGGGCTGAACGTGCGCCGATAGATCCCCGGGTTTGGATTTTGGCTCGTGCGTGCGTTATCCGAGGAGAAGGAAAAAGGAGGGAAACGTAGCGGCGGACGTTTGGTTGAGCTCCACGAGAGTTACGCATGCAGCAGGGGGGGAAACCTCTGTGTGACGAGCAGACACGGGCTGTGGGGCAGGCAGCGACAAGAAGAGGCGCTCGGAGGAGATGCAGCCACAGCAGCAGCAGCAGCAGCAGTAGTACTGGCGTTAACGTACTGCACAAAGCGGCCCTGAACGCACCGAGAGGAGACTGCTGTTTTCAGTCAAATGGACGTGTGTCGGTTCTCTTGCTGCAGGTTTATGGCAGCAGCAGAAGATGAGAGATGTACAGGCTTCCCCTTTTCAGTTTTGCATCAGCTTTGACATCACTGGGTCCCCCTACAGTAAAGCACAGGCCTATCCGAGCGTCAGAGCTACATTCAATAGCATAACCATTAGCCTATGCTTCATTCACTTTAACAATGCTCTCTTACATTGGCCCTGCTTGGTGATGCTTCCGTCTTTCACTACATATATTACACCAGTTTAAGTAAATCCAATTATTTTCTTGTTTTTTATTCAATTATTGGCTAATTTTTTTTAATTTAAATTTAAATGTAATATTTTTAAATAATCTTATTTCCATGGCATATTACATTATTTTTTTTTTAAGGCCGTGGGTGGTCGACCAAAGAAATATGCTCTGCTGATTAATTAGTGGAAAAAGAACAAAAATGTATGTAGGTTATGTACCCAAAAATGCTATAGAGATCATGCACAGATATCAACTTGTATAAAAATGTAGTACGAAACCCTGTATTTACAAGCAATAATACTTGTCTAATGCACATGTGTCAAATACAAGGCCCGGGGGTCAGATGCGGCCCACCACATAATTTTATGCAGCCCTCAAGGTCTTATGTGAATCTTGTATTACCACAAAGATGTGTGGATATGAAATGGAATGACTAATTCTTTTATAGATCTAGGCAGATGTATATGCAGCATACCTCAATAAATATACAAACTCAAATATGAAATTAATTATTTGTAGTTTGTCAAAGTGTAGTGAGGTTTATTGCAGTAACCGCAAGTCCTTTGATAATCACTACAATGCCGATGATCACTCACTCTCAAATGGTTAACTTTCTTTTTTTTTTGTTTCTGTTCAAAATCCTTAATAGCAACTTGGCTAACTAGAAACTACTGACCTATTAAGATATTGTTGCAAAGCTAAGGCACAATCCTAGTTTGTGACATTTTGATCACCCTCATTGTGTTTATATGCATGTCAAAAATGTTACAGCAAACATGTAGGTTAGGGAGCTCTTGGTGATGGTCAGAGGTTGAGGCACCAGGTGCATTGGCGAATCGCCTCTGCTGAGCTGTCCCAGGACTGCTTACTATCACTTAGTGGGGAGGGGGATAACTTGTGAAGCGCTTTGTGACTCTGTGAAATGCACAACACAAATGAAGCTTACTTACTAGATATCAAATTATTAAAAAATCATGTACACAGTCACATGAGATGTGGATAATTCGATTTTTTGTAAATGCAAGTAAAGATTATTGTGGCAAAGTAAACTAAATCTATTTTTGTTTATTACAGATGCTTCTTGTTTATGTAAACATAACAGTTATCAATATTTATTGTGTTATTGGATTATTTATTAACCATCTTCAATGTTGTAATCTCACTTTTAATATTAACCTCCTTCACTTCGTCCAAATCTTTTATGATACAAAAGCACGAGCACCACATTTTAGTAACTTCAAATATTTATAGATATTTATATATTTATACATCTTCGTCCTTACATACATTTGCACATACATGTATTTACAGTAACAAAATACGTACAAGACTTTCAGAGCCCATTCAAGAGGTCAGTAATGCAACAAACACAACAGAGGCAATAGAGGATAAATTATGCATAGTTATTAACAGAAAAAAATATTTCCTTCATAGTATAGCATAATATATTAGGTATTTCTTTCAAAAATCTCATACAATTTCATACAAAGTGGATGCTACAGGAGAATCCCACAAGCAAGACACTATCTTACATGCAGCATTGGACGCAGTAACTCAACTCTTGTCCACAAATATCAAGAAATTAAGACAAAGACAACTAAGGAATGAATATTGGACAGAATTTTCAATACAATTCCCTTTCTTGTAAACATTTTTTTCAACAAGTGAAATGTGTCCGACCATTGGTTTCACAGCTTCCTGGCTCTTCCTATATTTGCCTTTGTATGTCCAATATTGCTAACGTGTGCATTTTAGTGATGACTTGAAACGCAATCCTATTAAAACAGCAAACCGTACAGGCTGGTTGTGTGATCCAGTAACAAAAAAGTGCTTTTACATTTAGGAAATAAAAACAAGTGGAAAAAAAAAGTGCCAGACGATGAGAAGTTAGGAATGTAAAAGAAAAGCTGCATTAAGATGGTGCATGTAGTGTAAAAATAAGAATCCAGACAAGGTAATGACAAGGAATAGTTTAGCATCATGCTTATAAAAAAGCACAAACAAAGTAAATTGTGAAATAAAGACTGGAGTGACCATTATTTGGCAAAGTTAATGAATGTCTGGAATTATGTTGTATTTTAGTCACTGCATTACAAAGCAGAACAATTTGTTTTGAGGTAAATAACTTTGGAATTAAGTGCATTTTGTTTAATGCTGTTTTCTTGGACCATGTTTCAAAAATTTGACTCAACAAATTGAACTAGAAGTTTCAATAGACCCTATTTTTTGTCATAGGAGTGTTTCAAGCTTCATAATTTCTTTCAGCAAAATGTAGTAAACAATAAAAGCGCTGACTGACATACACAATATAAACAACTGTGTCTGTCAGTCATCCATATTTAAATCGTTTATATTGAAGATTTTGCATGATCCTTATTGATTCAAGTTGGACTTACAGAAACAGATTGAATTAGTACCTCATTTGAAAGGAACTGGATGGACAACAAACCAGTCACAGTCAAAAGGGATCTACACACTTGATTAAATAAAGCTTATACAAAATTAAAGATAACAGTGTTTCGGTTGTTCATGTGACAAAAACAAAAGCAAAGTAATTAGGTTTGCATTTTGTTGAAATAAATTAGCACAGTTCAGCTCCAAATAGACTAAAACACAAACGTTTTCAACGCAGTAACAAAAAGCAAGACAATTCTTCATTAAAGGCGCTGTACCGAAAAGACATTCCTGATATAGGTTTGAAACAGAATTGAGTTTGAAAATTTCAAAACTACTTAAACAAAAAACTTGAAAGGACTTACTGCAGTACTGCTGCTTTGATGCTTAAAGGGTTAATTTTTGCAGCAGCCCAAAGATAATCTTAAATTTATTTCAATGTTTCTCACATAATGTATTTTAAACAAATCATTATTTTCCAAGTTTTAAGCAATTTTCACTTTCAGAGGTCAGAAAAAGCTATGCTGTCATGGTAAAGCTAACAATAACTAGCATGCCAATAGAGCACTTTATGGTTTTTGGAGGATAAAACATTCAATAATGCGCTGCAGAACACAATGTTGAGATCTCATTTTCATCCTAAAACGCTTTTACAGCATTTCTGCACTGGAGCAAAATGTGTTTAATAATAAAATCAGGTACAGCCTCTTTAAAGAGTTGTCATGGTTGTAAATCTCATCTTCTGGAGCATGTAAAGGTAAAACTGATCATCACAGGGGAGCACACTTCCTTATTCTGCCCCCATGACCTCCTCTGCGCCCTGGGACAATCGTGCTGCGGACTTAAGAGGCACAGACAGCCCTGTTGCAACCCCCTCCTGCCCCTTCTATTGCTCGGGACGTTTCATGCTGTCAGATACGCAGAGGGAGGGGCCATGTTTGCGGCGTCAGCAGGATGCAATCGTTGATCTCTGGCACCGACCTGTCCCGTGAAGCGCCTCCTCACTTTGTCGACTCCAGAGACGAGAGAGCATTTTGAGCTTACAACAGCAGCTTATTCAAGAATATAACAGCAGCAAATTATTCGAGAATAAAACATAGACAAATGAAGACACAAAAATAAGAAAATGAGAAAAGGACTGGTAGTACTTTATAATTAATAGGTACTTATGAGGGCACTTAGTGATACTTCTTGTGGTATTATCAGGTGTACTTAATGGAAATTATAATCATACTTGTAGTGGTACTTGGGGACAGATTTATCAAGCATTTGCTTGTGTGCAAAATGGGTCAAGGGAAGCAAAAACTTAGCGTAACATTTTAAAAAATTTGAGGTGGTGCATATCTGTTTTGTAACATGTAATAGGTGCATGTTCTAATTTTAAAATGACTGCAAAACGCATACATTGTTTTCAGTTGCACAAAAAGTGGTATCTAACCAGATAGTTCCCGACATGTTGAATATTTTTAGCAGTGATATTTATACTTTTTGTTATTCTTGTAGTGATAACTCAACCTAGACTGGTTCATTTACTTATGCTCACCATTAATTATTGCAAAAAGTACCACCGTAAGTAACCAGTAAGTGCCACCACACAGTAACAATCAATTAACTGACAGGCCGTACTAGGATTAGCTCTTTCTGTAGAGCTTGAAACGCAAAGAAACGCTCCATTCAGTTTGCTATAATCGATTGCCTGCTGTGCTCTTTGCCCCTGATTTTCTAGCATCACTCCACTGTCCTTTCAAATATTGTCAAAAGGCGAAACAATACGTGTTTAAAAATGTATATAAAGTGTGCGCACAATGGTCTCCCAGTCAATGCGAGCAGTAGTTGTCCAAATATCCACTCCTCACAAGCTCTATTTATAAAAACGGTCTCCAGATAAACAGTGGATTTCCATTTGCGGTGGTGGAGGCTGGGGGATACAGTCTGCTCAGCTTTAGACAGTTTTAATTAAGACTCCGGGAGGGTCCAGGGAGTTGAGGCCATGCTGACTCTTCCTCTCGAGTGCTGATGTAGAGGAAGACTAGGAGGGGGGAGGGGCTGGTGCTCATCAAGGCCAGAAATAAGATGGAGAGAGGGAAAAGCCAGTTCATCCGGCTGCATAACTGCTCAGGAAAGAGTAAAACATAGGCAGCTTCATCCTCTGCTGGTCGCGACGACACCAGGCCATCACCGTGCCCTCGCTGTTGGCCGTGTACAAGTGGTGCCCATCGCAAGAGTATGTCAGGCTAAAAGGGAAATAACCAGGGTTATTTATGAGAATAAATATAAAGGTTCATTATATATCGATTTATTTGAAAATGCTCTTTCATATTTTGAGTGGCAAAGTTTTTAAACTGTGGAGATTTAGTTTGACTTGTTTCATCTTATTGGAAAGTGGCAACTACAGACTTTTGAACCTTAAATATGGTACTGTTTACTGAAAAATATCAGTAAACGCAAGTTATTACAGAAAAGTGGGCAGGGACGGATGGAAACACTCGAGCTTCAGCTGCAGAACTATACAAAATTACTCAAACAACCGTTAATCTACACAGTTTCTATTCAGTAAACTAATGATGAGATAACACGTGAGCATCGTGAATAAAAAGTGACTTTACAAGTTGTGTTGGCACAGAATGATTTCACACAGGTGTGGAGTGTGCAGGGATAAACATATGATCTAAGAGTGTCTTTGGACATTTTTGAGACAAGACTAAATTTATCTCAACAGCTGGTCCCAACCAGGTTTATGTCTGCGTGCTTGTTACTATGGCAACTCAGAGCCATCTTTGATGTTAGTGGAACGAAAATGGAGATTACATGAGCCTCGATTGGCCAAATAAGCCAAGCTTTGGCATTATCTCGCTTCATGGAAGACCCCCAGTATTCAGTTGTGGTAATTGCGTTTTGAGCTTTTAAGATTATGAAATGTCCTGTCACATATTGGGTCTCATGTATTTTTGCCACTCACTGCTGCTGACATTTAGAATGCTGTGATGTCATCTGTATAACCTCTCTAGATACAAAACACTTAATATTCCCAAGAGACGTTTGTTAAAGGATTGGTTCATATGACCTTTACTGGAAAAATGAACAAACCTAAAAGAAAGTTAACTTTTAACATTTTCTTGGTAGCAAAGGTCAGCTAAAAAACAAGAACCAGGTCTTCTTCACATAGATACCTGATAATAGGTTTGCTCGACTTTGGGAAGGTGATCTCCCGCACAGGTTTCAAGTCCCAGGTGCTCCATAACCTGATGACATTTCAGAAGCACAAATATTAAAGGCAACATGGCTTTATAAAACTCACACACAATAGCAGTGATACATCTTTAATAAAGGCATTGTACCTGACGACTCCGTTCTCCAGACCTCCAGCGATCACATTGACAGAAACCCCTTCGGTCTGGTTTGAAAAGGCCACGGAGCAGATGATTTCTCTGCAGTGGACGTGTCCGATCAGGTCTCCATTCACTGTCCACAGGCGCAAGTCACTGCCGCCGCCAACTGTCAACAAAAGTAGTAAGTCAAAGGTCTGAAAAAAGACATTATATAAAGAGATGTGTGACCTAAATGAGCTTACAAACAACTGTATAACCTCATTGTTAAATTACTCAAAGTTGTGTTTTTCATTGACTCCTGCATGACTGAATAATCCTGTATTGTCTTGAAACTAAAACTCGATAAAGAAAAATTAAAAAATGGTCTGTACTTAGCACAATAAACCAAACATATCAATAAATAAAAAATCTGCTGCTTGTAGCATTGAAATGTCACAATTATATTTGTCATAACTTTTACCAAATCGTTTTAGATCAATATTGCATCTTAATAACAAAATGTGTCTTCTTATGATAAAAACAACAGAACGAACATTATTTGTCTCTGTCAAAATCATCAGAATTACATTATTGAACTTGAATAAAGTTTCTGTCAATAGTCAAGGTATAATTGCTTAGATTTTTTTTTTTAACCTATAAGTGTTGTGGGAAAAGGAATATTTAAAGGCACTATGTAATATTTGTGATGGAAGGTCTGCCACCTGCTTGTTTTCAGAGCAATGAGTGAACCGCAACCACCTCAACTTTATTTATTTATTTTGAATTAGGAACAGCTGTGCCTTTACTAAACTAGAGATTCATCATTGCTATTTACACAGAATATAACATGATTGGCTCTAGAAAATGTACTTAACACTTAAAAATATATTTGACAATAGAAACTGATTTGATTAATTGTACAGCTTTTTCAATTAGAGAACGGGACAAAACAGTCAAGTCTGTTATTCCAATGTGTCCAGGTGTTTTTTGGCCCATCACAGTCTCTTCTGAAGTGAGCATGATACTTAATTTAATGTGAAATGTGCAATGTAACAGTCAGTACCTGAGTCACAGACTGTGGCGATGTCTCCAGTGGTTTCACTCGCAGATACAGCCGTCACTGGGCTTTTGTGACCCGTCAGGCTTTGGACATAACACAACCTGAACAAACAGAGCCAGTTTACAAACGACCTGGGATAAAGACGGTGAACTTATATTGTATTCAACTATTCCTGTACAAATGAGAGATTATAGGCAATAAAAAGAACAAACAAATGGCTGAAATGATAAATATAAATAAATAATAAGTATAGTTTTCCCGTGTTGCAGTGGCTCTGACCTATTGAGGTCCCAGAGGATGCAGGTGCCATCTTTGCTGACGCTGATGAGGATGCTGTAAGGTTTACACACAAACAGACTGGTGACCTCGGCTGTGTGTCCGTACAGATGGACTTGTGACTCCACCTCCATCTCTGACGGCTAAAACAGAAAGACAAATACAGAGGATGAGCAAACATAAAGCACATGCTACAGTGTACAAGTCTGATTATGCAGATCTGATCAGGTCTGAGCTGGGTCTCGTCAGTATTTTCTTTACTTCATATAGTGTTCACATCTACAGGTAAATGTAAACCATATTTTGTACAATATATTGAATATATTTTGAAGGCTTTTACCCATACATCTTTCTCCTTTTGCAAATTCCCTGCATTTGAATGTGTACACTCTGTGGACATGTATTACAGTAGACAAAAGTAATTATGAAATGGGAGTGAAGAGAGCTTACAGTTTTAATAATTTTCTCTATAGTAGGTAGTAGTAGGTAGGTGATATTTGAGCCAATATTTGCAGGAATTCAAATAGTCTAATAGGCATACTGTAGAAAATCTGATCAATAGATAGCTAGATTTGCTTAAATTCAACCCAGAAGCAGAGAGCACTACAAAAAAAAAAAACAATTACTGCTCTTAAAGGTTTGCAATTAGACAGGGCTGTGGATGTGAAAAAAAGTATAAATAAAAAAATTATAATTAACCATGAAAAAGCACTCTTTATCTTTCTTTAGTTTTAAAAACTAAACATTGTTTGATCCCTGTTGTAAACTCCACCTTCCACAGAGTTTTCTAAAAGTTGTGGTTGTGTATTTACTTGGCTTGGTACTCTATTTTCTAAATCTACTCCCTAAAAAGTGAAACATCATGCAGGCATCCAAATTTAACCAACGAATAACTGAAAACTGGGATCCGGCAGATTTTTTTTTACCCTTTAACTGAACTCACACACAATAATAATATGATTTCTTTCATGTATCATTCTCATTTGAACGTCATTTTGAAAGCTGATTGGGATAAAAACACATACTACTCTACAACAATACTCCAGATAGATTCATCCTTTCCACATTTTCTAAAGCCATCTCTCGTGCTGCGCTGCATATCTAATTTATCAAGCGCTATTGAAAATCCCTTTGAGTGGGTAGAAACCTGTGCAGCCGCGTGAAAAGCTGTGCTCGCCTCTGATGGCTGAACTCCGCGACCCCTAATCCCACTCCTGAGTTCTGTGGAGATGTGTTTCAAGGGCAGCTGTGATGTGCCTAATGAAGCACCGTGAGCCCGGTTCAGATGACATCACAGCGGGATATTGGCCTCTAGTGTGGAGCTGAGGAGGCAGGTTGTTAAATCTACTCTAAAAATACAGTGGGTTAACTTTGTCACTAAACTACACTGTCAAGTCACTGCAGAAGCTCAATTTGAACAGTTTCTGTATCTTCATAAAACAGACGAACTGGCTCATCAATGAAAGTAAAGGTGCATACACCACTGGTTTGAGATTAGTTTAATCTGGACTAGGTCTGGTCAGATCTAGTTGTGGTTTAACATGTCAAACCACAGGGAGCAATCAGCACTACACTACAAAAAGTGGCTAATGCACTGGATTGGACTGAATAACTAGATTATTCATTATTAAAAAACACACACAATCTTTCCCTGATTAAGATGTAAATGAACAAAACGATAATGTCTATGGACTTATAATAGCAAATGAATAAACAAATGGTGTAAAGATTCAATATTGTTTGATGTTTGTATTGTAGACAACTTTTGGAGCACCTCCTATAGAGCACTGAAGCTCCCACTTTTGGAAAAAATTTATTGATTAATTCAAAATACTGACAACAAATATAATTGTCAACACAAAAGTGAAGTTATTTTCTAATATTTTAAGTTCTTTGACTAGTTCTGAATTCAGTCTTGTCCTAACTACGTGACTTATTGTGTGTCTAGTTTTGTTTCAGAATCAGTTGGTATGCACCTGATGATTTTTTTTATTTTGACAACACTCATTTTATGTGAGAAAAGCCTATACAAGATAATTACAAGAACACACAACATTGTCATACGCTTGACTTTTATCTCTTTGATAAACTCTATAAACATCGCCTCTTTCTTGTCAAAAACTATACTACAACGCTGCTTCAGTGATGCATGATCCCGGTCTGGATGAGAGGGCCAGAGGGGGGTGACGGGAGGTGGGTGGACCGGTGCGAGGAGCGGGCCGCGGGTTAAAAGGGGGCCGTTGCCATGGAGACTCACCGTGGTGCTGGTGAAGCGGTTGCTGTAGGCGGTGATGACTCCACACTTGCTGCCCGTAAAGAGCTGGCAGCCGTCAGGCACCCAGGCACAGCTGGTCACCTGGAGCAGAGAGGAGAGTTTAGAGTTTTAATCTCAGGGACACAGAAAAGGGTTTTACTGAATCTGGAAAGAGATATCATTTTCATTTGACTTTGGTACGGAGTGAAAAACATCTAAAGTTCACAAAACATGCAAGAACAAAATCATTTTTGCAATATATTGTCACAGTTCTACATTGTATAGTAATGCAGCAACTTTTATGTACTTTTTTAAGCTCATTATGTGTAATATTGTAAATCTTTGATCAGTCAGCACCAAAACAGATTTGTATTACAACCCAACCATTCAATTATTTAAAATTTTAAATGCATGTAATACTAATTCATCTTGAATTAATTTTGGGTGAACTTGTAATATTGAGTTTTGTGAAATATTGAAATTGCAATACATATTTTTATCAGACCCTGTGTATCGTGATCATATCTTAATCATAATGTTTTTAAGGTGACACAAAGTAACTTTGTGGAGGTGAAAAATCAAATGCATAATCTAACTGAAATAGAGTTAAAACTAAGTTTGGACCATTCTTATCGATGTACATCAGTTTCATGCCACATTGTTGAATATTATAAAGTGGATTTTGTGAGTTGCAAGCCTGCTCAATTTTAAAGAGTTGCATATTTATGTTTTTGGTCCAACAAAAAAAAACACCCAAACTAAAATAAAATAATAATAATGCAAGTCTTTTTTTTTTTGACTAAAAGTGACATGTGAAACTTAAATATTCTTGGCTGGAAAAAGAAAATATTGCCAGCAAATATTTGATGTCTGATGTCAGGACAATAAACTTTTGATTTATCAGTTGATGGTTTCTTTGTCAAGTAGAATTTGTCCTACTGAAGTATCTATTTTAAAATGATTGCAAAGATGTACATGCACAACAGCAAAAGTAAAGACAGAGACAAAGAAAGAGAAACAGAGGCAGATATCTGAAGATTAGTGAGTTAATCCCAAACGTAATCTCCCTTTCTCGACAGTTCCTAGTACTTTTCAGTTTAACTCTCATGCTGTTATTGTCTTGCAAGTGCAGATTGGGTCAGATAAGGATTCTATGTTTTACCACTACTTTCACTCTTGTTTACAAATGAATCGACAGAAATTAAAGATGAAAAATATAATAAAAATCTATACTTTGTATCACAATACTTTTTTGGAATGCATCAATAATTAATCAATTATTCAGACATAATATGACTGTAAATGTGTATATTGAGGGTTCAGAAAATGTAAATACTGAAAAATTACACAGAAAAGTTAATAAATATTGGTTGGTTGAATCTTTTTTTGTTGGTGGCAATTTTTAAATATAAAAGATATGCAATAATGCAAATGTTGAGCACAACACTAATCTTGTCTCTTCTTCTGGTGGAATAATATTTAGTGTTTATCAAATTAGTTTGAATGAAAATAAGTAAATTAACAGATGAAAAACGTAACAGTTGTTCACATGACTCAAAGTGATTACCCTCTCGAGAGGATAAAGCCGATTTTCATTAATATGGAAATGAATTCTAAGCCCTTCTTATCAACACTACTTGCAAATACATTGTACTTATCAGCGTTAAACTTGAGTGGTGCTGACAATAAATATAAACAAAACACTTATGATTACTGGTGTTTACTGTACTGTTGTGTAACCATGACAAAGTGATCAGGACAAATAGATTTATAAGGGTAATAAGTCAAAATGCTAAAGTATAAAGATATCGCTGCTACTTCATTCAAACCATTCCATGCTTTTTCTTTCTTTCTTCATTATTTTTTTTAGGTATTCCTCAAATGAACAACAAACACAAGACGTAGACCAAACACTTTACTAAAGCCCTAGTTATCAAACATTTCCTGATTAAATAAAGCGTAGTTACATCTCCAACTTCTCCTTTCACCTTCATTGGACCATCTTAAAGGAAGTCCTCTTATTCCTGCATCAAACTCTGCACCTACTGGTCCCCATTATCGCTCTCTATCCACCATCTCTCTCCTTCATCAAATGTCTGTTTTTACATTTAACATTCCAGTCCCCAGTATATCTAGAGTGTCTCAACAATCATTAATGCATTGATGGAGTTGGATATTATTTCCCTGGAAGGTTCTGATGTCTATGATTTATTAAAACAATTGATCATAAATCTTACCAGATGAAGGGGGGAGCACTGGATGAAGTTGATGGGAGGCTCACTCTGTTTGCTCTTCAGTCTCAGTATATTGTCTGCATAGCCCCAGCTCAAGATGGCGGACCACTGGATGTCTGTACTGTGCATGCTGCGGACTCCTGAGAAGAAGACAAACAGCGTAACAAACACTCACTTTATACAATTATTTGCTCTGATCCAGCTTTTCAAGTGCAAATAAAAATTTCGATAGATTGACTTCAACCAATCCTAGAACTGTGAAAGAACTATCAATAAGCAATGGGTCAAATTGTGCTATGTAACTGTATTTATCCTACAAGTAGTAACTTTGTGTGATTTTTTTTAATGGACCAACATCACCTAGTAAATAGAATAACTCCCAACCAGGGACCAGTATGAAACCGAGATCTTATTTGTCAAGGATATCCAAAGCCAGAATCGTATTGGTACTTGGACTAACTTTCCAAATTCTCCAAAAAACATTATTTTTATATACCTCCCATCTCAAACTATAGGATCACATGATAAACTATATATCACTGACGCAGAAAAAGAGTAACACGTTTCCTACCCTGCTCTTTGCTGTAGATCATCATGAGGCAGAACTTGCGGGACAGTCCACAGATGGCCCGGGTCGGCAGGGCCAGCAGAGACCCGAAGCGTTCTCCGTGAGGTGGCTGAAGCACACCACAGGGTCTGGAGCACTGGGCGACCCCACGTACTCACCCCATTTCAGGCCTTTGATCCAGGGAAGAGGGCTCTGTGGGAGCAAGGCAACCAGGGAAAAGTACAGTGATTAGATTACAGAATGAGGTTTTAAAATATTTGTTTGTAAGTGGACCCAGGAATTATTTTTGCCAGTAAAAAACATCTGCAGTAAGCCAGCAAATATAGGCTTTTTTAATCCACTTTTCACTAATCACTTCCAATTATTTACTAACATTGATCAAATTTGTTGATCAAAAATAATAATAAAAAAAATAAATAAAAATAAAACATAAGTTATTTTTTGGCAAAAAAAAAAAAAGTTACACAGTGGTCTTTAAGAATCAAACTAATCGTACATGCAGTGATTCTCATTTAATAACAATTAGATCTGTTTTGATGCTGTTTGGTAACCCTAGTGCAAGCCAATATTAAAAAAAATAAAAAACAGAAACAAAGATGAGAAACCATGGTTCCTACACTGACCAGGCTAACAACAGTGCAAATTTATTCCTAACCAACTGTGCTAAACTAACTGTGCTTTGGGCAGACTTGAGTTCTTACCGGGCACACTATTTCCTTGGCCTGCTCTCTGGTCTCTCTAAAGGCCAGCTGCACCAGGAGGCCCATGGCGGCGGGCAGCTCTCCCTCCATCATGAGCCTGGGTCCGGCCCGGTTGATATGAGACGCGCTGAAGAGCTGTCTGGGCGTTTGTCCGTATGTTTTTATCATGGTTTCCAAGGCACGACGCTGCACTGGATCCTCCACCGCAGACACATCCACGCCAAAGTAAGTCTGCCAACAAACAAACTCATCAGGAGACTCAAACTGAACCAAAGTGTTGTCATAATATTTGTGTAAGTCATGCGCGCTTTTATTTCTGTGTCTGGACTACTGCAATGCACCATACATCGCATCTCACAGAACGCACTTTCACATTTTACAGTTATTCCAAAATTCTGCGACATGACTTTTAACAAAAAACAAAAAAACATTTAGCTTTTTTGCACTGGCTTTCTGTTAATTTGGAACTGTTTTTTTGCTTGTTTTAAAAGCATTGAATGGAGTGGCTCCATATTACATCTTGGACCTTATCCAAATTTGCACTAATCATTATACTAGTTGAGTAATGTCAACCTTTTTCAGTGCAGTACTTTGGGAACAGGCTTGTTTATGAAATGTGCTTTATAAATAAAGTGGATGAGTGAATAAAAGTTGGGATTCTTACAGCCGGGTGAAAAACGTTGATGGCTTGGACAGCGGCTTTGCCTTTCTGCTTGAGGCCGAACACCAGGTCAATCCACTGACACAGTGTTTGGGACACGTGCTCTGACTCCAGCGCCTGACGATGGATCAGGATGAAGAGACGCGGGTCGTTTCGAGCCCAAGGAGGCAAATTTACATGATTCACTCTCTCCCCATTCTGTCGAACCCCAAAGTCAAAACCTGAGGGAGAAATTACACAGTTAATTAAACTAGTTAAAAAAGTGTGTTATTGTGTTTGGTTGTTTAGACAGACAGGGCACAACCATTTCTGTAATCTTCTTATCTCTACAGCTTGTTTCAAACTGCAGCCCCTGGGCGAGATGCAACAAGAAAGTGCAAAATGTAACATTAGGTTTTGGTTTGTTTGTAGAATGAATATTTAAACAAGAAAATTAATATTTGATGACTGCAAATAAAGAAAAGGATATCATATTTCTCCAGTGGTGAATCTTTAAAGGACAAATACTGTGAATTATTAGTATTGTTATTAGTCTGTAAAACAAGATCATTTACTTTGAAAAAAAAAGGAGGAAAAAAAAATAAAAACTTTCACAACACGTCACTCAGAAGTAGATATTGACTCCATCTACTGGTATCAGAGGGAATTAGAAATCGGCAGCTACAACAACAGCTTGCCCTGACATGCTCAGTCTGGCGATGGGCAAAGAACTTAAAAACAGTTCAAACGATCTTGGGAGTAGACATGTGCGATCACAATGTTTCTGACAGTTCACGGAAACTGACTTTCAAGCGAACATTCATCAATCTTAAGTGTACAAAGATATATGTAAATCGATTGATGAGATGGACAAATGTTATAAGTATAACATAAAGTAATATCTTTTTAGCAAAAATACTGCCATAAGAAAATGAATGTTTTTTGTAATTTAGATATTTTTGGTGTGCTAAATAAATGATAAGAACTTGTGTCCTTATTTTGAGCAGACTTGACGCCTGTTAACATTGAAAATTTGTTCTTTTAGAATAATTTTTTCATATTTTGTCATAAAATGTCTATCCTCAAGAAAAACATTCTAATACAACATTTCAATAGTATCTATAAAAATGTCCATGTAACTATGCACTTTTAAAACAAAATACATTTGCATAATACTGCATGTGTTAATGAATTTACTGAGGAAAGATGCTTTAAATATAGTTTTGTTAGTATGTTGAGTGGCAAATAGGGATGGGATGATTCTGTTTCACAAGTCGATTCTTGTCTCGATTTTGTTAAGCCTCACAAGAACAAACCTTTTCTGTGAATTTGCTAAATAAAACAGTTTTTCAATAAATACCAATGTTTCTGGTTTAATGTAGATTATAGGAAATTAGGTCAGGAGTTTATTAAGATAACGCCTAAAAACAGGGACAGAATGACAAAACTTCATTATGAATACAGCGACAATAAGCCTGCTGTTTACTTACTCAAACTGAGAAATTACAATTCTAAAAGAAAGCAATGGAGAGACACAAGAGGATCAAACCCAACACCAGAATTGAAACATCACTGTCAAACGATTCGATACTTTTTTCAATATCGTTCCATCCCTAGTAACAATGTTATATTTTCTAGCACAAGTACCTTCTCTGTTGACGAGGAATTCTGGGAGGTAGAAGAATTCTGGGATGAGCTCCTTGACATCGGTCATGGACTCGTAGGACGAAAGGCGCCACGTGGTGTTCATGGAGTGAAATGTCCGGTCGGGAATATCAAAGCTCTGGTCTGAACAGGGACCAAAGACAGATTATTAAATATTCACCCACTGCCTGATAATTGCACCTTTTAAGACTTCAACACTCCCTGAATATATTTCTGAAATGATAAAACGATGTCCCGAAGGATCAAGGAGACTTAAAGACGATTGAAATACTAATTAATCTGAAGAGTTTTGATAGAAAGGGCATGGGCAGATCAGAGGTCACACTTTTAAAAGAATAAGGAGGTGTTTTAAGGACAAGAGACATAACGTGGTATAAGAATATTTAGCATTTGCTTCTAAAAGCCCCTCAAAATGGAGGCAGGTGGCACTCACAGCAGCTAAAAGCTTTTCGGAGGTTTATGATAATTGCCTGCCATTAAAAACCAACAAAAGGCCAGACTGTTGACACAGAATAAACTATACATCCAAGTATAAAATAAAGCATCAAAACAGAACTAACTAAGGCCTAAACCAAAATAAACAAAATGCATTAACAGGTAAGGGCTTAATACAAAGAACGATAAACATAAGCAAAACACAATTTTTCAAAAATGTTTACTGACGAAAGTACACAAAATTAAAGAACTATATTGGGATTAATCAAAAACAAGTTGAAAACTCAAAGCAGACGAGGAATGAACAAAAACTGAACTAAAGCAAGTTATTGTGTAATAATTAACAACTAAGCTATTACTGAAATAATCCAATATTCTGTATATAGGTTCTAAAACATGTCATGAGCTGACAAAAGATTTATGACTAAAAATTTGCACCAAATACACCAAATTATGTACATTTTGTGGTTTTGATGAAAGTTTATTTTATTCGTAAGTGTAACTCCACTACACTTCTAAAACTGCTTCAAATTTACTACAAAAATTCTTACTTAATTCAAGCAACAACCACTAGAGTGGATACGAGTTTGAAAGACTTTTATATGCTCCTTAGAAAAAAAAAATAAGAAAATTAGTTTAAATTAAATTTACGTCATTAAAATTTTGACTGTTAAATTCAATACTTTTAAGATCTTGAAACAAAAGGATCATTAGTTGCAGCCGAAAGTAAAGCAAGACAAGCCCAAGACTAAATCAAACTGATCTAAACCCAAACTAAAAACCTAAAAGAAATTGTTGTTGCCATGGAAAATCTGCCATATTGTTTGAACAGTGTGTATGAACCACCAAAGAAGTGTATTTTGGAGTCTATCCTTATAAGCATGCACCCATGGAGCAGAGTGATAGACTGGTGAATCAACATTAGTAAATATATTTATCTCTATAGTCTATTTTTACTGATGTGTGTTATCAAGATCCCGAGTGCTGCCGAAGTGTTTAAAATATCCAAACCAGCACTAAAATTTTTACTTGCTTAATTGATTCCTTGATTTAGGAATAATGCAGTTCCACTTCACAGAAAACTTAACCTTTTCCTACCTTGATAAGCCAGGAACATCTTGGTGAAGGGAGGCATTCGGACCAGGAAGTGCAGCACGGTCCCACTGTTGGAGTAGTGTGAGCCGTAGTGATAGGGCTGGACCGGAGGCATCGGGTCATCCTCGCGAATCCCCTTTTTGTACTCCTCCTCCAGGTACTGCACAACAAAGAAATAATGTTCTGTCATGTTTCTGGAGGCAATCAAGTTTAATTACTCGTAAGCAGTGTATTATAGCCATGGCTTTTGGTTTGTAATTGGAAACACGTTCTCACATATGCTAAAAAGAGCAGCAATGTTCTTAAATGACTTGATAATAGAAATTAAATCAAAAGTGGTTTGTTTATTGTGGAAAAAATTAGAAATTTGCATTATGCTAAAAAAAAGTAATGCCTTTTTAAAACAAAACAAAAAAAGCAAAAACAAAACAAAAAAAAATAATAAAAAATTAAAGGTAGGGTTTTTTTAACACTTTTAATATTTTTTTTATATATTTATAATATTTTCCTGTGAAGTCTTAAGTCAAAATTGCTTCTTTGTCTTCATTATGAAAATTATGAAAATATGTCCACATAATATAATTTTTTAACATCATAATAAAAAAAAAAAAAAAAAAAAAAGTTGATAATTCTAGACCATATTTTATAAACAAAAAACATTAAATATACCAGTGATGAGATACAAACAATGGTGTGGTTGATTTTATAATATAATGGTCAGTGAGCATTCGATTGCTCACTAGAGTGAATTATTTATGGCAACAGTCAGTTAATAATACCTGCATTCTATATAACTGAACTATTGCTATAGCAACAGATTAACAATTACTGATAACTAGTGTTAGGAGGAACTAGCTTCACAAAAAAATACTAAGACTGAAATAATATAGTATTTGTGATTAGTCTGTGGGACCACGGTGGCGGATTAAACAACTGGAGCAGTGCGTTAGACGGTACATGCATAGCCTTTCTCTATTTGATTTTAGCAGAAGCAACACAGCCTAATTATACCCTGAGTAAAATATCAACTGTTAACATAAATGAGATGTCAAAAGAATAAATAATTTAGTGTTTCTGACTTGTAGCTTCAAATAAACAAGCTGCAACTACAAGAGAAAACTGGTACATCGTGTGTGGACCAGTACATTAAATCAAGATGAACTTACTCTATAATTATCCACATAGCGATCCTCTTTCTCCTTGGACTGGACGGCAATAGGTTTCACCAAGTTCCTGCAATAAAAGTATGATAAATAAACATGCCCTTTAAAAAGAGATTTTCATTTTATTGTTGGTTTTAGGCACACATTTATCTGCAAAACATTACATAACTTACAAAAGTCTTTTCTCTGGCAAAATACTAATTTACAGTGCTGCTTTTGTCCACTGCATAATCTTGGCCGTTTGAGATGAAAGAGTTATGATTGAGGGACAATTCTTGAGATGTGGTCAAAATTGTGGCTTGTACTGTAGGTCTCAAAATGAGACCGTGACAAAAAAATGATTGTAAAACTGATACTAAAACGGTCAGACTTTTTTTGAATTTCTATCTTATATCGATCTTTGTGATGTATGTAAACAGCATACCTCATGATTGCAGAAAAGATCTTATCTGCTAAATTGCTTCCTCTTTCTCTTACAAAAGAAAGAACACTTCTAGTATGTCAGTCTCGGTTTAGCTAATAGATTAAAATAACTTTATCACACAGAGACTATACCCTTATGCTTTCTCAGAAAAACTTTGCAGAGAGTAAAGGTTTAAAAGATGTATAATTTATCACGTCTTGTAGTGAGACATCCAGGAATCAGAATTATTCGATTGCAGATGGGCACAATTGTGCAGTAGACCATTCGGTCTCAGCCCTCAAATTAACAACTGTAAGCTAAGCCCAAACCCCCAAACACAAAGTGAAGGCTGCCCCAAAATGATAAAGTAGTCTTTATTTTTATTTGATTCAATCAGGGGACCCCCAGACAGTAAACAACTGATAATG
The DNA here is from genome assembly GCA_038363315.1 of Mugilogobius chulae. Lineage (NCBI taxonomy): Eukaryota > Metazoa > Chordata > Actinopteri > Gobiiformes > Gobiidae > Mugilogobius > Mugilogobius chulae. The sequence goes on along the minus strand of CM076407.1, from coordinate 30,690,390 downwards.
AAAGATGTCCGCCAAACTCAATCAGTCTAATGAGGGAACTTGGAAAAAAAATGACACTTAAAAACAGCACCACTTTGTGCAAAAGAAAAAAAAGTTGCATAAAACAGTCTTACCAAACTATATCAATACTAAATCGTGACTTTGAATATTAACACGAGCAATAAAAGACAGGAATACCTGACTTCTTGTGACTAGAAAAATAATAATTTGTATTTTCTACTAATTATGATTATATGGACTATTTTGGACAAAATATTCTTTATCTAGAAGACAATTCTTTTAAACCTTTATTTGGCGATTATGTGTATAAAAAGTCTCCCTCTACAGTAGAAATCCACAAATTGGCAAAAAATTCAAAAAGCTGGCAAAATCGCCCGCCATAATATACAATCATTGAAGCATGAAGTCATTAAAATTGACCAACCTGTAGATGGCTGGGTCCTGCAAGTCCAGGGTCTCACTGGTGTAATCTTTCAAAATGAAGGGGAACACCGGGTACTGCATGAGGTCGTTGAAAGAGCGTCCAGCGTGTTTGTTGAGGTGAGTGAGGTACTCAAAGTTTGAGATCTGCCCTGAGCCCCAGAGCTGAGTCAGAGCTGTGATGTTCCCATGTTCAAGCAGGTTTGGGAGATCCGAGGTGAGGATGTTGTGGTAAACGTCATCACGAAACTGAGGAAAAAGAAACAATAATAATGTACTATGTCATTTTTTTGCTCTTGGGTCGGTGAGATGAAAAACATGTACAGAAATTATAATCTGTTTGATAGGAATGGTAGTTTACTGCTGTGTTCCGAACAGAATGTAGCCAGTAGTGGAATTCTCTTGGGTCTGTCTTTTGAAATGTCTACGTGTCTTTCTCTGTAACTGCTGCCAGACATGCCATCGTGGCAGTTTTGAAAAGCCACTATGTATGGCTACTGACTTTGTAAACCAAAGAGCTCTGACTTCTCAAAATCGAGATTGTGAGTTGAATTTCGAGGTCGAACAAAATCAACATTTTTGATTACAGTACTTTGAGTTCTTTCTGGGTAGTTCAGATTTATCCCACTTCCAAAAGCACGCATGCACTATATAGTGGGATTTTGTATTTATCAATACAGGCAATGCGCGCACACTCAACCTGCCGAAACACAAACAGTGGAACCAAGTCGAAAAAAAGCTCTGCTGTCAGCTAACTACAAGAGTTTAACTGTGCAAAAACAAAAATGATGCTGCTAAGTCAACATTTGTGAATGAAATTCGACCCTACGACCCTTAAAAGTTACATTCAGGTGAGTAAAAAACAACGAGAAAACACTGTCTCAAGCTTCAGGAGACAGACGTCTGTCAGACCGGTTCATACCTGATCAAAACAAACAAAAAAAACATTTACTTCTTGGACAACTAGTAAACACAGTAGAAATGTAATATTTGTTAATCTTTCAAAAGGACCAAGAACACAGAAGCTTAGTAAATGTATTATAATAGATCAAAAGCTTAACAAAATGCACTATCAGACATTAGCATTGTTAGCATTCCGCTCATACAAAATACAAGAGTGCAATTTTCATTTCATTTCTCTTCCAGCTTGATTATATTGATTCGTGTTTTTCTGGCCTCTGTGGAGCTTTTTATCAAGTAGGTTTTTCAAAATCACATATTTTCTATTCAGTCATATTTCCATATTTCATTACCGCAGAGAATGACTTGTTTGTAGCACCTGCCTATTTGAAGGAAAAACCAATTTTGCTTTTTTGGCAGAGCTAAATTAAAATATCTGGAAAAGTAATTCTTCAAACCACAAACAATTTGAATAATAATTTGCTTTGTGCGATACCTTGGTGGTGTCGAAAGCTAACAGTAGGGTCCTGCCGTTGGTGAGGAATATTTCCACAGCGTTGTCTCTGAGTTGCCACCAGCGCTTGTGCACTTCTTTGATCTCTTCATATGTCCAGGAGAAAGATGGAGCTTCAGTCTCGCCATGAAGGCTCTGTTTGAAAAGAAAAGGCTTGTGACAAAAAAACAAACTAAACTAAATCTACTTAGACATTGGACAAATCATCATCAACAGTGATCCAGATATGTAAGAGGCAATATCATAAAGACAAAAGACTTCACAGAGCTTCACAGAGATACAAATCATGTTAACACTGTTGTCATAGCAATAATCAATTAAAAACTAAATAATGATGATGATGATAATGATAATTTTCAATAGAACAAAACAAAAACAAAAAGTAGACATGGCAAAGATGATTTTAACACCATTGTATCCAGTTAGTGGCTCTGCATTAACAATTTTTCAAAACTGAAAATACAAATTAAACTTTCTAAGGGTATGGCAAAGGACAAACAAAACAATTAACCAACAAAGCACGGCTTTGTAGTGTTTACATCTAAGGATTAGTGTTACCTGATTGTCATGGGCATCCGAAACATTATCCTCCACAAAGTACATGCCTGACTTCCCTGTGAGACAGATAAAAGTGAAGAGAAACTTGATGAACTCAGAGAGTAAGACAAACAGCGCTGTCCCTTAGTCCCTTGGAATAAAAACTCTTCTGAGCGAGAAAAGTGGCTGTAATATCCTCTAATGGCTGACACAGTAATACTCTGTCCTTTGGTTTATTATGTACTGAGTCTTACCCAGAAGCAGCTCCCCTGCCGTCTCTCTGGAGGGGGCGACACTAATGCATCGCCTGGTGAACCTGCGGACACAAAAAGATATGCTTTATGAGAGGAAAATAGAAAAGTACAAACCACCATGGAGCGAGCACCAGTTGATAAGACATTTATATTCTCCTGTTGCCTCCACCAGATGAGAATTTACAGGCATAGATCAGGCACAACTTTAGTCTGTGAACTGTATATAAACTGATTCATAATGATCTTCACATTTAAACTAAAGAATTGTTATTATTTGCTAATGATCAATTTCAAAACAAATTCATGCTTTTTTTCTACAATTAAAAGCTAAATGATAAACAAACTACAATAAAATCTGTGATGTGGAAGTACAACCGTGAAATGCTTTATGTAGTCTAGTCACAAAGAAATTAAAGTTTATAATCAAAATCAATGTGACTTGGACGGCCATTTGCGGCCAAAAGTCTGTTAAAACAAGTAAATTACAGACATTGATCCTGTGTGAATGCCTGTAAAAAATAAAACTCAGACAGCGTTGAGTCATTTAAAATTTACGAGTTCTCAAGGTAAATGTTTTTTAGTGTGAACAGGACTCTAGGCTAAACAACAAAGATTTTTACCTGATGGGTTCACTCGTGGCTTTGTCCTTCACAGTGGAGGAGAAAGAGGAGTGAGTCTTTTCCTCAAATAAAAACGACAGAGGGGGCTTTGCAGGGTCTGAAACACAGGGCTGGTGTTACTCCACAGATTCACAGCACAAGTGCACTTCACAGAGTTTATTTGTAACACTAGAAGCACCTTCAGGTTTGCGACGGTCGCTCAGCAGGTACTTGTTTGGGATGGTGAGGTAGCATCTCTGCAGCCTTCGCCTCTCTCGATTTGGGCCCTCAGTGGGGTCCAGCTGCCAGGATGTCGGGTAGGAGGTGGGGTCGTACCAAACAGCACTGGAACAACACATATTTCTCTCAATCAAAGTGGTAATGAGTTAAATTTATGATAATCTGTCTCCATGGAGACAAGTACGCGACAACCTTCTGTATAGAGTCAACATGATAAAAATCTATGCTTTAATCCAGGAGTTATTATAATGACTAATTGGATTTAACAGTATCGACAAGTATCGAAAGTTTAATGTTTTATTGTGAAACAAGTAGGTTGTGTTAGTTCCTACTCAAAAATGTTCAGCGTACTTCCTGATTTGCAAAGTAGTTCATGTGCCCAAGACCAAAACATAATAGTTCTAAATAGTTCTAAAACAAACTAATAATTTTCTAAGGCAGGCACAACCTTTAAATCAATGAGGTTGTACTATGCCATGTCATTATTTCAAACCAGTATTTGAATGTGTTTTAGTATTTAAAGTGAGTCTCACCGATCATGCGTGTGTTGCTGCACCAGCTCCTGCCAGTGTCGACTGGCGCTCAGGTCGGTCTTATAAAGGCCTCTGATGTGCTGGATCACCTTCTTCCTCTCCATGCCCTGGCGCAGAGACACGTTCTGCGTAATGTCGGCCGCGATCTTTGAAATGTCCTTAGACTTTCCATCGAGTCTCTGGATAAGACTGCAATAAAAACAATAAAAAGATAAAAGATGGGTTAAAAGTAGCACTAAATGAATTCTTATTTTATTAAGCAAAACAATAAGTACAAAATTGTATTTACCATTTGGGCCTGAGAGAACAACCAACATAATGATTTTACTGACAGATATTCAAAAACATTATGTTTACAGTCATGATTTTGAGAAACAGCGTAAAGCTAAAATGTATAAAAACTGGAATTGTTAAAGGTAGGCAATTGCTGTTTTGTATTGAATAAATCGTTATATAACAATACATCTGCAAACATGCCTGAAGCTATTACATATATATAAAAAAATACTATTAACTTTTTACAGGTTAACAAAGAACTATTTATTGTTGCAGATCCAAATCTTACTTTTTCTGAGCATTGGCCATTTTCTTTTCCCAGGCGACTTTGCTTGTTTTCTCTTCGGCTTCGTACTTAAATTTTTCCTGTTTGAACAAAGGCTTATTATTGACACATGTAAGTCTTATGTAACAGGTGAACAGTGGATTATAGCCTGACCTCCTTCATGGCCTTGAGTAAATCTTTTTTGTGTGGAGATTTGGCGGGATGCAGCGATGACCACACAGCTTAAGAGAAGTCATGAAAACAGCCACAGCGTTTTGTTCGTCTTTGGTTAAATCATCTTTGTGATCGTGAAGCATCTCGTACAGGTACAGCGACAACTTAGGACCATGCTGGAACAAAAAGAGTACAAATACGTAGAGCAACTAATTAACAGAATAAATTTAAGTTGGGTTGGTGAAAAATTCGGAATCTTCTACTTTCATATGTTAATTAATGTGAACAAGCTAAGAGATTAGAGATAAGAAATTGGGAAGCACCTAAACTCTTTTCAGAGAATATCTTGGCAGTAAACAAGCAGAAAACTGACTAAAATAAAAAAAAATTAACCAGTCTACCTGAATAAGCATTTACTTAACTTAAACTGCACAACAGAGTCAGCCAAGCAAAGTCAATCAATCGCTCAATTCAGAGAGTATACAGCGGTCTGTCACAAAGGGCTGAAATTACAGTAGTTTTTGGGGAAAAGAGTTTACCATTTTACAGCCCCAAAACTTAGGTACCCGTAACCCTAAACTTAAATAAATTAGTTTGCCTGGCATGTTCCCCATTAAATCTATCCATCTCCATGGAGACAAACCACTAAGTTAAGTTACATGTGTGACCAAGCTAATAAGAAGTAAATGTCATTTAAATAGGTTGCAGGCACTCCTCTTGATAAGTCACATACACATTCACAGCATTTCAAATACTGCCAAGCACAAATCCACTTCACCAGGGACTCACCTCCAAACCAGGACTGAGACTCTCCTTAAGGATGTCCAAATGTCTGTGATCAAACACAAACTCTAGCGCCTCCTTTCTGTCAGACAGAGGCAGTGCAGGGCTGAGCGTGTGGACCAGCAGACGCCCAATTTGAACTCGAAAAGTGTCTCGACAAGACCAGAGGATCCGTCTCCACTGATGATGTGGGGCTCCACCTCGGCCTGTGCTGCCCTGTGAACAAATGAAGTTATGGTGTTGAGTATTTATAAGACCTGATAATTCATTTTTTTAATATATATATATTTTAAAAAAAAACATGAGGGAGTTAAATGAAAAAATCAAATAGAGGCCCCCATAGAGACCAGATTTAGGGGCCCCAGCCCAGATACCCCCCCTAGCTCTGTCCCTGTAAAACTGGGCTTTAAGAGTGTCAGACTGACTCAACCTGACAGAACTGTTCTGTGTAATCAGAACAGACAAAACTCTGCAGTTGTACAGTCAGGTCAGTTTCTAAACTTCTGTTTTTTGCCACATTCTTACAATAACAAAAGCTGAAAAGACCCCTTTGAAGATTTCCGCCCTGCGCCGTTTCGCGTTGGTGTTGTTTTCGCATGTTTAATTTCACTGTACAGTTTAGATCTTTTATCTGTGGATATAGGACAGAGACTGTCTGTTATTAGCTCTGCTTTGACTCTTGCATGCTTCCTGAGGGAGAAAGAAAGAGAGAAAGAAAGAAAGCATATGGAGGTGGAGGCGCAAATAATTCTGAATGAGCCAAATAGCCGCACTCAGTCCGGCCAAGAACCACATGCTCGGGTACGCCACTCCTGAGCTAGACGTTTTAAACACATATTCAAAATCTTCAAATCACCCTAGTGACACTGACAGATTCTTTCAGGGAACACATTTTCCAGAATACTTAAAAAAAGTGCTTCTGTAATATTAAAGTGTTACCAGGCTGATTTTGATGCCGTCCATCATGAGTTTGAGGATGTCCTTCTGGAGGCTCTTCTTGCTGGCAGGCGGGAGTGTGAAGGGTGTGGGGGAGTGAGGGACAGAGGAGGGGCCGCTCTCATCTGGAGCAGTGTCTCCTGGTTCAGGGGTGTACAGCTGGTGGTCCGGGGAGTCTGGGATATTCAGCAGGTCAAACAGATCCTGACTGACATCTGAGGGAGAAGACAGAAAGAAAACAGTTACAGTATGTTCAAACTTGCATGCAGAGACTGGGCTAAAGTCAACTTACTTTAATAAAAACCTAATTAGATTGAAACCTGCTTACTCGTGGTAACCTGGGTTAAATGGATTGCATCAAACATCGTTCATTTTGATCATGTTGTAATTATTTTTTTTACAGTTAATTTTGTCCTTTTAACCCATGCTTAAAGGCATGTACTTGTTTTGTGCCAGAACAAATACTGTAAACTGTCAAAGTATTTATTTGGTTGAAAATTAGTTTTAAGTGTCCAATCTGTTTTTTAAATGCCAGGAAAAGTGCAGAGGAAGCCTCTGTTAGCATACTGGTATGGCTCAATTTACGTCACTGTTCTGCAAGTTTTAAGTACGTATAAGTCTTCGGCCTTAAGACCAAGTCAGATTCCAAATCAAAGAGGGTCTAAGCCAAAACAGTGCCCCAAAAGTCCAACTCAAGCCTAAGTATGATTTTAGTTTCAAGTTTTGATAACCATTTTCATGTATTTCTACAATTTAATTTATTATTTTAAAATGATCCAACTTAAAATAAATTTCGGTCACAAAAAGATAAGTGAGAAGAGACATGTTGCAGTTTGTTAATTTAACATTCCATCATTTATTTCCTGTGAAACATCAAGTCGTCACAAGGCTCCAAGTCCAATGTCGTTCCTGAGTCACTGACCTTCAATCCGAGTCAAAATTTATTCATTTTGTCAAGTCATCAAAATAGTGACTCAAGTCCAAGTCACAACCTGCAAGTCCACACCTTTGCAAATACCATTTTTTTCATACTCTAAAAAATTAAAAGCACTAGTTGTAACTATACTTGGGTTTTGCTGCAGTATAATTTAAATGGCTAACCACACAGAGCCGGAGCAAAGAGTGGGCTTTGGATTTGTACCGTGGTAAATGAGTCTGTTGACAGCCAGCACCACCAGCCTCTGAAGTCTCTGGACAAATTCGGTTTCGCTGGCCCGGATTGGGTTTTCCTGGCTCATCCGCCTCTGCATCATCTGGTGCAGCTCGTCACTGGCCACAGAGCGCATCCGCATCAACAAGGAGTCTGTCTGGGCAAGAGAGAAGCGCCGCCGGCCTACGGAAAATACAACAATATGTGGGTAGTTATCAAAGCAGAAAAAATGAGATTAAACACTAACTAATTGAAATCACCCATGCAAGTTCAGAGTAGATTATGCAAATGGTTCAGAAAAATGTGAATGTACAAAATTCACTGATCAGAAAACCATCTGTGCTGAAATGCTTAACACTTCTTTGGCTAAGCATTCATTTGCAACATACAAACAAGCCAATAAACTATATTTTCCAGCGATTCCAGTGAGATTTTGAAATTGTAGGCATCAAAGGCACTATGTTTAGTGAAAAAAAAAGAAAAAAAAGTCAGAATGGTCAAGGAGAAAGACAAAAAAAATTGCACTTATATGTGTATTTAATAAAACTATGACATTAACCGGTATTAGGAGTAATTCTATAATATATAAGAGTATATAATAAGTTACAAAATGCTTCATACAATTCTATGAATAAGCATAAGAATACACAGTATTATAAAATTATGATGCCACAATCCTATACTAGGATTGGATATCTACACTGACCCATGAAATTTTAGAGAATAAGGTATTGGTCCCTAACCTGATGTATTCAGCCGGTTTAATTTTTAGTTGCTGGAGTGAAATGAAATGGAGCGGAGGCACTAGGTGGCGTTAGCCTGGCTAATTGGTCCCATGATAACAGTCCAGTCCTGTTTTTTTTAACTGGACATAATAAGACTATGTGTTCAGATTAAGCTATTAAGTTGCTATTTGCACAAAAAATATAAGTTGCATAACACCTACTGTTTTTACACTGGTATTGGTTTGATATCAGCAGATAGCCTACTAAAAGCCAATTTATCAAAATCAGTATTGGAACTAAGTAATATAATATAATTAAAATACCAATACAATTTAAAACGAGACAATAAAATAGAAAAAAACATAATTTTTCAAAACTATTCCAGAAAAAAGCCATTGTTATTTAAGGAGAAGAGTAAGACTAAACAGGTTCCACTACATCAGTACAGATATACATTAAAACAACTTTCTTAAAACCAAGTCTGTTGCCGTCATTAGCATACCAACATGGCTTAACTTGACTAGCTTCTTAGAGTTGTAAAGAGTGCATCATGGAGAGGAATTATGAGAATTAGAATGCATTAGGTAAGAGAGCAAAACATGTGGACTGCTATGAAGAGTACAATTTGTTTTACGTTATTAAGATTTGGATAGGAACTACAAGGATCAAAAAAAAAAAAAAAAAAAAAAAAAAAAAAAAAAAAAAAAAAAAAAAAAAAAAAAAAAAAAAAAAAAAAAAAAAAAAAAAAAAAAAAAAAAAAAAAAAAAAAAAAAAAAAAAAAAAAAAAAAAAAAAAAAAAAAAAAAAAAAAAAAAAAAAAAAAAAAAAAAAAAAAAAAAGGATACGGCAACTTTACAAGGATCAAAACAGGACGTAAAAGAACTTAAGACTAGTCCCAAAGGCAACTACAATGTTCTACATACTAACAAAACAACAAACCCAAGATACTGTAAGATCTAAAATGCACTACAATGCTTCACACTTGATTAAGCATTGCTGAAAACAAACGCACCAGTAATACAAAAGCTTACTGGGCAGGTTAACTCCAGAGAATTTAGATGAGGGTCAGTGCACTGCAAAAGGTGAGACATGTCCCCTTATCAGAGTTCAATGTCCCGGTCTACCTGCGTCACAGTGGAGCATGTAGGATGGAGTGCCCGAGGGGGAAGGGACCGGGGAGTCCTGGGAGAGGAAGCTGAAAGAGGGGGACATGGGGATCTGGCCATAGGAGCAGTAGTGCTGCCGGGGGATGCGGGGGATTATCGAGTCTTTGGCAATGGATCCTTCAGTTCAGGACAAAGATGATGGACAAACAGGTGGAGGTTAGAAAATGAGATGGGGGAATGAAAGGATTTCTATAAATTATACTATAGAAAACAAAGGAAGATCTGTTTATGATCAGTTTTAGGGTTGTATGATCATTAAAATGACACGTAAGTGGTAACATCTGATGCCAATAATCTGATTTCTGTAAGATCAGGCATTTTCTTATTTCCCACATATCTGTATTGTATAAAGGTATTTTTTGAGCTAAAAAAAAACTTTAAGAAAACAAATGTTATGTAATGTCTAATGCTATACTGTTGAACATTAACATTAACGCAAAGCAAAAACATGAAACCAAATAATAAATCCTTGGAGCAAGTGTTATTCCTTCCAATAGAGAGTTTCCAATTAAGTTTAATTATAATATAGAAAAGACTTGACTACATACAAATACATTAAAGCACTACTTTTTCGTGCAGCTTGTGGCCAACGTAATTTCATAGTTTTGACTTGTCATTACATTGTTGGCAGGATTAGCATGTTGGATTTAGACAAAATAATTTGATTCAAATGAGAAATTAAAAAAGAGAATACATTTTCAAGTTTCATTTCAACAAGAATTTGACTTATTTATTCAGAATGTACTAAGTTTCTTGATACTTGTAACTTACCAGCTATGCTTTTTCGTTTCTGGTAGAAGGCGTGATGAGGCGAGGTTGGAGCTGTGATGGAGCTGCTGAATTTCTGAGGCTCCTGATTGGCCGTTGTCTTGATGAACTCTATGGCCGACTGAAGGACGCGGAACTGAAGCGCCACGGCCATTTCTACAAAAGAACAAACACATTATACATTACGGTACAATAGACCATAACAAACCAATTAATATGACATACATTACATTTAGTTTGATGGGATTTAGTTTGCATAGAGTAAATGTCAAACAGATGGAGAGTTAAACGTTAAGGTGTTTTGGCAGTGACACAGGAGATAATAGGTCCAGTCTGGTACCTACAGTCTTTTATTGCAGTCCTAATGGTAATGAACAGTGGAAAGGCTATTCATTTGAGTGTAAAATAGCTATGCCTATCCTAAGTGTAGTAAGCATATGTATACTGTGAGTGTGTATTAAGGTCTTGCAAATTGGGGAAGAAATTCTAATTTTTTTTTGTTCCACAACTTGATTGATCATGATTTTTTGTTAATGATTTTTGAACATAAACTAAAACAATTTCTCATCTCTGCCATTTAACACAGAAAAAAATCAAATCTGCTCCAAATCACATATTTTTATTGACAGAAGATTATCTGCAGAGCTCCTAAATAATTGACAATTTGACATGACTGGATTTTCAGTTTATTTAGAAGGTAAAACAATATGAACATGGTTAAATATTTGATAAGATACTACTGTAATCTTGAATTCACTTGCTTGCATAATGTATTTTTCAAGTTGTAATTTTTATTGTTTATGTAACCAGGAAAGTCCTGCTGAGATTGGGATCTTTTTCTCAGCCTATTGTACGTGTTTTTAGTGGTAGAAGAAACTGGAGCAGACAAGGGGAAATCATGCCTCACATATTTAATTTCTTTTAGACGGAAAACTGACTAGAGATGTAGCCAGTAAACACTACAGACTAATATGTTCAGTGTCTTGCCAAAAATAAACTAAATAGAACAAGTATGCATTTTAGGTAATACAAATCAAACCTTCGAAACATCAACTCCACCAACTAAGCTCCTATAGTCTCTTTTTGCTAAACTTTCACACCACTAGAACTGTATCTACACGAAGTCTACTGGGATTTCCCCTATAGCTGGCACCAGACTGTGTTTCCTTTGATTTCACGGTGTATATCGAACAGGCTGTATTTCTACCTTGTGTGCGGCGCATCTTGCTCGTTTGCATAAATCCGAGCAGAGTAATGAGGTCTTCGATGATGCGGAAGTACTGAGACCCCGAGGAGCTGCAGGAGTGTATCGTCACGGCAACCAACAGCTGCTGGATGTCACACACCAGGAGCTTGTAGTCGTTCAGAGGGATACTGGAGACAAGAAAATAATATTAGGTACTGAAAATAAGTCTGTCGCCACCGAGAGTCAGATCAATGAGCAGTGAGGAGATTAATGACTGTGCAACATGGCTCCAAGACAAGCTTTTAAAGTAACTGCTGTGTGAAGAGCCTTTAGCCGGGCTTGAAAGATTACATGAAGCAGATCTTGTCAGAAGAAGAAAACATGTTTCCTTCAAGGTGAGAGGGAAAAATACTGGTATATTAGACTGAGATTGGAAATGATAAATAGTGCTGTCAATAATTATTTAGTGTGTTTTTGTTTGCTGCCTCTTTTTTAATTGCGTTAAACTGGAATTAAACACCTAGAGATGGACAAATATGAATTTCTGAGCCAATACTGATACCATATATGGCCTTCTGCTGTGGCCGCTAATATGTTTGCATTTTAAAATCTATACATACCACATCTCACAAGAACAAAAATTGTTTTTTTTTTTTTTTTTTTACTTGGTTCAAAAAAGCTAATTTGATGCTTGTTGACAAACTAGACTTGACACCCAGAAACTAAAGAACCTATTGTGAACATATCTACACCAGTTTTTTGTTAAAATCATCAATATTGACAGTATACTGTATTATTGATTACTATTATTATTGACCTTTCTTCAACTAGGTAAATAGTCAATGAGATAGAATGCTCTTTTTCAAGGGTGACCTAGGGCTAAGTGAAAAGTAAAAAATTAAATACAGTCTTTAATACCAATCCCTACCAATCACCCAAATAGTTCAGTTGCTTTAACTTTCAGACTCTGGCATTCTCTCTAGCAATGCCCAGTTTGCCAGCTCTGTTTGAAATGTTGTTTCGGGCAGATTTTGAGGGCTACACCCACTTTTTGAGACAGGTGATTTTTTTTTTTTTTTGCTGTAATGCCACCTATCCATTTAAATTTTCTTAGAGCAGATCACTGTTTTTTGCACATACCAAAACCGTCAAAATCAAGAAGTTTATATTTTTACATTTATAATCTGGATTTTTTTGTGCAAAGCTTGGCATGATTTTGAATAGACAAGGAGTAGATATTAGGGTTATACAAGGAATCAAATATAAATATTGTTCTGATTTCTAAAATTGTGCAATTGCGTACTCCATTTACGGTCAAAGGGTTCAAAGGGCATTTACAGTATTTGTGTTCTGATCTATCCAGCGCTAGAAGCTAGTGCCGTTTCTTACCCGTTCTCCATGCCGTTAAGAGTAGACAGTGTGTTGAAGAGGACGTAGAGCAGGCCGTGATCCAAGAGGATGTCGGCCAGTTTGGGACAGGCGTTGAGGAGCTGCAGGAGCATGCACAGGATGTTATGGACCAACGAGTTTTCGTACAAAGAGTTTTCTATGAGGCCCAGCACAGGGATGATGCAGCGTCGTCTGAAAGGGGAAATATTCTCCATCTCCTCCAGGTCCAAACTACAAAAGATCACAAAATGGCACTGAATATCTCACCATCTAATTTATTCACACATTACCCTTTACAGCAGTATAATTTAACATTTTAGGGGGTGGTTTAAGGTATCTTGTGTTATAGTTTGGAATAAAATGGAAATCTAATAAAAGTTTCACTAAAATCATCAACTGGTCACTTCAAGAGTTGTGAAATTCAATTTAAGTGAAACTCAGTAATTTCTAATGGTCAGAGATACGCTTTGATATTTTTATTCAAAATATCCACAGACAAATAATCTTCTAAGGTTTTAAATGGAAATATTTAACAGTCTGTCTTGTTTAAGGTCAGATAATTCATATTGGAGGGCAATTTTATTTGTGTATTATACAGTATAATATAACTGAAATATTGTGATCAAGGCATTTCAGAGGAAAACATTTTTGTCATATTGCCAGGCTCAAATTTAAACTTGTTTTACACACCAGTGTTTCCCAAACTGTGGTACTCAGGTTGCAACTTGGCTATATGTTTAACATTAAGGCAAATATAAATATTTTTTGTCAGTTATAGGTAATTTTGGGTCATTATAGAGAACTAATTTATTCATAATTTTTGCTTCATTTTAAAACTTTTTAGTCTCACTTAAGAGCAGTGGTGCAAAGTAGGGCCAGAGGGTCAAAGGAGTGCTCCAATTTGTTAAGACTGTTTGATTCAATTTTGTGTTGAAAAGACCAGGTATTATCTCCTAAAACATTTGAATAAAAAACATGTAATCATCATTTTGTCTCAAATAAACTTTTTAAATGTGAAACGAAATTAGGTTTGGCCCTTCAACATATTACATTTTAGCCTGCGGAGAAAAAAGTTTATTAATTTTGGCCCACCAAGGAAAAACGTTTAGGCACTGTTTTAGAGTATGCTTATTCGAATTTCAGATTTGACAAAATCCAGGTTTACACTTGGTGGCACTCAGAAAGCCAAATAGTACACAGTATTACACCATCAAAACTTACTCTTCTTCCAGGCCAACGGGTCGTCCGAACAGCATCTCCAGAAAGCACTCGAGGAGGCCCTGGCTGCCCTGGTGGATGTATAGCTGATTCGCCAACAACGAGAAGCCGTGATTCTTTAGAAACTTTTCCTTCTGCTCCTTGTGGGCTCGGCTGAAATATGCGTCCAGCAACTGTAAAGGAGGCAGAAAATACATCAGCCACTTTGAAATATGTCTTGAAAATAGCCATAAATTTGGCTTTTGGTAATAAAACCATCGCCTCAAGTCACATATCTTCTCATATGAGTGAGCTAGCTGCCTGAAAGAGTAGCCTATACAATTTATTCTTGGTGGGACACTTTTGGCATTATAGATATTAAACACATGAGTTGATACATTTTGAAAAAGTGTAAATAAATAAAACCTAATACATAATATAATTGAAAATACTACCAAAAGTTTTAATTTAAGATTTAGCAAAAAAGTTTGACATGTTAGTGCCGTATGATGGGACTGCTGCTGGTTCCCAGAGTTGGGACTAAACATTCAGTTTTAGGTAGTTAAAATAAAGAGTAGTCTTCCTGAAAATGTAAAACATAACAATAATGTTGCTTTGTATTGTGATTTAATGCATCTTCTCCTGTTATGTAAAGCACTTTGAATTATAAAGGGCCAGATTTCTCAATGTTTTGCTTATGTGCAAAATAAGTTAAGAGTGGCAAAACCTAGTGAACAGTTTTTCCTCACACAGATACTAAAAAAAACTAAATTTGAGATGCTGCATATCTGTTTTGTGCAATACGTTATATGTTCATGTTCTAGTTCCCCTGAAAAAAGAATCTGAATCTCAGTGGGACTATTCTGGTTAAATAAAAGTCATCTAAACAAATAAAAAAGAAATGAGTCCAAAAGCACTCACAAACAACACATGCATTTTTTTATTCAGTTTGCACCCGAAATTTAGTACCTGGTTTGATAAATCAGGCCCTTAGTGTACAAATGGTGCAAAGCAAGTAAACTCTTCAAGTTTTCAAGTAACTTCTTTTGATTTTTGCATAGCACCCGTTAGCCCCTGGTGTTAATTTGCGCAAAACAAATGAGGTTTTGAAGACGCACCTTCATGACCCCCTGCTGGATCAAAGGAGACGAGTGGTTGACCAGGGCAATGAGAGCCTCTGGTTGGATGAGTTTGTCCATTACTTCTTCCAGCATCAGGTCTGGTAGGAGCAGCAGGACGCCCCTCAGTAGGTCGTACAGGCCACAGCAGATCAACACCAGGCAGTCTTCTGTGCTCGACCTGGAGACATGCAGAAAAATTTGCTTTATATTTCACTAAATCAGAGAATGAAAGAGCTATGGTTTAAACTGCTTATGAATAGTATGTATGTACAGATGAGAGAATATGAGCCATTCAGAATTCAGAAACTGTGCCACAGGGTTTATGAACTGACAACTTATGATTATAACAAATGACAAAAGATGGAACTTTTTAAGACTAAATCATTGCGTCCTATGTCCATCACATTTACAGCATTCAGCGAACACATAATGCTAAAATCAACAGAGGATTTAAACCATGGCTATTCAAGTTTATTTTGAGTAAAAGGCCGGGAGTAAAAGCCAAGCCACCACTTTGGGCACAAAACATAATTTGACATGTTTTAGCACTGCAAAGTAACACCTGCTGCTAGTAAGACTTTATCAACATTACTTTACATTACAATTTGCTTTCTCAACCAAAACTTAATGTGGGCAAGACTACACACTAATTGGGAGTGAATAAAGATTCATCCAGTTTTAAACAATTTTGACAAACTAGTCAAAAACTGCAAGGCTGTACCTGTCCACTTTTATTCATAATTATGAAATCATGTAGTTGTAGCCTACCTAGAATATATAATGATAACCACTTCATGTGAGTTGGACTTTCTGTAGACAACTAACAAACACTATATCAAATTAAGAGGAACAGGCATAAAACTGTATCACTATGGCAACAGCAACTTGCATTTAACTAGACAAATAGCTACAGGATTAGTGACTTAATTAGACAATGGAGATCAAAGCAACAAAAAATGTCTGAGCTTAAGGTCTTTCTTAGTAGTCCTAGAATTAAATTTTAAAGCAGGTAGCTGTTCATTGATTCTTTGACAAATCATTGCTGGATACTTGGGAGAACATTGAAATAGAATTAGTGGGAACATGAAAAAATCTCTATGGTTACCAAAAAGAAATGGAGTCATGTTTGCATTTCAGTTTTAGTGTCAGAAATATGAAAAAATTGAATCTTGATTTGAATACTAAAGACAAAACTTGATAAAAACACCCTTTATGTTACATGAGCAAAATGGTTCAACTCCAAATAATAGTAGTTCCTTTAAGAGACACATATTAGGCAAATTGACCTTTTGAGTTTTTAAATTATGTTAACCTTGCTTCTTCATTCAAAAACACAGCTGCAATTCTGTCTGTGAGATACTATTATTTTCCTTCTGAGTATCAGAAAATATTAAATCCAAAATTGCCAGATTTGTGATAGACTTAGACCGTCCATCATGCAAGAAAAGTCATCCAGGCTAGTTCTGAGTGTTTTTGTCGTAACATATCAGGCGAGATTGGTTTGAATATGTCCCTCGCAATTTCCTTTAGAATCAGTAGACAAAGTTCAATTCCTGACATAGGAAACACAGAGCTGTAATTTTTGTTTTAGTTCTAATACATAAGAAATTTAAATAAATGTTTGTAACTGAACAACAATTTTAATTGTCCGTACAATAGTTTGAATAACTATTAAAACCATGCATTATTATTGAGAAAAGGTGAAAATGTGTAATATTTTGTCAACCTGTTGAAATATGTATATAGTTTGAGTAAAGATGACAGGTAGTTTCCTTATTACCTGTCATTAGACTCTGTTTTGCTGTGGGCTCGTTCATATCCAGGTGAGTAGGTGTAGCTCTCCCAATCCTCAGGCATTGACCCTCTGTCGGCTGCACTGGGCCATCGTCCGATCGCCAGTGACCCGTTTGTGGCGGGAAACGCTAAACCCAGACTGGCCAAGTTACTGTGACTGCGCTGAAAAGACTGGATGCCTTTTAAACTGTCGGGTCTGCGGGGAGCCTCATCACTGGCCCAGTCAAATCGATCTTCAGACTCTGCGACCCCGACACTGCCCTCTGCCAAACTGTCCACCTCAGCCTCGTCCCGCTCCTCCTCCACGCTGATAGAGGGGGTACGAGCGCCGCCCTCCACCTCTCTGGAGTCACAGATGGTTTTGGCAGATTCACAGCTGCTGAGGAGCTGCTCGTCCCCTTTCTTCAGAGTCTCAGTGCTGCCCAGAGCCTGCTGGGCCGAAGGGGAGACGCCATCACTGTCACCGGACACAGGGGCGGCGCCGTTCCCCATACGAGGGGTGAGAAGGGGAGAGGAGTATGGAGAGGGGGCGAGGCTCGGGGGCGTAAGGACTGGTCATCTCCGTGTTCGGCATAAGAAGGATGAAGATGACCTGAAGAGCACAATTTAATATTTTAACATCATGTCATAAGTTCAATTTCAAACTAGCATGCAACAACTGCTATGCATTATAAAATATTGAGTATTAGACTCATGATATATGTCTAAAATACATGAGTTTGTAATAGTATTATGGTAAAAAAGAGACCTAATCAAGTTAAGGCCCACAAGCAGATTAAGTTCTCCAAAATATCTCATTAGGCCACTAACTGTCCACTAAAGGTCTACAAGGTCCTATATTGTGCAAAAAAAAAGACTCTTGTGAGCTTTTAGCCATTTGAAAATGTGGCTACCTCATCAAAAACATCTTAGTTCCACCTTGTAATGTCATTAAGTGGCAGCCATTTTAACAGGGAACAGATGTATATTATGACACAATATATTATTGAGTAGTTGTCTTTATATTTGGTATAGTTTGTTTCTTCTCCTTGGTTGTTAGTAGAAATTTACTAAAAAGAAGCAATCAGTTAGTTTAAACAAGGGTAAAATATGAGCTCCAGCTGCAAAATTAGACATAACAGAACTGAACTTACTAGTGAAGGTGTGCGGAGCGCTTCCTAATGAACAACTAAGTGACATCACAAGGTGGAATATCTTGTTTTCAGATTAACAAAAAAAAAACCAGCCTTTGATTTACACACAAATCCTGTTACAAACAAAACACAACTGTAACTATGTTTTTGACAAGGACAAAATACAAGCCCTTTAAAACAAAGCAGAATGTCACATCACAGTGGTAATAATAAGTGCTCTATTTCTGTGTTCATTATACAAAAGAACAAACTGTACTTTTGGTATTTAATTATACCAATGTTAGAAAAATAAATAGAATCTGTAAATACCATTTGCAGACAATGATAAAAGAGGCTTAGTAGTACTGTAACATTTTCATTAATTAAAGTTGTGATAGCACAGTGATACCAAGTGACACAGCTCTATGGGGACAACAGCTAAAAGCATTAGTGAGACTAAATGTTTCTCAAAGCGAAATGGGAGCGAGAGGACATGCACTCGATGACCTCCTATTTATGTGTCTTTTTCCCCCGGGACAAGTGTTTGCATTAGCTACTTAAAATATAACTCTTGTGACCTTCTGTCTACACCAAGGGAATCGTGCCGCAAACAACATGTATTTATTGGATGTTTTTTCTGCAGATCACCATGTTATTAAGATATTCAAAGAACAGACGGTAAGAAATAATGGGCCAGGAGACAGTGACATTGAACATCTGAAGTCACAAAAGGTCTTATACCGCAGAGAAAGTTTTCAGTTTGGAGTCAAAGTGGAAAAAGTTAGAATAATATTATCAGATCCAATAATAATCAGAAAGACAATTACAGAATTACAGAAAGACAAATAGATTCAACTAAAGCAAGACTTTAAGCCACATAAACAGGGTGCTTTGAGTCTAGTGCTATTGTCCTTTAGTCTCTTTGTTGACTAATCAGTTAATGGAGTCTTATATTGGTTGACTAATATTTCATTGGTCAACCAATTCTTTTATTTAAATTATAAGGATTTATACTGAACAGATTTATACTGAACAGCAACAAAAATGGATGAATCAGCTGAAGATTTGGGACCAAATCATTGGCCTAATCTGACTGGGTCAAATCAATATAATACTTTTTAGCTTCAAAGCTTTTGCCACGCCCCTTTTTAGTCGATCAGTCGATGGGACATGTTGTTAGTCGACCAAGAATTTTTTTTTGTCAACTTCAGGCCTATTAAAGTTTGCCTTCAATTAACTGTAATGAGTTAAGCTGATATTAGACTCTCTTCTACTTCTATTTATAGATTAATAAATAAATAATTTTTTTAAGAATCAGTATCAGTGTCAGCCAACGTTTAAAATATCAGTACCGATTTTTAGGAGAGATTATCTAGTCTCTGTCTTCACATGTCTGTGCCAATCCCTCAAAGCATCAAATTTGTTAATTTGAGTAAAAATGGAAGTAAACAATTAAACTAAAATATGGCTGCATTTTTACATCATAAAGTCATAAAATATTCTGTGTCCCAAATAAAGACATTTTATGTTTGTATTTTACTAAAGTGAAAAAAACTTTTCTTGTGAGCCCTGCTATGGATTTTAAAAAAGCAAATATTGACAAATGTCAGCTACAGCACAAGGCCAAATATTGGATATCGATCAAATTAATCTATTTTGGCCTATGCCTATTATTTATATTGTGAAGGTGTTTGAAATGAGGCATAATTTTGATATTCTTCACAATATTGTTTAATATACTCAGACACATACAGTAGCATTTCAACTGCTCAAAAGGACAAATAATAATTATAAAAAATATGATAAACATGGTTGACAGTTTTATATATAAAGATGCCTTTTTGATATGAATAACAAAATCAGTTTGCTCTAGCACAGTTATATTGTCAAAGTACTGTAGAGTAGTCGAGTGAAAATGCAGTGTCACATCTCCGTCTAATAATAGATTGTTTGTTCCCTAAAATCCCGGAAGTGTGTTTGGCTAAGCCTGAATTTCAATATGACTGCACTGTACTTAATAAAAGGCGACAGTACCTTCATGTGGCGCATCAGTGAAGACAGTGGGGGACAGAGACACCACAGAGCTGCAGGCAGACTTCCCTCCACTCGTCGAATGTCTGAGGTGCATAATGGACTGGACTTTTTCATGGTACACTTTTCCATCTGAGATACAAAACAAAAAATAGAAATATGTGCGTGTGCAACAAACTCATCCAACTAAAACTTTTCAATTTCAGAAACAATTTAACAGAGCTTTATATACAACTTACCGATGTGTAGTGAGAAATAAAAGCTTGATGGAGTGTGGCAAACGTAAGTGTTGGTGGGTGGGTGAACAGCCAGGAGAAAGTTGTAGATTAATTTGAGTAGATCCACGTCGGGAGGAGACCCCAAAACTTCTTGAATGATTTTGACGAATGATATGCAGACATCTTGTGGGATGGCGGTGAGGTGCTCGTCTCTATGCTCCTGTCAACAACAACAATAGTATATTACATTATTGTTTTGTGATTAATGCATCTTTTCTTGTTGTAGAAGGTGCTTTCTATACAAATTGTGCACTAATACTTATTGGGAATCAACATTTCATATCATTGTCATTTGTTTTGCATTTCCATCATTTGTGGTCAGTCTATTGTAGAAAAATGGAACTTAAAAGTTTGAAATTTTAGCAGCATGACAACACAGGACAAATAAAGTTCATTTGCACCTGTAGGACTTGGCAGGTGAGAAGGAAACGATGCACGACTTCAGCTTTGAGGAACTGTCGGATGTTGAAGACTTGATGCGGATGGTGAACTCTGATAAGGATCTCTAAGGCAGCGAGCAGAGTTTCCCACACCCCACACTAGAGACAGAAGAAAAAATATTCACAACTGTGGGATTTCACACTAAATCAGTTGCTTCTTTTACTGGGATGATGTTTATAAACTACACAAATAATACCAAAACTCACTTTCTTTTCATGACTGTAACTATTGTAATTTTTATGTAGAACAAAAAATATCCCATTATACAGAACATGTTTGCCTTTTCCTTTATTTGCAGCAGTTACTGTAGTTTTTTAAGCTGGGTGTACCTGATTTTCATGTTCATATTATTTACTTGGTTTCACAAGTCATTCAACACATGTAGTGCTGCAAGATTTTGACAAAAAATCTAATTGCCATTTTTTTGGTTTGATATTGCAATTTTGATTTGATAAGCAATGTTTAATAATCCAGTATGTATGTTTTTTCTGTTTACCATGCTATGTTGAAATAGTTGTAATGTTGACCATGGAAAATATAAAAAAATCATTTGCTCTACCAATTTCATAAGTTAAACTAAAGGCATAAGATTTAGGCATTATTACTACTGAAGCAAAAACCAAGCATGAATGACCAGCTTCGTGTGCCTTGACAATTCGGTCGGCCTGCGTACACACAGCCACAGACTGAGAGAGACACAAAGAAATAGAAAGGATGAAAATCTGGACTTTTTTGATTAACTAATTGCAATTGTTAATATATTGTGCCGCCCTATTAAGACAACTCTAATCATTTTTGGCTGAAATTATTGCTTCAGAACATCTTTTTGCAGACAGCAAAGTGAAACTGGAGTGATCCAGTCAGTCCGCACTGATCAGATTTTGTGCCGTATGCATAATATACTGTTTGATGGAAAAGACAGACTAATTTACAACAACCATGTAATTTATACCTGCTTCAAAATGGTTGGTAATCTAAATTTGATTTTCTATAGACCTTGTCGTATTTGTAGTTTACTGTGGCTTCTACAAGTCTTACCTGGAGTAGTATATTTTTATTTACCTCAGCTTTGGCCCATATCTTCCAGTCCAGGAGTATATCTGACAGCAGATTGATGTCCTGGACCACAGCGAGGGACTCCGTGTCCAGTCGAAAATGCCCATCTTCTCCCAGGACCAGTATGGGTGCACTGCAACACCCATCCAGCAGAGTCTACGGAGACACAGTAAGGCCACAACATCGTAAAAAAGTCATTCATAAAATATCTCTTTTGCAGCAGAGATGATCCGACATGTCACCCAAGAGTCTCGTAATCACGAGCTCTTTTGACCCCCCCACACACGGTGCCGACCCAGAATCAATACAAGTTTCATGACTTTTTGGACAAGAAATAAGTCACTGTCAAAACCAATGCTATTAACGCGGCCCTCAGGTCTGTCACTATTGATCACTGTGTATCACCTGTGACCATCCGCACTGCAGAGCCCATAAATCTTTAGTCCTTTAGGTTCCTCAAGCCAGTGTCTGAGGGGAAGCTCATATATCTGACTGTATTTAGTGCAGTTCACAATTGAATATAGCATGTTAGTAGTAAGTACATGAAAAATAGTGGTTTATTAACACATTTATTGGGAAATGGAAAGACATGAGCAGTTTAGTCAGTGGTTAAAGTGGTTTAAGGTAAAAATATAATCAAGCACAGACAAGTTAAGCAAAACTAAAAGTATAGTATTAAAGTTACAATTTGGTTGTAGAAAATGCAAACTCTGCAATATTTAAGTAACACTTTCTTCAGTCAAGTATTAGTTAAGTTCAATTATCTTCAGCGTCATGCCTTTCTCAAATGGTTTTGAACTTGTTCAAAAAAGAACATTTGAACGGAAATCCACTGTTAAAACAAATATCTTGTTAATAAATATCTTGATAAACGTGTGAAATAAATTTACAACCATAGTAGAAAATATTGTAACTATTTGTAATTGGAACTTTAGATGATACTTCTAGTTGTGTCAATATTGCCCACACCTATTTGTCGAGGTTATGCTTTGTAGTAGACATTTGTAAATTGGAAATACATTTCCAATTCACAAGGATCTATTAGAGAAAATGGCAGCTTCCTACACAAGTACTCCAAGTCTTCCAGTCCTAATCACAAAAAAGAGCTCAGATTTCAGTGTTTCATGAAGTCAGACCGGGTCCATTTCAACAGTCGGTCTTCATGCGGCGCAATTACAGACACAGCCACAGGGTCAGGTATCAGGGGGTAATAGTGAGGAACAGAGGGACTGATCTGTCAGCCTGAATCAAACATGAGACAAACTGACCAGAAAGTAGTATTTAATTGAGTGTGGAATGTTTTACACAGCTCAACCGGAGAGATTCAAGTTTTCTGCAGAATGAGCTGAATGGAGAAACAATGGCCTAACAAGATCAAAGATCCTAGAAAGGCCAAAAGTAAAAAAAAAAAGGCACATTACCAGCACTCCGGTGTATTTTTTGCTTAGAGCACTGAGCAGTGCAAGACTGGTTAAGTAGAATTTGAATCAAATCTTTACGATGCAGCACATTTACAGTGTACTGCAAATTTCATAAAATTAACTAAGATGACAATGCAACTTTTCTGGTGCATGGTGTGTCTCCACTAGTATATTTAAATTAAGCTTTTTTGCATTCTATAATAATAAAAAACAACAACAACAACAACTGTAATATTAATATCGACTCTGATAGTGTCACGTGCTTCTTTCCATAGAAAAAAATACATTTGTTATCAAACAATGAAATATTATGGGCAAATAAATGATAACCCTTTCAAATCAAAATGGACAATATTTAGATTTTTTCTCAATAACATTAGAAAAGTGGTTAGTGTAGCTGTATTTTGCCACATTGTGGTGCAAAATGTTTTAAGATCAATTTGGAATGTCCCAAAGTATGGTATTAACTTTCAAATTCTAGCAAATTATGTACTTGACTTTTAATCTCCAGAAAGTTACTCAGTGAAGATTCTTACGAGTTCA
The DNA here is from genome assembly GCA_038363315.1 of Mugilogobius chulae. Taxonomy (NCBI): domain Eukaryota; kingdom Metazoa; phylum Chordata; class Actinopteri; order Gobiiformes; family Gobiidae; genus Mugilogobius; species Mugilogobius chulae. Next base: position 30,666,582 of record CM076407.1, on the reverse strand, counting down.
ATTACGGTATATAAGCCAGTGAAAGTACATGCAAAACAAGCAGTGTCCTTTTAGGTTAAATGTTTTTTAGGATTTATTTTAGCTCTTTTGTCTTCGATTGTTGGTCATAATACAGTAAGGCTGTTTCAAACATTTACCAAAGTCAGGCTATAATTTTATGTTTAGACTGTAAATTTTACCTATTGCATGTGAGATAATTTAAAGTGTTTCTAGTACATATACTTTAAACAACTGTATTTTTAGTGGGAAGGTTTATTTTATGATGTACCTACACCTCAGTTTGAAAACCTTTACTTTAATGATCACATCCACAGGCGTAAGAGAGAGCTGACACTGGAGGGAAGGACTCACTTTGAGCATGTGGTATCCCACGATGCACTTGGACTTGATGAGGACCTGGTAGATCATGGCGTATCCATGGTAACAGTTCATCTCGTGGATACGGTGCTGGTTGTTTTTGGACAGAGAGAGGAGCACCCTGAGGGCCAGCGCCTGGGTCTGCTCACAATCGCTCAACTCCACCGTCTGGATATTGACAAAGGAGACAAAAGAATTATGACAAGGGGGCAAATGTTTTTAAATGAGATCAAGTACCTTAGCAAAACTGATTAGTGATTAGCACAGTTCAATTCATGTTGGTACAGTGTCATTGGAATTCACTAGGGCTGTTTAGTATCAGTCTCTGATCTATTTTTCTTTGTTGATTAAAATTTTAAAAATACTAAACCTAGGCTGCTTATTATTGTTGAAACAATAATCACAACCATTTAAATGAGAATTGAAATCAGATTCCAAAAAATATTTTGTTACAAAACCTAGAGCATTAGCGCCCCTTAAATGCAGAGTGAAGAGATAATATCGAGATAGATTGACTCACAGATTTTTTATTTTTTGCATTTTACTGTTGCAAATGTATTTTACAATTGTAAAAAAAAAAAAAAAAAAAAAAAAAAAACTTTTCCAAATCTAGGAAATATTGATTTGATTGAATTTGATTTAAATACATGGTTACCTACTGCTCTTCTTTAAAAAATTTTATGCTAAAACTTTTTCTCTTAAGTATTTGTGACCACAGTTTGTGTCATTTATTTGGTCAGATTAAAAAGATCATTTTTAATTTATTCAACCAATAAATTAGCAAGCCATGTCTTCAGTCGATGGAGAATTTCTTTGGTCAAATACAGCCTGAGATTTCATACATTTGTTTAGTTCACATTTCTTACATCTTGAGTTGAATGTATTTATTCACTTACTTGGTGGCCAACTTACTTACGTAGTTGGCCACCATTAGTGTTAGTTGACCAACTTCTCAAGGATGAAAACAATTTGGGAATAAATTGAGGGAGTAATTCTGTCTTTGTTGCATGTAAACCCCTGAATTAAAAGTTATTTTCTGCACACTTTTCAAATTTGTTTTGCAAAGCAAGCATGTGGTCTTGAAAGTGCAGCTTCAAATATTTGGTTAGAACCACTGACATACCACATAGTTTTGAGTTTTACTAGCTTCACACCACACTTTAGTCGACTTATCAAAGCATGAGGCATATCATACATTTTTATACTGAATTCCTCAGACTGGGACTCTACAAGCATTTCAATTTCAAAAGAAAAACGGAGCACTCCACGGGAGAAAGACTGACTAGGTGCTTTTATGAACTATATATATTATTTATTGCAGAATGTAGAAATGTGGAGCTGGGAAATCTTAACAACATAATTCGCAAAATCAGGAAAATATTTGAGAATTTGTAATGATTATACCTGTGCAAAGAGGTACACAAATGTTCCCGTTCCACCGATCTTATGCAAGACACTCTGTAGACCCTGTGTTTGTGTGGGGAGCAGAGAGCGGAGCGCGTGGTGCTCCAGGGACACACTCTGGACCTCTTTGGAGCTGAACGGCCTCTGGGTCACCACAGTTTTGGCCTGGCCCTTCAGCCGGATCACAGGCTCGTAGATGGTGTAGACTCTGGGACTGCTGGGTGCATACACAACGGCAAGGCTCTCCTGTGACAGAACCGAACAAGCATGTATGATGTTAAGGGACACATCCTGATAAAAAAAGTCCCTCACAACATGAAAGAGGCACAATTTTCACACATAGACTGACCATCACAAAATCCAAATCCTACCCATCTGAGACTCTTTGGAACATGCTGAAGAAAGCTTTCACACTCCCAAATCATCAATATAAGATCGTCGAGAAAAATGTCATAGTGAATTTAGAACATGCGTCGTGGCTTTTTTTTTGGCTCAGGTAATGTAATTTAGTCGTACAAATTAACACTGCTCCTAAAGTTTTAACTTTGTCAAAAGTGATTCATGTATATTTGAGTAATCAATAATCATGTATTCATGTATTCTACAGCGGATACTCACTTTACACTTCATGTAGAATTGAAAACTTTCCTTTATTTGCCACTTGCACAAATTATATGGAAAAAATATTTCACCTTTAATGGTGGGTTTATAAATTCATAAGATGGAATAGATTACCCACACAATGGGTGGGTGTAGTTTCTGGCACAAAAAAACAGCAATACAGTTGGACATCAAATGCTCTAATTATGGCAAAAAAACTGCAAATTTTAAACCCATTTTAAAATTTAAGATTGAGCATTTTTCTTTGTTGATTTTCAAAATTAAACAAACAAAAATTATAAAATAGGAAGATCAAGTCATTGAAAAGGCCTTGGAAAATAGGATAGAACTCGACACTGTACAAATTACCAAGCAAAATCAAAAGTTCATTGTTCCTGATCACCTATTCCACTTTGTTGGTCCTCCCACCATCAATTTGACAATGCCATTAGTTTTTAATGAGAAAATAATATCCATTTGACTGCAAATAGCTGCAGCTAAACTCTAATAGCTTTTTCTATTGAGGAAAAATGAGTTTGGCGGCAGTGTGGGATGTCATTTTCTAATTGAAACAACACATTGGTCAAACACTGTGAAATGAGACAGTAATTGAGAAAGAGGTTTTGTTGTTGTAACAATGCACTCAATTAACAAATACATAGCCTAAAGACAATAGGAGGTCCACATAGAATGCAGTGGAAATACTTACAACCAAAGCTGTAGTGTCCACATCTTTATTTTTGGTCAGAAGGTCTGGGACATAGTCACATTTGAGCCCCTCCAGAGTGACAAACTTGGAGAATGACACAGTGGGCTTGCCGTACTTGCAAGGCATTATGGAGGTGAGGTCAGGGCCACTGGCATAAAGGTAGAAGGCCTCTTCTGAGCCGATTCTTGACCCTGAAAATACAAAGACAAGATGGTGGATTAAACCAGGGTTTTCCAAAAATGTTTGTCTTGCTTATCCTCTAATTTTTTTCTCACACTCCCTAACTTTGGGTTTTAGGTAAATAACTGGGTTTCCAAGAAAATATTGTCACTTTTGTATTTTTCCTGTTTTCGTAAAATATGCTTGAAATCTCCCAATATTATTCAAAACTGATCAAAATGACATTTTAATATTACATTTCACCTCGTCTTAGTCTGAAATCATTTCAAGTATTTGGTGGTAAGTGCTCGCATACCCAGCCCCTGTACCCCTAGAAACACTGAATTAGACAACCCCTATGTAATTTTTTTAATCAACTTTTTTTGTCCATCCGGTTATTCAGAGCAGCTCATGATTACAGGAGTGGAATGGGATTAAAAACCCTGGAATCTATTGTTGTATTTTCTTGGTTTTAATTGCACTGCGGTCCAAATTATCCACTAGAAACATAATAATGATTTAAACTGCAGAAAACAAGCAAAAAATGAATGAGTATATTGATATTCAAATACTATTTCAATTTTCTCAAAGTGACATTAAGCCAATTACCTCTCCTTACAATCGCATTTCAGGTATGACGAAACAAAGACTGAAGGGATTAGAAGCAGTGTGATTGGTCAGACACACAGATATAGGCAGCAAGTGTTTGTAAACAGAAAAAGCTGCTGTAACCAGAGAAGTCAGAATCAGAAAGGATTTTATTGCCATTGTCAGTGAACAAACAAAATTCACAAACTAGGAACTTGCTACGATGCTAATGTGCAACATATAACACAGAAAACAAAAATAAAGAATAACAAATATAAGTCCAGTGTAAAGTCACATTACTGTATGTTTAAAATTATAGAAGACATTTTAGTCCCTAGAAGGAGCATTGATTTTGATAAATGTAACAGTACTTTTACCTTTTTACTTTGTTAATTTTACCTTTTTACTTCGTTAATTTCCATGACTGACAAATCCAAATGACAAATCCATGGCAAATCCATGACTTGGCTAATATATCCCAATGGAAGTTTAGCACACTTGCTGAAAAAGTTGCAGTTCTACACCGTAAAAGTTGTTTATACCTTGAATCGCAAGATGAATTTACAGTTTAGTAACAAGAAAGTATCTTTAAGTTTCATTTTAATTTGAAGTGCACCCATGTAACCCATGTGATCCTTGTACTCCCGGCTGGACGTAGGGGGACCATAAGCCAACGTTTTTGTAGTGAAACTCACATTTAAATAACAGTGACATAGGCTTACATTTCTTGCTGCTGTCAAAACAAAATTCCTCATGCATAAACATTTGGCCATAATGAGTCCCTATGGCAACCGCGAGTCTAAAACCGTCAGCTGCTGTCTAAAGTTGAGAAGCCGCAAGACACTCACAGTCCATTAGAGACAACAAGAGAAGTATTCAACCAGCCTCACAAAGAATGCAGAGTATCTACAGCATGCTCTACATCACACCAGCCACAGCCATTTTACAAGACAAATCATCAAAACACAGAGACACCACAGACCGGAGACAATTCAGTCTAGCACTGGAAAATGTCAGGGACCACTGTAAAATGAGTGGTCAGTTTCTTAGATGAACAGTTCCTCTTTTCTTTTAGACTTTTAACCTAACATTTGTTCAAAATTGTACTCTTTAGAGATCAAAGGAAATCAATCATAATTGTGGACTGAGAGAACTAAATAAATTAATACGGTAAGGATTAGGATTAATTATTACCGTTAACGTTAGGTCTATGTGAAAAAATAAAATGCAAAAGTATTTGTCAACATTACTTATTGCCATTCAAATGCTGAACAGAAATTATATGAGGGAAAGACTGGATTCTAAACAGTTCTTAACCAAAACTAGCTCAGTTTCTTAAGTTTGGAAAATGGAATTTAAGTGGTTAGAGGGCCTCATTTAGTCTTATGGTGAATAGCCCTGATCTAGAAGGTCTATCGTGTGAATCCTTTTTAGCTTGCGAACATGTACTTAAATAAAATGAATAACATGATTTGAAACTTTTAGCTTATCCAAAATGACAGTTTTTGCAGCTCTGCTTTTACATCTCTAATTATAAGAAAACAAACAAGTGAAAGAACATCAGTTACAAAATTGATGATGTTTTTAAATAAACAAAGCTGCTGAAAACTTACCATTAAACAGCAGCACAGTGCCCATGTTCCAGCGTGGGCTTGGCTTCATCTGATCCTCACACATCGAGAGGCAGTGGCCCAACATGCACGAGGTCTTATTGCTGTCTGAGGATAAGCTGGACTTTCTGGGCAATGTGTAGTCCAAAGAAACTTCACATTTTCTGTAGAGAGAGCAGAAATGTCAAGTACTAAAGCCGCATAATTCATTTGTGATAAATATTTGTTTGGTATGAAGCAGAAACAAAATGATTATTTGTTGGCTCCCTTCAGTATTATGAAAGTCTAAAATGTAAACAGAAAAATCTATACAAGGCTAAAACAAGAAAACACTTTTAACCCCTTAAGAAGTAGTAGGTCCATCGGTCGGCAATCCTTATTTCCAAGCAAATTAACCCTTCTGGAATAAATCAGACTTACTGTGTAACAATTCATCTGCAAGAATGGTCATTTTCTGTTGACCTTTGAACTGTTTTTTTTTACATTGATATGGAAGAGTTTTTTTCTTTTTCTTTTTAGACATTTTCTAGCTTTTGGGTTATTGTGCCAGTGGCATAAAGTGTCTGAAATATTATCATCTATTTATGAGTTACAGGGAAGTTATCCTTTATTCTGATATGAATATTTAGTGAGAACCTTTCCTCATTCAAAAGATATATTCTATATTTTCAAATACATGATGGACAATTTTTATGCCAAATTCTTCAAATCAGGAAGGAAACTTTAAGCCTCCAATATTTCACATTCTGTATTATGATAGTATGTGCATACGCTATAATTATTAAGGTTGAAGTACCTAGCTTCTTCAGTTGTAAATTTGTAAACTTCATCTTTGAAGTGACTCAAAAAATCATAGAGGAAGTGCATTAAAAACTAAACCCCTTGCAAAAAAATCAGACTGCTGTGTAGTGTCTGAATTTGTTAATAAAGTATTTGATTTCTTGTACATAGCCAAAAGCAGTAAATCGATTGTCTGTGCTTGGGTACTTTATTTCAGTTGTCTATAAAAATATCTTCTTCAGTCTTAAATGCAGCCAAAAATGAATGCATGTGGATATTACTCATATATCGCGGGATTAGTAAGAGCAGAGAAGTAGTCAGACAGACTTCCATTTTTTTTACGTGAAAATCAGAGTTACACAATATGAACTATCATGGCTATATACGAACTTGTGTAAAAAATGAATTATCCCTTTACTGAATCTTGGACTGTGAGCATACCTGATTCCACACACCCACACCACCACAGAGCCGTGGATGTTCTTCTTGCCCTCCGGCTGCTGGCTGTAAGTCAGTCCAATATGCTGCCACTGTCCCGGCCTGAGCAGCCCCTCTCCAGACTCCGCTTGAGCCAGGAGTCCCGCCTTAATCTCATCATTCGGGTCAATGCACATCCTAGAGAAACAGTACACATCCTTATGATTAAAATATGAAGTTGAGAACAGTGGTAACCTGCAGGAGGATTCTCACCTGAATGTCAGTGAGCCTGTGGAGAGGTCTGCCCACACTTGAAGCATCAGTGCTTTGGAGCCCATGGACAGAATATGAATGAGAGAGTCTTCGCTGGATGTTGTCCCAGGATGAGTGGCACCGTGGTGGGACTCGGAGGTAGAGAGGTGTCTGTCTTCTGGAAAACAGTGATAGCTGAATTTCAAAAACCAGTTCATGTTTATGGAAGACGCAGCAAGTCCCTACATAAATTGATATATTCTCGCTTGTGTCTGTGTTGAGAGTGGTACTACAAACTTTGTTCCAAGAAGTCAAACAGCCAAACCAAATCTGACCATACTAAAGTACTAGATAAGAAATTATATAGAAATGCAACAATATAAAAACTGCAACCCAACAGTGACATCTTTAATTGCATTGCTGTATCAAGTCTGTCATACACTTTATAAATCAAACTTTCTTAATGATACTTTTAATTACTGTGACGTAAACAGCTTAATATTTAAACATTTTATAATACTGCTACCATTATATTATGGACAATCATGCTTATAGTGTTATGAAAAGCGTTATACTCTAGTATTCACAACCAAGCGATCTTTACCTGTCTGCCAGACAGATGATACAGACTGAGGTGTGAAACTAGCCATTGTTTTGGATAACACCAAGATGGTCTTTGCTTGAAGAAACTTTCTGTCTCTTACCAATTGTAAATACATTGTAAGCCATGCTGCTATTGCATAAGTGTTATTAAGTAGGCTGGCCTTTCGACTGAGTGAGGGGCTGCTTGAGAGAAACAAGGGGCTGCTTGAGAGTTGCTGGCAACAAGGACTTGGAGAGGACTGACCCTGGTGGTTGACAATGGACGGGACGATAACTGAGAACTTTAACTTATGCATAATTGTACTTTTGTAAATAAAACCATACTTATGAGTTCATATAACAGTCTATGGATCTGGATATATTATATTATATGGATAATTCCATCTTCTGACATTCATTATTTTATTTGATAAAATTTTGATTGTAGCTGACAAACCTCTTAATATTTGATTCTTAGGACTTGACCCAGTGTTTGGGAGCCTTTTGTAATTTTGGCAACATTGACATTGAAAAGTAGGAATGAATGGAATGAATGAAGGAAGGATTTTTTTTTATAAAATGGATCTACCAGAAAGAGTGTTTACATATTCAGAGTTAAATGCTTTATTTACATTTTAAATATTATATTATATTATTGACCTCACCTGCGTCGTTCTGGTTGTCTTTATCTTCCGGTTCGACCACTCTCACCCACATGGATGCACTGAAGCCAGACGCCATATGAGGCCAGCAGTTCTGCCCCACGAGCGGCAGGTGCAGGGGCGCTACGTGCCATGGAGAGGTGCGAATGGTGCTCGTCTTAATCTCTCCGTCTCCTTCTCGTCGTCCTGGAGACAGTTTACCCTTCCACAGCAAACCCACACTTTTGCCTCCAGCCGAGCCGTTGGGTCTGGAGCCGGGGGAAATCCCACCAGGAGTCACTGCCCCGAGGATTATGGGAAATGTCAGGAAGTGCAGAGGGTCTATGTCCATGTTGGCCTCTACAATCTGCTGAATGCCTTTTAGCAAAATCTCCTGTAGGGAGAAAAAAAAAAGTGAGATGTGAGGGAGATTATCAGCTGCTGGAGAATAATTAGACAGAACTGTTTGCATATTACTCTAAGGATGTAAAAAATAACTGACATTTTGTGATATTATATTGACTAAAGCTGTGGCTCTCTAACTTTTCATACCGTATAAAGTACAGCCTAAGATTAGAGATCGATCTATAGGGATTTTTCTTTGGCCAGTTCCGATATTTCAAAATGTTGTCAGCCAACGAAGATATCAATGGTCGATTTTTTTTATTTTAGTTTTAAAAGCATAGTTGGGGTGAGATAGCATAACCAAAAAAAATTTCAACCTAAACTATTATTCACCACAGTGCATGTGGTGCACACAAAGCAATTCAAATTGTAAAGCACTTTGAATTTGAATTGTATTTTGGCCCGAGAAACAATAATTTCAGAGTGTCATGAGAGACATTCATATTGTTCTTATTGACAAACAAGCAAAAAGAGGCATCACATCCTTTGTTCCTCGCAGTATTCTCAATAAACTCAGATGTAGATGTTGTGTTCTGGGTAACATGGACTACATTTATTGTAGCTGATGTGTTCTTGTGGCTACATGTATATGTGTGCTTTTTGTGTTTTAATGTTTTGTTTTTATCCCTTGTGCTCCTGTGTGCAAAACAAATTCCCCTCGGAGCAATAAAGGTTTTCATTCATATTAATTTTGTGCAGCAGCCAAAATTAAAGTCATAGAACAAGATCAAAACTTAAAGACTTGATAAAATGAACACTGAAGACTTAGGAATAGAGACAGATAAAAGAAGTCATTGTTTCTCCAGAAAATAACTAGGAGCTCAACTGATCATTGTGTGTACATCTATCCTACAGAAGAAAAGCCCAAAACAACTGCCCGATAAATGAGGCCGACAGCAATATGGTCGATATGAAAAAAAAAAAAAAATACAAATCTAAAGATCGCCGAAAAATTTACTGGACAGAAGCTTTTATTTTGTCTTGAGATTTGATCAAGACAAAATAAAACCAACTCTACACAACACTTCAGATTATTTACTGCCATTCATTTGAACCTGTTGAAGCATAAACAAAAAAACAAACAAACTGTGATTTATCAAACAGCTTGAGGGCAGCAATGCAATCAATCTAACACCGGGGGAAATTGCTTCTTATCTTCAGAAATAATTAATACATGACCTTATGAAGACGTTTACGAAAACAGAAATGCAGTTCTACCGAGAAGTCAGCTTTAGTGAGTGACGAGAAGCTGGGTCACATGTCGATATTTTCACATGGTCAGACACAAACTCCTCTTTGGCCTCCAGGAGAAATACTTCCAGGAAAAAGGTTGTCACTGTTACATGATAGATTGTGAGCTGCAGTTTTTCGTCTACAGCATCACATTTTTTCGGTGTACACTAGCACTAATTGTTCTGAGAATTAAGTTGTGTTAATGAGAAAAAAAGCAATACAACAAAGAATACTGATCAAAGTATTACATTAGTTCAGGCCAGAATTTTGTTAGATGTATTTTTAAGTCTCTGTGATGGTTACAAATGTATTTTCAGGGCATTTGAAGTACGTGTTGTCTCCCTTTGCTGTCTCCCAGTTTGCAGTTTCTGAGTCCCGACCCGACACCAGCTCTCCTGAGAAACCCTGGCTTTTATTTTTTGGATTTGTTTTGGGGACATCATTTCGATAGTAATGCTACATAAAATATAAGAACAATTTAGTTAAGCAAATGCTTGTTGGTACTGTTGTTTCATGTGTGTTTTTACAGTGTATCATGAACGCTCTGCTTTTGGGAAGTCATTACTATGTACATTCCAGAGCACAAAAATGCAGCAAAAGATGTAATAAACTGCTTCAGTGTCAACAGACTTAACACAGCAGCATTTGTGAAGTGAGATATATTGCATAAAGTATATTTACTGTGGGTGGGGTCTTCTCCAGGAACAGTCGAATCAATAAAGCCAGTTCTTCTGCTGTGATTCTCTGAGTCACCATGGAAACCAGCAGCTCTACCAGGACAGTCTGACAGTCTGGAAAATTAAAACATAAGAAGCAACACAGGGGTTTATAAATGTCCACATTAAAACACCACTGGGCGAAGCAGAGACAACAACCATTACTTTGCTTTTGAGAGCGAGAAAGACAACAAAGATAGTTTTAACCTCCAGACTATTTGATACAAGGGGCTCATAAAATGTATTACAAAAGCTACTTGTGCTTGTGCATGCAATTTCCACAGTGCAAGACAACAAAGGTTTTTTGTTTATGTAAACCAAGGACTAGAGTGTTGCAGTACAAATAATGCATAAAGAAGAGTAGTTTCCTTTTCTTTTGCTAAAAAAACCACAATACTAATAAAGGCGGCACGGTGGCTGAGCGGTTAGCGCTCTCGCCTCACAGCAAGAAGGTCGCGGGTTCGATTCCCGCACGGGCCCGGACCTTTCTGTGTGGAGTTTGCATGTTTCTCCCCGTGTCTGGGTGGGTTTCCTCCGGGCTCTCCGGTTTCCCCCACCAACCAATAACATGCATGTTAGGGTAATAACCTCCAGCTACGGTAGTCCTGACCAAGCCTAGCAACAACATCTGGAGATGGGTCCCCGAGCGCTGCACTGCGGCGATCACTGCTCCTGAGGAGATGCCCCAGAGGCATTGAAGGATGGGTCAAATGCAGAGGACAAATTTCCCTACGGGGACAATAAAGTGTACCTTAACCTTAACCTTAACCTTAAGCTATTTAGTAAGAACACAATAGAAGAGAACTGCTATTATATTGGAAAGTAAAACTATTTCCTCCTTAGTGAATAAAACATAGTTGAACATTTACTACATTAAGATGCATATAGATACAATGTGTAAGATGTTTTATGGAGTGTTTACGATCACATTTTGTCAATAAAAATTTAGCTGGATCTGCAAAATGTAAACACTCATAGTGAAAAAAATTCTGATTATTATGCATTTTTAATGTTGTACGAGGGAACATCCAAACAGTGACATCACAGATCAAGCACCAAGCTGTCTCTAAAATAAAAAAAAATATTTAAAAGGTTTTGTCTCGTCGTAGCCATTAGTCAAGTATTCAAAGTCAGTCTTCATATTTAGTCATCAGTTTCTTCAAAATTACAATAAAAGGCTAAAATGCTTTCTACCTTTAAAAGATGGTTCTGTTTGACAAAGTATGTTGTGAAAGCCTGACAGGATGGTTTTAACTCCTCCCTGTGTGAAGAGAAAAAAAAACAACAACATGGATTAATTTACACAACAGTCAATAATAGAATCCTTACTTGATGTAATACTGGCATAAGTAACTTTTTGTACCCTACTAAATTATTGTTATTTTTTTTTGGAATAGCTGTACTTTGCATGGTTATATATATATATTTTTTAACTTACAGTACATTTTACGCTCCCTACTATGGAAGCCATATCCTAAGATATGAAAACAATTTTGTATTTATTTTTTATGTTCACAGCTTTTTCCCCCCCTTTAGTCAGTGCACACCTACAGTGCTGTGTTTGATCTTAAATTATGTATTCACCACATGATTAAAGTTTGTACACAATTGATTCATTATTAATTCCACTTCACACTACAAAACACTTTTTAAATTCAGTCAATTTACTTGCCCATTTCACTTGTGGCAGTCATAAATCAGCTGACCACACATCACAGTAACATCACTGGCAACTTCTGAAGAAAATACCAGAGTGAAACCCAAAATATTAAAACTCAAAAGTATAACTTAAATAGGACGTAGAAAAAATGTGTTGTTAAAAATAACATCCAGTTGTCTTTATTCAGTACTCAGTCGTTGGCCAATCTAAAATGCTTAAAACCATTAAATGCTACGGTTACTAATTGGGCATTTATAATTATTAACACAGATATAAAGGCTATTGTCCCCATTTCAGTTGCTTCTTCTTTCCAACGTACGCTGATAAATACACACTATGTATGAGGAAAAGTTTCTCTGACCTGGTCATACAGCAGAGCAGCGTTGAGGCTGTTTGCATGGACAGCTCCGAGCAAACTGTGAAACACATGACTCAGAACATTCAGATCTGGAGAGCCCGAGGCCAGTAACTGCAGCTCCATGGTGCAGATCTCCGGGAACAGCAAGACCCCTCTACGACACCAATCCACTGCCCCTCCAAACTCATGCAGGGCTGCAGACTCCACTTTCAACCCTAAAAAAAGACAACAATGAAGAACATTTAACATTGTATTATAAATAACAAAACTAAATAAGCTTACACAAAGAAAGAAGACACTAAAAGGCTATGTTGACTGAACTGTTTGATAATCTTAGAGCTTCTGTTGGTGGCTACATCTTTCCATCGCCACGACAGCTCATGTAAGTGAATTAAAAGTCCAGAGATCCAGAACTGAGCAGGAGGAAGTCCCCACATGATTTACATGGAAAAAACAGCCACTCGCGCTCAATCTCTTGGATGGGTTTTAATTGATCACACACTCGCAGCAGAGTAGATAGAGTAGATAACACAACTCATTAGTTACACATATTTCCTTATTTGAACCTCTGACAAATTGAGATTATGGTCCTATTATCCACATTGCGAAACATTTTATACAACAAATCACTGCGCGCATTTTCAATCATAAGGATCAAGATTACATGACTCAAGTCAAGTGATAAGAGAAGTAATAAAACAATGCAGTGTTAATTATTAGTGCATTCATTCACCAGGCTCACACTGGCTCTCGTTCACATCCAGATTTTGATCCAGATCCGTCTGCTTACATTGGTCCCACACTGCAACCAGATTATGCATGCGCTGGTACAGACACTGCAGACACAGTTTGACCACGAGTTCATGGAGTTTCACTGACACATGTATAGGAAAATACGGTTAAACAAAGAATATTTGTGTCCAATTTTGGGCTTATTTCATTGTCAGTTCATTTTCTGTTTGATTTTTCGCCACACGGTGTATAGGCACGGGATGTTGTAGTTTTGTATATGTTTATCATTTCCATGTATTTGCATTAGTAGTCATAATGCAAAATGTTTTTATTAAAAACAACAACAACAACAACAACAACAACAACAACAACAACAACAACAACAAAAAACGTATTCACCACAGTAGCGCTCGCTTGGCTTCCCTTTTTTTTGCGTCTTGTTTTCACAACAAGAAAGCGGCTGGACTAGACAAATTGCCATATCTGAGCCTCTCATTACTTTTCAAGAAACGGAAAGACTCTGGACGCCGTACCAGAGAACGAACTGGATGCAGTTAAGCCCGGTCTTACTGGCTATCTTTTAAGCAATTATACATTTATTTTAGACAGCAGTGCTAAATAAAACCATTTTATTTCTTTGTTAATACTTAAACCAAAGCTAGCTTATAGAGACATTGACAAGGTTATAAAATGCAATGTAAAAAAGAGACAAGCACCTGCAAAATATAGTAAATCTGCATAGTGCATCCTAAATTTGAATCAAAGTAAAAACAATAAATAATTAAAAGGAATCGCACAACAGTTGGATCTTGAAATTTCTTACATGTGGTGAAATAAAAGTGGGAACTTCAACTGTGCATATTATTTTATTGTTCTAATTAAAATAGAAATATGTGAATTCAAAAACTGTACAGCTACAGTTAGTGTCTTGCTATTTTGGTGTCCATTCCAAATGTGATTTTGATCTGATTATGATTAATTTTGCAGCTCTAATTCATTGCCACATTTCTATTTAACACAAAAATAGATCACTGTCGATTGGTCCACATACTGTTGATCAGATTTACTCATTTACAGAAGTTAATTAGCTCACATACTTTCATCTTTGGCCAAATTCTGCTTGTTAACTTTTTACAGTATTTTAGGATTTAAAAGAAATCCAAGGTGGAAAATTTCTCAACTTGATGTAGACTTAAAAGTCACAAGATATGGCTCATGAGTTAACACAGAATAGTAGCCTGCAGTTGTAAAAAAAACATTAAACAATGGCTCTATTCTGACAGGATGAAGTGAGAGGTCACCTAAGGTCAAATTCATAACCTGTAGCAAATGCACTGGAGATCAAACAGATGAGGCTGATGTAAGAAGCTAGCTATATTTTCTGCCTTGTCATACTAAATGTCCACAAACAAGCACAAAACCTTATCAGACAATGAAAGGAAGCAGATTTCACACAAGACTTGAACCAGCAATGACACAGCAAAAGTGAACCATGCACAAAATCTAATAATTTTCCAGACCTTGCCAAAAAAAATGCATCAATGCCCAAAACATCGAATGATAAATGGAGGAGTGGGAGAAGTAAACACTCTCAGTTTCCCAATAATAAATCACAGGGTTTGGAGCTGATGCAAAAATATGGCCTCTCCATCACACAGGCTTTAGTGAGTTGACATTTATTAGCAATATTCGGAAAAAGGGACAAATGAGGTAAATGCTGGACGTGGTATTTTGGGGATTTAAAGCTACTTGAAAGTAAAAGAGAAAATATAAAAACTAAGCGAGTGCCAAAATATTGGTACTAAATTTGGTGATACATTATGGATATTGACTGTTTCGATATATCATAATAATCAAGAAAGGCAAATAAAATGAACAACTAAAACATAAAGAAATCTGTCTTCAATTAAAAATGTTTCTTTGCTCAAATATTAGCTTCAAAAACACAATGTATTTTTAGTGGGACCGGGACAGTTTTCCAAAGCTCTGACATATATATTAGAACAATTACAGTTAACAAAGAAACACTGTTGTTAAAATGTATTAGTTTTGTAAAAAGAAAGAAATAAATTGCCACATTTATGTCAAAAACGTGATATTATCGTATAGCAAGATGTAACAAAAGAGAAGTGATCAGTCCCTCAGGTGAATGGACAAATCAACATTTATTTTCTAGTTGTTAATTTGACTGGTTGTTTATTTGAAACACAGTCCACTTGAAATTTTAGTTTGAAGAATATCTCTGTATTATTTTATACAACATCTGGTAAATAGAAGAGCCTAGAATTTACCAAGAAACAGAAACTTATCAGAAACAAAGAACTTGCAATATAAAGACGAAAAGTCTGAAACGACTTGGAGCAGAATTGCTGCTTTGGCACTCCAAGGGTTATAACTCTGAATAACTACTTGCTTAAAGGATTATGATTAAAAATTGAGATTGGAGAGAAGTCATTATATTATCTCTAATCTCTGAATAAACTAAAATAAATCTTTATAAAGTCATAAGATAGCTCAGTTACAAAAAATGAAGGACTTATAAAAGTAGTAGAAAAAATAGTACCCTAGTAATAAAATATAACTGAAATTATACATAAGATGAGAAGAATGAAATACAGCAGTGGTTCTCAAAATGTTCACACTAATTTATTTACATTTATATAATTTTTTGCTCTCCAAGTACATTAGGCCTAAAAAAGAGCTTAAGTTTTGAAATGAGTTTAAATAAAGTCTAAAACAATAGGTAATAGGTAAGACAGTTCTAAGTGCTTAGCCCAAATAAGACCCTGAACATGACTAGATTTGTCTCTAAATAAAACAAGTTTTCAAATTACAGATAGCTTCAAGTACCACCAAAGACAGCCCAAGTACCACTGTTTTAGAAACACTAAAAGGCAGTGAGACAAGACTTCAAAGGACCACGATTAAACAGGTGCTTTAACCATATTCAGCATCAGAGAGAAAGAGAGGGAGGGGAAAGTGAGTTAGTGAGCATTTAAGCTTGTTAAAATCATGTGGAGTGGACCTACCCTCTTCTTGGCGGGACATGTCCTCTGGGTTACTCTCGCTGTCTGCGTCGTAACCCTCCTCCTCGCCGGGGGGCTTCACGCCGCAGCTCTGCACCTCATCTACCTCTTCAGACAGATCTCCCGCCGGGACCACCCCCTCAACCAGGACCTGCAACTTCTGACAGTGCAAAATATACACTCAAAAACAGGAAGCTACAAGATATCAGAGAGGTTACACAAGATACTGCATACTCACTCATATCTGGGTTAAACAAAACTATTAAAATGAAGAAAAAGAATAGGCCAAATAGTGAGACGAGCAAAGGTCTAACCACTAATGCAGTGAATCAATTGCCGACTAAATGTTTTCAAGTAAGAGTGGAAAAAGTACAAGATTTTGGTCATAAGACGTCTCTCAGCTGACTTGCACACACACACACAGATCCTTGATGTGTGGAGCGGACTCAGTCATAGCTACACGTAAGCAAACAACTTCAGACACGCTCAGAGTAAAAGCCTAAAAAATGAGATCTGTAGTACCACAAAATACACCCTCTCAAACAAGATAAGTCTATCTTAACACTTGACAGAATAGGGAGTATTCAGAGTAAAATAAAGAGAACATTACACACTCCAAGACTCGTTTAGAAAAGGCTAAGCTCTTAGGAAATAGTAAATCTATTATATAAACTAAATCCTTCAATGTAAGACCAGGATTAGTCAGACAGGCATTTTAAGACTTGAATGGACAACATAATAATGAAGAGAGGAGACGTCAGACACCAACTAATTTAGAGGACAATTGAGTGAATACGGCAAGATAATTATACTTATTGATCTCTTGTAATCGTCAGAGAAATGTCAATAATCTCCCAATGAATGTCTGTCCAGAGGGGCTGTTTACACATTGTGAATCTCAGTGAGTTTTTGAAATGTTCAAATGCATAAAAAGAAAACAAATACATTTTTTGAACGACAGAGGCAACACTATCTTACAGGCTGTAAAAGAAAAATAACGCTCCAGGTTAGAGAAAAAAAGTAGCTAATTTATTTAGGCTAAAGCACAAGTGAGTACTATTATTAATTATTAAAATATATATAGTGTGCAAAATAAGCTAATAACCTTAGTTTTTGTAACTGTCTTAAAATGTATTTGAAAAATATGTTGTTGAGGGTTGCAAAAAGGAAAAAAAATAAAAAAAACAGTAACCAGAAATTAAGTCAATGGACCGGTTTCTATTTCTAAGTCATATTAGATCAATTCAGTGTTTTACAATGAACAAATTGTAAATTACTGATCTACATACAGTATGTCATAGTTTATTGCTTATACACGAAAAAAATATTTCCTTTAAAAACACATTTAGTATCTTGTTAAAGTTCCTTTCAACCTATGACATCTTTTAGAGACATGTGTGCATAGCTAAGTAAAAAATCATTTGATTGTTAAATTAGTTATCAAGTTTAATAATCTATAGCAACAGTTAAAGAGCAAATACCTCAGGAAGAATAGTCTTTAATAGTCTAATGGGGTTGCAAATAATTAAAACAATAAACTATACTTTTCAGAAAAACATAGTGAACATTATTATATTGAATATTTTACTGAACATTAGGCTTGTTTTCCCACAATTTGGTTATTTTGATTTAGTTTGCATTTGGTCCTCAAATATGATGAAGAGGTATTTTCACAACTGTGTCTTAGCAATCATATTGCAAATATGAAAATCTACATAAATGACACAACAGTTATAATCTGACAAATGATAATATTTGTTAAATAACTGTTTAAACATCCAGGAGACTGTGTCAGTTGAGTATAAGTTGCCTTTGCATTTTTATTTTAACTTTTTTAATTGATCTCTTTATAATTTGCAACCTTTGCTGTAACTATGATCAATATTTATCACGAGGTTTATCACACCAAACTAAGTCAAAATTAGGAAAATGTGATATGCATCATATGAGCTTTTAGCAATTAAGTTGTTTCAGTCTAAATTATATAACACATTCAATTAAATAGAAGTGTTTAAAGAACAACATGTTCATACTGATAAATAGAAAAATACTGTTGAAATGGTTCTGTTTGGGAAAAATAGGTCACAATAAAAAAGTCCTTCTACAGTCCCTGATAAAGAGACTAGCACAGGTCCAGTGGTCGACTCACTTACTACACCTATAACAAAACACTACTGTTCATATCTCCTCATCGTAGTGGCCATGAGTCATTAGTCGACACAAATTCAATACAAATCCCACAAAGCAAAGCAGCTGCTACGACTGTGTGAGTGTAGGAGGTGTGCAGACTCTGGCAGCTCCAAAGAAAGCCTGTCATTATTTACCTCTGTTGCTAGTCTGTACATCAGGCAGATAATGGCTCCTTAGCAACGCATTGTGAGAGGACACCAAGTGCGCACAAGTCCGATTCACGCCAATGGAAAAAGCTTTAATTTCTTTGTGTTGGTTGTGTGTAGATAAACAGCACTTGTCATTATAATTTGTCAGGCAATAGATACAAAGAAAAGACTTACACACTGGCTACGTCAAAAGTAATCAGTAAACAAAGGCAGTGAAACAGAATGGATAAAATGAGATATTGTTTTGATGGTAAATTAAGCTTTACAGAGAGTGGTGTAAACTGGGCACAATATAAACATTATTGATTCAAATATTGATTTGGTTTTACAACAAGTCATAAGGTCATACGGGATACATTGAAAAGGGTGGTATAACAAAAGGCTGTTGGACTAGGGCAGGGCAATAAACTGAAAGACTAAGAAATCACAATTTAGTCATGTTGAAACGCCAATAATTTATTAGGATTTTTAAGTTGAAAACTTCACTGACAACTTTCAGTCAGTAAAAACAAACAAGTCAGACTTTGAAAGATTCTTTTTACTGACAGGTTTACTTCCTGTTAAGTTAATTTTGATAGAGTTTTCACTTTGTTTGTCTAAAATGAATAAATTGAGTAAGATCAGGCAGTGAACAGTGAGTTGTGAGTGGTTTTCTCTGAGCAGATGTTAAAGACTTTACAAATCAAAGGAATACTTCATCAAAGAACACTTGTGTTCTTGTGTTTCTCTCAATGCTAAAGATCAGCAGGTAGAAACCAACAGCTCAAAAAACAAATTGCTGTGTAAAGCACTTTGGAAGACATTATTCTGTGTAAATGTGCTAGACAAAATAAGAAATTTTTTCCATCATTCACAATGGGTTTGCTTCATGTGAATAAACAAGTGTTACCTTCTCTGGCTTCTCCTCGGGTGGGTCTGGGCAGGAGGAGACCTCCGCTAAAGCGACTCTCAAAAGGGAGTTGAAGAGGGGGATGGCGAGGTCAGAGTTTACCACTCCTGAACGGGCCAACTGGTCCCTTACTTCAGACAAAGTTTCTTCAACAGACTGAAGCTATAGATACAAAAGGACAAATACATTATTATTATAATATAATAAAAACTATAACTAGTGTTTCATTGTTAAACAATGATGTGTATATTTTTAAGCATAATATTTTTATAACTGCATGTGCCGAAAGATTTGTGCGAGCTAGAAAATAGTTGGACAGATATAAATATCTGCTTCTTTAAAAATAAATCAGATACCCCAGCTTTAAGTTATAAAAAACAACAACAGTTAAGTAAGCGGCAAAATACTATTCACTGAAAAAAGGACAGTAAATACTACGGATAGTGACAATGATTACGAAAAATTGTCATTGACCAAATGAGTATACTGCTGCCAGTATAAATATCCACAATAACACAACTAACAATAAGACCTGTTTTGTAAAACACATAAAAAACTTGACATTTTATTATTCTGAGGGAAAAAGGCAATTTATCGTATATGCGTGACAGATATGACTATACTTGAGCTTTGTTTGTATCATGTATTTTGTACAGTAAAAAATATATATATATTCAATTGCAAACATATCTATGAGTCACAATAAACCCCAAAGGCCTACCTGAAATGACAGCTCAGGCTCCACTCTCTGCAGGGCTGTGTTCGCGCTGTGCAGACAAATGGCTAAGAGCGCCTCGAGGAGACGAATGCTCTGAAGTTGCCACTCTTCCTCCAGTTTTTTGGCTGGGTCTTTTGCCTTCCCCTCAGAGTGCATTGGGCTGTGGATGTCCGCCTCCTCCTGCCCCAGAACAGAAGTAGGAGCAGTGGATTCAGGACTACCTTTACTCTTCCCGTCTCGTTTCTTTTTGGCTTTCCCATCTTTGGTCTTACAGGAGAGCTTCTGAATAACCATAGCCATGAGTCGCAGGCAAATGTCAAGCCCTCCTAATCTGAAAAACTGTCTTTGGAACAAGGGACTAGCTAAATAGATCCATCTGCACACGGACCACACATCAGCAGCCCTGCGAACTTGCTCTTTGGACGGTAAAGCTACACTATCAGGGGACAGGTAAGGAAGTCTGCCACCTAAAGGTTCACTTGCAGTACTGTCATATCCAGAAGTGTCCTCAGAATCATTGGCTGAATCTCTATCTGAATCAGCTTCTTTGCTAACACAAAGAAATGCTAAACATAAAAACAGGTTAATGACATGAAGGTGTGTCTCTGCGCGGCTACGTCCCGGGCCGCGTCCCTGCCCACTCCTGTTTTTATGACTGGGATAAGCTTCTTTCAGGCCTTCATAAAATTTACTGAGACTTTGTGGACCCTCGCCAGCCCCACGGGAGCCCAGTTCTTCAGCCAAAGCAAAAACAGCCTCTCTCTCCTCTGCATCAGCGTTCTCCAGCTCCTGAAGAACTCCCTCGGCTTGCTTGTGCCCGATGCCAATAATCAGAGTCTCGAACACTTTCAGAGCAAAAGATCGTGTCTGGTCCAAGTAAACCAACTCGGTCACCTGGTTCAGGCCGTTGCAGCTGACAAAGAGGTCTCGGATCACCCTGATGAAAAATAATAAGGAATTAGTCCATGTAGCATTTGAAACAAAGAGGGATAATCCAATTATAAATCAAGATATTTTGTGTTCTGTACTTTGAAAGCCCATTTGCTGAAATAGTTTTTAGTTGTCTACTATGGCTGCATGCATAATTGTAGTCTTGGACAGATGGTGCAACTACAAAGAATGCAATGCATTAAAATACACTTTTGTTTTTATTGTGGTGCTTAATTAGATCTCTTAAAATTGCACTTTACCAAAACAAATGACAAGTTTAATTATATTTGAAATATAAATTTACATTTTAATAACTGATAACACACTACACATTTTCTGGTGTAATTTCATGTCATTGAACAAGTAATATATTTGAAGGGATAAGGTTAGACAAAGTTTAAACAAGGATTAAACATTAGATAACCACAAGAAGCAAATATTGATTTTTCCTCTTATGAAAACTTCACAGCCAGATCAGCAGACAGTTGAGAAAACACTGAAAAGCTGAATTTAGATTAGGAAACTAGAGTTGACAGATTGGTAAGACATTTATCCTTCTCCACGTCTCAGGGGTCAGACTTGCTGCTGTGTGCAACAGGTCAGCAGGGCAAAAGGTACTGGACTTTCTCGTGTACTTTATATTATATTAGAGCACTATATTGTAAAACATCCAGCAGAATGTACAACTTTTTTAATGCTTTATATATTATAGGAGTTGTAGCTATTACATAATTTGTTCAGGGCCCCTATCGCTGTACGAGACTGTAATAAATTATTGACTGGCATTAATTAGCAATGAGTTGCAGAGACAGCTCTAATGACAGCAACAGTGTCCAAGGTGAATTTACTGTAAGTCGATATGTATAGCACACCGAGAACTTTTAATGAGTATGGGTTATGCAAGTGTGGGTTATGCAAGAAGGTTGGCTCAGGATTGGATTTTCATTTATTTTTAACTGAAATGAAATGGTCAGTCTCTCCTGGAGCTTTCTTGTGTTCTGACCTTGCAGACATTATGAAAAGTTGTTTTTTGTTTGTCAATTTGAATGTTAATTGTTTTTGTGCAAATAGATTTAAACATTTTGTCTCTGCAGGAACCTGTAGTCAAATATCTCACCTGGACTTGAGCAGGGCAGGCAGAGTCTGCAGATACACCAGCAGCACCTCGATGGGCAGACAGTGGGTGTGGTAGGTGCAGACCTGGGTGCAAACTGTGGACACGCCCAGTTGCTGTGCGTGGTGGGCAAGCTCCACTCCTCTCTGCAACACTGGGTTAAAGATGTGAGTGTACAACTGCCACTGCACAATGGCATTGCCCCGCAGAGTCAGGTGACACACGTGGCCGGCAACTTGCTGGCTGAGTGTCCAGTCCTCCCCAAATACAAGCTCCTGATAGGCTTGCAGCGCGTCCCATTTCCACAGCATGTCCTCAGTGCCTCCTCCACTGGGCAGGATCCCCTGAGAGCGATAACACAACCCACTGGACACAGTGTGCTCCCCCTGCTGGAGGGTCTCCTCCAGCCCGGGTAGCTGGCTACTATCCAGAGTGCAGATGTTACAGGAGGCCAGTTTGGCCTTTTCCGAGGGTTGTCCCCTCCCAGCTGGTCCAGGATCAGCCGACCCAGTACGCTCAAAACATGGGACTGGTAATTGCGCAGACCTGGAGCTTTGAATGCGTGGAGTAGAGGTCCGACTACAGACCGAGGGTCCATACAACAGCAAATGCCCACTGCCTGGACCCCGGCCAGCACCTGTAGAACAGCCGGACCACTTGGGGAAAGTCGCTGTAGCAGTCGCAGACACTGATGAGCGCAGGCAGCCAAGCAGCAGCAACGCTCTGGGTACCTTCCCGTTTCCCCCTCACCATCTTTCCCCTCCCCTTCCTCCTCAAATGGGTTGCGCCTTGCCCCTTGCTTGAAGGCAGAAACGGGCAGACCTGACAAGTCTCTGTGGTGATGCAGAAAATGAGAATATTCACAGCGGCGGTGGCGTCTCCGAGCACACACAGACTGATGCAGCTGTTCGGACTTAGCCTTCTTCACGGCACTAATAATTTTAAAAACACCAGCAATGAGCCCGCGCAGCCGCTCTGCTGCCTCTCCTCCAATCTCAGAATCTCGGGCTCGGCACAAACCCTCCAGTCGCATCACTGTAGCCTCAAACAGTTCCAAGCCGCGGTGCTGCACAAATTCGTGGATTAGTTCTAGAGCCTGACTGAAGAAAAAGGGGTTTGGAGTGGAGGCTTGCAAACAACCCAGCAGCACCTGCAGGACCCCCTCCAACAGCTCAGGCAGCAGCAATGCTCTGTGGCGATACCGGGAGAAGGAGAAGTCGTCCTGTACTTCCTGGAGGGTCTTTTTGGGTCGAGGAGCAAAGGGGTTGGTCTGTCGGTCTAAACAGCTTCTGATCTTGAGTGTAGCACGCAGTAGATCGGTGAGACTGCGGCGCAGGCTGTCGGGGAGAGTCTCACTCTTACTGACATCCACAGACATCAGGTGCAGGATGGTGCGCAAGAGCATCCTCTGTACCAGAGCTATGGGCTCTTCTGTCCAGCCTCCGGCTAGCTCCTCTGCTCCTGCTCCACCATGCCAGCAGGGCCACAGCACTCCCCAAACTCCGTCAGAATCTCCGTCAGAGTGGGCACTACGCTGACCGCCAGGCCTGGATTGTGGTTGATGCTCATGTCAAACTTACACACCTTCTCTAGGAGGGACAGCAGCACATGGCACAAGTCAAACGGCGAGTTCTCCATTCTGTTGAAAATAGAGATGGCCGCTGGGTCTGTGAGCGTTTCGGTGTCTGTCTGAGACCCGGTGGTTCGGGGATGGTGGTATGGCATGCTCATGTTGTCGGTGATGGTGCTTGCGTTAGATGTGGTGGTGTGCGTTTGTGGCTCAGATCTGTGATGCTGACAGCTGACTCTTAAAGTGGCTCCATGGGGCCTCCTGCTCCGCACACCCCCTGGTCCTGGGACGGCCCTGTCTTCAGCGTTAGCTTCTGAATCAGATGTGGATACCTGGGTTTTGCGAGCATCTTTTACAGAGTATCTTTGGGCTGTTCTACGTGAGCGCCGGGACTTCCACGTACCACTGGATACTCTTGGTCTCCTCCCTGGGGTCTGCTCATCTGTCCCAACCTTCTGTCCTGCTCTGAGAGGTACAGCCTTTACCTCCCAGTTTAGGAACACCTCCAGTAATGACGGCAGGGTGAAATCTGGTAAAAAAAATTTATAAAATTTTATATATATATATATGTTTAACTTTACTCCTGCGAAAATCAATTACAATCCTCTTAAACCAGGTTATCACAGGAGGATTCTGTGTCAGGCGCACTTCATTGTTTGCCAAGACTTTCTCAGTTCGGAAGAATTAATAAAGAAAAAATGTCTAGACTCCATGTTAGAAAAGATAACGATAATGTACTAAATACCAGTGTCATTCTTAGGTCACAAGGCCCTGCAAAGCTAACCTGTCAAAATACAGGTTTGGACAGGATGCATCTGGATCCCATTAACACAGCAGTGTTATTTGTAGATAAAGAAATATAATGTAATGCTACAATAAAATACTTTTTTTTTTCCAAACACTATTTTCTTAAGTAATGAAAATACAATGTTTTTTTTCTTCATTGATTTCAAGAAAAGTTTCTATTAATTGAAGGGCTGCAACAATTTCTTTTTAGTAGTGACAATTTTCTATGCATGTTTAAGCAAATAAAGATTATAACTAAATACGTCGTATGAAGTCAACTTAAAAATACTTTTTTTTAAAAAAGGCTGTTATAATAAGGCAGATGTAGCTTAGGGTAATTTAGTGCATCCTTAACAAGCAATTGCACAAATTATATTTTGACCCCCTTACCAGATAAATTGTTGTAAATCTAAAAAAAATGAACCTGAAAAATATATGTACTGTGGGTGATAAAGCTATAAAATATTTCTCAAGACCACACAATAAAATAATATGTTCACAATAGGCAGTCTTGTCTTATATATTATCGTTACAGTACATTATAGACACAGGAAACGTCCACAGTTGTAAAAGAAGCATGTTAAATCACAACCTTTGGTTACAAAATGGTCACAAGGCTCCATATCAATGTCAAATAGGTTAAGGTATGCACTGTTAAAATCCACATTAGTACATCTGTAAAGCACTAACCTGGGGCTTTTTCCTCCTGAACTGGGATCTTCCAGACTAATGGCAGCAGTGACAGCAGCAGAGTGAGCAGCTCCTCCCGACAGGTCAGCTCCTAAGAGAAAGAGAAACACATGCATGAGAGTTGGGAGGTTAAAAAAGGGTGAAGAAGAAAGAGGGGCAAGAGAGAGAGAAAGACAGGGGAAAGAGAGAGAGAGGGAAAAAGAAAGTCAACTCAAATTCTTAAAAAGAATGTTGATTGTGTATATAATTGTGATCTAATACCCACAGGGAGAATCATTTTATATATTGTTCATTTAAATCACAATATTGATCTAAAATTGAAATGGGACTATTGACGTCTGGTTCAATACTGGTGAGCTGATTTGCACCTGCTCTTTTACGATACATGTGATTGCAAATGTTAAAAACAATGTGATGAAGGAGCTGATGGTTCAACCTACTGACAGTCATTCATGGTAATGTGTAAAAGCTATACAGTGCCAGAAAAAATCTTTTCTGAACGCAGTTATTATCAGTGAGAAATTATTCAAATTGTGTCCTGTAAATGTTTTTATACTGCAAGTAACAAGTAATCTTAATCTTACTATATTCAATAAAGGGTTAACCAGGATATCTTCTGAACAATAATTGTTGGACTGATACCTCATCCAGATGATTTTTTTATGGATTAGCGATGATATTGAATCCCAGAAGTTGCATCTGTATTTGTGCCAACTCATAACTGATTCAGTTATGACTGCGTGTATAGAAATTGCCTTATCCAAAAAAACAAAAACAAAAAAACGTAACAGTAACACCCAACTTGTATTCTTCTGACTGATGACAAAAGAGTTCACATAATTTCCAGTAAGTCTGCTCTAGTGACTACTACACATGTTAGCCATCATCTTTAGCTTATGTATGAAACAGTTTTCTGATGAAGAGCCATGATGACAGTGTCAGTTTGCAATGTGGCGAGTGTTCGACAACAACACTTCCCAGACTTTGAGGATCTTGAGTGAATTCAGAGCATTCCTCACCACAGAGAGAAACAGCTCCTCAGTATGCTAATTAAAACTATCAACATACAGCAACAAGTGTCATTTAAAACACTTGATTCTGCAACAGTTGCAAAATCTTTAGAATAGATTCTGTAACATTCAGTGATTTATAATTACATCTAAAGCTATTGTTTTTGGCCTTCTGTAGCGTAAACATAATTTTAAACAACATATTAGTATATTGGTAGGCTGATACTGGGGGGGAGGGTTCTATACTCTCTATATACAAATGTCAGTCCCAATTTGTTCTCAAAGCATAATTCAAAATTGTTATTTTGAGTAAATAGTAAAACTGGAAATATATTTGGCTACAAATTTATATTATAATACCACAGAATATTTCATAGCCCAGATAAATAGCTTGTAGCTAGCTATATTTTTTTTTTTTTTTTTTTTTTTTTACTACTGATTGTATTCTTGTGAACCACGTGATAAGATTTTTAAAGCAGAACTAAGTAACTTCAGTAGTAGTGTTCCAGGATTTCTCCCAAAATACTATGTAATCATCACAGAGACTGACAAAGACCTTGGGTCAAAAGGTTACTAAGTTCTGCTTTAATAAGCAAATATCTGCCTTGAGCATTATTGGGTATCAGTCAAAGCAGAAGGACAAATATTGGATATCTGAATCGACTCAAAGAATCTATCCCTATTTTAACTGTCTAACTCCATGAATTATCAATGTTCATCCAATATTTCAGTGCAAAAACACTGGTAGTTGAGAGCAATTTTTTGCTTCAGTGTTGTATTTTTTGCAACTTAAGAAATTGCAGTAAATATGAAGCCTACAATAAATTGCAAAATAGGTTCCTGATTTCTAAAACATCTTGATTGCGTTACTCTCTTTCATCAAAAAACTATCATCACCCTACTATCAAAAAATCAATACATTAAATACTGTATTTTTTTAACAAATCTCAAAAATATGATTTAAGATTAATTCAATCCAACAGAAATGTGCAAAATGTCTTTAAAACTAATTACAGAAACTTTTATACCCTCATTTGAAAGCTTGCAGCATAACTTTTGCCATTCTAATCAACATTTTTGTAAAAACAAACAAATGTTTAAATAGTATGTTAATAATCTACAATTCAACAACATCACATTCACAATATTATCTAAAATAAACTACACTTCCTTAGGCACAAGTAAAGTTGCTAAAGTTGCAGGTTTAGGCTTGTTTTTGAAGTAATAAACTAAACTTCAAATCTCTCAAACATATCTTAAAAAGGCAATAGTGCTTTTTTTAATCACAGCATTATATACAATGTTTTAATTTAAATTAAATAAACCAAAAGATTTGATTTTACCATACAGCTGTCAAATAAGTTTTTCTGCAAGTTAATTATCGCAGATATCACAGACGTCTGCCAGATGCTTCAAAGAAATTGTTTAAAATAAATGTACAATCTGCCTTACTTTTGCTCTATTCAAAGCTGTGCAGGCAATTTATTCTTTCAGCAATGTCCCTACATCACAAATGCTGACAACAATTTGTAGACAAAAAATTAGCAACTGAAAATACAGCAGTAGTACAAAAAACTCTTAAAGAGGACCATTGACACACAATGTAAAACTCACAGTAGCAAATTGCTTATATTTGTCATATTAATTACCACAATGAAAAACAAAATAATAATAAATAAAAAATTACATTTTAAATCCCTCCTAAATGTCCAGTTAACACACATTATTCTTTTTCCTTTTTGTTGTTGCTAAATCTATTACAATCTCAATTAACGAGACGCTAAACTGCACTTGTAACCAAACATTATAAACCAGGTGATTGCATGAAAGTATATGAATTAAGCCCTTCAGGCATTGTGAAAGGCACTGATGTTTTTATGATAAGGACAATGTTTTACTCACATGTTTGGAAAAAATAAAATCGCCTAACCCTTTTGTTCAGTACAGACCTCTGAAACTGCACTGCCCACACAACTGTAACATAAAAGCATTTTGAATGACTGAGTAAAAGCACAGTCCTCCTCTTCACTCTAAACTCCTGTAGTTCACATGAGCGATGGGATCAATAGTGAAAACAGTGAGCGGTCTGGGACTCTCAGAGCATCAGCAGAGGAACAGTGGAGCTGTCAGAGCCTGGTGCTTTTATACAATACACTGCTCTGTGTCTACAACATGACCCAACTGCTAACAGTCACGCATATGACACTGCATGTGGAGATCAACCCAGGTTTATGTAAAGAATATTTTTGTATATATGTAGTTTTGTTAACAGAGTTCCGGTACCAATATTAAAGTAAATTTAAAACATTTTTAGATCTCTTCACATTTCAAATCTAAGACCACAAAGTGGCTCAAAAAATCCATTTTAGTAAAAGATTAATTTATCAAAGGATATGTGTAAGGTTTTCCACAATCCTTTTTGCATTGTCCATTGATTATTTGCAGTAAAAGTTTCCATTTTTGTTTTCTACTTTTCCCATTGCACCAACAGACCACTTAAGAGACTATCAGCCCGATCTTGCCCTTTTGTCTTAGCCGGTCTTAGCCTTGGTCTTAATTATTCCTCTGTTGGCCACTAGTGGCTCTCTCCAAGCTCTATACACTGTCAGTATAGAAGGTGTGGCTCCAGCCAGATGTGAGGGTGCAGTTTTTTTCATTGAACCTGACACATGCTCACGCCTGTGACAAGTGAGCAGCTGCTTTAGGATCACAGGTAAAAGAGAACTGTAGCAGCAGCTTCAGTTTGGAAAAAACTGTAATAATAGAAATCTATTTGGTGAAAGTCTATGTACTTGACAGACTTTAACAACTTTGTCTAAAAATGTGTCTTTTCTTTTACATAAAGCTTGTTGACTTAATAAAAAAGATAATCAGATGTGAGAGTGAACATGGGTCAGTGTGAATGCTATGGAAAGGCCAAAGAGGCCATCATGTATTTTTTAAACCATTTTTTATGTGTCAACGCGTTAAAAAAATGTTGGCCTCATTTTTAGACAAAGTTGATAAAGTCTGTCAAGTAAATAGACTTTCACCAAATAGATTTCTATTATTGCAGTTTTTTTTCAAACTGAAGCTGCTGCTACAGTTCTCTTTTGCCTGTAATCCTAAAGCAGCTGCTCACTTGTCACAGGCGTGAGCATGTGTCAGGTTCAATGAAAAAAACTGCACCCCCTCACATCTGGCTGGAGCCACACCTTCTATACTGACAGTGTATAGAGTTTGGAGAGAGCCACTAGTGGCCAACAAAGGAATACTTAAGACCAAGGCTAAGACCGGCTAAGACAAAAGGGCAAGATCGGGCTGTATATCTGATTTTCGCTTCCTTAAAAATGTAAACAGAAATCTTTAATATTAAACATTAATAGTCTACATATTTTATTAACTTGCCTAATGCATTCAGAGCCTCCAAATTGTTCTTCACGATGTGTTTAAGCTTTTTTACAGCTGTTACAAGTGAGGCGTGCCTGTATGCTAAGGGCAGTTAGCCACATTGCTAACAACAACAGACAAACTTAACGGAGATGAATGGATGAACAACCTGGTGGTAAAAAATGTATCACAGTTTTATAGTAGCAGTTCCAAACCCCCATGTTGAGAACCACTAGTTTAGACTAGTTTATTTTTGAACAAGAGCATTACAAACCCCATATGTGTCAGGTGCACTTAGTTTTAAACAAATGACAAACCTTTAGGTGTGATAATAGCACCATATTGTGAATCTAGTAGTTGCTTTTGTTTGGTTTCAGTGGCTTTTATAATTAAATATTGTACAATAAGAAGTTCAGTAGATGGCTCATTTTGTGTGTAAAGCTGCTCAAATCACATAATTTTCCAGTGAAAGGCTGATACTCAAAATTTTACAAATTCAGTCATCCCTCGACACATACTTTCTCTGATCTGAGGTTTTTTGCTCTGTGAAATAAAAAGCCTGTCTATGTTTTTGTAGTAAGCGCCTAACGGCTGACACTGATAAAAACGCGAACATGGTTCAGCTCAGGCTGCTTTAGTGGCTTCAGAATTACAGCGTACACAAAGCATGAAGATTGTATTAACTGGTGTCCACAAAACAGAGCAAGCATTCAGCTTCAGAGCAAATGTTATGAAACAAGAAGGCAGGCGCTAGAGACTGAGAGCATTTACAGTATACAGTCTAGGCCTATGCACATAGAGACTTGTTACATAATACAAATATGCATTTCAGTAATATATTTTTATTTACATACAATCATTTGTACTGTGTTAAAAAAATAAAAGGTATTCACATCAAATTGAGACCACGAAAGACCACAAAGTTTTCACAAAGATTTCTAGTTTAGAAGAGGCTTTATCTATTAAGTACTGCACCATGCTTTGCACAAATATTTTTACATTGTTCATAGATTCTTTGCGATATATTTTAAAAAAATTAATTGCTGAAACATTACACTTAAAGTGCACCTTTTGAAGTGAATGAGGCATGGCTACATTGTCACAAACAACAAATGTTTCCAGTGACAATTTTACATAAACAATGTCAAGAAACCATAGCAATAGTCAATAATAAACATTGAATTGTCTAATTTAAGACATTCGCTTGCACAATTTAAAATATTTTATGACTATTATTTTTCCTTTTTAAAGGACTGGCAGGAGCCAGCGAGAGATGCATTTCTACAAAAATTGCTATGATAAAAAATAATACTGTAACAATTTTTGACACTAGGGCATACAATAAGTTTTTATGTCATTCTGTTTTACAATGATTATCTAATTTAGTTAGTCACAGCTTCAATTTACTGCACAGCAATCATGCTGTTTTTAACTAGAAATGTTTGAAATGTTAGTAACACAATAAATACATGAAAAAACAAACAAACCATAAAATCTGTTCACTCAAAATGTACTGAATAGTTTTATCCAACGCAATAATTATAGTGAGAGACCACTGTCATTTGCCAGTGTAAAAAGTAATGTTAAAGGTAAACAAATGATGATGGCAATTATGTATTTGCAGTGTTTAGGTTCCATATGTGTGAACAGAATTGCCATCATGCTTTTGATTAAACTGTGTCCTCCGAGCAAACACTGTGCGCAATTTCCGTTTGATGGCAGAGATTAGGCCCAGCTGAGGTCAGAGGCTGATGGGAAACTTACAAAACGCTGCACTGAATGTATATTGAACATAGTGACTGACAGACAGTAAGCGTGCAGTTATAACAATTTAAATAAAGAAGGGACGAATGATTGGTATAAATTACAATGCAAATTTTTAGCTATATTTAGTAAAAGAATCAAGTTTGTTTAATGTATAAATATTTTGTTGTATGTTTTTAATTTGTCATTTTAAACATGATGACTACCCACTTTTTCAAAAAAAACTGTTATTCAAAAAATTGCAATTTTAATCATGATTT
Organism: Mugilogobius chulae; assembly: GCA_038363315.1. Classification (NCBI taxonomy): domain Eukaryota; kingdom Metazoa; phylum Chordata; class Actinopteri; order Gobiiformes; family Gobiidae; genus Mugilogobius; species Mugilogobius chulae. Next base: position 30,634,914 of record CM076407.1, on the reverse strand, counting down.
AGAGAGACAGTAATTAGTGTTTTTTTATTTTGTTCTGTTAACAAGCATACCTAAAATTATTTGGAATGTCAATATCAATCAGTGAGCCTGGGCAATTAATCGAAAAATTGAGATTCAAGAGTCAGTTTTTGAATGGAGGTACACAAACAATCCTCTGTCAGTAAGCACAGAAGTCTGACTTTAGAAGAAAGATAACTATATTTTGTGTGTCCGAGATCATGGGGAAACATTTTAAATAGTCTCTTATAACTTTATAACAAATCTATTTTGAAATTATTATCTTGGTTGATTGCATGTTTCCATTTACTTGATGTTCTTGAACTGAGCATTGCAACACTGAAATTTCCTCATCAAATAAACAATATCTTCTCTTTAATATAGTGGGCATCTGTTGTCATGTAAATGCAAAAACACTGCAATGTTGTTTTCAGACTGACCTGGTCTATGATTGAGTCCAGAGTACTGAGCAGGAGGAAGCCCCGCCCCCGGACCAGGTACTCTCCCAGAGCGACCATGTGGCTCTCCTCCTCGTCCTCGTCCCGGGCCTCTGCTCTTTGGGCCACAGCGCTGCACAGCTGATGAACATCTGTCAGGAACTCCCTGGCCAGTGTGTTACTGGCCCCACTCATGTCTGAGCTGGAGGAGACAAACAAGAGGGTTCAAAAAGTGGAACGCAGCAAGTTGTCTTATATTCAGAGCAATACTATGATCATAATCAACACAATTAATTGCTTTGCTCCCAGTGTTCTGAAAGTAAAAGCACATGATTTGTAGAAGAGCTTGAACCTGAAATGTAACCATTTGAAAGGTGTCAAACACTTGTTTAAAAAAAATCTAAGTCCAATCATTTTGTGACCTCCAGGTTGAGAACCACTGTTTAAAGCGACAGTTATAATGTATTTTTTTTTTTTCATTGTTCTTCTCTTTTAAACATGCTCTTTACTTTGTTATGTAAGAACAACAAAAAGTGTAATTAAGTACACATAACAGTCATGTTTCCCATGTCAGGTATAGGCAAAGAAAACAACATAGAGGAAAGAATTAAATTGATCTTGCCTGATATACTAATGCTGAAGAAATGCTTAAGACGAGTCTGGATGATTTATGGACTTAAAAACAGTGCAGAAGAACAAATCTACCCATGACATCTTGAAAATTCAGAAAGTTTTTTTCTGAGGCCGAGAATAGTGAAGAATAGTGTCTCCTAGATAATTTACTTTGTGAGGAACTGAGAGCTAAGCTTGTTGATTTAACAAGTAAAAATAAGTATTCTTACGTAAGCAATAGCAAATAAGCAAACATCCCTGAACAAAAAGTCTACAATCCAGTTTGTAGCTCGTTAGCATGAAGTCAACATGTCTTCTCCTCCAAGCATGAGCCCATCCTCCTTTAGCTCACACCAGAAAGTCAACTTAGCAAGACACCGCTCATTGAATAATTTAGGTTCTTTTTGCAATTGAATCAAAATAGCAGATACTTTAGTTAGTGATTAAAGGCTGATACACTGGATCATCAAAATACTTTTACACTGGTAAGTCCACATGTCAGTGGTTTGGCACTTTTTGGGTCCAATCTCCAAAACAACTAAATAAATGCCTCTAATAAAGTCTTATCTTTCCAACACAACACTTCAAAGCGGGTACACTAAAATATCTTCACAGAATAGTAAACTTTGGAAATCCCCCAGCGTAGCTCAACAAATCACCAAACAAACAATCGTCCACACATCGCTCTAAGCTAAATTACCATCTGCTAACACAATAGCCTTCTGCTAACTGTGGCTTTACAACACCAGTTTATCTCACCAAATGTCTGTAATCCTGAAAGTTTTGCTCCCGTCATGTTGAGTATATTCCGGGTTAAATCTCAGCTCAGTCGGCTCTGACCGCATACCTCCTCGCACGATGGCTGACTGAATTTTCTGTTCTGCAGTGCAAATTCCATTAAATTGGAATTTCAAATGGAAGCCTTCCAGATTTGCAGCAGATCAGCGTATCACATGAAAGCACATGATGTCACATGTCGAGGGGACAGGCCTTCGGAAACAGTGCCAAAGCCTCTGTGACCCATAGAAGACCCGGCCCCTGACCCACACCAAACTCCATGTCTAACATAATTAAGGATTCACGAGCTAGGGTTGTCAAAACTATTAAAAATTAGATTAATAGTAAAATTTGTATTAAATTTAGATGCTCAACTGAACAAGTACCAGTACATAAAAACAGGACAAAACATCCAAACTAGCATCAAAATATTCAATTTATGTATTTTGTGTTGAAAATATCAGTTTATTGTGGAAAATTTTGACTGAAAAGAGCAATTTTAGTCATGATCATGGTATTAACATCAAGAATTGAGGCTATTACTTAGGAGTGAAACACTATCAAGCATTAAAATCACATGTACACATACTGAGAATGTATTTTGACTTACTGACAACAACATAAGGTCACACATTTTTTTGTAACCAAGTCATAAGTTTTGCATGAACAAATTGAAATGATCAAATCCTAATGGTAATTACATACTTTTAATGTGTGTAGCATTTGGTAAATTAGTGATGGAACATGTACTACTTACATTTTGTTCTGTTTAATTGGTACGTTCTGTTACACTAATTACATTTGAAGCAAAAAATTTGATTACAAACCAATATCCAGAAGAAAACTATAACAGTAATAATTTTAACTAATAATTTTCAATTACCATTACTGTAGATTCTCCCATTATCAGAGACTTTACGTCCAATTTAAATTGTGGGGAAGACATTAAAAAAAATTACTGTAAACTGGCAAATCATTTTTATTGTCTTAACTACATAGAAATTATATATTTCAGCATAGATTGATTTGATTAACTGATTAAAAATGTATATGTTGAATGCCAATAACTAGCAAGATAGAATTACAGTAATCAAATAATAAATAAAATGGCTGAGACGGAATAGTGTGAAAATGTTATGCAAGGAAATGTGAAGTGTATGGCCACAAACTGTAGATAATATAATGCTATGGTTTGTCCAGTGAAGGCAGCTTATTTAGGTCACTGTTTGAAGACATTTTGAGATGCTATCACTCTACATTCCTCTACAAAGCACACTTATATTCGTTTTGTTAAAAACTGTTTTTTTTTAATGCACAGTAGAAAGCATTCAACTGCACCTGATTTTGAACCACTGAACATGTTTCAGAATGAACCGAACTCGCCCACTCAGTCGCTTCTCTCTCTGACATACACAAGACATTTGCTCATCAACGATGTCTCTCGTTGAACACAATTATCTGATTTTGTTTTCTTGTGGTTTTCACACAACAAAAATAGTGGCACACAGTTTTTATTTCAAAAAATCTATATTTATTATAGTAAGTGTAAGTTTGACTGGTTCTTTGTTGCTTTATTCCGAGTCCACACAATTATCCTCCTGATAAAAACAAGTTTAAATAATTGCTAACAGGTTAGAAAGTTTAAAGAAGACCTACTGCACAAAATCTATTTTTAAGTTTTGAACTTGTTATATTCTCTTCCTTAGCTTACTCAAAGACTGAAGAATATTTCATGCATGTTTGAGTAATCTTGTAATATATCTTGTATGAGTGCTCAGAAAAGTTCTGTTCTCAACTACCACCTATTCCACTTGTCTATATTTAATTGTAATTATTCAAAAACTTAGATTTATGGTAGAACATGTATGGTTAAAAAAAATTAAAATCTGTTTCTTGTCTTACATTGAAGAGGCGGGGCTTATCAGTTCTGCAGTTTTGTAATGAATGTAATAGACCTCTTTATATTTCAAAGCTGCATCAATTTCATGTTTTACAAAAAACAACATGTAAATTACTGATCTACATATATTATATTTTATCCTTCCTAAATACAAAGAAAAAAATGCAACAGTTCCCCTTTAAAAAAGGATTTCTGCAGGGGTGGACATGTCTATTATTTAAAAAAATATTCTTATTATTATTCTAAGTCATAGCAAGTTATGTTTTAGGTGTGTTACAAACCACCGTTAAAGTATTTAGCTACTTGCACTCGCCCAGTTGTATTTGTATTTTGGTCCTCAGTCAATCCTCTTAGCAAAAACGGCAGAAGGGGGGGGAAACAGAAAGAAAAAATTGACAGAAATTACTTAAATATTACATTTAAGATCTGTGCAAAGAATATGACCTACGATGTCACATTTTGTAAGACTTTAACATCAATTTAAGTGTCATGGCCACGGACTAAACAATCTTTTTGCACCTTATTTGGCAACTAACTGGACCATGGTTTAAAAGAGCAACCTCAAAACTTGAGCCAAAAAATGGACTAGAGAGGCACATTGTGTAGTGTTATTACTGGGAAAGGTGATTTTCTGTTTTGGACACAAGTGTTTATTCTCTCAAACATTTTAACTGAGGCTGTCCAGACTCATCAGCACTCAGCCGAAGACAGACATATTTCATGAATGCTAATGTGGCTAACTCCAGGTGCAGTGTGTGTGCATTACTTAAACAGCTCTGAATACAAACAAGAAGCTGGAGAGGTGCTAATGTCCCTAAACTTTCCCTCATCACTATGTAAATCTATGCAGCCGGGCGCTCCAAACTCTAATGCGGTGAGATTGCATAATATGAGAAACCTTTTACTCCAGAGGATCCTTAAAAATAGGAATTACACTGACAAGTAAGTAATGATTAAAGTAATTTTGGTCAAAGGTTGCTAATGTGTTCCTTTTTCCCCTTGAATTAATTAAATCCATTTTTGGTCAGATAAAAGGCCAGCAAAGGCTTGTAGCACCTCAGAGCTATGTTTTTCAAAGTTGGGCCACAATATTAAACTTTTGTGAGATACACTGCAGAATCTGAATATTGTAGTGAGAAAGGAGACTTTAAAGAGCTTCTAACTATTTTAATTGTATTGGAAACAGCCCCTGGAAACAGGTGCTGTAGTTTTAAACCACATACACAGTATTTGTTAAGCCTAACCCTTACCCTACATCAAGTTTGCAGTTTAAATTTAGGCAACAGGGCATAAATGAATATCACATTTTTTAAAGTCAAAACATAATTTGATTTTGTCACACTTTATGAACCCATTATATTTTCTATAAAAAATATTTTAAAAAGTAAATCAAGTAAACTGGTTCTTCTAAGACCACATTCACTTAAATCACTCTGATAGACTTACAGAGGCTGACCAATAGATTAAATAAACATAATCAACATACCAGAATTTCAGAGCATCTTTGGTGTGGTTGGGGAGGTGCTGGACATAGTGGAAAAGGCAAAGGAAGTTCTCCAAACTCTGAAGAGTGACCTGAGACAGAAAAGAAAACAAATACATTAGATTTCAAATACAAAAAAGGGAAAGAAAGAATTTAAATTCAACAATTAAAATAATAATAATAATAATAATAATAATAATAATAATAATAATAATAATAATAATAATAATAATAATAATAATAATAATAATAATAATAATAATAATAATAATAATAAAAAAATAGATTTCAAATTGTGTGAAGAGTAAAGCTTAAAATGTGAATCTGAGGAAAAAAAAAAAAGAAAGAAACTGGCCTATGACCTTGAGCTCATAATGCGCCCGGACCAGCTCCGGTAGCAGTTACCACAGGTTTTCTGTATCGTTAAAAGTGTGAGAGGAGTTCAGATGACACACCCCAACACCAGAGATGCTCTGGCAGGCCAGAGTCTTTCTGTAGGAATGAACTTAACTGGACTGATCCAACCTGCCAGAAGCTTTTTCTTCACAAACAATTACAGCAAGAGTACAGGGTCTTGAATCATATGTATTTCAAATACTTTTGCACAGATCTAAAAGAGAGTTTGGTGTGTTATTTGGCAAGATTAGATTACTATTAAATGTGCCCTTTGCGACTGGCTATGCACAACTATCTAAGTCAGCTTGATTGCAATTAATATTGCAGCCCTAGATTAAAACAAAAATATCTCCTCAAATGACCCACCGCATGACAACACATACCATACAGACCGGGGGGAAGCGAAACGATGTTAGGAATTTCCTGTAAATCTCAGTAATGGCTGAACTCTATACTGATTTAGTTAGTGATGTAACTAACTGCATTACTGTTTGTAAAGATGTTACAGTGATTTACTGGACACGACCCAGTGCTAACTGTGAAAACTAGAGTGAATACTAGAGATCACAGAATTTGATAAATGACTATATTGATATTTTCATATACAGGGATGCACAGTATAGCAGAGTGGTTAGAGCTCTGGCTTAGGGAGATTTAAATCAGGGGTTAAACCAAGTCAACATCTCATTATCTCTCTGGGTGGAATTCTCCACCTTCAAAAATGCATGTATAGGTCAGTTGATAACACTGTAAAGTCCTCTGGTAAATGAATGAGAGAGTGAAGGATTGTCTGTTTATGTCTGTCTCTATATGTAAGCTCTGATGAGTTGGCCCCTGTCCAGGGTCACTGGGATAAGCTCCAATCATCTGGAATCAACTAACAGGAACAAGTTTTAGAAAATGACAGAACGATATACTTCTTAGCTGCTACTTAGCCTACTAATGCAGTATTTGGGATAAAATATAATGGCTTAATACACTGACTGGTTACCTTCTATCACCATCCCCTCTGTCAACTATTGCTTCAGTCTCTCATCTTTCTGAAATCAAGATCAGGTAAGGAAATTTGCCTTGAAAAAATATTAAAAAAAGCAGCAACTTAAGGAAATATGATGTACCAAATTCAGACAAGCCAAATTTGCAAAAATATCCTATCGATAGCTAACGTTGAGCTCCATGCTAAGACGATGCTAACACTGCTTGACATATTTTCTGACACTACACCACATCAACAACCTCCATTTCAACTAAAGTTGTGACTTGATTTGAATTTGTGCTAAAAATACTTTTAATTCAGCATAAAAAATTTTAAATGGGGAAAAAGTTTTGTTTCCTTTTGACCAATGGGCCCCATCTCCAGGAACGCAATCTCCACACAGAAAGATCCGAGCATAAGTAAGCTCACTAATATTAGGCTCAAGGTTAATTTCATAAACAATTTACTGACTATAGTTATCTGAGAAAAAATTAAGACATTTGACTCTTGTTTGTCATTTGTTTTTTTTTCACAGTATTTTAACACAAATATGTCATATTGTGGCAGAGCATACAGTGTGTAGTGAAAAAAAAAGAATAAAAGTAATGTCAGACTTTTTTACTCCATGTGGCTTGACTGTGAAGTTGAATTATAAAAGTCTGACCACAGACTCTGGTAAGACTTCTTCATGAACACCCACCTGACACCTTTAGCTGCTTTACCGATCTAGAGGAGTGTGTTAAAACCTCCCCGACAGATCTGTGATGTCATAATCCTGCACCCGTCAAACCTCAGCCCACACAGGTCTGAGCTGCGGCTAATCTGACACCACCCCCTCGTTCATTTGGGTCTGATCCCTGAATGAGGCGACAGCTCTAAATGTCTGGGTCACTCACAATAAAGCCGACTGGAAAAACGCATCAACTGCACCAAACAAAGCAGAGAAAAGCAGAGCAGGTTCAGACACGGATTATTGATTAAAAGCATTGAGTTTAAGCAACAGTGCAGTCTATAGATTTGACACAACATAAACTAGGAAGCCAAAATGTAAGGTTGAGCCACTAATTTGTCATGCATATTATATCTAGTGCTGTCAAGCGATTAAAAAAATTGAGAGATTAATTAATTATGATCTGTAATTAATTAATCTAATTAATCTATTTTTAATCTCACCTAAAAATTGCTGAGGAAAACACTCAACTTAAGTGTTTTTGTTTTGTTTCTATCCAAATTAATTAATTACATTATTGTTGCAGATGAGAAATATTAATATATTGCAAAAAATGAAGACTTTAGGAAGTCTTTGAACATAAAATTCCCGTTCATCAGTCTAATAACTTTCGCCTGCTCCTTTATTTTTGTCTCGTTGTTACTCGTCACCACTTAAAGATTTCAAATTAGATTAATGCGATTAAAGAGTCATTGATGTTAAAGTACATTTCTGTAGCTCACAACACAGATAGATTATGAAAAAGCAGATTCAGAGTCTGATAATAAACATAAACAATAACAACTCTGATACATATTCAGTTCAGTTTATTTCTGAAATGCTAAAAGAGAAAATTAAGTTGAAGAAAATCCGTTAATGAACATAGAGGTTACTTTCACATTTTACACCCAGTTTAGGACAATACTTGTATAAAGAGGTTTTGAGTCTGCGTCAAGCTGTTTAGTAGCAGTGGAATGTCATCAATGTCTAACTACTGTACTTTAAAAACACGATAGCTAACCTCAGAGCACAGTTGCACAAAAAAAAACAAACTTTTAGTTTTCACTTTGCTAGAAAATAAAGCCAAAAAAAGTGTTCTTTTCACAATTTTTCCCCACTCATTAATCCATATAAGTGGACATCAGAATGGGAAGAACTTGCACCAGCCTCGTGCGACAACAGTAGATACAGGAGCTAATTGGATGATTTGGTGGCTGAGTAAGTTCCATGTTAAAAAAACAGGTTGCAGAAGGTAAACGCAGCTTCCACCGCACCAAGTTTCCATGTGCCGGGCACTAGCAACGAGAGGCGCGGGCGATCGATCAAACTGGGCTTTGGAGAAAAGAAAGTGCCTGATGGGTATTGGCACATTTTAAGGCCAAACTCTGACAGCAGCAGTTAAAGAGTAAAAGGCACACACGTGTTAGTAGAAAATGAAAGAAAGACAGAGCCAAGGGAGCCAATTCGCACTCCTGGATACTTTGAGTTTAGAACATAACGGCTAGTGGCGAGACTGTGTCCACTTGATTATCTTTTTGTTAGCCTGTCACATTAATCTCAATCATATTTCTTTATTCTAGTTCTTCGATTAGGCCTAAAGAAAGACTCTGGTAGCTGTCCTTTGCACACTTTATGTAATTTATCCATACACATTAATACAGTTTTCTCAGCTTGTCTTCAGTTATAAATTGTAGACCTTTGCATTAGTGATGAATAATAATGCAAGTGGTTTATGTTGTCAAATTTTTCATGTTGGCACAGAATCACTCAACTTCCTTCCTGTGTCAAAACAGTTACAACAACAATACTACAACCAAACACAACAGTTCACGAGAAACGTAATGTTTTGGTCAACACAAACAATGGCTAAACTTCATGAAGTGTTGATGTGGTGATTTGACCGGACTCACCAGGGTCAGGAGGGAGCAGAGAGGATCATGGGTAGGTGGGTGGATGGATGGAGAGAGCAGACAGAAGCGCACACTGGGGAGCTGGACAACAACATCACATAAGAGACAAGGAGAGGGTAGAAAAACAAAGGAATGAATCATGACAAACAGGATAGGAATAGATACATAAAAGCAAGAATGTTAAGATTATAGAGCTCTGTGCACATTAACTTAGTAAAAGCATTCTTGTATGAGGTTTTTGATAAGTCTAAAAGATAAAAGTGCAAAATCAGGCAGTGAACAGAGAGTTGTGGCTGAAAGGAAGTGTGGGTGTTCTTAAAGCTAATGCTAATTCTACTGTAGAGGCATTATTAAAACATAAACAAAACTAACTAACATAACAACCTGAACACATTATTTTGTATATATTTCTATATTTAAATGATGGTGGGTTGTTTATTTTACATTACCAAAAGTGTGCATTTGCTTGGAGATCATTATCCTTATTTTGGTTGCACTAAAACAGCAAAAACTATACAAGTAAAAACTCTTTTAAGATACAATTACCTTCATACAATTTACAATCGAAACAGTATAATGTGAAGAAGGTCAATGTTATTTTTTATCTATCTGGTTTTGACACTAGGTTTGTTTAGGCATTCAGAAAGTTTTATTTTGTAAAATTGGGCACAAATTTCAAGAAGAATAATGTGCTAATTGTGATGCTTTTATGCTTTTATTGTGATGCTTTTATTTATTAACTGTAACAATAAAATTTTATGTTGGAACATCCCAGCGTAAATACAAAAATAGTGAAATAAATAATATTAATATTCATGTTTTTAAATACCTGGTTTTGTCCTTGCATTTTGAGTGCATCTATTATGTTTGTCTGAGGAAAAGGCAGCTCCATGAGAACAGTAATTTTCCAGCAATTTAGTTGTTTTTTTCCCTGTATCTAGTTTTAATCCAATATTTCCAGGCACTCTACACAAACCTGCCGGAGCGAACACTGCCAATACTGATTAGAACGACTTGGGAGGCAAATCAGCGCTCCACAAAGCAACCAAAAGGCAATTTGTAAACGAAATAAAGAGCTGACCTTTCTGTCACAGTGATTAAGTCCTTTATCCAGTCATTCTGGATTAACTTCTAGATCAGTGTTTTTCGCAAAGTTTTCAGTCAAAATCACAGTTGTGCTTTTCAAAGAAAATCTAAAATTTTAATATAAACTGAATTTAAAAAGGCTTAAACATACTGTATGTTCATATTTAAATAGTTTTCTGTAAAAACTTAACTTTCCAAATACAAGTCCATAAAAGCTAAATATACAAAAGATACAAAGGTTTTGCTGAAGTTGATTTTATGTTAAGACTAACCCTAACCATTGAAATAACAGCTTTAATTTATATTTTGTATTATTACTACTTTTATTTATACTATTTTACAAAAATGTAATCACACCATGAAAACACTGCAAAACACCCTCTGTATATCAATCCAAGTCCTTTGGAACAGCAAGAAGAGGGTTATGGCCTAAATAAAATCAATATTGTGACCCATTGTATGTAATGCATTATTGCAAATACTGTTAATAAAAACACCAACCTAGGCTAGAGGGGCAGGATTCAGAAAATATATCTAATTGTGGTTTTTTCTTTCTTTCTGGCAAGTAATGAAATTGCGCTTTAACTTGAGATTTACGTTTTTAAAATCTGATTCTGGTTCTGTGAACTAAAGAACTACAGAATCATGTGCATTTTAAAACATGGTTGTATCGATCAAAACGCCACAGAGTTAAGCAGGATTAATTCTTCATGATGGAATTTATGACACTTCAAAAATTGAAGACTTTGGAGTTTGCTACCTGAATAAATTTTGACTTCGATTAGATTGCACTAAATCTGGCTGCCCAAACACAGGTAAACAAAATGTGCAATCAAATCATACAAATGCAATACTCATGATATTGTTGTTAGCTTCTAAATCTGTACTGGAAGTCATTGATGTCCTATTACTGGCATAATAGTTTAATAATGACTGAATATACGACATCCTCTCTGCATCTGTCTCCATGATGGCGGTCATGAGTTGGCGAGTCATGGGAGCGTGCAGGCTGAGTCACTGTCCCTGGTTCAGACTTCTTTTTGAGCTCTTTCTGAGCGACTGAAATAAAATAGCAACTTGGTAGAAACTAGCGACACACCGATGAGGCGGCGTTCGCGTGAGAGGGAGGCCACTTGCGCTGTAGTTATGCAATGTTTTTTTCTCCACTGATCTAATTTGACATTCGGGTGATGAGTGTCATGATGTTTCGCATTTCCTCACATCGTCAAGAGGGAGACTACAGTTCAGACTGTAACAAGTCACTGTAATAGATATTGGGAAGAATTACAAGGAGATGTACAAAGCCAATTGAACATTTATCATTATTTCAGGTTAGTAGTACAAGGCATCAGGTTAAGCTGCAAACGTAAAAGGATGATCTTTTGTAATTGTTCATTTCAATACATTATAAAAAGGCCTGTAACTGACTTTGGCAATACAGTACATCAAAATTCAGAACAGTAGATTTTCCTCACGTCCCTCCCGCTTAAACTGGAGACTTGCCATGCCCCTCATTATAACAGCGACCCGCAATGTGTATAATATGATAAAAATTATAAATAAAAGCATATTTGTACATTTGGGCTTTTTACAAATAAAATTGCATTTACTTTTATAACTTGACCCATTGACCCATCGAGCATTTACCAAAAACCTTGTGTCTATACTGTTTTTTTACTTGTGAATTCATCATTTTCGTGTTCCGTGAAAGTTATTGGTTGGAAACGTAAACGAAGAAAAATCTTGTCTGGCTGCAGTTTAAAGCATCTCAGAGCATTTTTTTCATTTTTTGTGTTTTTTGTTTTGCTTTCTTCCGTTCTTGTAATCTTCTTGTGCACGCTGGTCCATGAAGTGGAGAACTGTGGATTGTGTTACTGTATTGTGAAGTGTTCTTTCAGACGCTAGCAGAGCAGAGCATGTTGGTATGCTAATGGAGGCTAAATCATGCTAAAAACATAAACAATATATTTTTGTACTGATACAAGTTTTTTTGTTTTTTTCACTCAGTCAGTTAAGCCTGTTACGGTCTTTTATTATACAGCATTGCCAATTTAACATTTGGCACTGTGCACAATTAAGCACTGTTTGCTTACTTATAACTTATAGATCGGGCCGTTGCCAGTGAATGTAAAAACAACATTTAACGATCTTGCAAATAAGAACATGAGAATTTTTAAGGTGTTTATGTTTGTCTCGAAACTAATGCTAGATTTCATAACTTAAAAAAAAATACTCAAAACAACCAAAATAAATCTTTAAAACAATTTGTGGACCGTTAAAAGGACAACTGCTGGCATCATTTTGAAGGCATATCGTAATGACTGTAAAAGGCCATCCCTGAAAAATCGAATTTGTTATTTGTGCGCGTGTCATGTTCACAGTTTGTCACTCACTGAACGCTGACCTTTGCGGACACAAGACTGCACAACAGGAAGTGAAAATATCTCACTTTCAATAAGACTCCTACATGAAACCATAATCTACTGTAGTGGTCATAACACAAACAAGGCACTATTTGACAGATATTGACTTTTGAATCTGTGTTTTGTAGAAAAAAGTCTGGTTTAAAAACAAGACAGCGAGTGGAAACAGCGGCGGTCGGAGAGTGAGTCACAGAAATGAATAATTCAACCATTGAGCCAACCGTCCGTAACAGCCCCAGAGAGGAGCAGTTCAAACTAAAGACTGGCTTTAACTTGAACTTAGAGATCAAACGCATTCAACAATTGCACTAAAGACAGTAGATGCAAAAATAGCAAAAAATATATCTATTTGCAATCAGGTATTTTTCACTTGTCAAATTGTGTATTTTGAGTAATTTATATGGATTTTGGTCCTTGATTATCATGTGATTGCTAGGTAACCATAGAGAAATTACCTGACCATGTCCAACCAGGAAGTGCAAAATAAATGTGATAGCCAAACTGGGAGAGAACAAGCAAACATTCTTAGCACAATATAACATACAAACAAGTTTTTCTACGCATTTTGCTTAGAATGTTAGGTACTTACTGCAATGATGTTCAAATCTTATATCATTCAAGGTAAAATACTGTGTGCAATCATTTAGAAAAGAATAACAAAAACAACTGATGTGCAGTGCATCTTAATTAAAATACAACACACATGCAGTAGAAAACTTTAAACACAAGAGTAGTGGTTTTAAAGAGACTTGTGAATCTGACATTTGAAAAGCGTAGAAATTAGTTAAACCACAGTGTCATGCGGTTACATGACTAATACTGAATAGACTAATTCGAAGCATTTTCTGCACGGCTCTACATCGAATGAGACATTTTGTACCAAGAATGTTATGGCTGTTTACAGAAAAACAAAAAAAATTATTGTTTTGGCCACTGATTATATCTATAGTGTTTTAATTACTTATGGTTTTTTATATTTGGTGAAGAAAAAATGTGTAAAAGACATTAAATTCATAATTAGTTTCCAACAAATTCATGGCAAACCTACTTTCTGCTGTTGGACTAAATAACCTCTTCCAATGATTTCTTAAATATACATGATAATGCCATTAAAAGTTAATACCAATGATCTTGTTCAAGGATGCACCGATTCGATACTGGAATCAGATAGGACCACAGGATGATTTCTGATTATTAGCGATAGTTGCCTTTTGATAAAGGCATGCAACTACTGGTCCCACAATACACTGCAGCCTAGCCCTGATGAGAGGAGCCACACTGAATGGATAATAAGCCAACAGAACTTAAAATGCTCTGAAATGCCACAAATTACATACAATTTTTCTACCTTTCCAGGCACTCAAAGCGCTTTACAATCTAGCATCCATCACCCAGTGTACACAGACACTGAGGCAGTGTGGGTTAAGTGTCTTGCCCAAGGACACAACGACAAACTACTCCTGTCGTCCCACTGTGACACCTGGTGTTCTAACAGTCTCACATCCAAGTACTAACAAGGCCCTTTCTCACTTAGCTTCTGAGATCTGACGGAATCAGGCTTTGACAAGCAGGTATATAATATATTGCAACATATAGTACTGTGTTACAATAAAAATCAGGACATACAGAGCTATATTAGCGTTTTAGAGGCCAATTACCATATTTGATAATAACACAGAAGGACCTATATCGACCAACACTAACTCTGATCGATTTGGCCCTAGCTCCATTTGTGCTTGACACAAATGGTCAATGGTTTCTTCTCACAAAATAAAACACTAAACTTTGATAGTGTGACATTCCTACATCCATCCCTATAAAGAAAACTCTAAAGAAAATGAAACTGACAATAGCAGATGAGCTGCCATGCTTTCAACCACACGTCCACAGCAGTGTTATCGCAGCAGTGACTGTTTCCACCCTCTTCCTTTGTGAAATCTGATCCAGACACATTATGTTTAATTGCTTTAAAAGAACCAGACAGCCATAATGCACATACTGGCTTTACACTAGAGCAACAGTACATAAATCAAGCTAACTTAAAAGCAGTTCTTTAAGATATTTGTAATGTTTAATAAATGCATTTATGTAGCTACAAACTAAACACTGCATTTGAAAGACAAATCATTTTATTACCATGTACCAATAAGCAAAAATATATATGGCGGTATTGTATCATCAAAAGTGTCACAATGTGGGTCACTTTCATTGTTTTATTGCAAAAACAACTAAAAAAGGTTTTAACTCCCTTTGTTTAAGATATTTGCTTATGTTTTAACCAAATGGAGATTTTAAAAGTTAAAGTTTATCCAACTATATTGAAGAACACATGTTTTTTTTGTTGTTCAAGTCTTTAATTTCACTATGCTCGACAGGTTTAATCTCGTTTAGAAAAGGAATCTGGGTTTTACCAAAGAAGGAATGCAAAAGACAGCCACTAATTGCCAGATGTCTGGGCTGAAAATCAAACACTATTTGTTAAATATTGAAGAACATTTCTGATAAGCTCCATACATATTCTGAGCATATTTAAAAATACAAACCAAGTTAAAGAAATGCAGCAGTGAGCTACTTCTAAGCCCTAAAAAAAATTTGAATGTATACTTACAAAATCAGCAATTGTTTACATGCTTGCAATCTAAAAAAAAAGTTTCTCCAATAACGACAACACGTACTGGTGTGCAATCAGTTCATTTCAGACGAACACCTCCGACACAACTCAAGGCTTTTGAAACATCCTGTTGGCGCAAAGTGAAACTGAAACGCCCACAAACAGTCACATGTCCCTGGCATATTTCCAGGTAACCTTTCTGACAAACAGACCCAGGTAATAACGACATAAAGCGCTGCAGAGGAAAGAAAGTTCACAGGCCAAGGATCACATGGTTTGCAATTAGTTTGATGAATCATGTTCTATGCAAGACACTGCCCAAATGCAAAATTCTGTGGAAATGTCTTGAGTCAAACATTGTGTAATGTTATCTCTTGGACTGCAAAAAGTAAGCAAACATCATCTTGAAATACAGTATAAAGCCAGCAAGCTATAAGTTTGTTGTTTTAGAGATGTGGTTGATCAAATAAGCTCATGGCCGACTAAAAACATGCTCTGTGCACTGATTAGTCAACCTAAACAAACTAGCCGTATGTATCCAATGAAATATTCATACAAACATTATTTTAATATAAAATTCATACTGATATATTTCTTGGACAAGAGATACATTTGGACCTGGCGTAAACATTGCACTGCTGATCAGCCTGTGTGTATCCTCGTAGGCTCCTCTGACTCCCCTCACAGATTTGCAGCTATACCTACAAACCTTGTCACAAACTGCTCTGGCCCATCTTGTGCTCTGGACTGTACATTGCCCACTGTGACCCAGAAGAATATCAAGCCAGGATGTAAAGGTCGGGAAGCCAATTTTCACAAAATGCAAACATGATTTAGGTTTTAAATCGGACAACTTCCTTTCAGAAATCTGTTGACACAAAATTTATATCAATATATATTCATTTTAGTTGCAATTATGGCTTACAAATTTCTTTTTTACAAACAACTTTGACTGAAGCTACATTACTTCTTTCTTTCAAATACTGTACTTGTTTTTCCTTGAGTCCTCTGTACATAAATAAAACTGGTGAAAACACCAATTGGCCACAGTTAAAGAGAAAAGTGTCCAAGAGCAGAGAGAATGAGGAGAAGATCAATTAGATGTTCTATTTGATGCAATAATCTAATTATGAACTTGTGATAAACACAGAAATGTATATTTTAAGTTGTACTTAGTTTAAGTCAGCAACTAACATCACTAGAAAAAAAACACGCATTTCACTTTAAAGATCTAATTTCAATTATAAAGATTTATATTATATATATAGACATATGCTTTATGACTTATATTATATTAAAGACATACAGCATAGGCTACATTTTTGTTCATATCATCAATCCATATTCTAATTTGTACTCATAATAATAAAAACACAAGTATTTGCAAAGAAAAGGCAGAATAAACTTCACATTTTCTTTCATTATGCTATAAAATTGCAATTGCAGATTAAGCTGAACATACAGTTGAAGAGTTGCAGAAAAGCTTTTGAGCTTGACAAAGGAGGGTGTTAAAAGAAGCTGTAAGGAAATAAAGATATGCTGCGGTCAGTTAAAGTAATGTTGTTTTCTTCTCTTTTCTGTGCAAGTTGAAAAACTCATAAATATCTTTGAATACAAGTGGAAACTTTAAAAATACAAAATAAAACAGTGCCCTACAAACTCTGGCAGCAAGAAGTGCTTCCTTGTTATACTTATTTGACCTCAGAGGAAAGAACCACTACAAAAAATGTTTAGCTCAACAACACTGTCGAGCAAGTTTGCTTTCCAGTAAAAAGAGGAAGAAAGGCAGGTCAAAAACTCAGTGAAACGGTCTTGTCTTCTTTGCGAATGACCTTAATTATTTTGTTGAAGAAACTGCACAAAAATAACTCTGATATAGACCGAAGCAGAAGAAGAAAGTGGTGAGATGGAGTGTGCAGGTGCAAAGAATAAAACATGAATCTTACAGGGGCTGCAGCTCTGCGTTCACACGTTTGCTGTGAAACTTGGCTGATTAGTGCAAAGGAAGGTGTCTTTTGCCTCCGGCGGCGGCTGGTGTGATCACAGGAAAGGCTCGAGATCTGGTTAACATGCAAGAAGACCTAATGAAAGCCTCTACTTTGGAAAGAGCCTGATGCCTTTAGTTACATATAGAGAGGTTTTCCAAGACAATATCTTATTTTCATGAGTCACATGTGTACAGAAAATTTGCAGTATTTTAGCATGGCAAAATGTCATGCTTTTAAGATAAAG
Source organism: Mugilogobius chulae (assembly GCA_038363315.1). Taxonomy (NCBI): domain Eukaryota; kingdom Metazoa; phylum Chordata; class Actinopteri; order Gobiiformes; family Gobiidae; genus Mugilogobius; species Mugilogobius chulae. Next base: position 30,617,365 of record CM076407.1, on the reverse strand, counting down.
TAGCAACATTTATTTAGCTAATTTATATAAACGTATATTTATATATAATCATAAAAAGTGCATAAACTGAAGTAGGTGGAAACCCATTTAGTTTGAATATCTAGGAGTATGTACTATGAATGCAACATGGAAGTATATTTATACAGAGGCGCAAATACATGTACTATGTTAAAATATTATTATAATTGAGCTGAAAAAATGTTTTGATTACTTTATTTTTTTTTATCGACAGGTTTATTTAAAGCTGCTCATAATGGAGAAATGGCAATGAATTTTTGAAGTTTTAGGTTAAGGATCATTCATTATGAATAATTATAGAAATGATTACGTTTTTGATAACTATTGTGATTTTATTAACTTGAAAATAGCAGCTGTCTAAGCTTTAAAAGAAACATTATGAACAGCCAAGACCATCTTGTTTGAGTGGAGAAAGAAGAAAAAAAGCTCCCAGCCTCTGATACTAATCCAAGTCTCGTGATCTAGCAGCTGTTATATCAGATAGGAAGGAGAGAGAGATTTCATAAGCACTGCCACTTATTTCTTTGGATATACTCACATCAATGACACAGCCCTTTTAATGACATTTGTTGTGGGCTTAAGGGTGCAGATCTTCTCTCAATGATGTACAGTAGTTATTTGTGACTAGTTACAGTTACTGATGTATCTTCTCCAGAGCTTTGCGGTGAATTCAAAGCATCCTGTTTGTAGCAAAGACGCCAAAGCAAGCTGGTTTCTGTCCTGTCAGTGTCCCTGTGCTAACAAGTACTGACAAGCAGGCAATGACTATTCCAATGTCGTTTTACTGGCAAAACGAGCAGTTAATCCAGAACAAATGAAAACTCTCAACACACAGCATCAACCACTTCTCATAGCAATTGCACTGGTACAACAGGAATATAAAACGGGATAGTTTCCATTCATTCATTTAGTAAATTCGTATGATTTAATATATGGCTATAAGATTTGTGGAAAAAAATAATTTACATAATCACATGGAAAAGTAATAAATACGATTAGTTAAGTCATAGTTTAAATCAGGATTATTCAGACAATTATTTGTTTAGAGCGGAATCAAGGCTGATGACAAATCTCACACAAAGGGTCTGTTATGTACTTTACAAATATAAATCAACTTTTAATGAGCAATATTTTTACTCATAGAAACACATGCATGCACACTGAAACCTCTTAAGTAATGATAAAAATATTGACTAGACAAGACTGGCAATTGATGGTAAACATAACTGAAATTGTAATTACAGGATGAACCATTTTTTTTTGCAGAAAATCACTTTGCTTATGAAGGAAAAGATGATACTTCAAAAATTGCTGCCTTTGTGACTAGTCATTTCAATTTGATTAGATGTATTGTGCAGTCCTAGTTTAAGATATAGCTGACAGATTTAGTAACTGAATCAAAATTGACAACATTCTTTTTTATGTTTGTAGTTAATATTTAAGTCTTTTCTCAGTACTTTTTGCCTCTGGATGTGTTTATACTGTGCAAGAAGAACTGAATTCAAATCTAATTACAATGTTCCATCAATTGTGCAACCGTACAAGCATAAAATATATTTAACAACATGTTGCACTGCAGTAAAAAGCAAAATGCCGTCACAGCCTCAGATCTATTCATTTTTCTCCCGTCTTTTCTTGTCTGTCGAGATCACATCATCATATCGCATAACAAATCACCACAGACAGCCTGAATCATACTGTCTCTCCTTGAGTATGACACAAGTGTAAACAATGAAACTCTAGTAGCAGCATCAATATGAGCAGTCTGAAGAAAAACATGTAATGGCCCATCCACAGATGTAATAGAAATTCTATAGTACATTACTTGCACTGCATTCAATAATGTAGCAAGAACTATATGTCCTGTGGCTATTCTCAACCACCGCTGGCTCCCAGTAATGTGATTGTCAGCGCCTTTCTGCATTGCCAGAAGCAAAGAGCATAATTTCCATTGCTTTTGAGCCAATTAGGCCTTCACAAACAGACTAATAATGGCCTATGGGGCTTGGTGGTCTGGTGCAGGTGAAGGACGAGAAGCATCAACAGCAGCAGGGTACCAAATGTTGTCATGCGAATGTTTAAATTGAGTCAAGCCCACTGGGAGTAATTACACTTGTTGTTTGGAATAAATAATCAACTATTTTCTAATACAAAGTTATCAAATAAAACACTGTGTTGAAAATTAAGTGCAAAACATTCATTTAGACCAACATGTTCTAATAACAAGCACAATTGATTTTTTATAATTTTTTCTCTCTCTCTTTCTCTCTCTCATGGCAAACTTGACACATTTTCACTATCTATCTCTCCACCACTTCCTGTGTTAATATATAATATTCAAATATTAGATGTACAGATAATGATGAATTATGGATTAGCATTGTGTTGACGTAGGTATTGATAGTGAAGAACTACTCATTGGTGTGTGATGTGAGGAGTTAAATTGTTCTTTGTTTAAATAGTGTTTGTTGAACTTAGGGATTTGACTTTCTCTGTTCTTCTGTATACACCTGCTCAAGGAATATAGTTGAAATAAACTTGTAGCCAATTCTGTTGAAATACTTTTAAATAAATACATTTTTAATCAGATTTTAATTTTGTGCATATATCTGTATAGTTGTAGCTTAGAATATTTAATTAATATTTTGCTATTTTTGCCCTTTTGTTATTTTTGATTTGAATTAGCAATGCTGTGAGCTATAGCCTACTGTTTACAAGCCAAGTTCCCCTTTTGGATCAATAAAGTTTGTCTGTGTTAGAGAAATGCAACATTGACATAAAGTGCTTCTGCATGTTTCAGCAACTGATTCCCAAAAGCACAGAGTAAATAAACACATCCATCTTCCTACCTGCAGATCAGCTCCTTGGAGTCTGCAGTCCATATACTTTTCCCAGGCATAGGACAGGTCTGTTTGCAGAAGGCTGGCCATGTCCTCCCCTGTCCCCTGGTCACAACACCTCTCAGGGCGTTGAGGAAGTCAGAAATAAGGCTATTCTTCGTATGATCCTCTCCTCTATTCTCCAGGTGGCCCGAAAAGCACCAAACGCGGCCACATTTGGTCCTCCGGTTCGGTCATAGCAGCACCATGGCTCGGCGCGGGGCTGTAGCACTTTTATTATGATATTTTACGACTTCTCTCTGCACAAAAATTGCAAAATGTCAATGATCAACAAAAGCAAACGAGTTGTGAAACCTGTGGGCGCCGTGGTCATCTCAATCCAAGTTTTATATGAGCCGTAATGTAATAGGAAACTTAACCCAAACACGACTGCGTTAGCATAGCCGCGACTGACAGATGCGTGGTGCGTAAAGGCTGCGTAAAAGCACCAAAACACATCCGGTTTGGAGGAAAAAATAGTTAGTTTTACTGTTTTTACAACTATATCAAGTTTATTGTTTTATTCGTATTATCTCTGAGCCACAGCATCATCCGCAAATATCGGTATCATTTTTTTTTCACTTGATTGAAGATAAGTAATATGTTATTAATTTATTCTTTACAAATTCGTGCAAAAGCATTAGTTTTTCTAGAACAATTTGTATATTTGAAAGCAGAGTCATGCGCCAGAATCACATGCATCACATGCATCACATTAAAAAAGTTTCCATGCGTTGAGATGCACAGTTTTACTTTGAAAAGAAAGATAAAATGAGGATATTACGTTGATACGTTTGCGACTTTGATCAAAGTCAGATGATTCTAGCTTGGTCGTTTTTATCCAATATTATGACAGTAACGAATTAGTTTTACAGCAACTACTATACTCTATATCAATTCAACGAAAGAAAAGCTACAAACTATCTTTTTGTGAGCGTAAAATGGTTATGCCCAAAGCTGTTCATCAGTAAAGAGCAGCAGCATCAGCAGCTGTCAACATTGCATTCATCGAAAAGAAGAAGCTGCATTATCAATGCAATTTCCAGCATAATCATTAGAGCAGTGCCGCTTTACAACTAAATATTAAAACAAATAAACTATATGCCCGAAAAAACAATAAAACATACCTGACTTTGTCTTGAATTAAAGCGGCTAAAATGTGTTAGCCTCAAGCCTTCGCACAGCAGTTTTTACCCTGTAACTTGACTGTCAGGCGCACTCAGCCCCGCCCCTTTCACAGCAGTTCAGAACCAAGTGACCAAAAATGTGAACGAGAGTCACGCGGATTCGAGCACATGCATATATACAGTGTGGCTTTATTCATTTCTCAAGGTTTTAGATAACGTGGTTCGATTTCATAGCAGTTCTTAGTTAATGTTGCATGTAAAGCCATAGTGGATCAACAATCTAGAAAAAAAATAGCGTGTTATAGAACGGTGGGTGATAAATGTGTGATCTGTGCGTGATTTTTTTAATCATTATTTACACATGTAGGCTATTGCGCATAAGGCATACCGGGGGTGGTTTAGAAGAGAGCTGCAGTGACGTACTTAGGTGTCTCCCTTTTCCATGCAGCGCTCCTCGGTTCTGGAAAAATAGATACGTCATATAGGCATATGATGTTTCAATTGCCTAATTAGCTCCCTCAGCAAAAAACAGTAACTATTTAGGTTTATCAGGTTAAAGAAAATCTAAAATTTGTAAAATGTTGAGCTATCACTTCTTTTACTTCTGGATTGATAAGATAGTGAAAGCTATGATATAAGTAGGCTATTTGATTTATAACAGGCATCATTCATTACCAATAATGTAGTCACGGCATGACCGGTCTGCATTCATCAAAACAGCTGTGGTGCTTTGGTGCCACCTAGTGCTTCCTAACGTAGCCTAATTGAATGCACTGTCGTTTACATACATTGGGGGCGCACAAGTCATGCGTTTTCTCAGTGTCATAAAAAAAAGCCTTGTTTGTATTGTGATTTGCATGCTATTACAACTTTAATGCATGTTTTGATTTGCTTGGTTGTGATGTTAGTTTTTTTTTTTTTTTTTATGTATTCTTTATTCAGTGTATACCCTGCAAAACATACATTTTATTTTCATAATTTTCTAAATATTCACTTTGAGCAGAAATTAATTTTATTCACTTTTAAATTCAGGAGATACTTCTTGCGTGAACTGTTAATAACGTATCTTTCCTTTTAGTCAATGTTTATTCTGCACTACACTTGTAAATACCTTAGTATATATAAAGGGTGCAGGAATTATGTAACAATAAAGACAGATTTACTCTCAACCCTTTAAGCTCCCTAAGCTTAATTCTAACTTGCTGAATATTCCTAGCTCATGGTTTTAGGTAAATTGGTTTTCTAAAGTTGTTTTGTCATTGATTATTACTGTATGTTCCGAAATTTAAAGAAATGTATGCAAGAAACTGCAACAAATTTAAACAAATTAAAAAATTGTCCAGAAATAACTTCTAAATTCAAACAATTTCACACATATTTAAGTCTGAAATACCCCCTGGTAAGTACTCGTGTACCCTCAAAAAACAGACAAACGTGTTAGAAAAAATGTTTATTCAATTTCCGTCCAGCATGTAACCCAACCAACTGGCCTTACAAATTCATCTTTTCCACAGTATAAACTTTCTTTTATTTCCAACATGCCACCCACAGTGTAACACAGATGACACAAGATGATGTCATATACATAGCTGTAATATTTTCACATTAAATTACTTATCCCTTGAGCTTTATTCTCAGTTCATGTGCACCAGGAGACAGTAAACATAATAGTGTTTTATTTACAATACTAAAAATGTGAAGGCATTTTTTTTTAAAAGGCACCATAAAAGTACAAGGCACTGTAACTTTCAATTTGTGTTTTCAGTGGTATTTTCAGCAGCTATAGTTTTATTAATGCTGAGTGGCTCCTAATTTGTGGTAACACGTCCAAACAGTGTAATTCTCTTTTTTTTTTAGTAGCCGTCTCTCTCAATGCAGCCCACTCCCACTGCGTTGTCGGGACATTTACAGGAGCGGCCATTGGGCGTTGCTAAACACAGATGAGTGCAGCCTCCATTGTTCACAGCACAGTAGTTTTGTCCTGGGGAAAAAAAAAAATCACTTAATTACTGCACAAAAAAGTACTTTAACATGCTAGTTAATGATAAGTAGATTCTTCTGCTATTTGATAGTTCACTGGCAACAGGCTAAAAATGACAAAATGTTTAATACAAATTTAAGGAATATCTATTTAGTTTTTTCTACATATATGTGGGGAATTCACACATTGTTCATTGTAAAACATAAAACCTATCTAAAAGGACTCAAGTAATATAAACAGGTCCATCGACTTCCTGTTTGAAATTTCACAACTGATAAGCCCCGACTTTTTATTGTAAAATTTAACTTTAACAAGAGACTAACTTTAAATCAATAAGTTTTAGAATGTGGCTACCTTAAAAATTGGAATTCTTCATGTTTTACTTTGAATCTGAATTTTAGAGTTATCACAAATAAATACCGACAAGTGGGTGGGGACAAGTGCTAGGTGAAAACAGAAATTCTCTGAGCACCCAAGTATCAGCTGCAGGATAAAACAACATGACTCAAACATTAATGAATTATTTCAAATACTAAACTAATGATGGGGGAAGACTGCTATAACATGGCTAAAAGTAAAAAAAAGGGGATTTTACATTTAACGCTTTTTAATAACATTCATTAGACTTTTTATTTAAAAGTGTGGTCTAACCCGTTTTATCCACCCATTGTAGCCTTTCAGCAGATCCTGTAAATGTATGAATAAGTTTTGGGGTGTATATAGGTCAGAACCACAAGGGGTCAGCAGCAGACATTGGTAACACTTCATTATAATGACACCATAAATTGTTATCAAAGGTTTTCAGTTGAATAGTTGTTGTAGTACAAACCGTTCTTTGCCTTACACAATTTAATGCAATTATTTTAGAATTAAACATACAGTACAGGAGTTATCTCCAGCTGTGTCAAATCCCCACACTTCAGCCTTATCTAAATGGGAGGATGAAGTCTTGTAGCTGCTGCACTAACATCACTCATTCTAAGTCTAAACAGGCACATTTTAGAAGCTGAATTCCTCTAGTAAGAAATTGCTGTGCTTTCTCTAGTTGGCACACTGCTCTCAGCGTGTTTTACAGAGGCTGCAGAGGTCACCACACCAGGACTACTCTTTTACGGCCCGGTTCAGAGGAGTTAAGCGACTGGATAATAAGTCTATCTCGGAGCTGTAGCCCCAAAGGTACAAGGGTCAAGCTATTTGGAGGAAGACTTTTCAAGTGAAGCTGTGCAGTATTTTTACACAAACAAGCACAGCAAGAGTAGAATATATCTTTTTGTATTCAAAAATTGTTTAACTGGGAATTAAAGGAACTAAGAACACTAGAAATGACAAATAAGGCATTGGAGGCTTGGCAGAGGCTTAAGAACCAATAATAAGATGGAAGTAAGACGTGAGAAGAGGAAGCAAAAATTCTATCTACAGTGTAACTTACATGACCTGAAACAAAAAACAAGAAATTCTCTTATATACTGTGATTAAAAAAGACCATATCAAACATTTGGAATACATAAAAGTGGGCTAAATTAAAATGAGAATTAATAGAAGGATTATTGGTTGATGTCACTTTCCACTCTACTGCGCATGCCCCATGCAGAAAAAAACTCTGTCCATCTAGTTTGCTGGGTAAACTTCTTTGATTAAAACAACTAAAAAGAAAGAGAGCTAGCTGTTTTGGATCAGGTACAAACCGGTATGATGGCCCGTCTTGCTCCTGTTTTTCTTGTTGTTTTTTCATTTGCCTAAATGTAACGTATATGAGTCGTAGAAATTCATTTACAAATGTTGAACTAGCAGCATAACTATTTATTTTCACACAGTGATAAACTCTTGTAGTTAGCTGACAACGGCGCCGGCTTGTGTTGTTGCCACAGCTTATGTCAATCACTCGCGGCTCTTTCTGCATTTGGGTGCGTGCATCTCCCGTGTTGATAAACAAATAATCCCTCTATACATACAGACCATGACATCTTGCAATCTTTGCATCTGTGCTAAAAAACGAAACAGTGGTTCTCAGCCTCAGGGTCAGGAGGACCATTGAACATTGATAGTGATACAGTGTCCCTATTTACCTGCCTACAACAGAAATGTATCTAGTTGTATGTCTTCCAAACAAAATCAAACAAAAGACTAAACGCTACATTATCACTTTGTGGGTAGCCTACATTTTGTATTTGGTCACGAGAAGGGGTTTACATAAGATAATTTCAGATATATTGTTAACTGTACATTTTAATTTATCCTTAGCACATGCTTTATGTAGTGAGTTGTTCTGTGTTACCACCAACATGTTTCAAAGGGCTTTTGTTTTTACCTTGTAGACACTGTGAGTAGGCTGCGGCTAACCCATACAACTTAGTTCTTTTCTGAGGCTGGAACTCGTCTGATTCTTTGCCAGCATACCGGTCCACAGCCACCACCGCATCCCTGTTGTAAACAAAGAAAACATGTTTAGTAACCCGGGACAATCCCAAGATGGAAATGCGACTTCCTGTCCTCTTCTGAAATGTCTAAAGCGGTCGGCCATTTCACACCAACAAACAACTAAATATATAACTTCTAAATAACTCATGCCCACTGAAATGAACTAGAGATTGTGATAAAAAGATAGATGAAATAGGGAAATTGTAACCTTAAAAATACCATTTCTGTTTGTGATAGAACAAAAAACATATATTTCCGTGTATGGTAGTATAAAGTATTTGAAAGTCGCTTACAAATTTAGAAAGTCGATGAATGCGTTTTTTAAAAAATGTACTTATATTTGTCGGACTGGAGTCACTTGTTTTGTTTTCGAATTCGTGGCTTGTTGCTTCCTGAAAATCTGGCAACCCTGGACCAAGAAGTGTGGTCAAAACATCATTACCTAAAATTATTTTGCAACTAATTTGAACAAGGGTCAATACTGGAAAAAAGTATAAATAGAACCTTGATAACAAAACCTTACTAACACTTTGTGTTAAAGACACACTACCTAAAAAAAAGGATTCTTATTGCCATTGTGGTGTGATGAAATATTGTGCTAACACTAGTCTAAGCTTGTCCACTGTGTACAAGTTAGTGGACACGGATAGTTGTTCCACCCCCACAGCTCTTCCTCTCCAGACCTGGTAAGATCAGAGGCCCGGGTCACTGCTGAGAAATTGCAAGCAGCTGCCAGTTTTTAAGATGCCTTCCTCCAACTCTTTGTAATGCTCTCCGAAATAGACAGCACCACACCCTTCCCCCACTTGGTGCAGTTGCTAAAAACTTACTAATTCAGCTCTACATGAAAGTGCAATGGATGTCAACGCGTGTCAGAGGTGGAGTGAGCTACCATGTTTAAAATGTCAGTAGCTATTTGACTTTTGACCTCGCGTCTCTCTCACTGGGAAGTGTAAATCATCAGTTACATCATAGATTTGTGTGAAAACTATACTCAAGCATCTTCAATGGGGAGTCAAAGAAATACCCACTGAAGAACTACATTAGATGTAAGTATATAAGTTACTTCAAAATATTAGTAATTTATCAGTGATCCAAGAAATTACTACTAAGTATAATTTATTTAAAGGCACTATACACTACTAAATTTTCCTTAAAAACATAAACAGAAATATTTTATTTAAGACTTTTTGCATCTGTCTACATGTTTTGCTCACTTACCTAATGCATTTTGAGCCTCTCAATAGGTCATCACAATACATTTTAAGCACCTCCATGATGAACCATGGAGGTATTCTAACCACAATAAACAGTTTCCTTTGGTTTTATTATATTACTAAATGTCAATTAGACACTGCAAACTGATTTTCATAAAGACACATTAACATATATGTGATGTGAGAAAGTGATTTTTATTTTCTAAAAACGACTACAGTGCCTTTAATGTAACAATTTAATTTGTAATTGTAATTTAATAACCTTATCACAAAACATGAGAAAATATAATAATTTCTCATAAATAAATATATTTAAAAAGAAGCATAAAAAAAAATCTAACCTCTTCCAGTCAGTATAGTAGACATTTTTCCCAAAAGTTGCCATCCCAAACGGGTACTGAACCCCGTCCAGGACCTGTCTGCGGTCGCCTCGTCCTGGATTCATACACTCCAGTTTATGAGTGCCTGGAGGGGAACATCACATCTGAGAGTTGGACTAAAGACAGCAGACATCATCTCATCAGTGACTAATGCGTCTGAAATGTACCTGCATCAGCCCAACACAGCTGAGCGCTCTGGGGGTCGTAGGTGAGACCGTTGGGTAAACCCAGGTCATCCTTAACCAAAACTCTTCTGTTTGAACCGTCCATGTACGAGGTCTCGATTTTAGGCGCGTCTCGGTTCCAGTCGGCCCAATACAGGTAACTGGAGGAATACAAAATGCAAGTTAGTTTGTTGACATTGATACAGAACATTGGAGTTTGATGTTCTTGTCTATACGGATAATTGCAAATATTAAATAAATAAATAAATAAATAGGCACTTTTTTTGTTAGTTTAACTTGACTTTATTTTATCACATTTTCATAATTATTCTACTCCATTTGAAGTTCTTATGGGAATCAAAAGCAGAATTAAATATTCAAAACTTATGTGTTTTATGTGTTTAAACTAACCTAATGCAACAATGACATTTCCTTACTGTGGGAGAAACAAAAGTTTGTCTTATCCTATTTATCTTATCACACAAGAATTTCAAATTTATTAACTGTCATACTTGCAAGAATTTTTAAACCTAAACAGCTGAGATAATTGCCAAACTAATACAGTAAACTACTGAATAAAAATACATTTTTTGAAAGTTGAAAGGTAATCAAAGTTAAAAATTGAAAAAATACAATCGAACTCATGGTTTACAAACCAACTCAGTATAAGTGGTCCAAATATGGTTCTTTTCAGACCTGTACCCACTTTTTAAATTCAGGGCTTTGTTCCAGTAGTGCATCTATTCAGGGGAAAATTAGTTTGTTGTGCCTCATCTACTTAAAGGAACCGTATGTAAGATTTTGATGTCAGATTTCATAAACATGACCTTTATGTGTCCAAAGGTACAAGGTCAACATGTCCAAATATACTATGATTTTTACTGAAAGTCAATGTAATTCTGAGTTATTCTTAATTAAAAAAGCAATGGACATGATGTCCCTTTGTTGATGTTTACATTTATTATCCAATCAGAAAGCAGAATGAGCCTCACATGACTCTCTCATTTGGGTTGCCAGTTTGGTTTCTTAGAAGCTGAAGTTAATTTTGAATCAGTAATCAGTAGCTTCCTATCTTCAATGTATGAGCCATTTCACACTCTGGCAACCCATGTTCATTTGTGATTGTTATACCTTTCTAAAACCACTAGTTGTGGATATTACATACGGTTCCTTTAATAAGAGAGAACTTTGTTCACCAAAACCAGAAAAAGAGCTTGTTATTAGGCTTTTTCCCATTGAAGGAACTTTTTTTAGTTCCACCCCATTTCCCTCATTTCCCACTTTCACGCAGAGCAGGAACTATGGACTGGGGCCACACTTGAGGGACTTTTTTAGCTCCTGCTCTGGGGCAGGTACTTTTCAGCCAGACCGGGAACCTTTTTGCACATTTACAATGCTAACTTTGTTTGGAAAGATGTTTTATAGGCCTATGTTCTCACATTTAGATAAACTTTCCTTATCCTTCAGAAAAATTGTTGTTAGCATGACTAGCACTTGTAAACTTTGGGTAAGTGAGTGAAATGTGAGAATTGAACAGCTACAAAACATGTCATTCTGTTTATTTACAGCTGGTAAAAATCAGTTACATTGGGCCTTTGAAATGGTGTAGTGTCAAAATCAGACATTTGGTAAGCACTTTCTCAAAGAACCTCTTGTCCCACAGTAAAACTGCTAACTTATCCATTGAGTTAAATTTAGCACATACCCATTGGGAGGGTCAGCGATGATAGCTCGGGGGTTGACCAGGTCAGTGTCTATGATGACCTTTCGCTGTGTCCCATCGAGAGACGCCACCTCAATGCGGTCCTTCATAGAGTCTGTCCAAAACATGGTCCGTCCCAAGTAGTCGATAGTGATGCCCTCTGGACTGTCGATGTCTGTGGAGAGAGAGACATACATTTAATGTGCTGGAAGGTGAGTATGGAAATGACATATTAGCTGTTTTCAATTTATTTAGATGTGTTCTTCAGGTAATATATTATAAATGTTTTCATGGTCTTGCCCCACAGTTATAATCACTTGAGTGTTCAGCATTTTAGTAGACTTGGTTGTTTTAAAGTGTTATATAAATAAAGTTTGATTGATTCATTGAAAAGAACATTAATCTTTTTTATTTTACATAAAACATTTTCTTTTTTTCTGAGTACCTTCCCGACGTGGATATAAAGCAAAAGAGATTAAGATATTCAAATAACTGTCTTGGTAGAGCTTCATTAAATCTTTGATAAAAAAGGACCAGTGATTTTACCTGATCTAATGACTGGTGTTGGCTCTCCTCCCTGGATGTTGGCTCTGCTGATGGATGGAGTTGTGATTTCTGTCCAATAAACCATTTTTTCCACACAGTCGTAGGCAACTCCAATCACTACCTTCTCCTGTTCAGAAGAAAACAACCAACACACTTTGAAGTTGACTTTGCTCAAACAAAACCGGTCAGAGATTGAGACAAAAAGCACATGTGTTTCAGGACATTAATCCTCAGAGATAAACACACAGAGCAGCTGCTTTGGAAATCAGCGTAACAACAAATGCAGATTGTAATTCCTTTGCTAGCTCTGTCTCACTGATGTTAGTAATTAGCCTGAATGTCAACATGTGCCTGAATAAAACAGAGATGACAAACAGGCTGAGAGAGAACCTGTGTTATTACAAGCTGGAAACAAATTGGACGAGCCTCAAAGTGTCTGTTGTATACAAAAACATGACCAAGCACAACGTAGTCGTCTGTGATTTGACCTTTATGATCAGACTGGAGCATGAGAACATCACAAACAAAAATGGGAACAGTAGGTAGAAATTGTTTCAGAATAATAATACCTAACAGACAAATTAGTTCTTTTCTTTTCCAGGACCTCAAACCTGAATTTCTCTTGTGTGTAATTCACTCCTTTCCCCACTTTTTAGTAGTACCTATCTCTGCTTTCGAATGTAAGTGGCTTGATCCAACCAAGAGAGTAATGTTTTCAGTGAAGTTGTTGTATTTGGCAAAGAAGTGGGAGTAAAGTAGGTGAGTAAACACTGTCCTTCCACAAGTTTGGACAATTTAAAACAAATCTTTGTCAAACCCTCAGAGATTAGTTAAGTGATAAAATGAGGCAACAGCTGGTACCAGATAGAAAAACAGAGCGGACTCATTGAAATGAACAGATCTCAAAGAACCAAACACAAGTGGCTTTGAATTCCAGATGCTCTTGTTGTTTTTTTCACTTTGAGTCACAGCTGCATGACTAAACTGCTTTTCTAAGAATGTTTATTATGTGTTATGGCTGGGAGCTTGTTTTGTTTACTTCATTTATTATAAATATACATTAAGAACTCAGCAGGTAACAGGAGGCAATTGAAGAAGCAGTTAATTTAAAAAGGTGATGAGATACATACAAATAAATAACTTGTAATGGAGACCTATTGTGTTTTTTCCATCGCTTTAGTGATAAACTAGAGCAGTGTTTCTGGTGGTACATAAAATCCTCTACCCTTAAGGTATTTCTCCAATTAAAAAAATATATATATATTAAAAATTAAGTTAGAATTTTACAGCCTATTTTTAGCTGAATTTGGATAAGATTAAATTTGAGATTAAATCATAGGTGGTAGTAGTACTGTCAAAACTTTGAGAATCACCAAACCACAAGATTAGTAATTTATATTTTGTTCATTTAAAACAGAGTTGAACTAAAATGGGTTGGAATAGAAAAAATAAACAAGTTTATTGACTTCCAGTTAAAAACAGCAAGACTAAAAAGAGCCAATTCTTTATTGTTTAATTTAACTGCAACAAGCAGCAGATTTTTAGTTGGGAAGTGACTAAAATATAGTTTTTAATCCACCATGTTTTAATGATTTTTTGAGTGATCAAATTTTTCAGCGATCAAAAATAAATACAGACAAATGGGTGGTAGGTGAAAACAGAAACTTTCTGTTGTTCCATCAGCTGCAGGGCAAAACAAGATAAATCAAACGTGCATCCATCAATTCAAATACAAGTCTGAGAACACGCTTATAACACGGTAAAAACTTTCATAATAGATTTCCTTTAATTTTCTATGAAATGAATGCATTTGTATTTCCTAGAAGTGCCGCTTTGATCTGCTATCTAGTGTCATGTTTGATCTATGTATGCATGTTTTGGATGCTGGAATGAAAACAAAAAGGACACTTGGAAAGACAGACAAAATACAATTCAAGATCCCAAATGTAACCCACATACTCAGCTCTGCACTGAACTCTTCCTCTGCTTAGCCTTGCCTTCTTATCACAAACTGCATTCTTCACATTTTTAGTCAGTCACATTTATATACACTGAATGCATGCATGGCAATAGGATTCCTGGTTCAAATGGATTTCACACTCACAGGCAGATGGAGCAGTGCCTTGGCTTCCTCTTTCTTCATGTCGTATCCCTCTAACGGAACATGCTCAATTCGGCCGCTCTGGGCATACAGCAGGTGTGTCCCGGGAGGAAGCGGGTGGACGTCAGGGCGAGGAGTGGGTCCAACAGGTCTGCCGTGATCATTACCTGCCATTGAAGAGCAACGTCACTGATTAGTAAAAGTGTGCAATAGGGAAAAGCAGTATGGCCTAAAATTTAGATAAAAAGAAATTCTCTGTGATATTATAATTGACAATATATCCAAGGCTGCTTGAAGGTGGCTTATATAATTGTAAATAGTATTTATTTTTCTTGCTACTTAAATTTCCGGTATAGCTGTAAGTTATGTTTTCACTCTCATTTATTTCATATCAGAGATTAAGCTTCTGCAGAGCAATCAAATCAATCAATTAAAACCAATCAATCAGAAATGTGTTTGTAGAGCACAAGTCCTACTAAAAATAATTCAAAATACTTTAAAAATGAAAAATAAACAAAAAACAAATAGCAAGCAATGTACAATTAAAATAAAAGCATAAATAATTAAATTTCAGCAGGATAAAAAGTAGAATGAAACCAGCAAATAGGGCTGTTGTGAGTTTAGATTTGAAAATTGCCAAAGTCGAGGTCTGTCTGACCTCCAGAAGAGTATTCCAGACTTTGGCATTAGCTGCTAAACTGCTGATTTTTGATTTTTACACTTGACTCCTACAATCGACAAGAGGGAACCTGAGGTCCACAAGTCTGACATGGTTCATAAGATACCAACATATCAAATACTGTATATACCTATGAGCTAGGCTATGGAGAGACTTAAACACATGTACAGTTACTTTTAAGCCCATTCTTTGACAGCATAAATGAAGATAGGAGAGACTTGTATACAAACAGATTTTGGTGCCAGATTTGATTCTGTTAATTAAAAAAAAAACATATATTAAGTTAGCAAAAACTGAAATAATATGTGGCTGTATAAAGGCATAGAGTCTAAAGAGAAAAAAAAAAATGCAAGTTGATATTTTATGCAAAAAAAAAAAAAAAAAAACAGTGCTAGAAACACTGGGTGGTGTGGACAAAAAGAGATGTCACAAATTTCTTAGAGCCGACAGAAAAGCATTGAATGAAAAGTAGCGGTGCTGGCTCTTTGATCCAGACAATCAGAGAGACAAGTCGCACTACCACAGTTGTCATAGCGATAGTATAGATAGTGCTCACATGTGGGTCTGTCTCCCGGTTCGGTGCGCGTCCCTGGGATCTCACGTCCGCTCTCGTCCACACACCAGCACTCGCCGATGCTGTGATGGCACTGCATGGGTGTGTAGGCTCCGTTCTGATCACAGGTCGGGATGTACTGACCCACCGGAGGGCGCGGACCCCGGACACCAAAGTGAATGCTGTCTCTGTGGAGCTCGCATGGAGTTTTTTGCCTCTCTAAAAAGAACACATAAAACATGACAAGTAGGATATTGGCATTATGGTGGACATAAAATTATGAAATCATCTCTGTAACAATCTAACCTTACTCTACTTACTTCTATTTGTGTTTTTTATAGAATTTAGAGTCTATGCCTATCCGGAAAGACCCCCACCATGTGGTTAAAGATAGCTAATGTTAGCCAGGCCAACGACAGCGCACTATTATGGTTTGACACCAAAACAAAAATGGCGGAACCAAACAAGGTGCTTTGGCCAATAGGATAATGAACTCTTTTGACTGTTGAAAAACATGAATATAAGAGAAAAACATGAACATAAGAGATTTGTACATTTTTTGGATGGGAAAGGCTTCCAGGATCAGACGCTTTGACCAGTCATATTAAAATATTGTCATGACATTCCTTTATTTCCTGACAGCTTTCTGTGGCAGTCTACCCAGATTTATACTGTGTTGAACTCAATTCAGAGAGATAAACTTGTCAATCTGGCAGGTAAGAATCAGCTGTTTTGGTGAAATCGTCATATTACGATTCACTGTGTCACTGTTTATTGTATTTGTTTGATTCTAACATAGACTAATTTGCTATCCCACTCCTCCTCCTCCTTTTAGTCAGATGACTCTGAGTGAGGGTCTCATTTAATATGTGCAAAATAATTTAAGAAAAATCTTGACTAAAGCAGGCTGCACACTGGCGGAGTTTTAAATCTTTTGTGATTTAAAAAAACAAATCACAGGTCACAGACATAAGGACATTTTACAACAATTATTTGTCTCACAGTCGCATCACATCGCAGGAAGAACAGAGACGACACAGACTGGAGGAGCGCAGCAGTAAGCAAAGGACAGTGTGTGCAATGTGTGAACGTTTCCTTTGAACTCAAGTTTAAAATCAGGCCGAAACTCCTCTAGTTTGCAGAAGGCTTTACCTGACATTTGTGCCTCAGACAATCACCAAAAAGTAAATTTGAGGTGTTGCAGATTGGCTATATGGATTATGTTTTAGGTGGCTCTAGTAAAACTGGATCCCCAATGATAAATGTACTGTGTAATGATGCGAGGACAATAAAAAAACTGCTAACATGTTGTTATTACATAGATTATATGAGCTACACACGACTACAAATCAAAGAGGTAGTGTCAATGAATATAATGCAACACTTTATCAAATAAGGTTTAGGTTCTCGTGATTTTAAAGTTTTTTATTTAGATCAGTTTTATGTTTATGTTACGGCTATTTTGAAGCCAGATAATTTATATCTACAAGTGTTTGTCTAAGTAGAGAAAAACAATGTAACCACTTTTTTTTTTTGTCATAAATATCATAAATATAAATATCACAAAAGCATGAAAAAATGATTTCTTAAATGAACCATAAAATGAGGAAACACTTTTGCCTCTATGAAATAACATGATTTCTGATTCATGTAGACTAGTGGTTTACAGTCTGGGGGTGGAATTACCCAAGAGGCACCAGAGACTGCAGGGTCACCAAAGCTTTGTCTGGTCACAGGGTCAAATTATTAACATTAATTTAAACTTAAGAGGAGACGATCCTTTTCTTACAACTTCAGAGCCTTTGACGCGCTCATCTCCTCTTTGACTTTTAATATCATTAATTGTTTGTGCATTCTAAATGGTAAAAAACAAACAAACAAAAAACACCGAAGTAGACAATTATTAACTATGTAAACATCCTCAAGTCATGATAGAAAAACTGTAATTTTTGTCTGAACTAAACCCAACCCCTATGACCCAAGCAATAAAATAATGTCAAGTGGACTATGAAAGTAATTTATTACTATGTGAATGAAGCCTACTTGTAATTGTAGATAATGTTAACAACTAAACTTGACTGAGTTTTCAATTTTAAAGTAGCCACTCAAAAAACACGACATGTGAACTAAACACCGTCGCAGTCAAAGAAAAATATGCACAAGCTCATGTAAACAGTAAAGCATAATTTATGCAGCTGTAGCCTCAAATCATGCTCTTGTTGGAGTTACGTTCTGTTTTAGATTAGTTACTGAAAAAGTAGTTTGGGAAAAATATGGCCCGAGTAATATGTATGTAATGTCATGTAAACTGTTAAATTTATTACCATGTGAATGTAGCTGTAGCCCAGATCATGTTCACTACAAAACATGCTTGTGGTTTCATGTTTTCTGCTTTACATTAGCTTCTCATAAAGTGTGACAAATTCCTGTAGCTTTAGGGAATTAAACGAGGAACAGACTTCAGCTGGAAATAATACACATTCTGCTAAAGGCTCAGTCTCGACACTGTCTTGCACCACTGTGTGGGAAAAACTATGTTATGAACACAAATGACACAGCTTTTCTTTGAGTTTAACCAAATACAGGCTGACTATTGCATTTGCGGTTGTGCAAAAGGATAAAGATAGCAGTAGCGCAGTGAGATAAAAACAAAACAAAACATAAAAACTACCTACGGTTTTATTTCATCCTTTTCTATTTAGATTTTCTATTAGATTCCTTTATTAGATGAAGTGGATTTGGCTGATCTGATGCTTTATGCACTGGACACAATATTTTCAATCTTGACGTGATAGTCCTGCATTGATTAACAGCAAACAGCTGATACATGCACTGCTTGATTATTCATGTCGACCTGAATACAATGGTTTATCACAGGATCAATTCAGCATTTGGAGAAAAAACTATTATTAACTATTATTATTATTTTATGTTGTCTGCTTTTTTCCTTTTTCGTCTGAATCTAAATTCTAGTTAGTCATCTCGCTTTAATAATAGATCAGGGTCAGACCCTTTCGGAAGTTACTACCTCCAAAAATCTACAATTTCTTTTACAACCTGTAGTTCTCCATCACCTTCCCAACAGAAAATAGGAGCCTACACTTTACACAGAATGCAAAATTTGAATAATCAAATTCCGAATACCACTTAACACACAACTAATAGATAATGGTTCATGTTTTACTGGGATCTAGCTGTAACCCATTAAAAGCTTGTGATCACTGTTATAATTAAATTTTTTACGACAGTTGTGACAGCTCATGACTTTCTGACCATATAGCCTACAGGTAAACAGAGAACCAATAGAAACCAGAACATATGACCTTCTGTCATTTTACTGATGTACAATAGTTTTACAACAATTTAAACAAAGGCAGTTGAACACAAATGTTATGACTTGTATCAAGAGGCAAAAATTATCTAATGACTGAAACGATTGGAAAGACTCTGTTGTGTATCATAAACTTTACCTGGAGTGCAATAGAAGCCGTCTCCGTGGTAACCAGGGTTGCACTCACAGGAGAAGGAACCTTGTGAGTTATAACAGCCAGCGTCAGGGTGACACCTGCCGAGATCACACTCGTCCACATCTGCAGACACAAGCCAGAAACGAGAGCAAGTTTTCAAAGGCTATTGATTATTTTCAATAGTTTATTCATTAGTTATTTGATTGAATTAGAAATATAAATTTTGCATAGCATTTGCTGCCAGAGTAATTGTGATTGTGTGTTTTGGCAGCGATTTTGGGTTTGCGCTAGCACAGATAAACTGTCAAAGCTTCTCTTCTGGTGAAAATTAGTTTACAGAGTTTGGTCTAGGTCCAATAATGATACATTTTCATCCCTATATTTATGGCTTGTTTATGTTTCTAGCCTGCTCTAGCTCCTGTTAGCATACCAACACAGCTTAACTCATTCTGGCTTCTGAAAAAGTAGGAAAAAGCACTTCATTGTTGTAAATAATTAGGAGGTTCAGAATGCATCAGGTACGTGAGCATACTGTACTGATTTGTTATTCCTTATGTGTCTGAAACTATTATTTATTTTAAAATTGACATATTTCTTTTGTAATTTACATTGAGCACATAAGGATTCGCAATGTGAAACCTATTTATAATATTTACTGTCAAGTTCTATTATCATTATCTACTTTATTATTCAGACAAAGAAAACATACATCATTTGAACTCAGAGTTGTGTAAATAAATTAGACTTATATGTTGAAAATTGACCTCTGGATAATTACAGCAAATTGCAATAATTCACAAAATGTGATTGTCCTCCACTTGTACCAGTCACAATCACTACAAGCTTAAAGAACGTCATGATGTCATAAGAACTCGGTCAAACTCTATGATTGACATTTAAACTTGCTTTGGGCCTCGTCTGAGAGACATAGAAGGTAAAGGGAAGAACGGAAACTTTGAATGAGTATAATTGAGCTGCCAAAAGCAAAAACATGCGTAAAATCTAGACTTTTACAAACCCACAGCGCCCATCTGCTTTTCATGTTGCCTCTTCAATCACTGTGTTACGTAACCCACCAACCCCCAAACACATGCTTTTAACATTAGAGCCAAAGGAGTCCATGTTATGGCTTTAAACTTTTAGCATAAATGGAGTCATAAATGGACACATTATGGTGAATTTTTCAAAGGAATTCTCAGAGGTCAGACATGATAATTTAGGGAGACACACAGCTCTGATAATGTCACAAAAGATTTTATTAGAAAAAGCAATGATTGATAATATGAACAAAAATGTATTCTTAAATTCAACCCTAAAAAGGCTACAGGTCAAACTGACTCTACTGCAGCAGCAGATCAGTCATTTTATCCTCTCCTCCTCCTCAACACCTGAATCTAGGCCCCAGGGAAAAAATTGTTTCGGTAGAAGCTGAGGGCCTAAAAAAATGCAATTTTTAAGACCTCACGCCAGTGTTTGTTTGATAATGTTTCAGCTTAAAATGGGCCAACCAAGAAAAGCTAAATGCATGGCATATTTGAAGGCCTTTAGCTTTACCGTAATTGTATGTAATAAGGTAGACTGATTATGTCTTTGTAGAAGCTCATTTTTAATAAAATAGAAGCTCCAGCTAAAATTTTGTAATGACCACTGATATTATTGTTTTTTGAGCCTCTCAAAAGAACAGGGTTGTAGAATGTAATGTTGTCATGGCCAGATTGTGGAGAACACTAACATTGTACTTTGCCATAAAATATTTAAAAAGTAATATCCGAGTTACTCTGATTTGTATCAATTAATACAAGTGACTTAAGTCAGAGTCTATCTTTTTGTGTTTTGGTGCCTAATCTGAGAAAAGCCTGATCCCTCAGATCACATAAGCTAAGCAGGTCAGGACCTAGTCAGAAGCTGGATGGGAGACTGTTGGAAAACCAGGTGCCACATTGGGATGGCTGAAGTGACTTGTCATTGTGTCCTTTGGCAACACACTTAACCCACATTGTCTCAGAGTCTGCATACACTGGGTGAGTGGTCCCTTGATTGTAAAGCTCTTTGAGAGCTTCGTAAGGTGGAAAAGTGCTACATACAGTAAATAGAGACCATTTACAATTGTGTCTTACCTTGACAGACAGAACCATCTCCCACAAATCCCTCTCGACACGAGCAGATGTAAGCAGAGCCTCCAGTGTAGGTGCACTGAGCGCGCTCCGAAATGTCACAGGTGTGGCTGCCATCTTCACAGGGTTCACAGGACGATCCGCCTCTGGCACAACAACATGCAATATGTAAGATTCTAACAGCCTCAAATATTGTCTCATCAACTATCTGTCCTTTTGCTCATTTACTTAACCCATAGAATAAATATTATAATAGAAAGAACTTTTAGCAAATTGTCAGGGAATTAATGTTATGATACTTTGGCTGGCTGGGAGGCAACTAAAAGAATAAAAGCCACAATTTAGCTTTTAGACTTATGTGCATTTACATTGTATGAGACAATAAACAACATGTAAATTAAAACAGTCCAATAAAAACTCCACAGTAGCAGAAGTAAATCAAGCCTAAGCATCAGTAACTCCCTGGAGATGATCCCATGACTAGACTCTTGCTGTGAGCAGAAAATCACATGTTTAATTATAAAATTTCGGTCTACTGAGTCCAATTTAATCTTTGTATTTACTGACTTTTGTGATGGATAATAGATTCAATCCTGACTGAATGCTTCTGTTAGCTTCACTCACCCACACATGTTCGTCCGTCGCTAGCAAACTGATATCCATCCACACACTCACAGCGGAACGTCCCGGGCTGGTTGTTGCAGATGGCATGAGCCCCACAAATGTTCGGAGTCTCCACACACTCATCAATGTCTGAAAAAAAAAAGGCAAACAACAATCAGAATCTGTAAACAAGTTTTATATTTGTCAAAAATATCAAAATGAATAAATAACTCTCCAAAAAATTGTACCTTAAAGGCTTATTTGTTTATGAAACACAAAAAATGCGCGTACAACCTCTGAGCAGAAAATGCCGCAGCTGCCTGTCACAAACTGTAGCAGCAACACTAACCAGCGCTGTTGTCAGCTAACTACAAGAATTTATCGCTGTTAATCAATATTTGTGAATGAAATTGGTCTTTATGACTCATACAAGTTACATTCAGATAAATGTGAAAACAATGAGAAAAAACTGGCTCAGGCTTCAGTAGCCAGATGCTCGTTCACACTTGATCAAGCATCTTGTCCTGTTTTTGTCAAAAAATGACATCGACTGACAACTCCCCAATATGGAGCATTGTATTTGTAATGGTTGTTTTCCGATTCTACAATGTGATGTCATAAGGTCAGATTGTACTTTGCCATGAAAATAATAAAAGATAATTAAACAATCCTTTAACATTATTTTCTAGTAACTAGGTCCTCACCTCAGCATATCTGTATTAAATAGCTTAAGTTAACATGCTAGCTTGTCTGTCTTGTGAGGCGATCACAAATAGATATTTTTTTTTTTTTTGTAAATGTGCTGTTTTTTGTGCAATAGGGCATCCTAAAGCTTTTGGGTTTTTTCTGTTTTGTTTTTTTCATCTCAATCTTTCAAGGAATGGTATAAAGTGACATTGAACCATTGTAGTTTCAAAAAACTTTTACAGAGTTGAAACCAGTATTAGTCGTCTGCAATAAAATGAATATGAAAATATTATGTCAAAATACAGTATATCCAAAACTATACATTAGGTCATATATTTTTATCCAAATAATATCACTTATGGCAAAATGTCTAGCGTGATAGATGTGATTGATGAAGTATCAAACAAGAAAAGGCAGAATTACTATCTGCTCTTGAAGTTAGCAACATAAATCTTCACAATCTGACGTGCAAAGATCAGAGGGGACTTTGATTAAATTTACTAATTACAAACTGATAAAATCTTGTCTGAAACGCATCCTTCTTCCATCGCTGTGCCTTTGAGCTCTTCCTGTCTGATCTCTAATGCAAAAAGAGCATGTTAAAGACGCAGAAGTTCGACCACACAAATGCATAGGCAGGACTGGGGTATCGCTTGTTTATCATGTGGGACTCCTTTATGCTAATTGCTAAGATTGCCCAGTTCCCCAGGAAGGAAGACTTTAAAGGAATGAGTTAATTAAAACCCAAATAGACGTGGGAACTAGAAGTGGTGGAAACCCAGAAATGCAACCGCGTCTTGAAAAGTAGAGAAAAAGGAAAAAAACTAAAAAGCTCAAGACAATGATAAACAGTGATTCAGATAACTGTAACTGTAATTGTATAACATTAAACTTGTATTAAATAGTATAGTAATAAACATTATCTTTCAACGTAATTTATGTAAACCTTTAAGACATAGCATTAAAGTTAATATATATTCTGGGTATCCTGATTATCATTTAGATCAGTCTGGTGACCCATTTTATACTCCCAATTTCAAATATTAAGGCATGTTGCAGGTTTGCCTATGTGCTAACTCAGATCCACAGCACGTTTGTTTTCTGTCTAAAAATTACATTTATAATTTACAATTCATCATAACTTTGTAGTTTATAAAGTTGCAGAGACAGATTTTAAATAAAAAATTAGGTTTTATGCTCATGAGTCATGACCTACCACACAACTGATAATCCCGAGAATGTTTTCAGACGTTTATTTAATTTTATTATTTTATTTTTGGGGTGCACGGTAGCAGAGTGGTTAGAGCTCTGGCTTCCCAATAAGGAGGTTGTGGGTTCGACTCTCGGGTCGGACCATATTAACATCTCACGATCTCTCTGGGTGGAGTTTGCATGTTCTCCCCGTGTCACCGTGGGTTTTCTCCGAGTACTCCGGTTTCCTCCCACCTCCAAAAACATGCACGTTTAGGTTAATTGGGCATCACTGTAAATTTCCCTTAGTGAATGAATGAGAGAGTGAATGGTTGTCTGTCTAACCCTGCGACAAGTTGGCCACTGTCCAGGGTGTTTCCCCGCCTAAGGCCCAAAGTCACTGGGATAGGCTCCAGTCACCCGCGACCCCTAACGGGATTAAGCGGTAGAAAATGAATGAATGAATGAATTTTTATTTTTTTAAATGCCTATGAGTGTTTATAATGGAAGTATGAACTTCCTGAATCAAAAAGTGGGTGATCACTGTTGACCTCCACATCAGGCAGTAGAGTTTTGTAACATTCACTATAAATAGCATGCTAACAACTGATTTGAGTCAGGGCTGAATTTGAGTCAAAAGTCAAGGTGCACATGCCCATAAAAATAGACGTACGACGGGTACAAGGACAAACATTAATGCCCGATTTCAGTCTTACCATAACACAGTCGTCCATCACCCTTAAATCCAGCTGCACATTCACAGGTGAACTCATTTCCTGTTCCTGGTCGACACACTGCGTTGTTGTCACAGCCATGTCGCCCAGTGAAGCAGGGGTTCTCCTCTGGCTCTCCGCCTGGAAATAAAATGATTAAAATTACACAAATGATTAAAGTAGAGAAGCATAGTTATACAAATTCACAGACAAACAAACTGTTTTTCTAAAGCCTGAGTTTAGTGAACCCTTGCAAAGTATGGCATTGGTTTCAGCCAGTTGACACATCATGAAAAAAATATAGATGATTTTGTGAAACTTCTGGGTGGAGTGGGTCAGACATATTGACTTGCCTTGAGCTAAAAATATATCAAATATGATGGAAACAAACAAAAAAGCTCATAGATCGTCTGTTATTTAGAACTAAATTGAACTTTTCTCACTTCACTTTAGAACAGCCAGGATTCTTCACAAACCAATATAATTTTTATGGAAAAAAGATAGCTTCCATAGCTTCCACCAAAAATCTTGCACATTGCACCTTACTTCAAAACGAATAGGTTCACATAATCTGGTTCACAATATAGATCCATGAAGTTAGTGCTGTACAAATACAGTATAACCATTACATACGATAAGAACTACATCTTGTAACAACTTTGATCTGAAATAATCCTTATTTAATCAACAATGACGCAACCTGGCTGTGTTTCTTTCTACTTTTAACCAGGATGTTACACTGCATTGATTGGTTCTGTGAGGGAAGCGCTCGAACCCAAACAGGAAGTCACTTAAATAACCTACAATCTCACCATTGACGTCTCCGATCTTGTTGCTCATGGCAAATCTGGTCAGTTCATTGTTGGCGTCATACATGACAAAGATCTGCTCCACCCTCAGCATCTGTGAGGGTTTGACATCCTTCATGGGGTCTCCGTGCTGGCAGCTCTGGAAGGTGATGGTCTGACGCCACTGGTACGACCTGGTCTCTGCTCTGCCGTCCGGGTGGGTCACCTTGTAGTCTCGAGTCGTGGAGGATGTAATCACTGGGAGGAAACAAACAGGGATGTTGAGAGAAACTGTCTGAACACATTTAAAAGAAGACTAAAAGCATGCACTGTTTAGTTGTTGAACACTATCTACGTATATGTAAATGATACAATAGTATTTTTCAGTAAACAAAAGCTAAAAGATTAGAGGATTGTGATCTAGGGTGTGATCTTTAGAGCAGTAGTTCTTAAACTCAAAGTACCACCAAAGAAAAGATTCAGCTCTCCAAGTAACTGGACTATTGTAGGTCTGAATTAGGACTGAAACAGGTCTAGTGCTCATCTTTGGATCAATTAGCTGGGCTTTGTGAAGACAACAATAGATGGAAACATGCATATTTTGGTTGGAAACCGGAGTGCCAAAGAGAAACCAACCATAGACACACTGAGAAACAAGTTTCTTGCTGTGATAGCCGCGTTCAAAGCTATTTTAATAAATGAACACAGGTCACTGCAAGCTCATTTCACCCAAATACTATATACTGTAATAAAACATCTGTACTGGTGTAAAATGTTTGTCATTTACTCAGTGCTGACCAACAAGAATTGGATGGGAAAAAAATGGTGATTGAGAATAGAGCTTCAAAAAACAACGCTAGGTCACAACAGGACCATATGACCATTATAACACTGTCACAAAACTGAGATGACAATATCATTTTTTAACATTGTCAAGCTCTATGAATAATGTTAAAGGTAAAACAGTGTCTTACGGTTGTTGCTGTACTGGTAGATCTCAGAGTAGGGCTCGACCTGCACCGTGGAGCCAGCTGGGACCTCCGGGATGCGTCCGTCCAGGTGAGTGCTGACCTCCAGGTGGTCATGTTCGTCGATTCCTTTGAACTCCTGTCTGATGGTCAGTCTCTCGTTCCCGGGCAGAAAGGTCACCTCGGCCTGACGAGTGAACACTCCACCTACGAGACACGCAAGAATGATTTTAGGAACTCCAAATACATACAAACTAAAATATTTTAGATTAACAGATAAGTTTACTTAATTACTTCAATCATCCACATATACTGTAGACATACATTTTTTTAACATTATTTTGAGGAGAAAAAAGATATACATTTTAAAAATAAATAAGTCACACATTTGGGAACTGAACAAACTTGATGGACTTTAGACTAACTAGAAGAACTAACACTAGCAAATTGTTTTGTTAGAGGATATTTTTTTTCTGATTTAATTCAATTAGTCTTTTTTTATTTAGTACAATTAATCATTTGATCAACACAAGGCTAAAAAAATAACTAACTAACTAACTAACTACAGAAATAAATGCACACATACATATATTATATACATACATTTGTAGTTATGGACAGGAAATATTAAAATATTCTTTCACTATATTAGATGGTGATCATTCCATCAATAGATTAGTTGTGATTAAATAAAATTATTTCATCCAAATGTATGACCATTTTTGAATGTGTCAATTGTGCTTGTGTTTCCTGTCTAAGAGAAATTTTTATTTTGCTTTGGTTTGTTGTATAAAAATAAAAATACATGAACAACTTCTGGCTTTGTAATATTCATATAAAACCTAAAATACTCCAAATTTAACTGGAATTTGAGTTTTTATAGCAGTACACCACGAATAGGACAAATGCCAGACCCTTTAATTAAACCTACAATTACAGTTCAAATAGAGCTGGTAAACAGGGCAGTCCTAGAAGAGTGAAGGAGGGGGTGAAACAAAGGGGTGAGAGTGGAGAGGAGCAGTGATTGATACCAGGTGTTTGTAATCAGAAATAGAACACAGTCTGCCTGAAATTTGCTAATTAACATAACAGTAACAGTAGCCAGTGCTGTTTCAACACCAATTACACAATTTTGTAGAAGTTAATTGAGTTTTTTGCTATCACTTTAAGATTTTTTGATCAGTGACTTTTTATGTGATATTTGCTTCATTACAAGAAAGTCTTTCCTACACCACTTGTCCTTAACTGCTTTGCATTTCAGTGTAAAAGACAAAACAATAGACAATCTCTTCAAGACTCTGGCCTTGGCTGAACTCTTTTCTGTCCAGGGGGAGCCCAGCTGCAGCTGCTCCACACATAAGTGGAAAAATGTGTCAAACATCACAAAAAATCTCACCGACGATCCCAAAGCCGTTCTTGAAGCCGGGCTGCTCCAGAGCAAACGCCCAGCCTATAACTCCTCCCAGGGCAGAGAGGGGCATGAGCGAGGGACCAATGGATTTTGGGATGTCACTGATGGCTACGTAGGAGCGCCCGTCATTCACCACCACGTACGAGTGTAGGTCGTTATTGTTGAACTGAACTGGAGTCGGGGAGTTTCCCACATAGACGTTACCATTCATTTTACCGTTCATTCTTTGAGGCTTCCCTGTGGAAAAACAAAAAAACACATGCTTTAGGCTGCTCTATTGTTTATATAAATTCTATATCATGACCTAAAATCCATATCTTCTTTAATTTCCTGATGTTGCCATAGAATATAGGTTGTTTCATGAAAGAATGTGCAAATTTGATTCACATGATTATTCTTGACAAAATCTTAAATTTATATAGGTTCCAGGCCAGGACAAAAAAAAAATCATTCAATGGTTTTATGAAGGACTGGGCAATAAGAGAAAACAAAATAACCACAATTTATTTTTTTCATATTGATGAATTTCCATTTTCAAGTTTATCTTTCAATAAACAAAAAATGCCTCTTAGCAATATTTTATGAACATAAACTAAACAGACTTTGCCAATAAACACCAAAAATAATCAAATTACTTTTTACAGTATCGACCTCTGCTAAAATTCACATTTTTTTACTTACAGTGGTTGTCTGACCTCTTGATCCAAAACCCCAAATAAATTATCTATTTGTCTTTCCTTTACTTGCTCTGCCCTAACTTTATATAATAGAAGTTAGACATAAATGTGACCAATAAAAATCTCTTATGATCAGGTTTACATGACTATAATGTATAGTTTTACCTTCTGCCACACACTGGATGCCATTGCCATAGAAACCGGGTCGACAATGACAGCAGAAACCTCCAGGATAATCTCTACAGTCAGCAAACTGTGAACATTTATCCCTGTTGTTCGCACAGGCTCCAAGATTGTACGAAAACACTACAAAACACACACAAAGCGAGTTTATAATCACTTGAAAGATAAATATGATAAGATAATAGATAGGTTAAGAAGTATTTCAATCAGCCTGATTTTTAACCTAATTTGCCATGACTTTAGGGATCCGTTATAAGGGCAACATGTCATGTGATGTGACTCTGTAACAACTACTGAACTTGAACACAGCCAATCAGAGCAGCCAAACAGTGTCAGGCTCTGCTGCCTTGTGACATCTTGTTATGTCTGTAGACTGCACCTTTTCACAAAATTTAAGTTTAAGGATAAGTGATATATTGAAATTAATATGCATGTTATTTTGATGGTATTGGAATCTACCAATATAGAAAAATATCTGCACCAGTGTTTTTGTCTCTGTGTGACGTGTCTCAAATTGCATTTAGAACATCAAATTAGTTGTTTTGAAAAAGAAAACAAAAGGCATAAGAATGCCACAGAATGTCTGATTGTCCAGATACATGTATTTTGTTTTTATACTTTACTACTAAAAGTGATTTTGCGAGCCTTGCCATATATTTTAAGATGCAAATATTGGTATCGACAAAAGTCAGTTATTGGCCACAGCAGGAGGCCAAATATTGAAAAGTTCCAATCAGGCTTAGGAGAAATAACCTGCTGGAGATGGCAAAAAGTAAATGTATTTAAAAAGACAAAAGGTATAACCGATGTTTCTCTTTGATAGTTTTGTTTGTTGAGAAAGAACTTTCATCAAAAATTTGAGATGTAAATATGTAAGTAACACCTGTGTATTCTACTTTTATCACTATTTATGTGACGTTTGGTGCCAATTTTATGTGCTGAAATATCAAAATGTATGATCTGGTTTTCGAAAAGTAAATATTTTCTAAAAAAAACAAAACAAAACAAAAAAAACACCGTAACTACATTAGGTGACTCAAAATAAGTGATGCCATTTGTCACCATAATATCCTATAAACTGGGAGCAAGTACAGTATTTATTAAAACTGTGTGTTTAAATTGTCTTACCGTCTACATTGATGTCTGAGTCATCCACCACCACCACCTCTGGGTTTTCGGGTTGGTATTGGACCGGGTTGACTGGGATTTGCCCGGCGGTCTCGTATGGGGGGTACTCCAGCTGCTGTCCGTGCTCTTCTGGAGCCTCTGTGGGCAGCTCAGTCACCTCTCCTGGAGCCACATTTGTGAAGTAAGGGAAAGTACCGATCTCAAAAACATGCACTCCACGCATGCCGGAATTGGTCTCTCTGAAAGCAAAAAGTACAAAAAATAAATAAATACAATACAATACAATAATAAGAAAAAAAAGCTCAAAACAATACTAGCTAAAGGTAGTTCATTGTAATAATCAATAAACATTACTCAAGAATTTTGTCATTTATAATACTGGTTGAAGGTGATACCAAAAAGAAAAAAAAAATAATGTGGACACATTTCTAAAAAGAATATATCTGTTTTGCAACTGAACTGTTCCAACTGTGATAATAGTCCACTTAGTGCAGGGCTATTCAACTGTATTTTTCAAAGGGCCAGATTTTACCGAGGACCACGGCTTGGGGGCTGGGCGGTTGCGCAATACATCAATATTTTTGACGCAAGATTGTGCCCAAGACCAGAGTTGTGTCTATAGTGATAATAACTAATGCTGCGTCTGTTTTTATTGCTCTACGGAAGGACTATTCAATTATATTTTACAGTGGACAGAGAACTATGGTCTATGGGCCAATAACAAAACTGCACCAAGAACTAATGTTTAGTAAATTGAAAGTAAGTCTAAATTGCTCTGTCATATAACAGGTTTACACTAGCAGAGATAAATGAAAACTAGAACGTGAGCAAACCAGAACAACAGATAAAAGACTAGGCTAAACCTAGAGTTAATCCTTCAAGGGTGAACCTCAATTTGGAACAAGACTAGAGAACATTTTTAAAACCAGAACAAAAGTGAACAAAAAAATATCAGTGGAATTTTAGCTGATGAAGTTGATTTAAAAGTACTGCAGGCGACTGAAAACCAGATCAAACCAAGAAATGTGGCCCAGTCCCTGGCCACTTTATTATGATGGGCCAGTCTTTATTCAAAGCATTATGTTGCTGTATCCACCCTGTTCACTGTAAATCAGATACGGATTGTTTCCCTGGCTTCTTTACAATGTGGCCCAGTCCATGGCCCATTTTACCAAGGTGGGCCACATCATACTGCTTCGCGGGCCAAATCCGCTATTTGAATAGCCCTGACTTAGTGGATCTGTGTTGTTGTTAGTACTGTGGCTAACTGTTGTTAGCCTATTAACATGCCTAACTTCAGATGTGAAAAAGTTTTAAACACATTATGATGATGAATGAAATAAAATAAAAAAGTTTGGTGATATCTCTGTAAAAATTTAACTTTGTAAAAGGTCACAGTAACACAGAGTCAGTCTAGGTCTGCAGTTTGTTGACACTGTAAAGCTCTCTAGGAACAATTAACTGACTTACTCAGCCAGAGCTCTGACAGAGTCCTCCTCATCAGTGGTGGTGCGGTAGTAGGGCCCTGGCTTGAGAACAGGAAACCCCGTACGAGGCCTTTACTGAAGCCCGCATGCATCACCACACTCCGGTCATTGGCTAGTGTGGACGCAAACTGTATCCCATCTCTGGCATAAAGGACGATGGCATAGGACGCAGTCTCCAGGGAAGCAAGGACCAGCTGGAATGTGTTTCTCTGTTTGTGGAATTAACAAGAAAATGTTGTTTTAAATTGTAGGTGTTCAAATATTGTAAAAACAGAACTACAGAACTGCTAAAGTAACAAACAATAAAGAAATTAAATTTGCTACAAGCATGTACAATATACTAGACTAAATATTTAATTTATAAATCTTTTGCAATTTTTCAACAATTTTTTAAAAGTCATAAAAGAGAAACAATTCTTCACAAAAGGCCAATATTGTTCACAAACCTGTCTGTTCACAAATCTTACACTTCTCATTGTTCAGATAATCCATTTTACCTGACAGTTGTGACATATAAAGATGCTGATTAGACAGCAGAATTATTACCCAGGTGTGCATAAATGTTTCATAGAGGGAGTCTGCCTTTGCCAAGCATTGAATATAGGCACATAAGAGAATTTGGCCATACATCTTCATGTACTATACATGTTTACATTTTTGTTCTGTGTACATTTGACATGATCAACAAAATCCACTCATAATGTGCAAAAATAGAAGTTGCCTGCCAAAAGGTGGTAAAATGCAGACACAAAACCAAGGCACTCTGAAGGGTTAAAGTTAAAAAGCCTTTATTCCAACATGCTTTTTGAATTAAAAAAACGCACCAACGCGTTTCAGCTCTGACAAGCCCACTCATAATGTACTCGGTGGAAATGAGTAAATAAAGGATACGTGGTACAAATGCCAAAATGGTACCACAACAACTATTTAGTCACCAGATTACAACTTCATAAAACCATTTAGGTAATTTTGTGTGGCTGCTAACACATTATTTTAATAGGTAGGCTATGTATTAATACGCTGTAGCAACTTGTGAGATTATATACATTTCAAAGTTTACCTTTTGATGCCGTCTCCTCTGCTGTACTGCTCTTGCGTTGCCACGTCGACCCATGTGATCACCACAGCATGAGTAGGAGTAACTTCATCATCTTCTGGAAAAGCTCTGTTGATGTGCTCAGCCGCCTGCCTCAGAAGTGCAGCACTGTCATCTTGACGGAAGAAGACTTTTCCCACTCCGTCGCTAGTGTCCAGGTCTCCCTGTAGGGCTGCAATCATCCCAAAACCCGCAGGCATGCTGCCAAGATAAGTCGACTCACTGGTCGGCTCGGCTGTGGCAACAAACCCATTGGTGTTGATCTGAAAATAACAAGAAATTAATCTAGTTTCCATGTCCTAGAATTTCATAAAAAACTGTTGCCTTAGAACCAGGGTCTCCAACCTGTAGTTCAGGAGCCATCAGTTCTCCACCACCTTCCAAGTAGCTCCTCAAAGGATATAGAAAATCAAATCTGAATCATAACGTAATGCCTAAAACATTTGTAAGTGTACAACTAGGCAATCAGTTATGTTAAAATGTCAATTATTTAGGTGGGCATTTTGAATCAGAAGCTCCACAGCTAATCCTGTAAAAACGTGGTTTGGAGCACAAGCCAGATTTTGGAGGAAAAAATTATTTGATTTTCTGTGTGATAGGATTAGAAGTCTCTTTAGTTAATGTTCCATTGGTCATTACCAAAAAACATTTTTTTAAATCATTTGTGCTCCAATTCGCACAACCCTATAAGGTTAACTTTGTGTACAAATAAATGAATAATGGTTTATGTAATACTGGCATCTAATTGTAACCATAAGGCTCACAATCACTGTTACAACTTACGGCAATCAATAACATAAGTAGCTCTCTGACCATTTTGTTGTGCACAAGTTGCTCTTGAGGCGAAGAAGTTTCAGAGCCGTGTCTTAAAATTATAAAGTTCAGTCTGCAATTTGAGTAGTTTATAGAGTTTAAAGTTCTGACCATCCATATAGAATAAAGGCAAAACCCAAACAAGGACTAACCCAGGGAGAAGGTGCCCTAAGAATCTCATTTTCATGGATGTAGTTGTAAATGTAGACTTTGCACAGAAAGACCCACCAGGACCTGCCGTGAAACAAGAGCATTAACCATTAACGCTTTCATTGTATTCTTCTATAGATAGGGAAGAGGCGGCCAGGTGATGAAGAGTGAGGACAGACAATCAGCATTCTGTCCACAAACTGTAAATATATACTTGTTGTTAGCTTTGGCCAACTGATATACAGAAGAGAAATACTCAAGACAATGGCGCCTGGAGATTAGAGGTTTACTGCAGTTATTTTCTCAGACTGATCATTTGTAGCGGCTGTAAACAACTAAAACACCCAAATAGGTTGTTTTTTATGTGAAGTCAGAACATTCTAAAGGTAAATGCACTGTATACAAGAAAAATGTGCTGAATTAGCTGCTTGAAAAATAGTTGTGTTGTTCTGGAAAAGCCAGTAGAAGAAAATATGGACAGTGAAGAAGTGATTTTGAATGTCCTGATTAAAAGGGTGTGAACATTGAGTAAGTGGTGCTAACTGAATGAAACTTAAAGCGATACACTGCAGGTGAATAGGAAGAAAAATTACATTTATTCTATCAATATGAAACTTATGCTGTACCTTACTCACATAAATCATAAATATAGAAAAAAAATGTCATGTTTTCTTATTTAAATAAAGCATTTTATGTAGATAAAATGGCCAAAATGGCTCTTTACAGGGTAGAAGTCTTCAAAGTAGTCATCTGGACAGTGTTTCCGAAGATCATCGGAAACACTGTCCAGATGACTACTTTGAAGACTTCTACTATGGATCACTCCTAGATGAATGAGGACTACACCGGCTCTTTACAGGGTTTGTGATATCACACACACACACACACCAAACATCTTGGACTGAACAAGATTTTGATGTTTTTTACAAAGAGGATTCTGGTCATCGTATTTATTTTTTGAGTAAAACTGATATGACTAAAAATGTCATAAAATTCTAAATTTGACACATTTTTTTAGACTTAAAACCTCAAATCTTTTGTAAAAATATGTGCAGAATATACTTTAGAGGGTGACATTGCAGACCAGGTAAACAAAAATGCATTTTGAGAAATCAACCATTAAAGTTAGTGTTCCATAGAAGTCTATGGATGAAGAGGAAAAAATACGCTAATAAAACACTGGGAACAGATTGGATGATTGTGTTGTTTCCAAATGAAAGCCTACATGAGAATAAACTTACCAAAAACAGGTTTTGTCTGCAGTGTCTCCACTTAATTTAAACAAGACGAATGTTGCAATGTCTTCTGAACTTATTCTTATTTGATTGTGTTTATAATTTTGACCTGTTCATACATTTAAAAGGATTATGAAAAGCAGCTTAGTTTAGTTGATGCTGTTGTAAGCGCAATGCAAATAAAGTCTGATTAATGCAGTTCAATAAATCCCACCGGAGGATCACATGTATGATTGTTTCAAACAGATCAATATAATGATGGAGGACTTTGTGACAGCAGAAAACCTGCAGGAGATAGGAGCTATCTCTGAGTCTGAGCTGACCCACTTAAGTCTCCTTCCACCATGAGACAAATGATCGAGTGGTCCACCATGTTCCACAAAGCCTAATAGTCTAACAAGAAGCCATTTAACTCAGCCACACTCCTGCTTTACGGTGGACACATGCCGGGCTCATAAAGCAGAAATGCAGAGTTCATGTCAAAAACATTCACACACAAGGGACTCCCTCACTTCCTGAAAACAAGAACACTATTCCTGGCCCGGGCCACTCTGTTTCCTGTCCCATTGTGGACCAGCAGCTCCAGAGAAATCACTAATCAAAATCACAGAGCCAAAGATAAAAATATGTGGAAGATGAAATCCTGGGGAAAAAAAAGAGATTCATTTGCCTAGAAGACGTTTGGAGACCATAACAAGGATGTGAAGAATGAATCACAGCACAGAGGAGGAGGCTGCAGACCTCCCCATGACTCAATGTTTTGTTTTAGCCTTATGTGGTTTGGAAAGCAGTCTGTTCCCCTGCAGGGCTCAGACAGTTCAGGTGTGTCTCAGAGAATGTCAGGGCCAAAATGAAGATAACACCAGTTATTAAAACATAATGGAGAAGCCCAAAGAAACGCAGATACAGATACTTTGTTACGCATTTATAAACCAAGATCTACAGAACATTTCACAGTGTTTTTTAACGCAGACCTTTACTAATGTGGCCTTCTTAAACAGATGAGGCATCCGCTTTAACAATGTTTTTGCTTTTGCTAAATACTAATAAAAAATTTGATCTTTTGCTAAATAGAACATTATCTGGTAGATATGAATTATGATGAAGCACAAAGACCAACTGGCAAGAGAATCAGGGAAATAGATTCATTAGAATAACTATAGATTCACTCAGAAGATAGGGATCTGTTGTAGACCACATGGGTATTTACACACTCACACCGAATGCTCTTGGAAAGATTGCAAAAAAACTCCTCCAGCTCTTTGGGTCAACAGTAAAACGATAACCTCTAGAGAAATGAGAAGAATCCGCAGACACATGCCTCTGGTCTGTGATAAGTACATCATGTTTGGCCTTAATTTCAACAGTTACCGGCAGAAGACAGTGTCTTGTCTTGAATAAGAGAGAATGTTGGGACGTTGTTCAACGACAGAATTTTAAATTTCCGTTCCAAATTCGGTGCCAGGTTCGCCTGTGCGCAATTGCGCAAAGTCAAGAGGAATCAGGCAACCTTCAGAGTTAAATAATGGCAAATGATTCTATTACTTACAAATATGCTGTTGTAGGAGCCGTCATAAAAAAGAACAGGTTTGTCCAGCTGAAGTCGGTGCGTCTTGTCCGTTCCAGGCTCCAGAATCTGGTCTCCTGCGCTTTGGCCAAAAGGGAAAAAGTCTGCCCGTTTTACGCACTGTACGTTCGTAACAAAGCCTATAACAGCGGCACAAAGCAGCCAGCCTCGCTCTTTCCAGCTCATTGTTCCGACAGCGTCCGTCTCAGGGGCAGCACAACGGCCCGTTAGCTCCGTCCAGGGCAGAAGAGAGTCCCGCAGCAGCAGCTAAAGTTCAGATGGAGGAACTTGGGGCGGAGTTGAGCGCGAGCTTCAGAAAAGCTGAACAGTGAGGGCTGCCTCTTTCCATTTAGCTCTGACTTGTGATGTTATGTCTCTCTGTACAATGCTGATGCTAATATAAAATGAAAACCACGTGTTATAGTCTCTCTCACGTTCATTAAAACAACAAACCATTCAATTAAAAGACCCGAGTGTGGCTTTTAAAGATCCAGTTGCTATGAGATCATATTGACCTACAATAGGCTACATGATACAATGTTGCTCTACACAGATCATAAGAGAAGCACAGGCCTCATTTTGGGAGGTCTCCACAGTCCTGGGACTCTTGGACAGCGTCCAAACTGAGCATCAGCGCGAGGACATCAACGCACGGGCCACTTACCGGCAACAGAGCCTCGCGGCTCTTCTGATTGAAACATTATGTAAAAGACAATATCACAGGGCAGTGTACCATGCACTAATTATTTGAGCTATGCAGAAATGATCAAACTCGCTCCAGCTGGGATAATGAGAGGCACTGGTTTGTGGATTCAACAAATATCCAGTCATCCTCCAGGCCGGTCAGCTGAGGGCTGAGGCCAAGTTATAATCACCAATACAGTGAGAACCACTTAACATTTTGTACATTTTCTTTAGTGATTAAAAAGCACCCTGAGAAAAGCTCACACTTAGAAATCATCTCTTGCACTCACGTTACCAAATTAGTGGTTCCATTATGGCAGAGAAAAAAGTCTTGGAGTTAAGCTTTGTCATGATGAAAATGTAAGAAACAATAAATACTGATTAGTGACGATTACCTGGCATGAGCGTACTTAAAAGGAGATTCAGCAAAAAATGTAATTTCTGGACATCAGATTTGCTTTCCACTTTATGTGAAGATGTTTTTGAAAAATTAAGTCTAATTTTTAGTCTACATACAGAGCTTACTGATGTTGACAGTAAAAACAAAATCATCTTGATAAAATACTGAAAACATGCTGCTCTAAAGTGAAGCTTTTCATGACAGGAACTAATTATTGTCAAGGCAATCTGTGACAAAAATATTTTATTTTATTTATTTATTTTGTTGTTGTTGATGATGATGTTCTGCTCAAAACTCCCTTTTTCCCCTTCTTAATAGATCAATAAACAGAATCGATAGAAGTTGTTGCTTCCTTGTAGTCCGCTTAGTTGCAGGAATCATCTTCTCTCATCAACCTCCAGCTTTGTCATCTGATAAATGGCTCTGGTTTGGTCTGATCATATAAATCCACATTCTCTAAACTCTGATAAAGATTGATGATATGTGACATAAAATAGTGTAAAATACAAAAACTGCATGTTTGTTCTCCGAGGTTTTGGCCCAGGCGACCTCCTGATATCAGATACAAAGAAAAATATAATCCTTACCTCACAGAGTCTGCCCCACAACAGGTGGAGATGGATTCTTCCTTCCTCTTCATGAATTAATGTATAACCTGCAGGACTTCCACTTTTTTAACTCCAATCCTCTCCAACATAAATCCTTTTCCAGTGTGTTGAAACTAAGAAACATCTGGAAAAGACAACATGGACAAGTAGTAAAACATTCTTGTCTGCTGCGTTTAGTTTCATTTTAAAGTAACAGTAGAAGGTGTATGGGTAATATAGTAGTAGCCTACTATTTTTGTTTTTAAAGCTGTTACTCATGTAGTGAATTCTGTTTTTTCACAAAAAAAGAGTAATGCAAAAGCAGACTAGACAATGCATTAGAACATGTTTTTATTGTACACTTATAGGTCACTGTGCTTTTGGGATAAGGTCATCGAATAATCTGTGAGATGGTGGACCTCCTTTAATTTTCAGTAAGTTATAGCTAGTTTAGCTAGCTAGTGGGCTAAAACTCGTGCATGTAAATTCTGATGTTCCAAATGATTTTTACGTTAACAGCAAGTTAGATTTTCTCCCTTTTCATCGTTTGAATTCAAGTTTCAAACAAAGCAGATTATTACAAAAAAAAAAAAAAAAAACACTGCATAGGCTACAGCTAGGCTCATCAAATGGCAGATGTGCCTAAACACTGATTTGTCTAAATTTTACGCCCAATATCTTCCAGTTGTCCTATTTTTGAGCACTCAGATGTCAACCAACAATCAAAAGACAAAATATTGTCATTCTATTGCCAAAATAGAGAAAAGTGTGCTAATTATGAACTGATAGATTTTCAATTTTTAAACCAAATTACAAGTGTTGAGACTGAACGAGAATACACATATTTACCCGCTCTTTACCGCAGTGTTCCCAAACTGGGTCATTGGTCTCCTTCACCAATAGGCAGCTACAGTTGTATTTAGACTATGTTTATTAGAAAATAACATTTGAAGTGAATTCCTGTACCTTAACCGAGACCTGGAGTATCATGACCATATATAGAGTTCCTGTTGAGTGAAATTTAGCTCAACACTGCCCTCTGCTGTTTACTATGAAAACATTCATGAGAAATAACTGAGATGGACAAAGACAGTGACCACATCTAAAAGACAACTGTATGTGAAATGAAAATAGGCATAAAACAGCAACAGTTATCAAAAACAACCCAATACAAATAGTTTCCTAAGTTTTTTTATCGTCAAATATCATGACATTACCCTGTGCCTAACAATGCTTTGAGTTTTGCTAAAGTTGCAGACCAGCTCCTGATAAAGTAGTGTTCCACCACTTTTACCACCAGCGTTGAAAAGGATACTTGTAATGAATAATAATAGCAATAAAATAAGATCAGATAAAAATAGAAATAGTAAAAGCTTATACCTGCATTAAAATAAATGTTTGGAAGAAGAAAATATTGCAAAGCTCATTACACGATTTAGATTTTTGATTTTTTTTTCCTCTGAAAATTTTATTTTGAAAAACCACACAGTGAAAAAGTAACTGTTCAGGCCAAATTAGTTGTCAAATTTGTATTGTGAAATACAGTTACTTCTCTCCTCTCTCTTCTGCAAAATACAATAAAAAATATACACATTGAGCAGGCCTAAATAACTTCCTCTAAAAAGCCACATGAGCACCAGACCTACAGTTATTGTTTTATGTCCTACCTTTATGTAACTCTGTGGGTGTAACACAATCTGACTCACAGCACTTATACCTGATGATAAACATCAACTTGTCTGCTCCCAAAGGCTCATGGGAAATAAGATCCAACCACAGTGATGTCATTAGCAAATATGTATGTTTGAGAGTGTGTTGTCATAGAAACTGCATCATCAACAGCAATGATGTTACTGTGGGAGGTCTAAAAATCTGTGTGTGTTTTTAACAAGGTTCCTTAAAAGTTCAGCGATTTTTCATGATAGAGTGAGGTTTAGTGCTGTGGGCAATAATAAAATGATAATGTCTATAAGTTATCTATCACTGACAATATACAAAAAGGCTATTTACTGGGCTTAAATAAACATTTCCAAGTACCATAACCTGTATTTGTTTGAACATTCTTTAGCTTTTTCTTATATTAACTTCATTATTGTTGAATAATATTAATTCACTTTACCAATTTATTCTGCATATTATGAAAATTACTAAAAGTTACTAAAGACTGGACTCGCTGCTTAAAACACTGGAGATGGAGTTGTTTAGTGTAAAACATGAGTCATGTTTCTCCAGGTCAAAGGTGAAGCTGTGGACCTCCTTCTTTGACCCTCCTCGTGAGAACCTGCCCTCATCCCACCAAACAAAAACAACCCAATAGACCTCGTTTAGGTTTGTGTGGGCCTTAGCAGCAGTTGTGATTACTGCAAATAACTGAAAAAGCAAAGAAATTGACATTACCATTGTTTCCAAGAGGTAAAGTGGTCTATATACATAAACCTCAGTGCAAAACTGACTGTACCTACTACAGTGACCAATGATACCTTAATTGCATTGTGCCCAATTTTTTTTTTTTTTAAAGTGACCAAAGTACATTACCATCACATTCCAAATAGAGCTGCATAGTTGGGCAGTGCCTGAAGGTATATGAAGCAAGTGTTTGTGTTCAGAAATAAGCACACTCATTTAGTTATTGACTAGTTTGACAAGAAAGCTGCTCTGCACATTTGGTTAGTTTGCACTAGTTATTAAGCCTACTTAAAAAAAAAAAAAAACAGCAGAGAGAACAGAACAGCATATTAACAAATATTGATTCACCTTTGAGACTCCTCCCTTTCTCTCAGTTTATTGCTCTGTTTGAAATATGGTTGTGGGCATATTTTTAAGGGCTGTAGCATTATGTCACAAATCTTACTAGACATCGCATTGGTCACTACAAAAGCACAGCCATTTCTGATAGGAATGAACCAATCCGACACTGGGATCCGATATCGTGCCGATCCAGAAATATTGATGGATTGGGTATCGGCTCCATGATGTCAGTTCAGTCAATACTACTGTTGTGCCTTAAATGAGACTAATTTACAGTCTGATGTTGACCTAGAACTCTCATATTTTACATGTTATTCAATTAATTGTTATTGTATTTGCACTATAAATAATATTTACACATCACTATATGACCAACTTGTGTTTTGATAAGAAAAATAAGGTATTTCAGTCCTTAAGTATCGGTTGATATCGAGTATCTGCAGATATTTAAAGTCAAAGTATCGGACTCAGTATCAGAACAGAAAAGCTGGGTCGGTGAATCAGTAGTTTCTGACTACTTTGATGTGAAAAAGTCATAAATTTGCCTACTAAAAATGCAGAGGTAGACTATGCTACAATCACCTGTCATGCACACACTTTACTAGAATAGAATAGAATAGAATAGAATAGAATAAACAAGAAGAAATTATAGATTAGTCATGTGTTTAGTTTACTTTAAAGGTGAATTGTGTAACTTTTTGGGAGAAAAAAGTCAACTATTCAATAGAAATATTAATTTAAAACCATACTTTGGAACATTCTGAATGAGATAAATAGTTTTAAGTCTTACTATGAAAAAGTACAGCTAAAGGAAGATATTGTCAATAAAATCATGCAAGACGCATAGGCCTATTTCTAGTATTTATTTAGCACAACAAAATTATCTAAATGACAAAAACTTGCTTTTATTCAACTGCATTTTGGTCTCTCTTCTTTTAGCACCTGTCACCTTGTGGTCACAGTGAATCTTTTTAAAAACCTCTCAGAGACAAAAGTGCTCTTTACTTCCCAAAAAAAATAAATAAATAAAATCATATAGCTACCTACACTTGTGATGCTGGGCTGCTGTGTGGGAATTACCCCCATCACAGGGTTAAAGGTACAGGCAAATGCGTCAGCTGATGCGTAACGTCACGTAAGGAGCGGGCTGGAGATGGGCGGGAGCTCCGTGCGTCTGCGGCACTGAGCAGCTTCCTGACCCGCTGTGGAGCTGTTTCTGCCCGGGCTTCTGTCTGCCTGTCACCCGCTCTCCTCTCACCTCCGATCATGCGCTTCTCTCCACGGCAAACCGGGCCTGCACTGCGCCAGGAAGTCTGCTCCGAACACCCAGCGCTCTCCTGACATCCTCCCCTCATCTTGACAGCCATTTTCTGCTTCTTTTTCTGCACATCTATCCGGTGGAGAGCTGTTACGCACCACGGGGAAGCAGGCCTGGATCTCTCCCTGCACTCTTCTCTTCACACGCCGGTAGAACTCGCCATGGAGAGCCTGATGGAGCAGGAGCCGTCGTTGAGGATGGGTGAACCGTTTCCTCTGCCCACACTCAGCCCCGCAGTGCCCCCTTACGTTACTTTAGGCCTCACTGTGGTCTACACCGTCTTCTATTCGCTCCTTTTCATCTTTATCTACGCGCAGTTGTGGTTGGTGCTCAGATACAGACACAAGCGCCTGAGTTATCAAACCGTGTTCCTGTTTCTTTGCCTGCTGTGGTCGGCTTTACGCACGGTCCTCTTCTCATTTTACTTCAAAAACTTTGTGACAGCGAACACTTTGGGGCCCTTTCCCTTCTGGCTGCTCTACTGCTTCCCCGTCTGTCTGCAGTTCTTCACACTCAGCCTCATGAACCTATATTTTGCAAAGGTAAGATATTATTGACACACAGACATACAAGCACAAGCAATATCACATTTTGTTCACTGTTTTTGCAAAATCTACTCTACTTTACTGCAAGATAACAGCTTTCTAAAGCATTCAATTCCTTGATAATTAATTGTTTGAGCAGTGATAACGTTGTCAATAAATCTACTTATCTGTTTGTCCACTATGTCAATCCAAAGCTAAGCCAAAGCATAAATGTAACTGTGTTAAAGGAGACACATTGTGTATAACAGTGTATTTACTATAGCATATGTAGTAATATACATTTTGTCCATTGTAAAATGCAAAATTGATCCAAAACAGGTAAAAAAGTTTAAACAGGTTTATTGATTACCTGCTCAAATCTGCAGAACTGATAAGCCCCGCCTTTTATTGTAAAATTTCACTGTAACAAACATCAGATTTAAGCTTCAGTACAATTTTGAACCCTGCATGTTTTACCCAGTTTCAATAATTGCAAGTAAATACAGGTAGTAGGTGAAAATAAGAATTTTTCTCATGCATTAGCTGCGAGATTACTTAAACTTTCATAAATCATGTACAAGTTAAATTATGTAAACCGATGATGGTTATAAAACTCAGAAAAAAAAAAAGATTGTACTGTACATAAACATGTCCGCTTTAATATTAACAGAATGAAAGTTAATGATAAAATAAAAGTTAATAGAATGTCAGGTCTGACTGTTTGGCTGGCACAAGATTTGTGAATGATTTATCAGATTAAGCTAAAAATTACCTTTATTGAGCTTGAGTCTGCTGCTACATAAGCTTAATGCTTCTTGGATTGAATATTTATCAACTGCACCTTAATGCTCTGGACCTGATTCAAATGGCCTTTTATTACAAGAAGTGCCTTTGTATGATCAGGTTTGAATTGGTTAGTTATCTTTAGGTCAAAGTTATAAAACCTTTGTAAACTCACAGTTATTAATGCAAATATCTGGCATACTAGTGTAATTACTTCTGAGCTACACTG
The DNA here is from genome assembly GCA_038363315.1 of Mugilogobius chulae. NCBI lineage: Eukaryota > Metazoa > Chordata > Actinopteri > Gobiiformes > Gobiidae > Mugilogobius > Mugilogobius chulae. The sequence continues at coordinate 30,574,049 of CM076407.1, read as the reverse complement.
ACATACATGTTATTCTATGGGAGGTTATTCAAACATTTCAAACTCTTAGTGTTTGCACAATCCCAGTACATTTTGCTTCACTGACAGAACATCCATATGGCTTTTCACAAAGTTCACAACAAGTTTTTAATCTTTCCAGTGTCTTTATGCCCATGTGTTATTCACAGTTTGTCTTCTGCGCATTTTAAGCCAAAAAGAAATTTGAAGAGAATGAGGGTTAAAAAGTTTTCAGGTGCATTTATTTCAGTAACGTTTTGAATATAGTGTGCTTTTCAAAGTAGTTTTCCAATAACACAGTTTGAGTTTGTTACACTTAAGTAAATGTACAGAAGTAACAAAAACTTATTGTTGACAATGAAAAAAAAACAAAACCTAATTGCGCTGTTGCTTTAGATATGCATACATTTTTTTGTAATTTGCGTACTTTTTAATGTTTTGTTCATCCAAACATAGAAGTGTGCAATAGATATCGAAATTTAGATAATATCGTTTGTTATCTTAAAGATATGTAAAAATTGAATTTTGAGTATTAAATTTGGAGTAAAAAGGAAACAAAAAGGTTGTTAAATTTAGTTTACCAAATTTCATATTAGTTGGAAAGCCCATTGCAAACTTATTCTGAGTGTTTTGCATGAAAATCTCATTTAGCTGTTTTTACTTTTTGTTTGGTTCAGATATTTGTTCAGATTATTAAGACAGTTATTATTATTAAGATTATTAAGACACTTGCAATTTTGTTTTTAGTCAACTACTGCAGTTGTAACACATGTCTTGAATAAAACAAGAATACCTCTAGTCACCCAGCCAAGCCCAGTTTTTCTGATCATTAAACTTTTAAACCAACTAATAATTTAAAGACATTCTTGATGCTTCGCTTGAAATAAGATCGTGTGAATAATCGAGATATGTCAAAAAATGATTGAGATATTCATTTTTGTCAAAATCGCCCAGCCCTAAACATACATTCATAAAATAAAAGGATGCTACGTCCAGAAATTAGCTTTTAAAGTTACTCTTGCATCATTACATTGTACTTTTAATTAAGTAGTATTAATAAAAAGTAACATACTCTTACTCAATACAACTTTCTATTTTTAAATGTGCTATACAGTAAACTATGATAAGGAGAATAGGCTTTGTATTTGATATTTTTGTGGTAACATTTATTTTATTCTTACATAATGCACCATGTTCTAAAACTAATATTGTATTACTGAAAGTACCTGATGCACTGAGGGAAAAGTAAAAGAAATGATCAAAAATGGACATCCTCGACTCCATCAATGAATATATCAATGCTACTAAAGTAAGAGTGCTTCCTGATAGCTCCCTTTGAATGCGATGAATCATTCTCTCAGTGGATTACATAACAGAAATATCAAATAATAGCACCACTGCGTGTTACCTAGGGACTATTTTTAGCCTTTTCCTCTTGTACTGATTTGAGTCACTGCTGACGCCGGTCAGTTTGGTTTGAAAGATGTTTTACAGAAAGAATGTTTCCGGTTTCAAACAGGTCCAACATATGCTTAGACAAAAGAAAAACAGAAGTGAAATTGTGGCCAAGTTACATTTTCAATTAATCTAAATGTCTTTTTCTTGCAGGTTGTTTTTAAGGCAAAGTCAAAGTATTCACCAGAGCTTCTGAGATACAGGTAATGGTCTAGTCAAGTTTTTTTTTTTTTTTTTTTTCCAGTTCTCAGCTGGAGTGAGAGTGTTGAATTGCACAATATATATCAGGAAACTTCAGTAATGAGTATATTGTTTATTGTGAAAAAAAAAGAGAAGTAGGTTTATATTAAAATAAAAATGTATGTTATAAATGTTCACATAAAAGTGGAAAGGAGATATTTCTACGCTTTTCTGATTTATAGTAGAAAGGTTTTAAAGTTGTCGCCTGGACAGTGTTTTTGAAGATCAAGACGTTTACTCTCATCGGACAGTCATTTTCAATCTGATGGAAGTGACTTAAAACTGACCGTGTACGTAACTGAGTTTTTCTCTACCCCTGAGGGTCTCCACTCAGTCTTCAAAAACGCTGTCCAGATGATAACTTGGATCACTCCTGGACAAATGAGGGATTACACTGACTTTTATGATTTATTTTAGAGATGTTTCACATTTCTGTTATAACTAAACCTAAACTACTAAAGCTAAGGACACATCTTAACACCTTTCTGTTGGACTGAAAAAGCTGGATAGGGGTGATCCAAGTCCAGCTTTTTTTTTATCAAAACAAAGAAATGTAGTCATTTAATGTTATGTGACTGTTATCTTCAGTCTAAGTTACAACTTAATTTCTAAAATTTCAAATATTATGAGAAGTTCTGGTTCAACATCAGTCAGTTAATAGTTCTATTACTTCTAATTAATAGCACCTCCAGCCTAGAAGACTGTGTGCACCAAAAAATCTAGCCCTCAAGAAAATAGTCATCTAGTCCTGGTTTAATAATGAAAATAGAAATATGTCTCCTTTAATGGGCTTACTAAATGGGGAGAAAATAATAAATTGACGGCCAAAACAAAAAATGAAATTGAGATACCTGACTTTTGGTTTAGTCAAGTGTGTATTTATAACAAAAACAGGCCACTGTATATTGTCTGAATAAAATAATTTTATTTTTCAGCATGGGTGGTCTACTCCACTTTCACTTTGCTCTCATAATCAAAACCAAAAATTAATGCATGTGATTATTTATCATAATCTGAATGGTTTATGAGAGTTAGGAGTAGCTTTTCCAGTGTAAAAATCAGCTAACAAAGCTTGAATGATTAGTGATATCTTGTGATTTTATGATCCGCAGGTTGCCTCTGTACCTGGTCTTCCTGTTCATCAGCCTGGTGTTTTTAGTGGTGAATCTGGTGTGTGCGTTATTGGTGAGGATGTCGTCTGCGGACACACACACGGTCGTCCTGGTGCGAGTCGCCATCAATGATTCGCTGTTTGTGCTTTGTGCGGTTTCCCTCGCTGTGTGTCTGTACAAGATTGCAAAAATGTCTCTGGCCAATATCTACTTGGAATCCAAGGTAAGCCACTGTGCAGTCCTGATTAAATACAGTTAATTATGTATCTTTATGAAGTAACTTTTTTGTCTACGCAGGGAACATCAGTGTGTCAGGTGACGGCCATAGGAGCAATAGTCATCCTTTTGTACTCATCCAGAGCCTGCTATAACCTGGTAGTTTTAGGACTTTCGAACAAGAAAATCAACTCTTTTGACTACGACTGGTACAACGTATCAGATCAGGTAAACCCAAACAAAAATAAATGTTTACTTTGCATAATAGGTAGTTGTACCAGCTGTGTAATCTGCATAGGCTCCTCCAGGACGTATAAAACACACCTACATTCACCAAAAAACATAAAACATCAGTCAGTAATTGTACAGTTGTGCCTAATTGGTGAAAGTGTTTGGGTAAATTTTTTGTTTCTTAATCCCTGTGCTCATATTCTTGTTTTTCTGCAGGCAGATTTGCAGTCCACACTCGGAGACACTGGCTACATTGTTTTTGGAGTGATCCTGTTTGTTTGGGAGCTGCTGCCCACGTCTCTCGTAGTTTTCTTCTTCCGAGTCCGTAAACCCACTTTAGACCGGGTAAGACGGCATTTGCATTATGCCAGTCAAGTGTGAGAAACAGGAATTGAAACGGTTGGGTGTGATAACAGACGAAGCACTGTATTTGCATGTTGAAAGTTAAAAATAATCCACATGCTACATTCTTTCAAATTGGAGACTTTTATAAAACTTTATTTTAACCATGTTTAACAGTGTGCTCTTATTATTAGTTTTTGGATTGATTCATACATGTTTGAGTAATCTTGCATCTGCAACTATGGTCAAGTCCTGAGAAAATCTTTGTTTTCAACTACACCTATCCTTCCTACTGGTTTTTATTTATGTGATTAATCCAAAACTTTAGAGTATAGAGTAAAACATGTCAGGATCTTGCCCTTTTCAGCCTAGCTGTTAATATTGTTGCACTAGTGCTCTCTCCAAGCTCTATACACTGTCAGTATAGAAGGTGTGGCTCCAGCCAGATGTGAGGGGGTGCAGTTTTTTTCATTGAACCTGACACATGCTCACGCCTGTGACAAGTGAGCAGCTGCTTTAGGATCACAGGCAAAAGAGAACTGTAGCAGCAGCTTCAGTTGAAAAAAAAAAAACTGCAATAATAGAAATCTATTTGGTGAAAGTCTATTTACTTTACAGACTTGATCAACTTTGTCTAAAAATGAGACCAACATTTTTTAACGCGTTGACACATAAAAAATGGTTTAAAAAATACATGATGGCCTCTTTGGCCTTTCCATAGCATTCACACTGACCCATGTTCACTCTCACATCTGATTATCTTTTTTATTAAGTCAACAAGCTTTATGTAAAAGAAAAGACACATTTTTAGACAAAGTTGTTAAAGTCTGTCAAGTACATAGACTTTCACCAAATAGATTTCTATTATTACAGTTTTTTTCCAAACTGAAGCTGCTGCTACAGTTCTCTTTTGCCTGTAATCCTAAAGCAGCTGCTCACTTGTCACAGGCGTGACATGTTCAGGTTCAATGAAAAAAACTGCACCCCTCACATCTGCTGGAGCCACCTTCTACACTGACAGTGCATAGAGCTTGGAGAGCCACTAGTGGCCAACAGAGGATAATTAAGACAAGGCTAAGACCGCTAAGACAAGGGCAAGATCGGGCTGGTAGTGTTTAAATTGTCATTCAACAAAATTACACTGGTTATTTCAAATTTGCTGCTTCTTACGGTTAAATTTCACAAAAATTGAGGGCAGTTTTTAACAGAAAGTCGAAGGATCTGATTTTAATTTGATTTTGAAGCCATTTAAAATGTGTTTTACAATGACAAAAAAGTAAATTACTAAAATACCTACAATATGTTAAGGCTCATACCTAAATAGATGAAAGAAACAACAATTCCTTTAATGAATGGATTATTAATTTTGCAAGTTCAGTTGTAAATTTCAAACTGAGTTTTAGTATTTCAGTAATATACTTAATTGCAAAACATAATTCAAGACCACCATGATAATTAGGAAATGCTTTTTGGGGGTCATTTAGCGTCAGTCTCTTTATAGAAGAGACTGACTTTTCCCACACAAAATTAATGTTCTTAAAAACTGTCTTTTTCCGCTCGTTTTAAACTTATGTAACTTCTGATTGAAGATTAATAAGATAATTCTAAAAGCTTTTTTTTTCATAGATAAATCCTCAATTTAACTTAGTTTCAATGAAGACTAGAGTCGGATTTTATAATATAGACAGAAAAACCTTGCAGCCGCAGTATCATAACTTAACAATTGCCTTTGTCTTGTACATAATGTGGATTTGTAGATTTGTTTTTGCATGAACAATAATCTTATATTTCTGTTTCAGAGTGGCACAGGGCTCCCGAGTCACGTCTTTTCCACTCGCTCTTATTTCTTTGACAACCCTCGACGTTACGACAGCGACGACGACTTGGCCTGGAGCGTGATGCCTCAGAACATACAGGCCAGGTACAAAAGACAACTTTCTACAGTCCAGCCCTCATCTTTTTAGGGATCTCAATGTAGGGATTAGAGTTATCAAAATAATCAGATTCTAATCGATACTAAGACTAATAATTAATCTAGATTGTCATTTGAACAAGTATCTATACTTTAAATATCACAAACAGGAGAAAATGTGACTTTCTCAATAGTTTTTTGAAAGATCTTGAACTTTATCACAGATCTCATCGTGACATATAAAGGAGGACTGCACAATGTAGCACAATAATAATACTACAATAATAATAATACTGCTGGAAAATAAATAGGAGGGAAAAACCTGATTTAGTCTTGGTTTGCTCTCTCTGTCTTGATTCAGTGACTATTATTGTACTAATAATATATAAACTGAAATATTACAAATATAAAAGCTATAAAGCCTGTTTATTGTTCTGATATATATATATATATATATATATATATATATAGTTTGTTACTTTTTTTAAATCTGTAGACAGTAGCCAAATTTTGCACACGTTTTTTTAAAAGGAAAAGAACCACTATGTGGTTATCAGTTACCACAAAGCTAGTTAGCCTCCGATACACTTTTAAAGTTTGCACTGTGGCAGAAAAAATATGTTTTTTTCCTTTATGCGGAGTATGGTAAAACTCAGAACTCTGACTTTTCGGGGACAAGAAAAATGGTGATCTGAGTTCAGAGAAATGAGAAATGATTTTGAGGAAGTTTGTGTTGTGTTTATGTGCACACATTATAACAGTTTCTTCTGTCTGTGAAGAAACTGCTAAAATGTTTGGTGGCGTCACATCTCTTGTGAAGACATTTTGCTCCTCTAGTCTTAAATCTCGCTTGTCCTCTCTGACTGTAATACAACACATCATTGTGAGGTTCCAAGTACAGCTTCAAAATGCCACAAGATTGAGACAAAAAAGACAAATTATTTTATATAAAATGTAAAGTGTTTTGCAGTTGATAAAAAGTTTAGGAGCACAAGTCTGTACAAAAATATAGATTTTGTCTCATTTCATGCCAGGTTTTCACTGGAGAAGGAAATGTATGGAAGGCAAAGTTTGGTCAGTTGGAATAATGCTGAAAATGCAATTATCGTAATGTGTTGTCTCACTCATTTAACGTGTTTGCCATACAACAACATAAACAAGAAAATGTGGGCCAGTTCACAACCTAATTTTCTGAAAAGGGGGTCCCAGCACTCCAAAAAACATCTCCAAAAGCCTGAACTGACCATTTCTTATTGCATATTGAAGCCTGGAAACTACTTGGAAACTGTGATAAAGATCCAAATGTTATCAACCATTTTTAACTGGTCCTAAAACTTTTGCTGAGAACTGTACAGTATGTATTAGCCCCTGAAAGATTCTTTTTGTGCCCACAGTCTGGTGTCGGACAGTTACGAGTGGGGCAGTCAGGGCAGTGGAATCGCAGCTTACATCGGGACAGACGACTCGTACCATCTGCCGCCTTCACTGGAGGAGCTCAGCCATTACTGAGAAAACCACTGACTTTTATCTAAGTGAATTTGCACAGTCTCACTTCCTGATTCGCTCAGACTGAGGCACATGGGCACAACTCGCCCCAAAACTGTTACATTCACAACTGTTTATAGGACTTTCTTTGCCAGTATCAAAGGTCCGCAAATGGGACGTTAATTTGCACACTTCTTGTTGAAAATATATAATCTAATTTTGCTTTTAAACTTGTCATTGTATAGTTCATATTGAATCTCTAATATATTTCTTGACCTATGAAAAATGTACTGTATTATTACTATTTTATGTATAGTCAATGTACATGTGTCTTTGATACAAATGTGTTATATTATAGAGAAGAGCTAGCCATGTTAAAAAAGACATTTGCAATCGCTAATCCACGGATTTTAGACCAGTGTCGTCTAATGAAAGATTTTGAAATCATTTATTTAATCTTAGTCATAAACCTGTGTATTTTATGGATAGTTGTAGCGATGGTGCAATACTCTCAATATGATTGTAAACAACTGATCAACTGACTTTGTGCACTTCTAAAATATTGTTAAAATATTTTTCTTACATTCAATAAATAAAATTATATATTTGGTTGATACCAGGTAACTGGTTAATGCTTTTTAAGTATAAAGACTTACTTATTTTAGAATACGAGAAACATTAGTAATGAGTTACTTTATACAGCAGGTGGCAGCAAAACGTTATAATTAACGCTGTGAAGGAATTGTCTGCACCCATAGTAGGCTACTGCAACTTGGTACAAATGAGCGTATTTTTTTCCCATGTTTTGGTGGCAAAAAATACAATTATTTAAATATTATACATTAATTTTAAAACAGGTCGTTTTAGATTTCACCCTATTCATTTTAGACGGACTATTTAATTCATACACATTTAATGCATCCCTTTACTTAAAAAACAATACAGAACAGTAAAAAATAAAACTGTTTTAGACTGTTCTGTTTTGCACATTTTCACTCACACCAGTTTCTAGTTTGAAACTAACTTGAAGTAACTGGAAACTTGCCTACGATAAAGCTTGTGATATACTGTATGTTCACTGACAATGACAAATGTCCTGACTGTAAGAGCATTTTTGAAAGAATATTTAATTTGAAGAAGCTAGCTGAACTTACATTTTTATCAGGAATAACAATATCAAACAAATGAAATCTTTCCTAGGGTGCCAAAAGGGCTCGGCCCAGCACTGGGCCCTGCACATTGAGTTAGGCCCCAATATTGGTTGTCTCTCGTGAAACTTATTTAGAAACTGTCCCACCTTGTGCCACTTTAATAATATAAAGTAGAGACATTTACAATGATCCTTGAAAAAAATATTTGGGGGTCTTGAATTTTGGAGTTTTGAGAAGGCAAATGTACAAATGGAATGTTATAGACCTTTTGAGTCAAAACAGATTTTAAAAAGTTACATATTCATTTTTCACTTTTGCAAAAACTAAAAATGTATAGAGTTTTGTGATTTCTCAAACATAATGCCATATTTTAAGCTGAGTCATTTCATTTGTTTATAAGGTAGCACATCATGCTGTGTGGACAAACTGGGAAGGACACATGGACAGACACTGAGACTGCAGAAAAAATGGTGCCACATATCAGCTAAAATTACAATATCTGAATCTGATACCTAGAACCCCCCAATGCGGCCAAATATTCATGAGAAATACATTGCTATACATTTTTAAATATCTTATACTGTATGTTTTTGATATTTCAAACTCTCCCATCTAGTTGTCTTAACCCATTAGATTAATTTGATCACGTCAGTCCCACATTAGGCTTTTCACAATATAGAAAAGTTTTTCAGTTCCTTGTACTTTTTTTAGTTCCATATCAGCCAAATTCACAGAGCGCAGGAACAATGAACTGGGATCACACTTTAGGGACATTTTTTAGTTCCTTCTCTGGTGCAAGTACTTTTCACTCAGAGCACATTTACAACACTAGTTTTGTTTGGACACATGTTTTATACATTCTCACAATTAGACAGACTTTTCTTATCCTGTAGAAAAGTTACTTAAACGCTGCAGTTTTCTTCCCAACACCTACATATTTCAGACTATTGCAGATGCTGATGTTAAAGCTAGTTGGACTGGGTTCTTAATACTTGCGTACCAAAAACCCAGTGTGAAAACGCCTCCTGCCAAAACTGCACACAACTGGAAGTGAATGGTTTCCTATATAGTGACACAATGCGCACTCAAATAACCCAAAAACACAAGAGTCTATGTCAGAAATGGGTGGTTTATTTGAGATCATTCCTTGTTATTGCAAATTCAAGCACATTTTGCCAAACAGTAGCTTATAACAGCTGATTCCATGTGAAAAGCATAACACTATAAGCATATGCAGAACACTGTACCTTTAAGGAATAAACTGCAAAGAGCAAGATGCAAAGAAAATTAAAGATGCGTTTGTGTTTAATTGATTTGAAGATTTTTGCCTGTAACGTAAAAGACACACAATCCCTTTCAGTTTGTTGTTGTGGAGACATTCAAGGTTTGCTGAGAATGAAACCGAAATTGTGGCATTTTGCTTGTTTTTTTGTCCATAAACACTGGATCGTTCACTCTTTCACTCAAGCAAACTGTCTTTTAAACTGTAAAATTCTCTCAAGTCACACGCGCACATGCTCTCTTTAGGCCACTTTCTTCACACAGAGCACTTAATGGCTGATTTAAGGAGGATCTGGGCAGGCCTCCTACTAGCTGGCATCTGAGGATTTGTCAAGTTCCACCTTTACACCTTTCTCACCTGCGGCTGCAAGAAACAAAGAAATCATTGTTACAATAGTTAAAACAACATACATTTTATCTGATAGGCTGATTTCTGATATGCATGATGAAATAAGGTGAAATTTAAGGTTAAAATCAGTTTTTACTTGATTGAATAATGCTGTGTTTATGACTGATTGGAATATTATTTTAATAAAAAAGTATATTTTTTGCTCCTTTTATTTTGAAAACGATATTCTTAGGTATACAGTTTTTTTTTCTGGTTGTAAATCTTGACATTACAATAGGAGATTGCCTAGCAACTATGTGTTATACTTAGCTACAAATAAATTGAATAAAAACAAACGTAAACAGTGCAGCATTTAGTCTAAGGGTGGGAAAAGTGTATTTCTTTCTGTGTAATTTGGACCAAACTTTCTCAACACAAATATCAGCTTTTCTTCCCAAACTGATACTTGATTTATGCAAAACTATTTATATTTACAACAGATGTTAATCTGCAAAGATATGGTTAAATTGCCCAAAAAAAAGTTCTAAAACAAACTTTTGAGCTTTGGGAAATATATTGCAAGATTTCAAGTTGTCATATGGATAAAGTTTGAGACATACCGACTTTCGTCCAAAAGTTATTTTAAATCAGACTAAGCTGGTATTAACAAAAGGGAATTTACACTAAAAAAATTAAAAAAAAAAACATGTAAAAAGCTATTTAAAAAAAAAGTAATTTCAATCAAGTATTACATGCAAAAAAACTAAAAAATTAATACATCAAACTGATTAGTTCAGAGGTTTACCTGTTAAATACTTTACTTTAGCTCTGGCACGTTCATCTGCATCAAAATACCACACAGTGATGGCATACCTTAAAGAAGAGAGAGATGCACACATTAATCTGCAGAGTTACAGAAGTCTTCATAAACCGCTGGAGTTACCGTTGGATACAGACCTGGTGGCGTAGGCGGGCTGGACTTCGTGTGGATTTCGCCGGTCGGACCAAAACAGCAGCAGACGGTCAAATTTGGGCTCTATGTCGGCAAACTGGGCTTTTCCTTCGGGAAAGATTCGGAGCAGACCCCCGTGTTCCTGCAAGATAAGAAATAAACCGATCATGAACAAGACATAAGTAAAACATTGAGGCCATTAATTGGATAATATTTGTAAATATGTCTTTAAATGGGAGTCATAATGTGAAATCCAACTGTCTGTCTCTCCACCCACCACCACCAGTAAGAGCACTCACTCACATGAGGAAAAACAGGTGACGTGTCCTGTCTATGGGAACTTCCTGGTATTTTTTCATGATTTTTTTTTTTGCTATTGAGATAAAGAAAAAGAATTTGCTGATGAAATAAAGAAATAGGGGAAACACTTCTCAAATGACAAGCCAGTCAAACTTAATGATGTTATGATCTTATTGTCAATCCATATTAACATTATTAATGTTGAAACTAGTTTCTATGATTTTTAATTTGAACTTAGTTAGTAATTAACTGTGGTAAATATAAATGATTGTTGTACATGAATATATAACAAGTTTGTGAAGAAAAGTTGTGTGTTGAAAATAATCTAGAGCAAGTTTTAAACTGATGACATTAAACTAAAGAGATGAGGACTTTTTTTTCTCACGAGAACTTCATTATATCCCTGTAAACGCAAATTTAACAAAATGACAGTGTTTTAATTTAGTGTATTTATTTTTCAAGAGTTTTGGCCTAATTTATTACATAGTTACTTCTAGGCAACTTCCTAGCGTAATGTCTTCATTTGTGAACAGAAAGTCAATTTTAAATTACAACAGATGGCCAAACTGGGATGAAATTTGTAAAATGCTTAGTAAAATCTAATTATAACAATCTTAACTTTGTTTCAGTGAAATGTGTAGTTCAAACTCTCATAGGTACTTTAACATGCTGCATCATCATTTTTCTCACTGAGAGCTCAACTTTGGGACAAAGACATCGTTCACTAGCTGTGCAAAAAAGTACTATATTATAGATATAATGTTTTATTATTAATATTAAAAATGGTTGAATATGTAAATATTTAAAAAGTTTTGCCATTTATTTATTTTTTTTTCAAATGAAACTTGAAACTCAAACCTTTATAACAGAAAATGTGTTTCAGTGTTTTTGATTTACACAATAGGGAGAAGACATGAAGTGATCAAACAGCTTCAATTACTTGAAATTACAATTGACTCGTCTCACGCCAGATGTGTGCTGCTTTGCTTTGTTCAATTATTAGCTTCAGAGGACGACAATGTGGGGAGGAAGAAGGCTTGTCCCGCTGCAGGGGCCGTGAGGAAAGCCCGTGATAGGAAGCCGCAGCAGGAGACGGCTTTCCTGTGCCTGGATAGGAAGAATAACCTACAGGAAAACTGCTGCTCCGGGATAAAGAAGCTGGAGAGTGGAAAAGCAGATTGCCGTAGAGTGTGGCGGTCAAACTCGGCTGATATGAGAGGACTCGCTTCACACGCAACGAGCAACTGTTCACACCCCTCACAGGCCGAAGACCCAAGGCCAAACTCTGGGCAGGGGCAACCAGGGGGAATGCCGTGAGACACCACAATAGAGTTCAATGAGACAGGACAAGGATCATTGTTTCAACAGATTACATACAGGTGCTTAAGATTTAAAAAGCAGATGTGGGAACCCGGATTATGGTTAATATTTCTGTAATTACCGGATCTATTCACACAAAACAAGAATTGGCACTAAGTTCAATGTTGTCAGACCGGGGCTATCGAACTATATTTATGTGAGGGCCAGATTTTTGGGCGGACCATGACCTCTGGGGCGGAGCGAGGACACTAAGCAGCAGCAATTTTAACTACGAGTCACGCACCATATTCACAATTCTGTAGAGCAGGGCTATTCAGCATAAGGCCCGAGGGCTAGATTGAGCCCTACGTTCCGGCCCACGTTCCATCTTCAAAACATTAGAATATTTGTTTGTTTTTATGTACAGGTTAAATTTTTATTCTTAGTATCTAATCTTGTTCTTGAATTTCAGTGTCTGCATATTTTATAATTCCTTTTTCCACAAAAACCTAAGTAGCTTATAATGTTATAACAGATATAACTTCAGTAATATTTTGTGCAAATCCAAATATTAATGGTGGTTAATCATGCCCCTCTGGTCACTGACCAAACAAAAATCTGGCCCTTGAGAACGTAAAGTTGAATAGCCCTGCTGTAGTGATAGAACTAGGGCAAGACAACCTACTAACCAGCTCTGAGCAAAAACTAATCAAGAATCAAATGTCAAAACCAAGACCAAACTAGGTCTTAACTAGTAAAAACCCAAAATTAAACCAGTAACTAAGAACAATTATATTTCCTCATGTTTGTAGGATGAGCAGGGGGCCAGATTTTTTAGTTAGGGGACCTGACTGGTCCCTGGGCTTAATTGGAATAGCCTTGATCTAGACACTAAGATGTACGGCTGTAATTGGCAAAAAATAAATAAATATTGGTTGACTAAAAACATGTCTTGTCAATCAAACAGTCGACTAGAAGGAGGCGTGGCAACGATTGTATTAACTATGTGGGAAAAGTCATTGATCTGATCCAAACTAGCCAACAGTTTCACTCTAAGTAATTATCTGCACAGAAAAAGTAAACTAGATGTTCATAGGTAAAAAAAAAAAAAAAAAGAACAACAGCTTTTAGGCTATTATGACTTTTTTGACGGCTAATATTTCTTTTGGTTTTAATGGTGTTAAATTGTTTAAACTTCATTTAACGCCTGTTGTCTTCAGTACTTTTAAGTGTTTGCCTTTTTTATAGGCCTACAACCGCTGGTACAGAGCTGGGTTTGGGATTTTCCAAGCTACTGAAACAAAAAACCTGCAGTCTGGAAATGGAAAACTCGGAATTATTTGTTGCAGAGATGCTATTTTAGTGCTTAGAACATTAATTTCTGCAAAACTTTGAAATAAAAAAAAAGATGACAACTCATGAATGTTATATGGTGGCTCTACGCAAAACCCCATTGACATTGACAATAATAAGAAGTATTTTACAATAGTTATCCAAACACTACAAATGTCAATGTGTTGCATTGATATTTGTTATCTGTGTTTTTGTAAAGGCTTGTTTTGGTTAAGTGAAGCTCATTGACACTCAGCCTTGAGCAAAAAAACACATCAATAATACTAGACAAAGTGCACCTTTTATCTAAAATATTCAGAAAATAGCATTCAATCCATCAACATTCTTGAAGCTAATTTTAGAACATTATAGATTTGAAATGTGTCACAATAATGTTTCCCTTTTACTCCTACAAACCCTCACACATAATGGTAAATTACTTTTGTTGGTTTTGTAAAACATCAGGTAGAAATACAGCAAAAATTATTCAATTTTAGATTCTAAAAGTTCATAGTGTCTGCCGTTACCAAGGCAACAGCCACCTGTCTACAAAGCCACCAATTTATTTGTTCAAGCAAAAATAGAGACACAACAAAATGTTATTTTTAGAGCTAAAAGACTTTCACAGTAACCTTCAATACCATAAAGCAGGCTCAGTCTTAATAAAGCACATTTTAAGTCTTTATTTCAGACTCTTTGGGAAAAATTAAGGGAGATTTTACTACCCAAATTTCTCCATGCTCTTCAGTCTGTATGTTTTTCTATTCTTACTGTGCCTGAGGTGTGAGATATTCAAAATTAAAAAGCACACTTAAACTAACACTATTTTTTCCTTTATATACCAAGAAATTTTAAATAAAAATTTCACACAATCATGTCATGTTTTCATATGGAATTAACAAATTATATGTGTAAAAACAACTAAAAATGGACAAAAGCTCAGCAAAACAGAAAAAATGACAGATGATTAATTTTTACTGACACATTTGGTTTAAAGGTTTTAACAGAGGTTATTTTTTGAATATCTTAAATTTTAAAATTCATTCCCATTTTTTTCTTAAAACTTTACTAAATCAGACTTAGAATTAGACAATTGCAAGTCGCTCTGTAAAAACCTTCAAAATCTTGTCATAGATTACATTTTGTGTGTAGGAGCAACTTTACAGAGAAACAGTGTTGTGAAAGAAAATGTATATAACTGTTATTCAACTCCCAGGATGAAGTAGATTAAATTCTGTAATAAAACACTTTTAGGAGCAAACGTGTTTTACAATTGTGTTGTTTTCACATGAATGCCTAAAATTGCCTGCAGTGTCTCTCTTTATATCTAGAATAACATTAATTTATAAGTCTTAATATTACTATACAGACAACTTTCTCAAGAAGAGGGCAAGAGAATGTGCATGATAAAGTCAAAAAAGGATCAAAGATTCTAAAAAACATACAATTTACAAATACAATGCAACTTATCCTATAAAATCCTCAAACTAAACATAATTATTTAGTACTCAAAATGTAAGGTACTTATCAGTGAGGACATTTTTATTTTACAATGCATTCACTCTCAGTGGCAAAGTTACATGCCGGTAACTAATATGACTCATAAACATTTCATTTAGCTGTCATTAACAGCTAAAGTTTACAACATGTTTTTTTTAGAGAATTGTTTTATTATGCTCTTGGACTAATGAGTCAGAGGCATAAAGTGATCACGAATCATCTTTTCTGTAGAAACTTGACAATTTCTTACTGTTGTACTATTTATTTGTCGGGTATATTTAAAAATACTTGAGCGGAGTGAGTGAAAGAATCAGCAGCAGCACAAGCAGAAACTTTGGGGTCGTTAAAAAACACAAACACGTCTGTCAATGTTTTACTCAGATAACGTCAAACGAACAGAACAAAAAACCACTGAGGGAAGGTGACCCGAGGACAAGAGTAAAGGGGTACAAACAAATGTTACTGGAACATGATGGATTATTATTACAAGTTGAAGTTACAGTATGGATAGTCTTATTTTTAGTCGTAAAAGCTGAAGACTGTTATCAAGAGTCAGTATTATGTTGATCTAAATGTGTCAGTTACAGAAGAGATTGTAATAGGAGCAGTGGGATAATAAAACTAGTACTAATCATTAAAGCAGGGTTTGTCCATATCAAATTGGTGCCTTAAAAATCATCACATTTCAGTCTTTCAAGCTATGCAACAACTTTTTTTTACCAAAGAATGCAAGAAAACAATCACAACTTTTTAATTTAAAGAAGCCATTCAAGTCTCATAGACAATATTTACAACATTAAGGGGGGGTAGGTGATTTTCAAAAAAAAAAAAAAAAAAAAAAAAAGCTATGTGTTTCAGAAATTGGCACAGACCGTCAGTTGGCTTGTTTATTTTCAAAAATGCTAACATCTTGTTAGCATTTTCATTTCCTGTTTAGTTCATTTCTACAAAGTTTTCTCTACCTCAATATGAAATGAATAAATATTGTAAGATCCGGCAGTG
This sequence comes from Mugilogobius chulae, assembly GCA_038363315.1. Classification (NCBI taxonomy): domain Eukaryota; kingdom Metazoa; phylum Chordata; class Actinopteri; order Gobiiformes; family Gobiidae; genus Mugilogobius; species Mugilogobius chulae. The sequence continues at coordinate 30,557,914 of CM076407.1, read as the reverse complement.
AACAGTGAGTTGAGATTAGTTTTCTCAGACAACATGTAAAGGACCTAACAAATCAGAAGAATATTTCACCAAAACACAAAGTGTGTTTATAAAAAAATGTGCTTCATTAGAGATGCACCGATCCGATACTGGGATCGAATATCGGTGCCGAGCCAGGAAAGTTTGCTGGATCGAGTATCGGCTCCATGATATCGGTTCAGCCGATATCCTAGTTGTGTTTAATTGGACAAAATGAGTCTGATTTATGTCTGATGTTGATCCAGAATGTCTCATAATGCTTGACATTTTATTCTTTCTCTCTCTCTCTTTCTTTTTTCTCTTTTTCTTTCTCTCTTCCCACTCTCCTCTCTCTTCTCTTTCTCTTTTCTTTCTCTCTTTCTTCTCTCTTCTCTCTACTACTCTGTCTTCTCTTCTTTCTTTCTTTCTTTCTTTCTCTCGCTCTCTCTTTCTCTCTCTCCTCTTGCTCTCCCTCTCTTTCTTCTCTCCATTTCTCTGTCTTCTTTCTCTCTCTCTCTCTTTCTTCTCTCTTTCTCCCTCCTCTCGTGCTCTTTCTTTCTTCTCTCTCTCTCTCTCCTCGCGCTCTTTCTTTCTCTCTTTCTTCTCTTCTCTCTCCTCGCGCTCTCTCTCTTTCTTTCTTTCTCTCTCTCTCTCTTCTCTCTCTTCTCTTCTCTCTCTTCTTAAGTTGTTTAGTTTTGTCTTGCAGTATAAATAACACTTTATGATCAAAGGTCTAATGTTTTGAAAAGGAAAAAAGAGCTATTTCAGTCCTTTCACAAGTATCGGTTGATATCGGGTATCGGCAGATGATTATTTCTAAAGTATCGGGATCGGTATCAGAACTGAAAAAGCTGGATCGGTGCATCCCTATGCTTCATGTACTCAATGCTAATGTTATTACTAAAAATTGACAATAATCCAATTTATCTGGCCTGTTATGCTAAGGCAGAAATGTTCAAAACTAGCTTTGATTTTTTTATGGACGAAAGAAACATCCAGAAGATCTCACAGATCGATCTAATAAATAAAAATGTGTTTTCTGGGGCTCAGAGGAAATTGACTAGTTTAAAACAGACACAGCCCCAGCTGTGTTATGAAGAACTCAGGTTACAATATGGTTAAGTTATTTAGGCATAATTTGCATGTTCTCCCCGTGTCACCGTGGGTTTTCTCCGGGTACTCCGGTTTCCTCCCACCTCCAAAAACATGCATGTTTAAGTTATTTGGGCATCACTGTAAATTTCCCTTAGTGAGTGAATGAGAGACTGAATGGTTGTCTGTCTAACCCTGCGACAAGTTGGCCACTGTCCAGGGTGTTCCCTGCCTAAGGCCCAAAGTCACTGGGATAGGCTCCAGTCACCCGCGACCCCTAACGGGATTATGCGGTAGAAAATGAATGAATGAATGAATGAATGGATACACACTTTAATTCAGTTGCCAGATTTTTAGACAGCGCAAATGATCTAGCTTTAGGAAAAAATGCAGCTAAGACTAAGTCTAACAGTTTCTCTTCTAGATGGCTTGGCTTGTTTTGATTATATTTATGTAGATTTTTCAACCAAATATAGTATGCCTTGACTCAAAACCATCATCTTTTTCACACTGGTCAGTGTAGAAGTATAAAATTTGGCTTATTACAGATTTCACTGGCACTATATCCAAAGTATCTTATATGGCACTTTTTTAGCAGCTCATAACTTCTATTGTTTTATGATTGAAGGTAAGAGGAAATGTAAACAGAAGATCGTGATTTTGTTATGTCTTCTTGTCTGGAGTTTGACAATGTATATGTTTGTGAATTGTATGTGTTGCTTCTACATCAAAGGAAATAAGAACTTAAATATAATTAAAAATAAAATCTATGTTGGACTTAATTTACCTTGAATCAAACAAACTTAATTTTTCTATCACCTCTAAGACACTGTATGACCATAAGTTCTTATTGGACTCACGAACAATTGAGAATTACAAAGAAAAGTTGCAAAACCAGACTCCCACACATTTCCGATGGGACATGTTTGTTTAAAGAGAGTAGAAAACAGGATGAATCAGCATATTCTGCGCTTTGTGTGACAAACTACAATAAAACTTTTCTGTTGGTGAAGGATTTAGTCACAACAATGGCCGCGGTTTGATTAAAAGATCTACATGTTTGGGACGACTGACAGTGTGAATATTAGTAATACTGGAGAAAGTTTTCATACACTGGCTTTGGAAAAATGTCCTAATATAATGATAATACATATACTTTGATCTCTGAAATAGACTGGGGGTGTGTACACAATCACACACACACACACACCCAAAAAAAATTAAAATAATCTTTTTAGATGAACGCTAATTTATTTTTTTTACAACAAAAGGCAATGCTTTGCGAACTTAACAAGTACTGTACCTTCAAGTCTTAAGATTTACAAATTGTCAAGTATCACATCCATCACACTCCTTTGCACTCGCGTTGTACTGGGCCAGTCCTCTTTTTTGGGTGAAAAAGTCAAATCTACTTATCTCCCAGTGTGACATCATCAGTATAGAAGTTTGCTCTACTTCCAGTAATTCAACATATTCATAATTTAAAACAGGCATGGATCTTAAAAATAAAAAAATATAGAAAACTAAACCAGAAACAATTGGCCAAATGTATTTCAGACTGTTAATGTACAGAACACCATGTTAAAAGGGATCAAGAGAAGAGAAAAACTGTACTTATAAATCCCTGAAAAAGGCTACATCTGTATCCGCTTGAACGGACATAAAAATATTACTAGACAAAACTTGAAGTAACATTTAGCATTTATTTTTAACAATCGGATAACTGGCTTAGCACCTGTCAGAGCCAATCACAGTGACTTACAGCTCTGGGATCAAGTTTTATATGAGACACAGTTACATTTAGAGATATATCATGTCGACAAGTCCTGAGATGGACAGGAGTGGACAGGGGCAGGTGCAGACAGGGGCGAGACAGGAGTGGACAGGGGTGAGCAGAAAGAGGCAGACAGGAGCAGACAAAAACAGACAGGAGTGGACATGGGCAGGCGGGAGCAGACAGGAGCAGACAAGGGTGAGCAGACAGAGGAAAACAGGCCAGACAAAAGCAGACAGGAGTGGACAGGGGCACACAGGAGCTAACAGGAGCAGGCAGAGGTGGCCAGTGTGGTTTGGACAGAAGAGGACAATCTAATCGATATAAACATGGAGATGCAGATGGACATTACGTCGGCTGATTATAGCACAATTAGAGATTATTTAGAAAAACATGCACAAAGAGAAGATATGTGCATTTGCTTTTTTTCTAAACCAAAAGCAGAAATTCTTGTCTACATCTTACTTGGCCAGTCAGTTTCTATTTCCCATGACGTCGAATTTTCAGTGGATGATTTCAATAAGATTACTAGCTCTGATTATTATGTCAAACTTTTGCAAAAGCACTAAAAGCTATGGTTTCTTAGCTTGACTAAAACAAAACAAATCTTGACCAGTGGCCATTACTGGTAAATATAATACTGTATGATTATGGGCAAATACTGTATAATATCAGCCAAAATTAAAGTGAGCTCTGTCGGAAAAGATAATCTATTGTCTGAACATTTTTAAATAGAAACCAATATTAAGTTTGAGTCTGTGAGCTCCCTAAATAAAATACACAACAGTTGAGCTAAGACTTCGATACAGAACATTCAAATCCAGTTTGTGTAAGATTTTGTACAGTTGAGAAATTATAAACCTTGGGGAAGAGTCAAAAACAGTCCTTTTAGATAAAAAATGTCAACAGAACTTTCCTTTGAATTCAAAACATTATATAATCAGTATTGACAACTTTATAAACAAGTCATGTTTATAAAGTCAAGTTTAAAGAAATCCGCCAAACAGATTACCGGTATTTAAAACCTTGGCAATTTTTTAAAAAGTACATTTATCTCCATCCATTCCCACACAATTTGGCCTTGGAAAAAAAGTTAAGCTTCAAGGTGATTCGTTTCTATTCCAAGCATTGCTGGCTTTCATTTCCATCATGAGTACACACACTCAGGCAAATTCAAAAGGCATGACTGCTCATCCAGCTCAAGGACTCCACCAAACGCACAAATGTTCCAATTCAAAATCTAATCTTTACACAGCCTACTTTTTTGGAGGTTAGTTACTTTTATAATACATCATTTCATCCCAGCTCAAATTTAACATGCTGATTCAAAGTGGGTCCAAATAATTCAATCAACCTGAAAATTGCCTTGCCTTTTTTTTCCCCAACCTCCGTTTCCTGGCAACGGCATTCTATAACCACATTCTCAAATCACCGCTCTCGTAATCAGACCAATAAAAAGCCGCAGCAAGGACAACGTAACAGTGTCCTAGAACACACGGCTCATTTGAAAGAATAAAAAGTGGAGCCTATAGATGCCGACAGGCTGCTGCGTTGAATAAGCGGGGTTTGTGAGGGCGTAACGGGCTAAATAATGCAGAGCAAAAGTTATCTAACTGGTGGATAAAACGCCAGCGAGTGAAAGTAGGGCACGAAGAGGAGCATGGCGCGTGTACAACAGCTTGTGGCTATAAACGAGGTGTGGTTTGATAAGCATGTTCGACACAGGGCAAATACTGGCTGCAGAGGTGAGGTGTTACATAAAAGGTGAATCAGGGTTCACTTATGAAAAATTATTGGCTGGCTAAGCATGAACAATACAACAACAAATTGACAGAAATGGGTAAATACATGTGGGTGAGGCATAAATAAAGGGCCTATAATACACATTTTTTGTACTTTTTAATGTTCTTTCCTCATCAAAAGCACACACTTCATTCACACATTTAAAGGAGACCAATTACGCTTTTTCTTTTAATACACTACAAATGTAGATCAATTTAGAGTTTGGTCATTGTAAAACACAAAATTGATCTGAAATGTGCACAATTATTTTTGGTCGAACTCAACTGATAAGTCCCGCCTTTTCATTGCAAAACTTAACTGTTGTAAGAAACAGACTTCATCTTGCTCATTACTTTTGTTGGAAAGTGGCTACATGACATTTCTGAAATAAATACAGACAAGTGGGTGGGGATAGGTGATAGGAGAAAACAGGTATTAGCTGCAGGACCATTGATACAGTCGACAACAGTGTCCGAAACCAATAACGGGCCTCTGTGGGGGGAAAAATAGCATTGAGAGTGAATCAGAACAACAGCTTTATCACTTACTGCTCAACAACTACAACTGCAAATGTGGAGTTAAGGAAATATATTGTGTTAAATATAGATACAGAGACATTTAGATGAATAAAGTGATCCAATAGTCCAAATATGTAAATATAGCTAACAATGCTAATGGTAGCTGCGAGCTAAATGCTAACGTGACACTAACGACGCCTGGTGTGTTTTAACGTCTTTCTTTCTTTTCGGACATGACGCCACATAAATAACCTCCATTTAAACATGGTTGTGACTCTACTTGAATTAGTTGTGCTAAAAATACACTTAATTTGCCAGAGAACGTTTTAAAAGAGGTACACAGTTAAGCTTCTCATACTTTAACATAGGAATTCCAACACGACTCTTCTCCTCAACAGGCCACGCAACCAACTATGACGCGCTGCTAACTGTATCTATAGATTAGTCAAACATGCAGGAATCACTCCAAATACAACTTTGAGTAAACTGATGATGACAGAAAGGTGTTAGAACATGTTTAAAAATTCTGCATATTTTACATTTTCAGGTTGAGTTGAGGGGGATTCTGACTTATGTTCAATCTGCCACTTTGCAGTTACAAAGAAATAGACTTGACTGCAATGCAATCGTCAGTGTCTTTTCTCTTCCAACACAAATGAGGAAATTATAATTACTGTTTAATAATTATCATAACTTTTCACAAGAATTAACTTAAGAGCTATTGGTAATAATTATGATTACCTGATCAGTTTTTATAATTGATTGTAGTAGGGTTGTCAAAAAAATCGATTCCCCGATACTAATCGATACTAAAACTGATATCGATACTCGTTTGAACAAGTATCGATTTTCGCTAAAAATTGCCCGTCAAACTGCAACAGTGGGTGGAAGCCCGAAGAAATGCGCCAAATATCGAGTGTATTGCCTAATCTATGAAATCTAGATGATCATTTCTTTTTTTTGTTGTTGCAGAATTATGATCGTTACAACTGAATGACAGTCTTAATTTTTTTGCATGGGCGTGACAGGATTAGCACGATTCTGACTTTTTAAAAGAACTGAAGAGGAAAGGGCAAGTTGAGAGTGCCTTTTTCTGACATCACAGTTTAAGTGAAGAACGAGACCTGACAATGACCCGGTTTAAGGACAGATGCATCCCATTTTCAGAAGATCTGCATTTATATATATATTGCATCAGATGCTCCACACACAAGTCTATTTCTCACATTCTGCCGCAAGGAGTAAGTTAAATTAAATATCATTTTGTCTAAGTGATATACTAAACTATCATTAAATAAATACAAATATTTAACAAAAAAAAAAGGAATATAAAAACCTACCGCTACTACTGCCAATACATTTTAATTCAATCTTTTTCTAAATCTATGCATCAGTAAAGTAAAGCTAAAGTATTTATTATTTGACTTCTTACGTCAAAATAACGTCATCAATCAGTGTGTTCTAATTGATCAAAGAGTAGTAAAGAAATTTTTTCCTGATGAAGCTAATCCAGGTTCTCAGGACGGCAAAGGATGTTTTGGGTCATAAAACACTTTCAAAAAAGGTTGAAATCCCAGATTTACATCAATAAATTCTGTTTTAAATACATCTGCAGCATGCTTTACAAGCAACTAAACATTGCACTGGTTATTACCATTCTAATTAGTAACCACACATTGATTACCCTTAGTAAAGCATGAACAAAAATTTAATTCATAAGGGTCCAAGTATAGTGAAGGATTCAGGCTTAAACGACTTAACTAAGTGGCAGACATTAAGATTTAACTAATCAGTTTGCTTTTTGTCTGTGGCTTTATTAAGTGCTATTAAAGAGTATCTGTACTGTATACCCAAAACCTCCTGAGCGAGCCCACATACCTTAACGTCCCAGTCTTTGTTTAGGTAGTATATGCAGGTGACGCAGCGCCCGTCGCCGTTGGGATTGTCCACATGACGAACATACCCTGTGCCGTTTCCCGGGTAACACGCAACCATTGCCTGCAAAAGAAGCATGATTAAGAATAGATATTTACAAAGGTATAAACTCTTTGTTTAACACAGTACAAAAAATATTCACAGCAAGGACATTTAGTAACATAGTAAAAATTACTGTTGAATAATTTCTTTATAGAATTTCAACAAGCTTAGTTTCTTGCTTCTTTGGTTTTGCTTCATTCATGCATACCCAAAGTTAGTAAGCAAACCCAAAAATACAGGATATTATATTGATAAAACTTGTTAAAAATTATTTTATTAATGAAAGAAATAAGGTTCAGGGAGAGGCAACCGAGAAAGCAGACATGCATTTTCAAATGCGGTGAAAATACATGTGCAGCGGTAACCATCACAGAGACTTTTAAAGACATTTAAAAATATATATAAATATTACTTAATTTTGCTTTAACCATACCAGAACCATTAACTATAAGTCTCATGCTAGATAAAGGTTAAATCTTTCAATTCAATCACTGTGCATTATAAAGCCAGAGTAAAAGGCAACAATTGTTTAGCTATAATCCCTATAGCAGTGATGATGCTGTTTAATAGGTGCATGTAACAGTTCTTTCTAGTCGAGAGCACATTTTTGGTAGATGATGTAGCTGCAGCAGAGGATTTTGGCACAACCAAAGTGTATTGTCTTCCTTTCACCTGCACCATGAGCGATAGAGCTGCTCACAACACAGCTGGCCCATTATAAACTTTAAACGCCAGAGGAAACAAACCGGAGATATCGCGCTGCACGTCCACTTCCCATCACCCTTTCCTGCCCTAATAGGACCTGCATGATCCTCCTGTTGGCACCAGACCCCTATGCGCTCGTGTAAACCTCTCTGAGTAAACAGCTCGCCGATCCCCCCGGAGGATGGGAGGTACAAGTGGGGACAAGCTCAGCGCCTCCAGGAGTCACATAGACACTTGTTCTGAGAAAATATCACCAATAGTATCAACCGACACTTGCTACTGCTTGTGCTCTCGCTTCAGGCAAACAGAGGAAGTTTAGGTGTTTGGACAAATGAGTTCAAGCCCTCATACACTTATGCTGTGGTATTACAAACAAAGAGGCTACAGTGTAAAGACAATCAACATTATTGTTTATATAACTTTATACTGGTGTTTGAAACATGAGCCTACACCATGTGTTAGTATACAGCACTGCAAATGAGCAATTAATGAAACCTAATAATATACGTGCATTGTATTTTTTTTGTCATATAGCATTCACAGAAAAAAGTAGAGCTTGAACAATGCATGCCTTTATTCATGGTATCTTATTCAACACAACACAGGCCTTCTAAGAGAGCTGTGTTCAACCAAAGAAAATCTTGATTGACTGCTAATCAATGAGTCAAGTGAAAAAGGAGGCGTGACAAATGTTGTTAGAAGTATTGAATTTCTTTGCAATCTGACCATGTATCACACATGAACTGCAATTTAAAAAAAACTACTACTCAGGAGATATTGCAAAAATAACTATACAAAAAATAATTGATAGGAAACAGTGTAAAAAGCTGCTTCATCTCCCAAATCTTCCAATTAACTCTACGCCATCTGCTTCAATTTGTGGAGATGTTTAGTTTTTTTTTTTCACCTCAGACAGTTGGCCAAGATTAAGCCCATTCATTAAGCCTATCTCTTTTAAAAAATCTATTTTTCTTTTACTTTTAAGAGTGAATTATTTGCCTCGTTTGCTTTTATTCTTTTTTATGTAACTTGTCCTGTACAGCACTTTGGTCAAAACTGTATAAATAAAGTTTTGAACAGAATTTATCTTTGCAGAGCCCAAAATCACACCAACAGTTGTCTTTCAAAGATGTATTAGCAACATAAACTTAGAAATCCAGAATCACTCATTGATAATGCAGAAGCAGGATGCCCAACACTAAACTGGCAAATGAGGAAAGTCCCAGAATCCCCTGTTTTTCGACTCTCCTTCTTGGCAAAGAAAAACTCAAAAACTCTAAATCCATCCATACATCTCATTGAAATATTTTGTTGATAATTTTTTTTTTTATGTTGCATGATAATGCCAACACAAATTATATAGTATACTGATTCTGTTGCTATAAAACATTTTCTGATTCTGGTGTTATTCTATTTGATTAAGTTATTGAATGATATCAAACTAAAACGTGTGCATTAAACATTAAACAAGTGCTAATCAAATGAAAAATTTATATTTTGAATGAGTATTAAATGCCAATACAATGTGAAAAGAAATACATCACCATCATTATACAACACATAACAAAATGATGAGTTGCATTTCAGCCTGTAGATAAACTTGGGACTGGGAAAAAATAAAAAACAAATGATTTAAATTAAAAAAAAAATGCTGAGAGAGAAAGTAGAGCTGCAACATCTTAAAAAAAGAAAATGAAGAAATCAAATCACAATAGATGATCTCTAGTATCTCACGAGATAGAAACTGAAAGGTATTGAAACACTTAAGTATGTAAGCTGGGAAATATGTGAGCCAGGATTCAAGGAAGCATGTTGCCTGAATGTAGTTATGAGCTAATGTTAATGATTACGCCACAATCTAGAATCATAGAATCATCGTCATAAGACAAACTCACACCATGTTTATTGTACCATTATTATCAGTTCAGCTTTGATTCAGCAAGCTAAATCTAAGGGTTGACATTTACACAGCCGTTACGTTTACGTTGCGTGCCTGCTTTTTGATTCGTGCAAACTCATACATTAAATATGACGTCCGAGTGTTATTTTCCTCTATCTGACCGTAGCTGCTTGCGTCAGTCCACATTGTGTTGGCGATGCAGGTTACCACTGGAATGCACAGTATCAGGGCCTTCAAAGCGGAAAACAACCAATATATGAGAGAGGGGCGGAGGGAGGGCCTAGGAGGTGGGAAGTGGCGCTAAACTATGACGCACAGCTCAACAAAGGGGCGTGGCCTAAACAGAGAAAGAAAAAGAAGAAAACGATAAAGCTAGAAGTCAAAGCTTGTAAGCGGCATGCTAGCTGACAAAGAGCTTCCTGTAGTGTATTTAGAGGGGCACAGGAGAGCGAGGGGGAGGAAGAAGACAGATACAGGGGGGGGGGGGGGGGGGGTCAGAGGGGTGGGACAGCATGCAGGAGTGAACTGCGGTAAACTTTGACTCCTGGCCTTCCTCCAGAGGGAGCAGTGTTTTAATGGTCGTGCTACGTGCAGAGCGTGAGGAAAGGTCTGATCCTCTGTCCCCCTCCTCCCCCTCTCACTCTCTAACTGCTGCTGCCGAGGCCATGACAGGCCAAAACACAGAAAGTGTAACTGTATTACAGTAGTGGAAAGGGTGGAGATGCAGCTGAAAGACTTTCGACCAAGTGATTTTGCAGAATAGCTTTCCAAATCAAAACATGACCAGAAGCCATAACATCTGAGCTAGGACTGCAAGACTGATCGCATCTGTATCAAAATTTGCATGGAAGCAATTAGCAACAGCAGCAATTTTTGAAGCGCCATTATTTCCTGAACAAACACAATCTCCAGACTTAACTGAAGCTGAAAAAATGTAGTTTGTAATAACGTGTTTAAAATGTGAACTTTGATAATGTGATAATTTCCCCAAAACATAAAAAGGTGAATATATTTAAATCTTCGCAGTTTCAATGATTTTTTTTCTGTGCAAGGGATGGTTTTGGTTACTGCAACCATTAAAATGTATTAATAGGAGCTATCCAATATGAAATGTGGACTTTAAACAGATTCTGATCATCAAAGGTAAACTAAACACTAATCAACTTGAACTTTTTTTTTTTTAAATGAACAATGTATAGAGGGATTATTTGTTTCTAAACAAGGGGATGTGCGCCCAGCAGAAAGAGCTGCCTGTCACAAGCTGTATTAGCAACAGCCAGTGCTGTTGTCTGCTAACTACAAGAGTTGTATCAATGTGCAAAATAGAAGTTAAGCCGCTAAATCAACATCTGTGAATAAAATTAGTCTTTATGACTATTTAGAGACAAACACTGTCTCAAGCATCAGCAGCCAGACAACCGGCATACCGGTTCATACCTGATCGAAAAAGCACGCCGTGGTCCTGTTTTGTTTGTATCAAAGTGGTTTTCGCACCCAACGACAGCGTATCTTCCTGCAGGCGAACATGCGCAGTAGAGTGGATAGTGATTTCGACCGATAATCTCTCTATAAGGCAGACCTGGGCAAATTAAGGCCCGGGGGCCAGATGCGGCCCGCGGCCTGGTTTCATCAGGCCCTTAGCACATTTTGTTACTCGTTTTATTTCTTCTTTTGATTGACTTATAGCTATGGGACATGTGTTTTCACTTGTGTCCTTAATGAATATCAAAGCAAATGGATCAATAAATGGATAAAACTGAATGAAAAGCCTCTATTTAACAGAAATGTGCTTGCAATAGTTAAAATTTTTTACACTAATGATTGAATCCGGCCCTCCGCCCCTCGTCTGTATTCGAATATGGCCCTCGGGAAAAAATAATTGCCCACCCCTGCTATAAGGTGTAGCATTGCCTACTCTTCTGAGTATTTTTTACTATTCACTTTACTGAGGGCAACTTTTTAACAAATAAAACAAATTTGCTGCTTTCAGGTTAAAATAATAATAATAAAAAAATTTGTGGGGAGATTTTACAAGTTAAGCATTATTTTAAAACACAATGGCAATTTTTGTTAAGAAATTAATTTGACACAAATAATTCAGTAAGCAGACAAAGAATGATCCAAGGTTGTTTTCCAAGTCAAATGTCTCATATGGTCGTTTTCCCCCCCCAAAAATATTTTATCGATACAAAACCAGGTAAATGACGCCGCAACATCCGTTTTAGTTTAATACCTAACCTTAATGTTACTCAATTTAATTTTGTTTGCAATAAAAATGAATTAATGATGTATGTTATAGTGGCAGAGTGACACTAATACAGATCCTTTTTAAAGCATCTGCAGCTTGGACAGTTGTGTCTCATACTGATGATGTCACTACTTGTTTTGTTATTATGGATGGAAACAAACATTTCTCAAGATGTGGATTATATTTTTGTTGAGCAAGTCTGGGATTTTAAATCTTTACACTTTTAGTGAGTCCCACTTCATTGACTGTAACCGTGTCACTTGATGATGTTTTGGAAAACTTAGGTTGTAAAATAAATTCTGAGGAAATTACTAGACGAGACATCATGATTTGTTGTAAAAATTATGGTTTTCAACAGGGGATTCAGTCGATTTAAAGCATTTCAGCTGTTTAAAAGTAGATTCTTAAGAGTGGATAAAGGTCATCTATAAAACTTTTGCAAATTTGTGTAAATACTGTGACCATCGTTGCAACAAACTGGGCAGGATTTTTTAATTTGAATATGGTTAAGAAAATATGAGCTATGAGAAAAACTGATACCAAAAATAGCGTAATGAAAAAGCCACAGCAGTGTTGTGAACGGCTGGCATGAAAATGATGGTAATAATATGCTTTGGTATTTCTGTGAGCGAACAGCACTGCCATCTGAGCCAAAACACCATCGCACCAGGCTGGGCACAAGGAGATTTAAATATGGAGATGGTTTAGGTTAAGACTAGAACAAGTTGATGTTTAATTATATACAAAAAGTAACAGCGTTTAAAATATGACATTCAAAGGTTCAACAGAAACATCATGAGTTAACATTGGTCACGTAAATGAGGTCAGAATTAACAGTATTTTTACAAACTTGTCTTTATGGAATCAAGTCAAAAGGAATGTATGTGACTCAAGCTAAAACTAAAAAATACTCAATCTACAAAGAATATATTTAAAAATGTTGAGTTAACCAGATAAACACTAGATATTCAGAACGATCAACATGGGAAACATATTAAGAGATAATGGTTTTTAGTAACGTAAAAATAAAGTGGAAGAAGACATAATGATCACAAACGAAGATCACGCTCAAAACAAGAAAAGGTATTTACAAAAAGAATATTATCTAGCCATCAATCAATCCATCCATCCATCACAAAAGCTTCAAAATACTTGCAGTACCAAAAATTACCAACAGCACTGTCAAAACTATCAAAAAAAAAAAGCTAAAATATGCATTGTGCATTTGAAACTAAAAAGATCACATTAACATTACATTAACAGGACAGTATTGAAGATAAAGAAATTTTTGGTTGAAATTTTTATGGCGACTCCATAGTACCAACATAGATTAAAAAATTGTATTGTGACTACACTAGAGCACACGAAAGCAGAGGCACAGCACCAAATTCTGGGCCCCAGGTACAAATTTTGTTGATGGGCCCCAACATAATCTTTTTTTAAAGTATTTAGTCTGCTCTTGTTATTTTTTTATTCAATTGGGTTTTATTTCCTTCTAGATTACTCATATAGAGCCAATTGATTTAATTTCTATTCCACACATATTAAGTGTTGGGTTTTTGCAGTCTTCAGCTGAGCCAATTGAATGCTTTATAATGCTAACTTTTAAGATTTTTATTGCCATAACTGAGTACAACACAAAACTATTGGGTTGGAACCAATACATTGACTCACATAAAGACAAGAATAAAATAGAATAATAAATAGAATGTGTTTTAAACACGTTCTTTTTTAAGATAACTTGTTTAAATTATGCCAAAAATACTTAGAAAATCTTTGTGACATTTTTACACATTATAATGTTGAAGAAAATGTGATATATTGCTACAATATTCAAGTGAATATGCTTATACCAACATAATCTCTAGCTGTTATATTTGTTAATAATTTGGCCAATCAATATTCTTCTTTATTAGACATTTTCTTTGGCCCAAGTTGATAGGGCTCTCTGATATCACAAATAATTACAAGAAAAGTTTATCACCCAAACAAAATACTTTTGGGGCCCTTTCCTGCCCTGGGCCCCGGAAAACAAGCACCATTTACCCCCCCAGTCTGACACCTCTGCACGTAAGCATGATTTTGGACATTTTAATCAGCCTTTCTTTTATACACAAACAATGATTCTGTTTAAATGTGCCCTGCTTGCTAACTTAGTCACATTTCCCAGTCTACACGAATTTTACAACTTTTCTACAACTTTTTTGTTTTGCTCCCCTTGTTTAGACCTCTGCACTTTGTCCTTATCTGAGCTGACTTTTCTGGGCCGACACTTCTTCCTCATTCCTTTGGCCCTCATTATGAGCTGACCGTGCAGGGCCTTGTGTTGTGTGTTTGACTGCATTCCTCCAACGCGACATCTGAGGCCATTTGTACAGAAGAAGGATCCAGTTATTATCGAGTCAACAAGAGGTCACAGCCAGGAAGTTTTCAGTTTGGCACAAAAACGGGGGAGGAGCTACAGGTTATAAACAGCAGAGAGCAAGTGAGGACTATTTACAACAGGGTTTGATCTACTGGGAAGTTACCAGGAATTTGACAGTTCTCGGGAAATGGTGTTTACAGACAGGGTGATGAAGTGACATTTTCCAGCGTAAATATAGCCATTCAAAACAATAGGAGTTTTCACACATGAAAGTACCAAGACCCCACTTTCCATCAGTCCCTAATTAATCAGTGAAAGTGGGTTTAAAACATTTGTAGTTTGAATATGGTATGGCTGGGCGATATTGACAAAAATGGTAATCTTGATATTTTTTTGGCATGTCTCTATTACGATATGGTTGATATTATGTCAATCCAACAGAAAACTGTTCAGACATGTCTTTAAACATATTAGTTAAAGCTTAGTAATTAAATATGATTGTGTTGGACACTACACAGTCAACTGAAAGGACACGATTCCTTTGCAAAACGTGAAATCTCTCAACGATTTGATAAAATATTCATGCTAAATAATCATTCTAATCCTAGTCAAATAGAGACAAAAAGACACCGCTGAGTTATTGTCTGAATGACTCAAGACAAAAAAAAATGAACAAAATTTTTTATTTTTTTGTCTTCAGCTTTTTTAACAGCTCTTTTTGAAACATTTGTTTTAACTAAACAAGATACTCAGTATTCAATTATCAAAAAATATCTTCAGAAAAGGAAAATTCACAATAAAATCTCAAATTCAAATACATCGCACAGCTCTAAGTTTGAAGCAGTAAGTACGTAGGTTTAGGGGGAAAAAGTCTTAACAGCCGTGCGTCCTTTTGACCTTGATACAAAATAAACACTGAAAGTAACCAAGACAATATTTCGTTATTCCAAATATAAGTTATTTAAGACTGTGATTTTAGCTATTGTGTTAAAATATTTTTTTCTTATCTAGATTTCTCTTCACAAATATTTGTCGAAACATGAAAGTGGCTAAAACAGTTCAAATGCAGTTTTGCTCTAGTTAAACCAAAGTACTGAGCAGGACTACAAGTCCTAAAGCAGTGTTTTTCAACCAGTGTGCCGGGGACACTATGCTTGAGACTCTGGCCAGTGTGCTTGAAAAATAATAAAAGTTAGATTTAAATCTTTCATTTTTTAAATTGATTATAGATTTTATTGAAAAAAAACAAACAAAAAAACATTTGGAACATCCTGTTACCAGTTCCAAAATTAAGTGTATGGGAAATATTTCTTACATTCTTCATTATTTTTGATTAATGGTTTGAATTGGGCATATATTTTAAGTAGGTCCTGTGCGTGGAAAATGTGTCCCAAAAAAGTGTGCCGTGACTCAAAAAGTTGGGAAACGCTGCACTAAAGTGTGCACTTGGTGCTACTTCCTGCTCTGTATGAATATGCTTAAATGGGCACTGGGTCTAAAAAGGTTCTACAATGCAAACAACCAAGCAAGTAAAGCAAAATTATTAACTATTTTTGTCTATCAACAATAAAATATCTTGTCCAATATTGTAAAAGTCTGAATCTGAATGTGTGGTCACTTTTAGCACTGCTGCTCAGTTTACCAGCTCTATTTGAAATGTGGTTTAGTAATGGTTTACTGTAGTAACAGTTTATTGTGAACTTTGAGTAACATGATTCCACCAATGTTTTCTACACTTTGCCAAAATTGCTTAGTTCTAAATGAACTTCAAAATGCTTAATTAACAAATACATTAAAAAAACTACTTCTGCCATAAATTCTAGATACAATTTCTCCTTTTGCTATTTTTAGAGACTTATGATGTCACAAGGCTGCTGCCAGTAACTCATTTGAAAAGCTATTACACATTTAGAAAGAGGATCTAAGATTAGCACTAGTCATTTCTGATTGTTAATGACCGGCTTGTATCTTAATAATCGAGACATCAACATGAGGAAGAAATCTGACACTTCCTTCTAAAAAGTTTCAAGCAGCCAGTATTGTCCAGATTTAGACTTAGCTTGGTCGGTTTCTAGTCCAGAATTTGCTTCAAATTGAGTCACAGTTTAACTCTGTTGTAGTCTGTATGTAGAAGACAAGACTCTGGGAAACCCTCCTTTTGCTTTTGTGTTGGAGACTGTTATCTCCTCTGTCACGTCAGGCATGTACATGTTTATTTTTCTGCCTCACACAGAAAGCCTCAGACATGTACGAGTCAAGCTCAAATAAATCAGGCTCAGACTAGATTAAGCCTGACAAGAAACAACTGCAAAATCTGATAAAAGTGACACGAGCTTAGTTCTTACTGTAAACTGACAAATCTGTGAGTTCATCTCAACAACCATCATCGCACACAAGCTTCCACTACAATATTGCACTGTTGAAAAAAGCCACATTCAGCCAGTGATCCAGCCATGAGTTTGAATATTACAACGACAACATCATCAGGTCGATATTTGAATGCTCTACAATGAAACAAGCTTCATACTACAGACTGGGAATTACATGTTTAGCCTTCTATACAATACTCAATATATGGCTCATATGATCACAAGTTTTCTTAAATAAAGATACAAGCCAAGCAAATATTTCTACTGAACACTGAAATGTTCATTTATGAATACGCAAAAAAGTCAGGCTATGGTAAAAGAAGACTTTGGAAATGTATTTAATTATAAAAAACTAATACTATATCATTTTGATAAATAAAGAAATAACATAAATAACTCAGTTTTATTGTGGTTTGAACATTAGCTTTCAATCAAATTACTATTTTTGTTATCGATGTGTTTGGACATGTATTTTAGTATAATTTTATCATAATCCCTACCAAAAAAAAAACAAAAAAAAACATTTAAGATAAATTTTTATAATTGCCTTTTCGTAATTTGTAAATTAATTGTCCAGCATTATGCAATCTGACTCAAGTTAACACAAATTTTAATTATCAAAAATGTCAAATTTATTGCATAAACATGTTTCCTTTCTTGTAGCCAAGCTTAGTATCACTTCTATTCAAGATTCAAAGATGTTTTGTCATATACAGTATAGTAAAAACAAACATTACTATGCAATGAAATTCGTCGAAACTCGTTTGCTTCCCTGTTAGAATCCTATACTAGAGACATTTTAGACTCCACTGAGCTTAAAACAACTGTACTAGCGACAGTAAACAACAGTAAACAATAACAACAAATTTAAACTTCACGTACTTGAGCTGATTTACAATTTAAAAGTTGTATTTGCGCATCCCTGCCCATACTCCTCCTATTGGTTAACCCTTGCCATGCTGTTAGTGACTGGCTGCTGGATCCAACCAATCACAAGAAGAGTGAGTTTTCACCATAACCACATGGCTTTATTTATTTACTGCTGGCAACTAAAAAATACAGCGTGTACGTGATTTGTAACTCCAAGAAAAATTGTGATATTTGCAAAACTTTTCACTCATTCATTCATTCTGATAAATACTGGTAGTGTCTTTTTTTAAGATTAGGCTGATAGAAGGCACCAAAAAAACTCAACATATCCACTCCTAAGGCCAAAATAACTCAAAGCGTGCCCCTGCGAAGAATCGGAGTGTGGGAACCAGCGCCCCATGGCCTCTTGTCGGGACAGTCCTGTTCTGTCTGAGGGACAGTGCTGTGGCCTCCAGAGGAAATCCCTGTTCGAGCCAGTGACCCAGTTATTTCTTTTCTTCTTTACAGTGTCCCAACAATAGGGGGCATATAGGATTGACCGCTTCCCCTCACCCTACATGTGCAGACTGCTGTAGAGGAAATGGTCACTAGTCACGAAATGCATCGATCTACAGTGAAGTCAGAAGTTTGCTTACGTCTGCTGTTGGCAAAAAGATGAGTAAGACAAAAAGCCAACAATAGGTTTGTGCAGAGCTAACAGAACAAAGTTATTGAAAATACAACCACAAGAGAGTTGTATTACTCTACAATTTGTAATTGAAATGCTATTTGAGATGTAAAATTATTTACAGAATTGATTCAAAAAGGGAACAAAATCACTTATAGCCAAAAAACAAAGGACAGTCTCATTATAAAGACAATTGCACACCTAAATTCGTATTAGTTGGGAAGATCTATCTTCAGACGCGTTGGAAGTCGGCGTCAGCCAATTAGAGACAACACTCCTGTGACACGTGACATGCTGTTGTTCTCCATTCATATCAAGGGGAAAGAAGGATTTTTAATACCTTTTAATGAAAGGTCGCTTGTCTGGGGGCTTTTTTCAAAGGCCTGGTTGTTCGTTGCTCTGAAAATCTGGCGACACAGTAAAACAAACATAGGACATGATACTGACAATGCGCTCACATGGATCTATTAAAAATGCTTGTTGCCGTGTTTAAACCACTGCTGTATGACGTAACACTGGAGGAGCCGACAAAGATAGAGACAGCAAAAGGACTTTGCCCGGAGGAGAAAGTTGTGCGATCGTAAGTTACGTTTTATAAAGGCAGCAAGCCTCTATCTCTCCCTCTCTCTCTCCTGCTCTCTCTCAACGTGATCTGTCTAGGAACAAAACAAAGCCTTCTGCAAACAAGTGGGAACTCAAAGAAGCACGTTGGGGCGTTAAAAGTGTCTTTTTGTCCCCCAACGCCTCAACACGCATTGGGGTGTTTGGGGCGCCTATTTGGGCATCAGCTTCGGAAATTTTCTGAGTCAAAATACGCTTTAACACGCAAATTTAGATGCTTAAACGCAGTCCGGTGTGAACACAGCATTAGACAGGTGTTCAGAAGACGTAAATTTGGTCATGTGTTAAAGCTAACAACAACTAGCATGCTAACAGTTTTCTAAAGAATAAAATGCAAATGCACCACGTTAGTTAGATATTGCTTTTATACTATCTCAGAACTGGAGCCAGGCAAACTGTGTTTAAGAGCTTGGAAAAAATAGGGCACATGCTCTTTAAGTATTCATTAAATCACATTTTATCAGGGCAAGATTTACATTAGCATGTCTATGCCCTTGGAGAATCAACGAGAACACAATTCACAATCTTCACAGGGATTCTGCGTTAGTTTGGGATTAGATTAAAAAAGCTACTACTATGGATTTTATAAGCATAGCAGGACAGCAACCAAGAATAAGTCACAGTCTAAACTGTTCCTAACCACAAGCCTTTACTGACAGAATTGTCTGTGAACTTCTTCATTAAAAAGTGACTGATGAAATGATTGTCTCTCAGATCAATTAAAATGTGATGAATTGCACAACCTTAAGAAAATGTTCCACCTCTGCAAAACTCAGTGTGTTTAGTTGCAGTATTTGTAGGTCTGACTCAGCGGCTCCACCCAGAGCCACAGTAAATGAGATCAGAGTTTAAAAGATGATGTGCTGAAACGTCTGAGAGTGCCAAAGGAGTTTCATAACAGCCGCAGCAACACTGTTCGGCTGCATATGAAAGAACACTGGAGATATTGAGATATGAGGGTGGTATTCTGTTGTTAATTATTCAAATCTTCTTATATTTCACAAAGAACAAATGCAAAACTGAGTAATGCACTGTCTACTGTTCCAAGTTTGCAATTTTAGTACAAACTGGACAAATTAGCAGGTCAAAATTGAGATGTGTGCTCAGTGCAGAGACTAGGTTCATGTCAGCATGGATTGTCCAGATAGTTTCTGATCCTCCCCCAATTTATGCCCAGTTAACCAAGTCTGCTTGAATGTGGTCAGAGGTGGTAGAGGTTTACATAGCCAAAAGTTATCATTGGAGAAGGGTGATAGATTGGTTCTTCTATCAATTTACAGCAGGTGTTTCCAACCAGCAGGTCAGGTTCACCAGCAGTTTATCACAAGCTTAATGTGAAAACTTAAATACTGATTGTCAGCCACAGCAGCAAAATGAAATATGGCGTACTGACATTCATTCATTCATTCATTGTTAAGGGTTGTGGATGACTGGAGCCTATACAAATGACTTTGAGTCTTAGGCAGAGAACACCCTGGACAGTTGCCAATTTGGGGCAGGGTTAAAGACAGACAACCAGACAATCAGTCTCTCATTCAGGGGAATTTTACAGTGATGCCCAGTTAACCTAAACATGAATGTTGGAGGGGGGAGAAAGCCAGCGTACCCACAAAGAAGGTTGTGCAACTCTTTTGTTCAAATTAACCAGTTTCCAACCAGTTTGTGATTTTAGAGCTTGTTGTGTGTTTACACCTATAGAAGGTTTGGGTTGTGTCTCTTTCATCCAATCAAAACTCACGGTTGAGTGAGAAGTGTTTTACTATAATATACCACGCTTCATAGGGGTTGTGTACACAAACTATTCAATCTTTAAGTGTGCTTTTACCAATCACAAATAAAGTAATGTTTTGTCAGAGAATAGGTTCCACAAATTTATTATATTGATATAGACCTTTTTTTTCACTGGTGAGTCAAAATTTGCAGATTTTTCCTCGGCAGGCAAACATGTATTAAAGCATGCTGAGGGCCAAACATCATTTTGTTTTGCAGTTGAAAAGGTTTATTTGAGACGAGATGAAGATTAAATTGTCTATTATTATCACATATTCAAACAGTCCTAACAACTGGACCCCTGGCACCAATTATAGCCCATCTTAGGACTAACCAGAAAAAGTAACATTTTCTCAGATTTGATAAATACTTCAATATTAAAGCTGGGTTAACCAACTTTTTTAGTTATGAATTAGTGACTTCTGTATTTTCTACTAAAAAGTACATGGTAAATGTATAACATTCTGAAAAAAATAGACCTTTGAGTATACTGTCTGAATTGAATAACAATGAATTTTAGTTCTCATGAGGAGCCGAATGCTGCACTCTGATTGGCTGTGCTTGAGTGGTCCTCTCCAGTTTCATTTTTCTGTTTGTAGAAGTGTTTTTTAAGCCAGAATTGCTACCAAAAATTAACACATATTAAGGTTGATCGTGTGTTGAATTACTTGGAGAGGAAGTTGTCAGATTTAAAACCTAAATTGTGTTTGCAGTGGAAAAAACAGCTACCCCACCTTTAAGTAGTTCTGATATTAGTTTTGAAATCAATAGCATTTCCTGTCAATGCACACCCATTGAAGAAACTGAAAACTATAATGTTTCAATCAATACTTCTGATCACTATGCTAAGCACTAACCCTTTAATGTCCAAGCTCCATTATAATAAGTGCTAATGCATGTAAACAGAGCTAAGCAACACTAGTGTCCTGCTCCAGCCTTCATCAAATCTTTTGATTGTGGGCTTCAGCTGTGAACAGTCAAAAACAGAGACTCTTTTCTCAAGGCTCCACTTGGACTGAGACCAAGACCTGCTCTGACCGTCACAGCATAGTAAACACACAGATAAACACAACTCAAACGGTCCAATCCTATTAAGTGTCGCTGCTTCAGGTCAGCTCTGCTAAAACACAACATCACATATCTGGAAAGTCATAAGTTTGTACACAATGTTTGTATGGAGCAATAAGCCTTTGTTTCTCCTACTCCTTCACTATGTTTTACTGCTGTGCCTATCCAGTTAATATACTGCATAATTAAAAGAATGAAATAAAATGACATTATCTTGTGTGAAATATGGTTTCTACGAACAAAATAAATCCTCAAAATGTCAATGAAAATGTTGATTGCATCACTTAGCTGACAATCTTTTAAGTAAGCATACAGAGACATGTTTTAACACATTTCTGTTGAATTGCCAATGACTGATTTATTTTGTTATCACCCACACACAAATTAGTGGTTAAGTTTCACAATGCCTATGAAGATGGTAATTCTTTTAAAGTGTCTAATAGGGCAGTAAGATAAATAACATCAAATAAAATGGTTTTGCTAGTTAGCAAATTGCAATTTTTGATGTAGGTTTCCATTATTTTTTTCAACACTAACTTGTTCTACCTTGCATATAAAAACAACTCATTCTGAAGATTAAATCTGGGGAAAAAAACATCTTTAATTGCATGTGATTCTAATAGGGCTGTAGTGACCATAGAAATTCTTGGTCGACTAAAAACATGTCCCATCAACCGATTAAATGACTAAAAAGGGGGCGTGGCAAAGGCTCTGAGGCTAAAAGTAGAGCTGTCAAAAAAATTGCAAATCAATGCTAAAACTGGTGTCGAAATTAGATACTATTTTGAACAAATACTGATAACATTAACAGGAAAAAATGTGAACAAAATCTGATATTTTCTGCAAATAAATAAAAATTAAATAAATCTCATTTTTTGAACAGTTTTAAAATAATCTTGAGTTTCATCAAAATTGGTTTGAAACTAAAATGTTTGATCATATAGTTGCATTTTGTCTTGAAAATGTCAGTTCATTGTATAAAAACCTGAGTTTCTTGAAAGGGCATTCTAATTCTCATTGTTAGAATCAAGTTTATTCCTTGGTATCAAATTGAGTTGGAAATGTTAGTATTGTGACAACTCTGCAAAATGCTAAAAGACTAATAATATTATGTAGTTCATGCAAAAACTACAGTTTATGCAGAAAATGAACAGAAAACAACGTGTTTATATAAAAAAAGGCATATCAAAACAATGATTCTATTACTGTTGAATAGAAGAATTAGTCGACTAATAACATTTTGGTCGACCAAGACTCCATCGACTGATTAATCAACTAAACGACTAAAGAACTACAGCCCTATATTCTAAATAAATGTGTCAATTCTTAATCCATTTCAGTCTTTTTTTGTAAATTTTCTCGAACACATAGCATGTGAATTATTACGAGATTTTTTTTTTTTTCAAAATCATAATCAAACATTTACTAGAGTGTATGCATGGATAATTCAGTCTTGTGGAGCCACTACAAGAGATGCGTGAGAGAGGGCAAAGTTACACTGACAACTTTTAAAATCTCACGGTCAGTTTATAAATCCGTCAGATTTATGACCGACTCCTGACGTCCAAGATATTTCCAGAGAAGTAAACAAGAGGCCTTATTGTTAAATGTTTGATGGCAGAACAATATGCAGGAAGAAGTGTGGCATGCGGGGTAAAGGCCTGAAACACGTGGGATTGTGGGTAATG
The DNA here is from genome assembly GCA_038363315.1 of Mugilogobius chulae. Taxonomy (NCBI): domain Eukaryota; kingdom Metazoa; phylum Chordata; class Actinopteri; order Gobiiformes; family Gobiidae; genus Mugilogobius; species Mugilogobius chulae. The sequence goes on along the minus strand of CM076407.1, from coordinate 30,534,503 downwards.
AAGGGGGCGAACCTATAGCTCACTGACCAATGAGCAGCCAGCCCCTCGTGTGTCACATGACTTCCTCTGACTCTATAGACCGTTAGGATTTAGGTCAATATAGGCAACATCCTCATAAGCCTTGTTTCTATTGCTCCATCTGGAACTCGACTGAACTCTGCCAGACTGTTTGAAAGGTCCTGACTCGCACATACAGTAGAAGGTCCGGAGTAGCTTGAGCTGATATTAACCGCACCGATAAGATTGGAGAGAGAATGTAGACAGCAGTGAAAACAGCAGAAACAATCTCATACAACACTGAGTCAACAACAATGTATTCCTTGAAATGGCTTTTTAATTGTTGAGCAAAACAGCTAAAGCACTTTGGCCACAGCAATTTTTGATGTTTGTTATAATAGGGCTGCACGGTTAATTGAAATCGAACACACAAAGAGACTGCAATTGTTTAAGTAGCATAATGTCTTTCACAAACAAAATATGTGACTTTCTGCATAAAAAATGTAAATGTTGGAAATGAAGTCTGTTTTAAAATAGCTCACATTTAATAATTTGTCAGATCATTTTCATGTTTAATTATCATATCTTCAAAACACAATTAAAACGTGAACTCTGAACCGATTCTATTATAAAAACATAAATCGAATTGTAGTCACTACTTAGATTAGGAAGTAATGCTGTGAGCTAGAAAGAAAGTGTCTTATTTTTCAATTTGTGTGAAAAGTTCAAAAACTAGTCGTATTTTCAAATTATCTTATCAGACAAATTGCTTGATAAAAGCGCTATTTCCACAGCACCTTTTTAGTCGACAACTGTAATCGACTGTAAACAATAAACAATCTCTCCATCCATGTGTCGCATGTAGTTGTCCAACTATAACACAGCTTGACACTTGAAATCCCTGTCACTGTGTTTGACTTCTATAATGAGCAGCACAATGTCTGCTAAACACTTATCGAGTTACATGTAGGACAACACAGTTTAAACAGGACTTATGTGAACCACAAGAATGTATGTTTATAATACCACTGTATTAACGGCTGCTGCTGCTAACATGAAAGACAACGTGACATAATACACAGCTAAGGGCTGGACACACAGGCAGGTCAAAGTTCAAAGGGCAACTGAAGACAGCTTTCTAACTTTGCCAGTGGAACTGAAAGTTCATTATGACAAACAACTTTGGGCTTTTTTGTGTTAGGACAGCAAAATTTAACTTTACTCAGCAGATATGCAAGCACTAAGTAAATAAGAGAAATTGAGATCGAGCTTGAATGAAGTATGAATAAACCACTTAAACCAGGCCTGTTGTCAAACAGAAAGCAACAAGTTAAGCAGTAAAGACATTAATAAGAATTGTGCTATTTGAAATTGAAATGTGTGACAAATTCTTCAAAGTATGTATCATCATTTACAATCACAATCTTAGCACACATAGAACCTGTAGCAGCGTCACAATATTTACAATGTTTCATTATTACAAAACATCAAATACTTACAATTATTCTCAATTTCTGAAACCACAATGAACCTAACAACAGTAAAATCATCTATTCTTCTTCACACTGTTTAAGGACAACTTTCACATTTTTTTGTGTTGTTCGGGACTTTCAAACATGGTCCTGAGCAACCCCACTTTGGATTTCCACCAGAAGCAATAAAAAGGTGTAGCAAAGCACACATGACAGTCAGGAACTGAGTTAGAGCTTCAGCTACTGTCAGCAAAAGAAATAACACCGGTGTAATAATCAAAGTGATTTTGCCTGTAATGCTAATGCTGCAGAAAAGCTCAAAACACATGTAGATGGTTTATGAGCATCTACCTTTGACATCACAGATCAGAAGCATCCAGAACAGTATTTTCTAAAGAAGAATATATCACAGACAATACATTGGCTGAGTGTGAACACTATTTAAAGCTCAAAAGGTCAATGTGCCAATTAATAGCTCATCCCTCAGTATACATCAAAATACAAAGCAACATTTCTAAATATTTAATAAAATACACAACCTCGAGCACAATTTGAAGTGAAATGGGAATATATCTTTTTCACCCTCAGTCATATTTGCTGATTATTTTTCACAGTTTTTGTTCAATATGGTTTATACAAAACCTTTTAAGTTTGACAAAGCATTTTTCTCTCCCTCAACACGGTTTGTACAACAGCATCTCTGTTAATGCTTTTATAACTGAATACTGAAGGCCAAAAGTCTTCATGTTGAGAATATATTAGTGCTTGTCTGACATTATATATATACAAAACGTCTACTAATAATCATGCAGACGTAATAGTAAATATATGAGACATGTCCATGCCTTTATGTAATTCTTCAAAGCCGACACAAAGCAGAAACAAACACGCGTGGCTGCTTGTGACTTTTCACAATGTTATCAAGTGAAAAAGGGAAATGGAGACAATGACATTAAATAACTATTTGGGCAAAATGGTTTTCCTCTATCTCTCCCAATGCGGAGCGGGTTCGCATTGTTTGAAAAGCCTTTGAGCTATTGATACCCTGCGGAAGTCCAGTTTTTGTGCAAGTCATGCTGGTTTGGCGTGCTCTGGGTCTGTTTTGCCAAAAGCCATGGAGGGCAGTGGGTGAGGAAGTCAAAGTTCTCCAGAAGGGTTTAGCTTAGCACAGTGGGCAGCTGCATCACCACGCTTAGAAGAGCACTAAGTGCACCAGACTAAAAATAGAAACACAACTGCTAAGCATGTTAAGTCATTTTAGCAATGCCTCAGACCATCAGAGGGTACACGGTCTCCATTCATAAAACAGTGTCTTCAGCTTAGCTAGATTTAGTTATACAATGAAAAAAAAAAGACGTGAATTGGGGAAAAAGCTATGTTTTCAAAGCACAACAGGGGAACCACAAATAAGGAAGCCACCAAAACAAAAGAAGAAGATATTGTAAATCTACAAATAGTAGTAGTAATAGTTACTATGGAGTTATGACTTTTCCAATAGAACATCAATTATTCTGATTTAGAAACATCAAGAGTAAATCAATCACACTGTTAAGGACAACTTTCACATTTTTTGTTGTTCGGATTTCAAACATGTCCTGACACCCACTTTGGATTTCCACTTTCATTTCTCAAATCAGACTCAGACCTGTTTGTTTAAAAAACAACCTAAGAGGGTTGTTTTCCATAGATTTTCAATGTCAAGGTAAAAAAAACAAACATGAGCCCTCTCGTTTTTGAGCAGGACCAGTTTTTACTGGATGGACCCACTGATGCACTCAAAAAAAAATAAAGGTTACAAAGCAAAAATATTGGTTTAAGTAACAGATGATCATGAAAGATGATCACAGAGAGTTCCGGTTATTATTAGTATTTTTTAAGGTATTTTAATTAAGTACTTTACAATTTTAAAGGACGCAATTAGCAAATTAAAAAGGTTCTAATATTTGAAATACCATAAATTCTTTCCCAAACTACAAAATATCCTGTGATTTTCTGCATTTAAGCAGCTTTTTTTGTAGTTTTTTGTAGCTTAAAAATGTTTAGGCTAATTTATTAATTTGTTGTTTACTGACACATTTTGTTTGTCAGTCTCACAGATAAGATAAAATGTAAAATCAAACAGAATTGTATTGCTAAAATTAAAAATACTAATCAAAATACTGGTCAGAAAAATCACAATTACATAATTTTCTAAAATATTGCAGGTCTACTTTGAAGTGTTCAAGGTTTGTACTGATTTAAACTTACTTTATATAACTTTTCCATAACAAATTCAAAATTTTCCACATTCATGCCAATTTAAGATTCGACCATTTTTTTTTGCTTTCAGAGGAAAACCTGAATGCAATAATTGTATGTTTTAAACAATTAAGTAGCAATATCAAGGTTGTCAACATTTTCAGTTGCAAATTCTTAATTTTAAAGATAGTCACTACAATGCATCAGATTTTTATTCTAAAGGTACATTTTCTTAAAACATGTTTTTTTCCTCCACATTAGTTGAGCACATGCAGGATGGTGTTGGAGTAAATTATCCCCTATTTTTTAACCCAAGATATTTAAAATTTTTCAAAACTTCTCAAAGGACTGGAAATTGGATTACAATTTTCCATGACTTTTCCAGTTTTTTATGACTTTACTAACCTTGTTTGTTTGTATTTGTTTTCTCTCTGTATGTATTTTCTGCCCATTTATTTAACCAGGCAATATATTAGAACTAGTTTTCATTTCCATTGTTAGCCTGAAGCATAAAAAATGTGATCTTATTTTATTTTTATTTTTTGCAAATCATAAACTTTGTCATGTAAGAACACTTTGTAACCAAATCCAACTGCTGTGTCTGATTGGCTGTGCTTGGGTGGTCTACTCCATTTCACTTTACGGTCTGTAAAAAGATTTATTTGCAGCCAAAAATTAACGCATGTTGATTAACTAAAGATGTGTGAAAGCTTGGAACTAGTCTAGTACTTTCGGTTTTGTAATAATGTATTGCTTCAAATTAAATAAAAAACTACTTGAGCTTTTAGCAATATGTGAACTAAAAATACAGAGGGATATATTGGGACAGACTGTGGCCCCTCCCAGGCAGGGTCAGCGTCCCAACATGAGGTCAGGGCGTTACAGGTCACACGCAACACTGCAGCCGGAAGAAAGCACGACTCTAGTCAGCTGGACACAAATTACACAAATGAATGACCAATAAAACAGAGTCAGCGCCTTAAAATAAATGTACCTTTGCCCTCCACAGAAACCTCCTCCAAGAATCAGAGCAATTCTTAGAAAACAGCAGCCCACGGTTTCCCCTCAGATTCACACGCAACATGACTCATAGCAAAAAGTCCATCTCTACCTACTATAAAGTTCTTCTTTATTGTCAAACTGGTATGAAAACTGTATTTGGATATTGTCTTCTGGTAAAACTGCCAGTAAGTGCTGAATCCGCCTACAGAGCTGCAAAGACTTTGGACTGAGACACAAAAGTGAATGGGAAGTGTAGTAAAGATGTTTCTAAAGAACTGACTGTTGCATGTAAGCCGTTTGTTTTCAATTTGCAGAGTTTTAGCGTTAGCATTGACAGACAACATCCTTTTATTAATGCACTTTGTTCCTTTGGTAAAGTTTTCTATTGATTTGTAAAGTGTTTAACATGTTGGCAGAGAAAACCAATCGCTGATAACTGTTCACTGCTTCGTCTTATAGTGTTTCTTTTTTTCATTTTAGACTAACTTTATGAAAATCCATAGAAATGAATTAAACAAGTAAAATACTTTTTTAAATAAACAAGCCAACTGGCGTTCCAAAGCCACTTTTCAAAGTAGGCTGTCTGTCCATCTCATAACTGCCTAAATACAATACCTGCCAGGTTGAATCATAAGGGACGATTTGCTGTATAAAATGTCTTTTGCCTGTGCCAAAAAACTCTCCCCAAAAAGATTTGTGAAAGACAAAGAGGCCTATTACATAATACTTATACAGTAGTATTAAGTACTGCTCTTCTCAGAAATCTATAAAGTCATCACCGACAACATTGTGCAAGCCGTTGCACATCAGATGCTCATAAAATATGAAGTTTAATCTGAAAGAGCAAACATTTTCATAGTGAATGTATTTGGATGTATGACAGCAAATACATGAATGTCTGAACCTATTTCTGATGGATCGGGGGGTTTAAAAAAGCATTTTTGTGTAGAAATAGTAATCTACATTAGTAATGGAAAAATTGAAAACTGGATATACAGCCTTTACAAAACTAAATTAGACCCCAAAACAACTTGGCAAATACAATAAAATTTTCAATAATACCATAACCTTACAATACTTAACATTACAAAATGAAAGTAAATCGAAATAAATAAGAATAATTTTCATAATACTAACAATCATAATAAAAAAGACCATTATATATTACTATCTTATGCATACATGATGAAAAACTGGCTATAAAAATAAATATGTTTTCTAGGCTGGATTATATGGTTTATCGAAGTGATTCATATATTCCTGTTAAGATTAAACTAATTAGACTAACGACCATGAACTGCCACTTCCAACCTTGGCCTTGAAACGATGCTAAACAAAGTTACAAGAGAGATTTTGGCTGCTTACAAACGAGCTTTTGACTTAAGTTTCACTGGGAGAAAAGCCTTTGAAGCAGATGTAATTCATTATATAGGGACTTTCAATTCACTGCAGGAAACAATAGCTTCATTATTTTTGATAAAGAAAAGGGGTTAGCCGCACACTGAAACCAATACTTTAGAACTTACGAGAAGAAACCACTCAGATCAAGACAAGCACTAAACCCGGAGCGAGGGAGGATCAAACCAGAACTTTAAGTGTCTCTTTGTAATAAATTACTAAAAATGAAAAAAAAAAAGTGATTCCAGAGCACAACAGGAGGAGAATTGGGAACAGTTTAGGAAGAACTAATCACTAGTATTACTTCTACATTACTGCAATTTCTCTGGCTCATTTTCATCAAAATAGAAACTACATAAACTCAAAACTACAGTATATAAGTCATGGGTTGCAAAATTAGTCACTGAATTGGTAAGTATTCAGTTTTGTGAAATTAATCGTATTCATGAATGTGATAATTATTTTAATAATCGTATTCATGAATGTGAATAAATTATTTCCCTATATAATTAGAAGAAAGGTAAAGAACAAACTTCTGTTAGAAACTCTTATTTAACGGTTAGTTTGAAAATAAGTCTCACTAAATCTTACTAAAAAGTTAGATCTCTATTTTGACAAAGCACTTTTTTTTTACCAACAAGTACCTAAATATCAAAAGTAATTGAGTGTAAAGCAACAACAGCAAGGGTACAAAGCCAGACCCTTCTCAATATTCAAAACTGTTATGATTGAAATGAAAAATAAGAAGTAAGAAACACTTCCTTGAAAGTCTTATGACAAGTGAATTTCTCCACTGTGAGGTGAGCAATGTTCTTATCAAACTGGATTGTGTCAAACAGAAATTACCAACACATGACTTTATCATTTGTTGTTTATCTAAAAGCAAGAGTTGTTAGACGAGTTATAAAGTTCCGTCATCCTTACCAAATTCATCAGCGAGCAATCCTAAAAAGTATACTGAAAATGCAAGACGGCGGCAGCTAATGATTATTTTAGCAATCGACTAGTCAGCAATTCTCCAACTTGTCGAACAAGTATATAGCACAATTAGATTTTTCATGAAACATGTTTACCAAATAAATGGCAGGGTGACTAAAGACTTCTAGACTGACAAAATGTACAAGTGCATTATTACAGTTTTTATATTCAGGATTACAATGTTCAAAATATAACTATGATATTTATTTATTTATTTATTTTAATTGTTGCAGTCCTAATTGCAAACTACATTTAACAGGTTACAAACGCTCTCATGATGATTACGTTTCTCAATAAAACTCAGTCTTATTAAACTCATGACAAGATCATAAATGTTTGTTCATAACATTTCCTCAGTCCTACAAAATGCTTCTAATTTATATTAAAACTTAAGATAATGAATATGTAAACATACTGCATTTTTCTGCCTTTTTCTAGAAGCTAGCTCCATGAAATAAACTGATGAATGCACACACCAAACCAAACTCATCCATTTAGCAGATTTGGAGCATTTATACCTGGCCTTTGAACTCACTCACACAGGGCTTGTTCACTTTGACCCCTCACTTCTCTGCAAATTAGTAAAAGCAAAGGAAGCTGCGGACAATAGTGTAAAGTGAGTAGATAAGACTGATGTGGATGGAGTTTCTATGTGGAAAGGGGACTTTGGATATGAATATGTGTGGGACAGGTGCACAATACAAGCGTTTGGGATGGAACACTGACATCCACTATTTTTGTTGCAGATGTGCAGAACGCATATAATGATACATAAAAAATAATAATGTAGTAAAAAAAGCAAACAAAATATAAACTGCTGGGTCACTGCAGGTAAAAAAGTGATCACTATATTGTGTCAGAATGCATTTTAATTATGGCTCAACACAGGATTACGCAACATATTGCTATTAGCATAATTCAAGTAGAATCAGCACTTTTTTAATTGCCTTCATATGCTTTGTTTCAAAGTTCACACTTCACTGTGATTGGTTAAAAGTAACTTTCACTTAGTCTAGAGTCCTAAAAGGTTAAGCAAAAGAAGTGGGTGGGAATTGTGTCAATGTTTAAGCAGACAGCTTAATTAATAGATTAATAATGGGATCGTGGTGACTGTCACAGGAGAAACTATGATTTTATTCTGGTGACATTTTGATCAAATTGACATATTTGATTTTTTTCTAAACCTAATGTTCTGGTCAGCCTCAGCAATGCTCTGTGTAAATGACAAGTAGTAGTGTCATCTTTCAAAAAAAGAAGTAAACTTTAGTTAATACTTGTTCAAGACAATATAATAAAAGTTTGTGTAAAGAATTTGTGATAGGGCTGCTAGAAAACTGCAGCATTATTTTTGCCCTGCCCTAGTTTATTCTGATATTATAATGTAGATGCAGTGACAACAGTTTGGCAGGATGCTCTTTTGTTTACATTTTTGTACTGACGCATACCTATAGACGTCAGGCACGTATTCCTGCACGTGGTTCGTTTCTGACGTGCCATCCAGAGCTCTACTAGTGATTTTCTCCCACTTCTGGAGCATGAACAACTTAATACTCATCTTCAACACTTACTTTCGTCCTTCCGTTTATCTTGTAGTTTCCCAGTTTGCCGTTACAGTGCCTAATGAGCTCGTCCATGCGGCTCATGAGAAAGCGGATCTTCTCGCAGCCCTGTTCCCTCCCCTCAATCCACGTGATTTTATCCCCACGAATGTCTTTGGTGGAGTCGCTTTTTTGACTCACCAGCTGACCGTCTGTGAACTTGCCAGTGTCATGCAACGCCTTAACATTGTCCAAAATACCCTGTCCGGTGTCTACTCCTAAAAAGTTGTCCACTACGCACATGCCGTGTTTGTCCATGCACGGGACTATATACTCCAAGGCGAGTTTCTTTAGAGATGAGCTGGTTTGACCATTAGGCGTGCCTGTGCTGTGCTGTCTCTCCTCTGCTGCGTCTGAATCGGCGGGTAAAGACGCGTTTTCTCTGTCCCCCTGCTCTGTTTCTGTCTCCTGCTTCTTGCTCAGTCCGTTGCCGTCCTGCGTCTTCTGCTCCTCAGCCTGACGCGCGGGTTGCTCTGCCTGCTTCTGCTGCTGCGTCTTGTCCGCCTCCTTGCATTTGAGCTTGTGTTCCTTCCAGTGTTGTTTTTGGTGCTCCTTGCTGCAGTAGAAGGAGTTCCGACACCTTCCACATTTGAGGAGGTTCTCCATTTTCCCACAAAGTTCACAGTACTGTTTGTCGCGCTCCAGGTCGCTCTGTTGCTGCTGCCTATCCATGTTGGCTGTGTAATTCCGCCGACAACTTTGGAGACGACCCACTGTCTGTGTCACGCCGCAGCGAGCGAAATGCAAAAGTCAGACTCAAAAGCAGGCCATTTTAAAAGGCTCTCTCCCCCTTCATATCTTGTACCAGAGAAGCGACTCCCCGACGAGCCGCGTAGACCGAGCATTTTGGGCTGGGCCGAGCTCTTTTTGTGGCATTTTCTTTGCTAGCTCTGGCTCTGCGCGTAAAGCATGGCGCCTGTAGCACCGAAGTGAGCGGCTCGCCTCTGTCCAACCAGCGGCCCGCCCCGAGGTGACGTCACACGCAAGACCCGCCCACTGCGCCGCTTTCAGAGACAGCTGTAAAAGAACGACTGTCAAAAGCAGGAGGAGATACACAGCCAAGTATTGTGGATTGTTGAACTGAAAGTGGTATGTTCACAATACAGAATATATTGAGTCATGTTATAATAGTGTTCTCCCATCAATATTTTACTCAGTTTGCATTTAGATTGATTCATGCATGTTTGAGTAATCGTCCTTCAACTGATGCTCTTATGCTCAAATCTGTTTTCACTAACTGCGTCATCCATATTATGTAGTAACTTGTAATTGCTTAATTTAAAATCGATCATCTGATTGTGTAAATCTGCTGCTTGTTAAAACATTAGTTGACAGGCAGTGCTTATCATTTGCAGTTATAACAACTTAAATTTTTTGTGATTTGTTTTAGAAATTGTGTGTTTACAATAAAAATGTAGATTACTGAATTACATATTGTATGTCATATTTTATGATCAGAAAAAGCATTTCTATTCTTAACTGTAAATATATGGGGGGTATGCAACTGTGTAAAGAGTAATCTCTCCACAGATCTAATCTATACTGCAACTTGGTCTAGTGGAGTTTCTTGCTTGTCTCTAAGGAATTATGTTCTGCCATAGTGTCGAGCATAAACAGGCAAGGCAATAACACATGCATGGAGACAGACCCACCAGAACAGTTACACTTTTAATTGGAATAATCACATCAGGTTGACTATTCAAAAAAATTGAATTGTGATAGGTTTGATAATAATAAAGACAGACTTTAGTGAATAATCCACTTTCGTTTTTAAATACATCTCCATGAGCATTAAGTTACCACATTTTAACTTTTATTTGGTTTTATATTAGTATATATTTTTCCAAGAAACATTTTTTACTACAGGGCTCTCCATCTGTAACTTGATAGCTTCCAGTAGCTCTGCACCACTTTCCAAGTAGCTAAAAATCATTCAAAGTCTATGATTACGTTTTATCATCAATTTTGTATTAACCTTTTAGACGTTGGGATGAACTTACAATTACCATTTCAATAAACTTTCACTTGGGATTTCTCCATACACATGTTGAGTCTTGTATTGTCTTTAACTTATCAGAAACAGGGTAAATATCAGGAGCCTGAAAATGTAAAGCCTGAAATTATTTAGAGCAGTATTGCTATTTTGCACTTAAAAGGTTAATTACTTGTCTGTTAGCGTGTAAATGTAACTATAAAATGTATGTGCACAAATAATTAGATAAAGGTTAATGTTTCACTTTAGCCTAAGCTCAAATCTTTAGTGACCACTTAAGAAGTAGCTCATGGACATTTTTGTTTTGTAAAAGAAGCTGAACTGATCTAACAAATCTAATACTATCATCCAATTGAGTTAAATGACTGAAAACAAAGATGACAGTATGACACCAAATCCTGTACTGATAATGGTCAGTAGCTGATGATCATAAATGATGACTGCTGTGAGACTTGCTGAGCCCAGTTTTGAAACTTGGGCGTCAGTGCTTAGGATTGTGACATCACAAATATTGTAAACCAATGGAAATTTTAAAAAGCTGAATATTGAAATTCACATTTATTAGAAATATCTTCTGACAGAGAGTGATAGATCTTTTTACTTTTAAAAGCATATTTTCAAAGGAATAGTTGTTTTTTTGAAATTCTCTCTGAAGCTCCATCGTCTCAGTCTGTTTTCAGTTAGACAGAGCGAGACAGGTCAAAAAACTAACGCAGGTGACTGAACTCTTAACACTGCAGTAGCAAAGGGCAATAAACAAGTCAATCAATTCAACAAGTCCCTATTGCAGTTTGGAAAAGGGGTCAACTGAATTATCCCAAATATGCAGGTTAGTGTGAGAAAAATAAACACCAATAAGCTTGTGCATGAAGCCAAAGAAAACACATTCATAGCCTACTGTTTGGCAGCTGAGTTAAAGGTTTTAAAATACATCGTCTCCTTGTAAAATGCTTGTTGCCTTTCGGAAACATATAAATAAAAACTTTTTTCTATCCTTTGTGAAATAAGACATTAGGTTGTGCATGTTTATTGTTTACAACATCAGTCAGTTAGTTTAACCCCTGTGTCTCTGGGGAGTCTTTTTAGGCCCCCTTCAGTGGATCACAGCAATTTTCTATAATTATCGTGGATCTAAGAAAAGCTCTTCTGATAAAGTGCATTTGGAGGCGTGTACAATTTAGCTGCACCAGCCAACACATGTTCATTATTTTTAGTCATTTTGCTTTTTGGAACAACAGTCAATCTATTGTTTTTGGATATGATCATATTCAGAATATATATTTGATTAGATTTATGTTCATTCAAAAACAATAGGAAACGTCATCTGTCAGCTGTCTGCTAATGATAGCATAAACTATAGGCAAATGGAGAAAGGCTACTACGCTCAATACACATAAAATTAAATGTTTTCTATTTTCACTTTGTATACAATTGATGTGACATCAATAAAAAGTCGTTGTTTATAAATTGAACCTGAATGTCCAAAAAGGTGCATAGGCATGATCACATGAAACCTTCAAATGCTCCCCTTATTTTCCTTCCCTGCCTAATCAATTTTCCGAGTTTAATTGAAGCCCTTGAACGTGACTTTGGCCAACACAGTTTGCTCTAATTCCTCACTGACTCGCATTTGTGGAATTCCTTACTCACAACAAAAGCATATTTACTATAATCTTTGAAGCACATGTTGGCTTATTCATTATTCATTCAAACGTCATTCAACTTAACAGCTCTGACGCCTGTTATTTATGTGGACTTAAAAAAAGCTTTACACAAATAGCCTATCTAAGACGGTATAATGCAAAATCAGTGACCCTAAGGAATATAAATAAACAGTTTGTGATGGACAGAGGTTGAGCGTCCGCGCGCAGAGGCAGTGCACAGCGCGAGTTGGCACCAGTTGTGTGGCACGTACGCACAGTCTGCAGGAGTCCCGTGAGGAGGGGGTCTGGACGCACGCCAGTAAGCCGAGCGAGAAGGGCTGTACAGAAACGTGATTAAATAGCCACAAATGACACCTGATAAAGTCATATGTGAATGACTGTTGGCTTATGTGGGCTTGGATGGAAACAAGACCATAAATAATGTGAAAACTAGTCAAATCTAAGCTAAAAACTAGTCTGTCTGTGCACGTGACTAAAAGGAAATTACCTACACTCTTCTCTTTTGAAAGACACTATTATATATATACAGTAGATAAAATGCTCTCTGCTTTTAGTGCATCCTTAATTATTTTGTTAATTTGGTGAGTTGGTGTGATTTAATTTATGCTTTACAGTTAAAATCGCCTAATCTTTTCAAGACACACAAACCATCCATCCGGGTGAGTCACTTAGTTAAAACCCTAATATATCTGTTAAATTGGCTACAAGACTGAAAAATCACTGAAATCTATGAATATGGTCGAGATTCCACTCATTATTTTATTATGCGTCTTACAATTTTATAGCAGGGAAAAAACTTAGCATGTTTCTAACTGAGAATTAAAATTGTCACAAATAATAAAACTAAAATATAAAATAAAAAATGTGCATGGTTTGTTTGGACTACATTTCCCAGAATGCACTGCGCACAATTACGCATGTAATCATGCGCAAAGGACCCCACTAGGAGTCTGCGTGAGTGCCTGCTTGTGCCACAACAACCCGAAACATCTGCCGCATGTGATTTATTTAATTTTGTAATAAATACGTCAAGATTTACCGCCGCAAGTAGCAGAAAAGCAGCTGTTTTTGTGATTGTGAAAGTAGACCAAGAGTTTCGTGGTTTTAGCAAAGTCTGAGTCCTGCTGCTCGTGTTGTGCCAATTCTCAAAATTACTTTGTTTACCCAACTTTTAGGCATGAATAAAAGAGAAGGTAGGTCATGCATATATATTCTATTGATTTTGTGATTGTAATTTGTTCATTTTTTACCTTGTTTATATATAACCAATGCATTCTTGAATACATTTAGCATGCTCTCACTTTTGTTTATTTCTATGTTATTTGCTCACAGTTGTTATTTATGTTATAGTTAAAACTACAGATTAGAATTGCCTTCTGTCCAAACATAATTCATTGCTTGTTGTTTTATACCAGGTGAAGGATGCTCCAGTAAACAGGCTGATGCCAGTGTGAACTTGTCATCTCCCATTATTGCAGCTTTTAAGGGTAAAAAGGCCTTCTTTGTCATTTTGATCAACTAACAAGTACATCTCACATAAAAATGTACTGATTGTTTTAATGTCTTAGTTTTCCAGCAGGAGCTTGATACCAAACATGACAAATATGAGCGCTTGTCAAAATCAGTCGAGATGTCACCATTGAGAGCAAAAGGACTATCTTTCTTTTGCACAGAGTGACCAGGTACGCTTTTATTTGATTGAATTATGACACATATTCTTTTATTTAACACATTACATTACACATTGCATATTTCAAAGATATTTCCACAGTTTGAAAAAATTAACTGAGCGCATGTAGCCAGTCAAATACTTTTTATCCAGTATTCCCTCTGGAGCTTAGGCATTTTGGTCACAGGTAGCCAGTCCTGCATGGTCCAACACTTTCCTCCAAATCGGAGAGACCAAAACTTGTTGTGGTTACATGGGAGCAGAGTGCTTAGAGCTCTGACTTCTCAGTAAAGAGATTTAGGGTTTGGACCAAATCAACATCTCATGATCTCTCTGGGTTTGCATGTTCTCCCCATGTTACTGTGGGTTTTCTCTGGGAGGGTCCTCGGGCTTTCTCCCACCTCCAAAAACATGCATGTAATTGGCAAGATTGTAAAAACTACATTGTGAATGAATGAATGATTGTCTGTATCTGTTGTGTCTGCCCCTATGTGTTAACCCTGCCATGAGTTGGCCACTGTCCAGGGTGTCCCCCGCCTAAGGCCAAAGTCATGAGACAGGCTCCAGTTACCTACAACCCCTAGCAGAACAAGTGGCAGAACACAAAAGCATGAATGAAGTTGTTATTGATAAAACTTAATTTAACACAAATTATGTCATGTCGCTTGTCAGTGTTTCCGATTCTGAGGCAATTCTCAATGAAGCTGATGTTAAACTGGATTTGGTGAGACAGAAGATTGGCCTCATTGCCGACGAGCTCCGAGGAGAAGACATCTACCAATTTCACAGAGCCATCACGCCTGGTAAGAAGTCTCTTTATTTGTTTAAGCTCCATTGTGGTATTCACACTATAGGGTTGGTCAAATCTAATCTCCTGCACAGACATGAAATCATAGCTGGATTATTTAGACTATAGAGGTTTTTTTTGTAGAGACCTCCTTTAGCATATAGTTTTATTTTGTGTTAACCTACTTTGAAAAGCATGTGATTCTGATTTATTTGGTTCAGCAATTAATATTTCAGTGCTCTGTCAAGTTCCCAGACTTGCTATAAAGAGTAGAACTGGACCATGTTTATGATATTTGTGTTTTGATTTTGAGGCTTTGAAAATTGCTAAGTATTAAAATGTCGTGCACACTGCAGAGAGCTAATTTGAAGATGCATTAGAAATGAATGATGTTCTGCAGATGTTGAAAACTAATAATAACTGAAATTAAGCAGAACTTAAAGAGGATATACCGGAAAACAGAAAAATCCACTTTTTCTTTTGCTGATCTCTGCATAAGTAACCTTGAATTGCCCTGCATCTGATGGCAAGTTAAAATCTATTGATATTAATTTTTACAATTTTCAGTTCTGCATTTTTGAACAGGAAATCAAATAAACCTATTACTATTTCCATTTCTAAGTCATTTTAGATCAAAGTTCTGTTTTGCAGTGAACAAAATGGAAGTTACTGATCTACATATGTCATAGTTGCTACTGAAGACATGGAAAAACACAATATGTCTCCTTTAAGATCACTTAGAACAGTAGTTGTCCAATTTTTCTATTTTGATTTTTGTTCAGCCTCACCCTGACGGCAAACTTCTCTGTGTGTGATGACTAATTCGGATATGACTCATGTTTTATACAAAAGGTCAAATCAAATCAAGTTTCCTGAAATAGTTTACACAAATCCCACATTTTCCTAGTGACTCAATTGCATTTACATTTTCATGACAGGACAAGTGCGGTAACTTATTATTTGCCGTGTCATTTCTGTTTGAAGCGGTTGAGGCTGACGCAGGGGTTTCCATAGCGATACTAATACCTCCATTGGATCAGAATAAGATATCCTCAGTGCGGATGGTGGAAATCCTCATATGCCAGATGGTTCAAACGTAGGCCTAATGGAACAAGTAATTCATATTTAGGGCTACAACAAACACATATTTTAGTATAGTCAATACTTATCTGAGATTTCTTTTTTGTTGGTTAGCTACTAGACAAGCAATAGACTTTAAAATAACACTTTTACCCAAGCAAAGATGGAAATATGAGAATGTTGGCTTAAGAATTTCACAAAAAAGCGTGCTGTTGATAAAAATATGAGTTATTTTCTGTAAGAAGTCCACTTTTTTCTATAATCAATAAGACACAATAGGTTGCGTTCATGTGACCTCACAACATTCTGTGGGCCAATAATTTTTAGTATAGAAGGTTCTGGAGCTAAAAGCTAAATAACTTTTTTTGTTCTTGTAAAACAAAATGTAAATGTGTCTCGTCAATGTGTCTTGTAATAGAAACGATCACATGTGAAATTACATTTTAGACATTGCATGACAAAGTACAATGTTAGGCTCTTGCACCCCATCTGATCTTATGACCTCATTCACATTGTAAACGTAATTTTTATTTATTTAATTTTTTAAAGCCACAGTCGCTTTTAATGCCTGACACATCTCCCTCACATAGATTGGATCAGGTTGTCCATTCTGGCCTACGAGATTGTAACCTCTTCAATGGCTGTGCGAAGTTGCTGGATACTGGCAGAAACTGGAACACGCTGTTGAACACGCCGAGCCAGAGAATCCTAAACATGATAATTCCGGTCCTATGTTGCAAGGATCATCTGTACATTATTCTTTGAAGCTGAAAACATCCCAATTCTTGCTGCCAATATCAAGCAAATTTGAACAGCCATTGAAGAGGAGTGGACCAACAATCCACAGGCCACAATTCACAACCTGATCCACTCTATATGAAGATATGTTGCACTGCAGGAGGCAAATGATGCTCACACCAGACACTGGACTGGTTTTCTGAGTCCCCTTACCCCCCAATAAAACAAATTGCATGTTTTAGGTTGGCCAGTCTAAGGCACACCTGTGCAATAATCAAGCTGTCTAATCAGATCTTGATGTGACATTTGTGAAGTGGGATGGATTATGTCAGTAAAGGAGAAGTGCTCACTATCACAGATTTACACCGATTTGTGAACAATATTTGAAAGAAATGGTTGTTTTGTGTGTGTAGAAACAGAAAAATTTAAATCAGAAGTGTTACGTTCATATTTTTGTTCAGTGAATCAACAGATTTGATTTCATATTGATGTTATCAAAGCTTTTCAAATAGCAAGTTGTTTTTGTGAATCTTTTAAACAGAACACTGTGAAGTTATGTTTTCCTGCATGTTTCTCCTGTGTTCATTCTGTCTCTTAGCAACATGACTCAGAGCTTTGACCAGTTTTGCTGACATTTTTAGGAAAAGTTTGTTTTGGCCTTGCAAAGAACGTGGAAATGGAGTTTAACTTGTTTTTAGTTTTTGCTGCTTAGTTATTATTTGAGGAATGACATTTTAGATCTCAAGGTTGAGCATAAAACAGTTTGTTATTGACAACTAAAATGTTAGAAATGCCAAAACTATTTAAAAAGTGAACAAAGAACTGTGTTACAACCTAATAATCTGCTTGGCCATAACTGGTAAATGTAGTAATACTTGAACAGTACATAGTGTTTAGTTTGTCTGACCTTGACTCTATCCAAAATGCCTCTAATTCCTTAGTCATTCTTACTTACAGTAACTTGCTGAAATATTTTCTGACTAGCTGTTGCTTTCCTAAGCCTAATACCATAGTGACCCAAGTAGGGCTGTACTCAATGTATCTGTATCAGGATATATCGTGACAAACTTGTTGGAAATACCCGTATCGGGTTATTTGAATTCATAATAAAGTTTACACTTGTGATCCTGGACTGCTGTCTAAGGCTGGAACTATTGTGTGTAACATTAAAAGCTGTCGAAAAATATAATGTTTTGAATTTTGTTATTCTACATAATCAAAGTTCCACTCTTAACATTGATTTTAAGGGAGACTGTACTCAAAAATTACAGTTATTATTCTGGTTATACTGTATCAACATTGCCAGCAGTGAGTTGTCACGTTTCACTCTGTAAGTGTAAAACTTTTTGTGTACAAGTTACATAATATTAGCAAAGGCCATTTGATGTAAGGCTTATTACATTTATCTTACTTCTGTAGCGATTGTGTGATATATCAGTTCTGATTATGCTCCCAGCCTCAAAAGTCACACCCTTTTGATAACGCTATTTTCCCACTAGCATCAATACCAGCTTCTGTTAGCTTAGTCAAAACGTCTGTGAATTTGGAGGAAAAACACATCACCCCGAGCTAAGAAAACGGCGTTATCTGCGTGTTGGGGAAGTCATTTTTAGATTGTAGCCACTTTAGAAATCTGCCTTGCATCCTTTGCGACGTGACCAGTGGCAGTTCCCACCAGTTAACCGTTTCATTTTTTATCATCTTTATTAGATTGAGGACTTTCCAGATAATGCGGCTAGGACGAGATGTCTCCAAGCATGCACTGTAAACGGCCCTGTGTTCGTTATGCCAGCAGGGTCATAGATATTGTGGGTTGAATCAGGAGGTAATTGAGGCTGATAACGTGGCAGACCTGCAGTGATAAGCTCTTTTTAGCGAGGACATTGTACAAGTGCACCAAACACAGAGGGACAGACTCTGTGAACCTGCCACTGGTCAAATATTAACAGATTTTGTACCACATTTGTGCCTTATAAAATCAGCAGGGCACACAACTGGAATGATGTAAGGAACAAAGAAACTATTATATGATATTGGTTTGTAAAGCTAAAAAGTACGCAATTTTAGTAAATATTTTATCACGCTTAAATATCTATTCCCAAATTTTGCATCATTGAAGTGCTTAATTGAGATTTAGAAAATCAAATGTTTTGATTAATACATTTTGCTCTTTTTTTCTTTTTCCGCTGCCTCCAATTCACATTGAATCTGTTTCTGACAATTGTTTATGTTTTTCTTTAAAACACAAACAATTGTCTGACAAAACAATTGTCTGTTTTGAAGCAGAGACTGTGTACTTGCCTCATATGATACCATAAGTAAGAAAAAACTCTCCTCAGAGGAAAACCAAAAGCTTAATTTTTGTCGGAATTGTCTTTGGTAAATACGCAGAACAGTGAATCTGGTGTTAGCAGTTCGGACCTAAATGACACTAGATAATAAAAACAATTTAGACCCACTGTATATATATATACTGCATGTTATATATAAAAAATTTATTAACATTGTTGGAAATTTTTAGGGCGTTTTAAAATGATAAGTTTAGAAAACTAAACTGAGCCTGATTCAAAGTTCACCTTGTCAGGAGTTTCATTGTTTTGTTTTTAATCACACACTATACAGTACTGTATGCGAAGTGCTGGCAAAGAAAAGCCGTATTAAAGGTCAGACATAGTTCATGGGAATTCAATACATGTTAATATTAGCATTCAGTATACTTGTACTATCCTGATCAAATATGTCTCGTTTTTAGATTGACTTTTAGTGTAACGTCATGTATTATTGATGTGATGAGTTCTCATGCGTTGCACAGAAAAGTTAAAAAAGCATGTTGAAGTGATGTAAATTGCAAATGCACGTAGCAGACGGCTGAGGTAAGTGTTATTTTTGCTGTGTATGGTTAATGATGCACGGAGCTTCTGACAGTAAACTGAGGAACTGGACTCCACCTGCATCAAAGCCTGCTGGCTAATGTTTATGCAACTTCCTGTCTGTCTCTCCAAGTTCTTCACCTGACAGGAAAAACATTTCAACTACAAAAGGTTTTATATTATTGAATGATCTCATTATCATCTGTAGCATGTCATTCACAATGTAACCATTGTAAAAACAATGACTTGTAGACAATAATTTTTAGATTTTCGGTGAATGGGACAATAATTGACAGGTTGTGATAATGTATTGGTAAAAGTTTTTTTTTTTTTTTAGTGCAGACACTTTTATTTGTTTAGACTTACAATTCACTCCAAACCATTTCCAAGCAGTTTAAAAGAAAAAAGCTTAGATATAGTTGCATATAAATCCTTAATCCTATGCAAATCATGTTCAATTCCTCATTCCTAAAATTTTCAGTTCACCTAAAAAAAAATTTCAAAACTTAGACAGAGTTCCAACTCTCACATCAAAACTTAACTTAACCAGGGCTATACAAGGATTTGTTTTTCTATTCACTCCTAAAACTAACTTGGAATAAAATGTGGTAAGGTGGTCTCTCTGTGTCTCTTTCTTTTCTTTCGGCTTCTCTCTCTTTCTCTCACTTTCGGTTTCTCGGTTTCTTTTTCTTTGTAAATCTTTCTCTCTTTCAATCTTTCTCTCTCTCTGTCTCTTCTCTCTCTCTAACGCTGATGTTGCTGCGAGGAGATAGGAGGTGCTTTGAAGCCCCCAAAGTAAACTTCAGACACAAAGTCTTCCGTCCTGTGATTATTTGATTGTTGTTTACACTGGGCCAGAAAACAAGAGCGGGGTCATCTGAGCCCACCAAACAGAGTCCGCTTCACCTCCGTTAAAAGCCCACGGCAGGAAACATGTCCGATTCCAACCATTATCTTAATCTGAAATCTATTCTCATTGCAGATACCATGTAGCGCTTTACACAGTGCGTGCTACACTCATTTGACCTTCTTTATTTAAGGAAATACCCTGTGTCTTTCATTGTTTTGGGAAAATTAAGAAACAGGCAGACGGAGAGTCCAGCCAAGATTCTGCTTAACAATGAAAGTATATTGCATTTGATATGATTAACCTGTATTGTGTGTTTTTATTGCAGGTATCCAGGAGTATGTGGAGGCTGTCTCGTTCCAACACTTCATCCGCCATCGCACCCTCATCAGCCTGGAAGAGATCAACGCTCGGCTGGTGTACATGAGGACAGAGAAGGAGGATCCCAAGGTAACAGCGGCATTTCAATTCATTCCAACACAACCATTCATTCATCATGTTTTATTTCAAATGTATTAGTTTTAGCTTTTTGTTCTTAAGAGAGTACTAGTGTCATTTTCACCTGATTACAACTTCCTTTTTATTGTTAGCTTGAACATGATTACTTTGTAGCAGCACTCATGTAACTTTGCTCTATCGGTTGGATTCTCAAATTCCCAAAACAAACATGGTAATGCAGAATTGGCAAAACTGTGGAGTATTTTGGCTTTTGAAAAATGCGCACATGAGAAGCCTGGTGGAATTTTGCTTTTATTAACAAGGCTCTAATGTTGGTCATGTGCTGCCTTTTTTTCAGATTAAAAAAATGGTATACATCAATCAGATACAGATCATGTTTCAAGTGCACATATATTAGCATTCTTTTTAAAATAGGAATTGCAAATATAAGCACTTACTTATGTATTCCAAGTCTTTACTTTAAAGGTGGGGTAGCTAATTTTTTTAGTTGTAAATAAGTAAACTTTGTGTTTTCCACCAAAAAGTCTAAGATAAATGCAGCACTTTGTGAAAAAGCTAGCCCACAAAGTTCTCTCTGAATCGAATAATAAAGAATTTTAGTTCTAATCAGGAGCAGAATGCAGCGTTCTGATTGGCTGAGCTTGAGTAGTCCTACACTTTCACTTTATAAGAGAAAATAAGAGAGTTTTAACTTAAAACTCTAAGTCAAAATTGCAGCCTAAAGTTAATACATATTGATATAAATGTTGTGCTGAAGGATTTATGAGAGAAAGTTGTAAGATTTAAAACCTAAAATGTGTTTGCAGTGTGAAAATCACCTACCTCACCTTTAACTATTGGGAGACGCTATACTCTGGAAAAATCTTCTTTAAAATGTGACTTAAAAGGTGTAAAATGTGTATATTCAAACAAAAAGAATATTTTGACAAATACACAAAAACACATTATCATAATAGTTACATACAGCATACTGGGTGAGCTATGCATAAATTATGGTTTACTGAAATTCATCCTCAAGAATCCCACCAATGTAAATGTTATTTTGAAGAAGATAAATGCTGAAGTTGCGTGGAATCTCAGACAATGTCCAGACGATGAGACTCAGTGTGGGGGTTCTGTGCAGGTGATCTGGCCAGCCAATCAGAACCCACACCTCCTTTAAGTAGTAAGAAGGAATATTGTGAGTGGAGGGTGGGTCGGTTGAAAGAGCTGATTCAAACTAAGACACATGAGCTTGAAAAGGAAGGATTCTGGTAAAATAGAAGTGTGGTCTGTAGAATGGCAGAGATGTTTACAAAATTCACAGCATTTATACATTTCACAGACTTGCAGTACACCAACCACTAACTAACTAAAAAAAAACTGTGACTCCCAAGGCTCCCACTGAAGCCGGTCCATTGGGCACCTACGTCCTGACCTTCCAAGTGACGCCCTCAGATTACCTTTTGGGCGTGGCCGACCTGACGGGGGAGCTCATGCGTCTGTGCATCAGCAGCGTGGGAAACGGAGACATCGACACTCCTTTTCAGCTCAGTCAGTTCCTCCGCCAAATCCACGACGGTTTCTCCTACATCGGTAACACGGGGCCCTACGAAGTGTCCAAGAAGCTACACACGTTAAGACAGAGTTTGGGCAAAGTAGAAGATGCCTGTTACGCTCTGCGAGTGCGAGGGTCCGAGATCCCCAAACACATGCTGGCGGATGTGTTCAGCAGCAGAACCAACATTATGGACTCAGAGGAGGGAGTCGTGTAGCCCCTGAAGCCTCATAAGTCTTTTTTTGTTATAGTTTTATAGTGGTCTTAACTATCACAGTACTCATTCATGGGTTACATCTGCAGGTTGCAACATTTTGAAGACTTTTTTCCTATTCTGTTCATATATTAGTTCATTTTTATGACTTTGGTGTTTATATCTCATCACTATGAAACCCAAGCTTCTTTTTTTAGTATTTAAAGGAGCACTATGTAACTTTTCTGGTGGAGCATCTTAAGAATTTATTGTTACCATGAAGTAGATGATATTGCTTTATTTTAGATGTCCCAAAATATAAAATTACAACTTTAGGATCTACTTGCTAAAAGACATTTCTGTTAAGATTTGAACTGAATGAAGTCATATCGAACTCACCACCAGTAAATAGTTGCATCGTGTAAAACAAATCTCAGAGAAAAACTTGTATCTTTTACCTGTGTTTTGAAGTTTTCCTCGCCCTCTTGCATGTCTGGAGTTCTTAAACATGTGTCAAGAGTGCGTGTAGAGAAGACTACTGTGTTGACCGAAAAATGTAGGATTTGAAGTACATAAACGAAAAGCAATCCTGAACATGATCCACTTAGAATTTAACTTGCCATGATTGCACCTACAAAATTGTCAAATATGTCTTTAATATTCGTTGCTTTAGAAACTTGCATGTTTAAATTATTTCAAGATAGATACTGGTAGGTGTGAAATATTTCTAATAGAAATTCTAAAAAAAATCTTACCATTAGATTTGCATTTTGCTTGTCAATAATTCTGTTCAAAGTTCAGTTTTTAAACTCATCCAGAACAAAACACCTGAAATATCTGTATGAAATAGCAAACCAATAAAAACACTTGTTTTGAACAGAACTAAACAGGCTTTGGAATTTGCCAATAAAAATGCTATTTCAATTTGGTTTTGATGTTTTGTCTAGCCATAGATACAGGTAAGTTAAACTTGAACTGTGGCTCATTGTACACAGCAGTAGCAGTTACATAAACAGTACAATATGGTGACAAGCACAAAATCATTCCCACTGGAAAAATTACTTAGTGCAGCTTTTAATACTACATTCTCTGTTTGTATATTGTAGCCACTGAAACAAATATGCTTCTGTCATGTTTTATTAGCATTTGAATGTTTTTGGGAGATCCAGTGTTACTGTAAAGCACCATGTTTTCCTTTTGATAAATATCTTTGTGACTTCAGTTGTTTGCGTGAATAAAGTTCCCGTGCCAAATCCTCCATGCTTGCACCGTCTTTGATAAATGTATGTGTTTGTTTTGTTTTGCAGCGTAAGCCCGCCCCTTTGCCTTCTATCACACTCAGATAATCTAAGGTAAAGCCAGTGGTTGCTCTGGTACGCCTTGGAGGTGGGACGTGGGACCTGTGTGCGCTGTAGCTGCCCTTTCTGTGCCAGGACCAAAAAATAGGCACTTCGCAAACATGGCAAATTATTTACAAACGTATCAAAGCATAGATATACAAATAAAGTGAAAAGTACAGCTTAATATACATACTCTATACCATGACCAACTTATAACTCACCCATAGCTAAATTGGCTAAAATCCTAGTCTAACCCTCAAAACACACCAAAACCAGGGTATATTACGCTATTTTAATTTTATTGACAATTTATTGCTTTTTTGAGTAAAACAGCTAAACAGTGGCTTAAACAGCTAAAGTTGCAATATGTCATGTTTTTTGTGCATGCCATCTTCTTATTTCCATGGAGAAGTTATTGTTTTGGCCACAACAGTGTTCCACTCAAATTTGTCTGTTCTGCATGTTACAGGAGTTTTACTGACCTATGGTTTGTTTGCAGGCTTGCCTCCACAGTTCTGATTTGTAGCTTTACCTGGTAGTGTCTCCTGCTTGGCTCCATTAAAATGTAGATCTATTGTATTATTAATTTATTTATTTTGCTGTTTTGTGGAACATTGCAGGCAAAGCAAACTCCATGGAGACTAACAGGTGGTAGAGCTTTTACCAGAAACGTTACCTTGGCATTCTTCATTAACATAAGAATTCCAGACAGTGTAAAATCTTCTTGCTTGCATGGCTCACTTTAAAGATCCAGGGGCCAGAGCCTCAGATGCCCTGAACACAGAACAGGAACTGTTAATCATGATTTGGGAAAAAGGCATTTCCACATTTAAGGGAAACCGGATTTACTGATTGACACATAAGGATGTTTTCTATATTGCCACGTCAGAGCTAAAGACAAGTTGTCAAGACAAACTAATCCATTATTTTACTTTTTATTTCCATTTTTAAAACATATTTAGGATAAGTATATTTTATGGATAAGTAATTGATTTGAATTGCTGTTTTTGTGTCATTATTATAATTCTATTAACCTACTTTGTTTATGGTTATGTCTTTGATTTTATGTGAACACATTTTTGTGTCCACTTATTTTTCCAGGTAAAGTTAAGTTGCTACAATTTTCCAGGCTGTTTTGGGTGCATACTGACATCTAGTGATTAACAATTGAATTGATTGACTGTAACAACTAAAACTAAATTTTCATTTATTAATTTTGTATTTATTTATTTGCTAGAGATGCAGACTTCTCCATAGATACAAATACAGAAAAATAATAACAAACAACAACAAACAAAAAAATACATGCATAATAAGTGCTTTATGGAACTACCAGAAAAATTAACAATCAGGTGACATCAAGTGTAGAAAACATAACTTACAAAAATGTCATAAAAGCCCTGTAAAAACTTTTTAGGAGGAAAGTAAAAAAAAAAGTTGAATTTCCAGGTACAGGTCATACGAGGACACGTGCCGCTCATTGTGCTCTTTTTCTAGAATCACAGAGCCAGCGTTTGTACAAGCCTGACATCTAGTGGTGGAAATAGCAAACGTCTCTTAACTTTTTTTTTTTTTTTAGCATTTGTATGTATTTATTATTAATTTATTTATTTTTAGTTTTTGTACGCAAAAAAACTTAAATTGTAAGAGGCGAAACGCTCTTATTATTTACTTATTTATTATTATTATTTTTAATTATTTATTTTTCTTTTTTTTTTTGTTTGTTTATTTATTTATTGTTTGTTTGTTGTTTCAAACAGCAGACGTTTCTTTACAATAGAATATTCTGAGTGCCAAAAAAAATACTGCTGAAACTAATATACAAATTGGAAAAAAACGTCTATTTTGTGTCCATATTTAAAGTACAGTGTCATTTTCCTTCTAATTTGAGGTGAGAAAATGTTTTTTTCTGTAGCCTAAGTAAAACAAGATAGCCTATATGCTTGTTTCATTGACCTCTAATTTAGGACATTTAAAATAGTCATAGCTAAATACTTAATTACTTTAACACTGTGATACTCGTTTTCTTCTTCAGTATTTTTTTTCCAGTGTAATTTTATTATTGAACAAGATAATCTGTGCCTTTTGCTCCACATCTGTCAGCCTCCAGAGGGCTCCAGCTTTAACTCCCCAAATCTGGGAGGAGAAAAACAGGCTATTTCATCATCACAATGGATTCAAAAAGTTACTCTTGGGATAAAAACTAAAACCAAATTTAGCAAACAAAACGAAGACAGTGTTGTTTGAATAACCCTTGCACATATTTAGTGCAACTTTAGCATTTTAGCACTCTAAGCTATTTGTGTTGTTGTGAGATGACAGTTTGAAGGCGCGTGGAGTCAAATTCCTGAACACGTAGGAGCTCACGTTGATCCAGCACAACTTGACGCACGACGCAGAGGCGCACTGAATAGCGGATTACACGCGGACACATCGATCAAGAGATTTTCTGACGCGAATATCTTCACACGTGGGGAGTAGTCAGCCTTGTAAACTCGTGCAGTCTTGTGTTTTGTCCCGAAAGAAGCTAACATCCGTAACTTCAGTTTTTGTTTGCGCTCGAGAGGAGGGGACTGGTCTAAAAGCGCACAACTGGACAGCTTGGTCAGGAAATGTTAATTTCCGAGGACAAAGCCGGCTAAACTCGAGCTACTTTAAAGCGAATAATCTGGATAATTTTACAACCAAAGCGGGATAATTGCTTCCATTTTGATCTGTTGTCATGGTTAGAGTGAGAAGTCTTATCAGTGTTTGATGTTTAGGACGTGGGAAGATGTTCGCAGGACTTCTTGGCTTGGAGTGCCACAGTAGCTCCCTCCTTCACCGCTGCGAAATCAAAGAAGGTAAGAAGAACAACAAAGCAACAAATAATACTGTAGATTAGGCTTGCAACTTTTCAGCAAGTATTTTGAAGGGTAGTTTTTGTACTCTGAGCATGCGACCAGCTCCTTTTTTGGTTAAAACTGAGCCAAAGTCTTTATACCCCACATCTGCACACCATCCAGACTCTCTAAGAACATAATGCCTACAGCTGTGAACTACTGTACCTACTAAGACATTATAAGGACCTTTTTTGCTATAACTGCCTGTTCTTTTGTCTCAGTAGAACATAATACAGATGCTCATTACATGTAGGACACTGTGTTTTGCACGCCTGATAAAGCAATGGCTTCAAGGCAAGTTTGTACAGTGTAGTGTGATGAATGTTGAATAAATGAATGCAAGTGTGTGTCTAAGAGGAGGCGTTTGTGATTGTGCTAGTTTTAATTTCATTTAGTATTTGATTTGCTTTGAGACATGCTTATTTTGGAGTTGTGACATTACAGTTTGATGTAGATGTTGTTAATCTAAATCTTTACTTTGTGTGGGCAATGCTCCAACATTTTCAAAACTAGTTTTCTAATTTTGCTTTATTTTCTGGCTACAAAGTCCAGTCAAAGCTTATTTATCTGAGCGACACAGAGAAGTCTATGCCATAAAAAATAAGGAACCTATTATGTAAAATCAATCTTTTCTCTGTTTATAAGTATGCTATGTCAGTGTTCCCTCATCACTTATTTCAAGTTGTATTTGGAATCATTCATGCATGTTTGAGTATCTTGTATTGTCCATCAGCTGATGGTTAATTGCTCAAAAAACTTCTGTTTTCACCTACCACCTATCCCTTCCCTTATCTGGGATTGTGGCTAAATTCAGATTCTGAGTAAAACATGTTGGGTTCAAAGTTGTCATGAAGCCTCTCTCTAACTAGAAAAACAAGTAAATTGATTTAAACATTAAAAATCTGTTCCTTCATTACAGTTAGATGTTACAATAAAGAGGCTGTGCTTATCAGTTTTGCAGTTTTAAACAGGAAGTCAATGAATCTCTTTTTATTTCAAAGCTGTTTTAGATTAGTTGTGTTTTACAATGTACAAAATGTAAATTACTGATCTACATATACAGTAAATACAGAGAGAAAGCACACAAAGGTTTCCTTTAAAACAAATATGAATGATCCCTTACAGTTGTCATAGGGCTTCTACAAAAGTTTTGTAACTTACTCATAACATGCATTTTAAGCATTATACATTGCAAATTTAGTGTTACAATAATTGGATTACTATCAATTACACTGTATACATAATAGAATAAAGGATAGCTACAAAACCGAAAATGGGACTTTATAGATCATCATATACATATTCAATTTTTACAGTCTGATGATAACTCACAGTGACCTCTTTTCTGGCAGGATCAGCTGTCACACATTTATTCTGCACAAGTGGTGTGGAAAATGACTGGAAATTAAAACAGTCTCTGTGGATTTGCAGAGTGCATCCATGTCAAATTATGAGCCCCATGTGATGAGACAGGAAGTGGCTTTTTTAGTCCATTTTAAGATGATGTCACTGGTCCTGTAGGGAGTTTCCTGCCATTTCCACTGGACAGTATTGATCATTTAAGAGACAGCATCAAAACATCTATTTAGGTTAACAGGATTATATTGACGTTACTGGTTTGTTTGGCTGTGAATATTGTATTTAAACTGGAAGTAGACCCAAGTCACAATGAATGAGGCTGGACATTAGCTGCACTGAGCATTCTGCCGTTGATATTCAGTACAGATGTTTAGCATCTCAAATGCAGCTTTTTGTTAATCTAAAACATTAAAGGGTCTAATTTAAATTTCCAGACTAAAATGTGTGTAATTACCTTTTAAATCAGGGCTGTTCCATTTATAATCTCGAGGGACAGATTTTTCAACCCAGAAGTCATGGCCCTAACAGAATAGAAATGGTCTTTTACAATTTTTAAACAGAGTTGCACAATAAGTCTGCTGTTACCTTGTCCATATATATTCAGATAAATATTTCTTTTTATATAGCATATTCTGATACTACAGAGTAATAGATAAATTACCCAGCAGTTAATTGGTTTCTTTTGTACTTATATATTATTGTTTAGACTAATGTATTTCTATAAAAGTGTTTTTGACATCGCTTCCTGAGCGTTATAGTCAAAAGAACAATATTTTTTTTGTAAAAGCAATCCAGTGAAAGAGGTGGTTGGAACATTCCAGGGAGACCTGCAACTCGAAAAATATTTCGGATATAATTTTGTAAATGTGACTCTATATTGCATTTTAGCAAGAATATGTATGTCTGAGTGAATTTTGATCACAATGCACCATAAACCTCTATAATACAGTTAGATTCAATTTATATTGAAATAATGGAGGAATAAAGGAGTCGGAAGTCGGTCTCATGATCATTCCCAAAAAAACATTAAACTAAAAAACAAAATCTCATATTTTTTGTAAAAAATATGTAAATGTGTATGAATACAACGCAGTACTTTTTCCCAGTGAAGT
This sequence comes from Mugilogobius chulae, assembly GCA_038363315.1. Taxonomy (NCBI): domain Eukaryota; kingdom Metazoa; phylum Chordata; class Actinopteri; order Gobiiformes; family Gobiidae; genus Mugilogobius; species Mugilogobius chulae. The sequence goes on along the minus strand of CM076407.1, from coordinate 30,505,290 downwards.
GATATAATATTTCTTATAGCGCATATTTTGTATATATCTTGTTGCTATAGCAACATGTCATCCTTCTGAAGCTGGGATTCCACTGAAGAGACAATGACATCACTGCTTTAGAGCCCAAAGGTTAAGCCCAAAGTTTTAAAAAATATACATAGATAAATGCATATGAATACAACCCATTACTTTTCCCCCATTCCAAGCAATATAATTTAGTTTATTTCATATTATGTATATTGCTTGTTGCTATAGCAACATGTCATCCTTCTGAAGCTGGGATTCCGCTGAAGAGAAATACATCACTGTTTTAAATCCCGAAGGTTACCACAGCGACTAGTGATGTCACAAAGCTATCTGACTGACACGAGCCGTCACATTCTTCATTCTTGTATCTGACTTCAGGAGAGAAGCCACAGATCGAAAGAGCAGAAGACATACACAGATTTAGCTAACGTTACTTCACAAAGACACATTTAACTGTTTCTACACAAGTTTAAAATGGAGAAACAGACACTAGAGGAGAACATTTTACAACTCCACAACAAAATAGCCAACTTCCAGAACAACTTTGTTGAAGAAAGTTGTGCGTTTGTGCCGTCCCTCTTGCACAGGTCAACGCACAAATGGAAGTGGCTTTGCAAAGTGAGGCCAGGCCAAAAGCAGAGTCTCTGATCTTGAAACTGAGAACAACAAACTGCAGGTCCACCTCCTAGAAAAAGAGACAAAGGAGAAGCAGCTCCAGCATCAGCTTAACACAAGGATTAAGGAGCTGGAGGCTGAGCTACAGGCTGAAAAGAAGGTAAGGCAAACCATCAGCCATCTCCATGAACAAAAGATGGCTGCTCTCTTCAGAAAAACCAAGAGCTGGAGGAAGCTCTAAGAAATGCAGGTAAATATCAACAGACCAATGCAGCTTCTTGTTCTCAGCAAGATCAGGCCGAAAAAACTGCAAACACTGAAGAGGCCGTCAACAGGACAGTCGACCAGGCTTCTAAGTGTGAGGATTTAGAGGAGTTAGACATATCTTACAAACAAATCCAGGAACTGCCGGGGGCGAAACAAACAGGGAAACGGGTTTGCATAGACCTTAACGCTCTTATCTACGCACATAACTACGTTTGTATAGAAAATGTGCGACTTCAATCTGAGCTGAACCAACATGTCGCCAATCAAGGTGAAATCAGGACCAAAAACAATGAAGAAGAGGCAGTCAACCAGACATGTACCTCTGAAGAGAAAACCACCCGAAAACAGCTCCTAGAGCTGCTTAGGAAGGAACAAAGGGCAAAAATGGTTTATAAGGACCAGGTGGATGCTCTTAGTTACACACATTATCACATTTGTGTGGAAAATGTCAGACTCCGAGCTGAACTGAACCAGGCCAATCAGAAATATGATGATCTCCTGGAAGAGTTTAATAAGAAGGAGGAAGATAAAGATTTAAAGAGGGAAAACAACGTCCTCAAATGCGAAAACCAAGACCTCAGAGAGGACAATAACCAGGCTGAAAACACTGAAGAAGAGTCGTCACAGGACAGTCGACCAGGCTTCTGAGTGTGAAGATTTAGAGGAGAAGTTCAAAATCACCAACAACACACAGCTTCAGGAACAGCTGAGAGCGGAGGAACAGGCAAAACTCTACTACAAAAAACAGTTTGACGCATGTAGCTTTGCAAATCATCAGATTTGTGCAGAAAACCAGAAGCTGCGAGCTGAGCAGGCTCGACGTTTGATATTCTGGAGAAGTTCAAAACCGCAAACATACTGCTCAATGAACGGCTGAACGCGGACTTTAAGAACTTTAAGAACCAGCTTGATGCATGCAACTATGCATATCATCAGATTAGTGAAGAACACGAGAAGCTGCGAGCTGAGCTGAACCAGTACGTCCTGAAACACAACAAAGACAAAGCCGACAATGAGACATTACGTGAGAAGGCTCAGCGAGACACAGACCTGCTTAGTGACGAACTGAGAAAGGCCAACCAGAAGTTGGAACTCCTCAAGATCCAACTAACTAAAACCAAACACGAAGCCCAACAGGAGAAGGAGGCTTTGAAGAGTTTAGTGGACGATTTAAAGCTCCAACTCAATCAGGAGAAAAACGACAAGGAGAAGGAACAAGAACAAGTGAGACAACTAGAGCAGACGCTGGAGAAAGAGAGACACGCCTTTACAGAAACCATCAAGAGATGCTTTGCTGCGTACCAGGTGGCCACAGCAAAGTGCAGCTAAATTCAGTCAAAACACCACTATCCCAAACATCAGGGGATAGTTTTAGGGTCGGGTTAAATTTGGGTTAAAGTTGGGTTAAATTGGTTAAATTGGGTTAAAGTGGGGTTAAATTGGGGTTAAAGTGGGGTTAAATTGGGGTTAAAGTTGGGTTAAATTGGGGTTTGATAAGGTTAGATTAGGGTTAGACAAAAAACAACAAAAAATAATCTTGTGTCTCACTCACTTTCTGCCACTTCAGGTATGAGAGAGATGTCGTGAGATGGGAGGTTAACAAAAAAAAATTTCAATAAAAATTACCAAAAAAAAACAATGTTTTGTCAAAATGTTTTATGTTTTTATCATGACGTGGAAGTTACTCTTCTACACATTGTACTTACTCCTTTGTTCCCAATTTGTTATTAATAAATAAACAGACACATTCATTTAAATCACAAACTACATTGACATTTATTTTTTTAAATCACAAAGAACATTATCTGAATTCTTTTGCCATCACCATCTCTGTGACAAAGTTAGTCAGTTTTATTTACCAAGTGAGCCAGGTTTGTTGGAGGGTTTTGGTCTGAGGGTCTGAAGACTGAACTACAAATGTGTTGATTTGTAAGAATGAGAGCAACATGGCAACATTTACTTGATCTGGTCAGTATTGTGGCTGCAGAAAGTTGGACGTATTGTAGACAAGCTATAATAGTTATAGGGATCTAGCCTTGGTCAAACAAAGACATAAATAATCATTTTGAGTGAATTCAGTGACTTCATACTCCTGAGGTTTGCAATGTTTCGAAGCTGAATAAAGCAGGTGCGAGTCAAGGCCTGGACATGTTGGTTTTAAACACAAAGCTTAATATACGTATCGCAGAATGCACATTAGATTTTAAGGTACTAGTATATTAAGCTGACTTCAGGACAGTGTTCTCATTATTGCCAGGAGTAACACTGAGTACGTGAGTTTTTTCAAAGCTCGACTACAGACAGTTATCTGCTATCCAGGTCCTGATAGCTTCTAAGTAATCCAAGAGCCTGCTGATCGGTTTTGTCTGAATAGAATGAGTAATACAGTTGGAGATTGTCAGCTACATATTAAAGACTAATGCGTTAATATAATGACTAGAAAGATGTAGCCATTGTAACCTATAGCAACAAATGTCCACTTCCAGAGTAAAAAAAAAGCATCCCCTCATCATGGGAGTGAACACATTCCTAAAACTGGAATTTGCGAATATTAAGCTTCACAGGACATAGTGCAACTTTTGCTTTATAAACTTACAATAATTATTTAGACCTGTATTAGTTATTTGGAGGTTAGCTTGTAGCAGGCAGTCGGCTGTAATTACTTACTTTTTTGCAAGAATTATGACAAACAAAGCCATTTAGACACAGCAAACTATTACAATATTTGTCTGTTTTATTGATTAAATCACTAGTTGTTTCGTCTTGTGAGGTGCATATACACACACTTGCTGAAACGGGCTTTCTCTGGTGAGCTAAAAGTTATTCTAGTGTGAATTCAGCCACACAAAACCTTTTGCATTAGGCTATGTGCATAGATGAGTATAATTGTATGTATTGAGTTAAAGATAGTTAGCGTAGGTAGTCGTCTTGTAAAGTTTATTACAATAGCAGCAAATTCCAGTGGTTTTTTGCCATGCAATATATATATTGCATATTGAATAATAAAGAATTTTACTTCTCATCAGGAGACGAATGCAGCGTATTGATTGGCTGCACTTAGGTGGTCTTGTCCAGTTTTACTTTGTTGTTTCTAAAAAGAACTTTAGAAGCTGTACTTGCAACCAAAATAAATCCATTTCGATATTAACCATGTTTCAAAAGATTTATAAGACGAAATAGTCTAATAACCTAAATTATGCAGTGTGAAAATCAGCTACCACAGCTTTAACTGGTTGGAAGTTCTGATCTGGCCCCCAGGCCTTATGTTGAATACTGTAGGCAGCTTTGTTGTAGATATTTCACATCAAAAGAAAAAATAGCTCATGACCACCTGCTGGGTTTATGATATCACCATATTCTACATGAACACAACCTATTAAAGCTAAACAAAAAACGTTAAGAAAATGTTTCAACATATTTCTGTTTTAGGGCTGAACTAATTGTGAAAAGTATCAAATTACAAGTTTTCTGACCAGTATTGCTATTACGAATTTATTTATACTTTGTAATATAATAGCATTCAGTTCAAAATTTGCTTTTTAAATGGCAATGGCACAATATTTTATTGTTTGTGAAGGAATGTATGGCATTTCAAAAATGACAGCCTTTTCTTTCTGTGTCTGATATAATTGCTGATTTGTTTTCAATATATTGTGCAGCCCAATTGACATAATATCACCTAAAATCTGCTTCGAAATATACCAAAGAAATATTGAGAACATTTTGTCAACATCATCCAGCCCTAATCCACTTCTCTATTCACTCAGATCAGTGTTGCTGTTTAAACCTAACAATGTTAAATAGACTACCAGAAAACAACATCATCCCCAAAAAAGACAGGAAGCCGTCTTTTAAATTCTAAAGCCATTTCCTGTCCGAGCATTGATCTTCACTGTCACTGTGCAGTTCTGCAAGTGACTTTCTCTTCCTCTTTTTTTCATGCTGTGGTCATGAGCAACATGAGTTGTTTAGCTGCACATCTGTTGACTGCTCATGGTGTGTGCTGCTGCCTGACGCTGCAGAAAAACTCTGGTTCCTCAAATGTAGCTGTTTTTATGAGATCCTCCACATTCCTCAGCTCTCAGGCCTAAGCACTCCAATCACATCCCACCAATGAGATTCAGTGTTTAACCTACAGGCTCTGTCCTGGGCCTCTTTAATCTCCAAAGGTAAATAATCCAGCCTCTTCGGAGCAAGACGTTACTTTTTCCCAGACTTGTATAGCTTCTCATTGCTATGCATACTCTTTCTTTTGTCTCCGTCAATGGGAAGGTAACAAAAAGCTAATGGGAAATAGATTCTATTGCAGTTGAATAAGAACATGAATTCTGAAGTGATCTAGTTGTGTGAAAAGACTAGTTATGGGTCGATGCCATAATTTTTTTTCTTCGATACCAATACTTTATTTGCAAATACAAATAAATAATTTTAAATCATTTTCAAAAATCCACTTTTTATTGAGCAGAAGGCAAACTAAACAATAATAACAGCTTAGAATAATTGATACAGCAAAGACATGACATAAAATTTCAGATAATTCTATTTGTTTATTTGTTTTTGTTGTGAATTATCATTATGGAATCATATTTGGGACTAAACTAAATCAAAATACCTTTACATAAATCAAAATATATATATATTTTTAAATAAATATTTTATGTTTATGTTAGTCCAAGTTATAGTCCCAAATCTGATTCCATATATCATCAGTGAGTGTCAGTTCACTTGAGTTAGATTTGGACTCTTTGTAACAAGATTCAACTTTCATTTAATATATTTTACAATACATTGACTACCAAGTACAATCAAAATCAATCAATCAATAATCACAATGACATGACAAATGGGACATTTTCTGGTTTTACTGTTTCTTTACAGTTTTACTGTGATCTAGAGCTTTAACAGAAAATTCCTTGGTATCAAAATTCAGTTTGAATACATATTAATTTATTCCTGTTTCTATATCTTCTTAAACTTCTTAAAAATCTTCTACATTTAAACCTGCAATAACCATGCATTCTCTGCATTCCTTCTTATCTTTTACATAGTTTGATAACTTCCAATGCAATAGGATCATTTTCCCTATAAACAATAAAAAGAAGAAAAGAATTAAAACACATTGGTATATTCTGATTTATTCCCTGTTTCCTGTCATATTTAGCTCGAAACCACTCAGGAAGACGGACAGACAGCCCAACGATGCTTTGACCATGATGTAGATGCCCCTTATATTCAGTGTAACCACCAACACAATGGAGCTGGAGGCATTTCCTTCCCCTTTTCGCTGCACAGACCCTCATAGTTTAATGGGAGCATGGTGCAGATAGAGTGTCAGCCTTTCTCTTTCACCTCTTTGACTTTTAGAAGTGCTATATTATGACTGACCACAGAGCAGATGGCAGACGTCCGTGCATTACCCATAGATGGTGTTGTGTTTCTAGAGGTTGTTGCAGATCGCTGGATACGTCAGTGCAGAAAAACACTAATGGGAGGAAAGTGTAACGCGAGACACGAGACGCCGAGGTCCCCAAAGACAGTGTGGGCTTTCACGGATGGGCATTTCAATACACTTGGAGTCTGGATGTAGACACATGCTACAAACCAAACACAGTTACAGTTACTTTATTAAAAACAGTAGGCTTTATTTTGTTCTTAGATACAGTCTCTTGTACTTGTATCATTCTACTACTGATCAGGAAGAGTTAAATTGTGTTTAACAATTTATTTTTCTATCATGCTTGCTTAAATGGTTCTAGTTTCCATACTAGTTTATGTATTGGTTAGTGTCTGATTTTCTGTACTTTTGACAACCATACTTGATTCTAATCAAGGCAGTCCAACATTATACAAATAGAAATGCCATTAACCATTGGCAATATTGAAATTGTAGCGCACCAAGAAAATGCTTTGCCCATCTCCAATTAGAAGTGTACTACTAACTTACTCACATTATTTATTATTAAAAAGCTTGATTACATAAGTTGTGCCTCTATAAGCCAATATGCATAAGATAAGTTTAAGCAATCATGAGTTTCTTCTCGTGCGCAACACTAAAATGTGACATTGTGACATCCAGCTAAAGCCATGAACGTCAAGATGCAAAACTGTGTCAAATGTTGACAGATCAGACTCAGGAGATTCAAATGTATTCAACCACCACCACAGGCAGTGCTGGTATAAGTAAATGTGTTGGGACTTTTTGGAAACAGCTTGGATTTCTCATTGCATTTTCTTCTCAAGAAAAATGTTTGTATTGATGATTGGGAGAAGATATATGACACATTACATTACCTCACTGAAACCGTTACAACATAAAGGTGAAAACTGTAACTATGCAGATGATCAGTGGAGAAATTAGTGGAATAGCATTGCAGCTAGAATAACAGATTTTTTTTTGTTAGCACTCTGAAATGCACAGACTACAAATCCTGCCCAGGTTGTGAAAAGCATAAACTATAGTATTTAACTTGGTGGAAAAACACATTTAAGTTTATCTTATTGATTGTTCTTTTCCTGTAGTGTCAAAGTTCTCTAGTTTTATGGTCTAAAACCATGACTTAGAAAATACCATTTTGCAATTAATGTGGTTTGTGGTACTGAAACAGTAATCAGTCTATAAGTATATTATATCACTCTAAATTATGTATACCTACTGTACAAACAAACATATATTTTCATTTAAATAAATGTTTAAAAATAAAATGTCCTCAACACTTCATACAATTCAGAGTTCATTGAGTATTCTTTTTCTCAGAATAGACAAATCCTGGTTCTTATGATTTCAATTGACATCCAGTATGCATCATAAATGTTGCACAATAAGCCTTCCAGGAGGCAGAGCTCCAGACTTAGTCTAAAGCAGCTCATAATAATACTTACCCAATGGGCTACAACTGCTCACAACACAATGGCTGTTCTATTTGGTTTAACGACCGTCTCTGTCTGTCACATGGTTTATGGATGACATCACAGAGGTCAAATGGGCGGAGCTAGTGGCTGCTGTGTAGTTTGTTATGGTTTGTTTGGCATCGGCATTCCTGTTTAAAACATATGGTTATAATCACAGCCAAGACAAAAACAAATCATAAATCAGATTCCAAAATATTTGCTGGTGGATTGAATAAGTTAAGTGTGAGTTAAACTGTGTATTAAATGTAACTGTATTAAATGTGTTGTAACTTTGAGGTGGGGTTCAGTCACTTAGTTAAGTTTATTTTGGATAAGTTATAAAAAAGATGGGCTTCCCACCTGCATCTTCATTTAGCCTTTTTGCTACAGTATGGCTTTTATTTTTCTTGTATGTTTTTTTTAAAAACCTGTTTTTGTACCCTAAGCAAAAAAGGTAAATGTACATTCTTACTGTAAAATGACTTGCCTATAAGTACTGTAGTCCTTTAGTCGATTTGTCAAGTGGTTTTCAACCTGGGTTCACAAAATGATTTCTGGGAGTCCCCTGATGATTGGTGAAAAATTGAACATTGATATTTTAAACAAGGTTTCAAATAAAGTGATAGATGTAGATTCTTATTTGTGGCATCAGATGAAATTATATAAAGCAATCAATTTAATCAATATAAGACTCTAGACTACTTCATCCCTTTTGCAGGTAGCCTACATTTTGCTTGAGGGTCACGAATATCTACGATTGTTATTTTGGGGTCATACCAACCACTGACTTAGCTGATTAATCCTTTACTCCATTAAAATGGATTTTTTGTGTTAGTTGAAGTTGACTAATTCTTTTATTTAGATAAAACTATTGAACAGTGACAAAAGGAGTGAGACAACTGAAGATTAGGGAGCTTATCCTATCTGCCATTTTAGATACAATACTGTTTTCTGTTTATTTTTTGTAAAAAAAATGTTTTTGCATGACATCTGTTGCATTATAGTATTTTCTTGCAGTTTGAGTCAAATGCACGGGTAGATCAAAAACATAGTTTTAGCTTCAAAGCTTTTATTGCACCTTCACTTTTTAGTCGATTAATCAAGTGATGAAACATTTGTTTTAATCAAGTATTTCTTTGGTCGTCTAAAGCTCACTTGTCTTTCCAGAGATTTGACTTGAAACTTGGCTTGGTCTTACTACATCTAGGTCTGCTTGGAGATGTTTAATATATTGTGCATCATTCCAGGCAATGAGTTACATGCCAGTCTTAGACATCAATCCATATATAGTAGTACAAACAAAATATTAAAAGGACATCACAAGCTCTTTATCCATATATATAGACATGAAGTTGCTGTGACTTGTGAAAAATGCAATTAAACACGATTCTCTGGCCTATTTCACAATTTGTATCACTGTCTGTTGATGTAACATGAATAAATGGTCTTAAGTCTTGACATTTTTAGCATTTCTATAGCATTCATATCTATTATTAGTCAGTACTCAAAACTTTTACATCTAAATGCCTCGCTGTGACAGTACAAAAGCCTCCGTGACACTGGTCCCATTGACTGTGTGTGTGTGTGTCCTTGTGTTGTGTGTGTGCGTCCTTGTGTTGTGTGTGTGTGAAGTGAGAGAGAGGGCCACAGCTGTGCACAAAGAGACCCTTGATTCTTCACATTTGAGCCTCCTCTGCCTCAGTCCTACACTTTATTTGTGTTGAAGGCCTGAAGCAGCAGCAGGTGGGATGAAGATGACCCAAACAGACAAGGCTTTGTGATTGATTTGATTTTTGTACTGCACAATTTTTCACACTGCTGAGGTTTGGGGTAATTATTCAAAAACAGCTATGTAGATACAGCTCATTACATTAACTTCACTGATTTCTTAGACATAAGCAATATGGTAGAGCTGGCAAAAACAAGTTTAATGATTGTCTGTTTTTATGTAGAATAAAGCCTTTGTCTAATAATAAATAAAGGGATTGATCAATAAATCAAATATTTACTGTATAGACAGGTAACAGTAACGATTCTTATATATTGTGGAACTCTCTTAGTATAATTTCAGGGATCTCATAATACAAAATGTGCATTATTTCTCATATATTTTTACGATTGAAGGCAAGCAGTGTGTCTTTTTATTTAGTAGATCTCTTGCAATGCACACACACGGTTTGATTGGTCTTCGTCAAAAAATGCTAGTGTCTGTTTTTGCATTGGCCTGTCCTCAGTTTGGGGCGTGTCCTGGACTCCACATGACACTGAAGCTTTGGTATGTCCAACAGCTGGAGCAAACCCATGGGAAAGTTCTCAGACCGCCGCTCCAGTTGTTTTTCATTCATTTAGCTTCATGTTAGCTTTAGCCACTGTCAAATCAACGAGGTGTTGATAAGGAGATAACATTTCTTCTTCTTACATTCTTATGTAATGAGCTTATCCAGTGTCTATTTGCCTCTGGTTCATTAATGCAATAGACTAGACAAAATAAACATATTTTCCGGGCAAATTTCAGATTTTTGGTCAGTTTCAAAATTACGTTTTCACCTGTAAGGATCAATGAGAACCCAAAAAAATACCTTCATGCATTGATTTGAATTTTTTCAACATTTTCTTCCCTAAACTTTGCAAACTTTTACTTTTGACTTTGATTTTGACATATTGTAGAAGGATTTGTTTATCTATTTTTAAGCATTTTTATTTACTTAAGCTAAAATAATATGATTTCTGTATAGTTCTTGCTTTCTCAAAAAATATTTAAGCTATCCAAAATCTCCTTCCACAGTTTATGTTAATTTTCTTTAGCCTAACATGTAAGTTAAATGTACAAACCTAAATGAACAAATCTTTGTCGACTTTTCCAGATTTATATGTCCCTAAATGTATGATGTTTGACTATTGTTCCTCATTAAAAATGCCTTGTTTTGCATGAAGACATTACATTATAAAACACACAACAAAGTACTGTAAAGACATTCCAAATTGGCATCTCCAAATAGTTATTCCTGGTCACTTGCAGCTTAACACTTGTTCTTCTTGGCTTAATGTTTAATCTTTTTATCTACAGGTGGCAGGGCATCTGGGTCAGCTGGCAGCGTCAGTCGGAAAAGGCATAAGCGACCTGGATACATGAGAGCAGACAAACAGTGGACCGGCAGCCACGATGAAGACAAGGAAGAAGAAGAAGAAGAGGAGGATGAGGAAGGGTGTGGTGCTTTGAGGAATGGGAAATCCGGACGTCACGCTAGCAACGCTAACGACGCAACAAATACCAAGAAGTCACTGAATCAGACTGAACGGCTTTTGCACAAAAACATTCTAAGTTCCAGTATTTCTGCACATTCCACTCTGAATTGTAACGGCACATTAAGCAGTATTAAGTCTGAAGTTAAGACAATCCCAAAATCCCCATCTTTAGAGTCTTCTTTTAATTCAAGTTTTAGTTTTATCCAGCAGTCACTCAGTTGTAGCCAGGATTTTGACACAACATCCGAACCACTAAGAGACACCAGCTCAAATCTAGCATCTTTGTCATTAAACCAGTCAAATCATAGCGTGAATGCACCGGAGAAAGAGGACCATAAGTTTTGGAGAGAAGGTTTATGGAGCACCAAGAGAGAAGGAGTGACTGTGCCCGATCTGCCCGATATCGATTCTCGTTCGGAGGATACAGAGATCACTTCGTCCCTGTCTGTGGATTCAGACACAGCCTCGGCCTCTTCGGTCACTTCTGGATATGAAAGTGGAACTGCTGCGTCCACGGAGCAAGGCTGGGAGAAGCTGGTGAAGAAATATGACGCAGTGCTGCAGGAGTGTCTGCAAACAACCGCACTCACACCAAGGTGGGTTTGACAATGCAGAATGAATGAAGTCATGTATATATTCTACAACGGATAACGTGCTCCTTAGAGGGAAAGAGGTACAGCTAAGACCTTTAAAGGGCCCAAATTACACTGCAAAAAAAAAAAAAATATATATATATATATATATATATCTTGCCTTCAATGAATGATTTATTTCTATAGCACATTTAAACAGACTGATGTACTCTAAAGTGCTCTACACAGTAAACCCCCCCTCCCCACTCAGTGAAGGCAAGCAACCCCGGGGCAGCTCAGCTTGGTTAAAATGACTTTGATTAAGAATTGAGCCGTTAGCAGAATATGATTCAATTGCTAACGTAATGTAGAATTTTTCACTGGTTTCAAGGCATTTCTCTCTTGTTCTAAAAGAATTTGACTGAAAATAGGAAAATAAATGTAAGTAAGTATAAATGTTCTTAGGTCATTGGCTAATAAACTGGCTCATAGTTTTCAAACAACACTAAAACAGTTTGAAAAACAAAGAAACTCGATATCTACTATAAATAAATAGATCTTTATTATGTTGACATATCTGAAATTATGGTGCTAAAATGCTAGAATCAAGCACTTTTATCTTGTCTTGATCTTGAAATACATTTTTTGCAGTGTAAGCTTTTATTTTGCTCCGTTAAAATGTTTCTGTTATAATGTTCTTTATCAAATGCAAACCTAAACATGTGTTTTGCTTTATTCACGTTGGTTTAACACATAAATCCTTCTGCTGAACTGAAAACACACTGTTTCACTTTGTGATGTCATTAAAGGCTTAAATGAGTTTTGTCCAACTGTTATATTGACACAGTATATATTCAAGTGAAAATTGGCTCGCAATGCCCCATCATAATAGACCGTTTGTTCATTAAAATCCAGGAAGTTTTGCATGTGTACGTTTTTAGCATTTGGCTAACATCTTTTAGCATTCCAACACAGTAGAACTTTGTTGAATTCTTAAAGTGACGAAAAACACTGTAAAACAAAGTGTGGTGAAACATTTGGATAGGTGAGCAAAATATGTGAACTGCTATAAAATATAAGATTAAATATTTCTGTTGGTTTACATTTTTAAGATGGCAAAAATTGGGTTATGGTCGCTAGGTAAATTTGTAGTGTCATCATTTGCATCCAGAAAGTAAAATTAGACAATCTAAGCCTTATATCTATACTGTAAGTAAACTATGTCTTAATAAATCTAGCAGTTCAGACAGTGTGTTATAGACTCTTTAAAACTGAAACAGCTATTTAAACATTTGAAGTTAATGCTGCACTTGTGGTTTTAGAGATACTGCTGACTGGCTCTCACCTCTGCTCCTTTGCACTCTGACTCTATGGTCCGTGTTTAAACTTCTGTGCCCTCTGGACTCTTGCCTCTCTTGTCTCTGTCTCAGATCGAGTCCATGATGTTGAAGCTCCAGAGGCTGCAGCAGAAGGCCATTCTGGAGGACGACTATGACGCAGGTGAAACTGCACAGCTTTTATCTGTACACAATATGTCTTTGTACGTGTATTGTGTGTGTCTAATGCGGGCATTGCTACATCACTGTTTTTTCTTCCATTATGTAACTCGGTAAGCTGAAATAGCAGAAGACTTGAATTTGTATTTTCACAATCTCTTTCTGTAAAATATAATAATATGCAGTAATAATACGAAGTAATAAAAATATGCACACCAACAGAACATATATTGAGATGCAAATAAGAGCTGATGGACTAAAACTTGAAACAAAGCATCAAAGTCTCTTTGAAGTCATTTTTATTAGATGACTTTTTGTCACAATTGTCTTTGGCAAGCTAAAAAGTTGCTCTAATCTGTTAACTTTTTCAGGCGGTTTCTCCAAACATGTAAGGGTTACACCTGGAAACAACAACAATAATGTCAAGTCTAAGCCAAAAGATTAATTTCATCAACTTGCATCCACAGACTAGTTTTCCCAAAATGTATTTTTCTCCCACAGACTTATCAAAGTATCTCAGACAGACCGCAAACTTTAAAAACTGATACTAAACACTAAATCTCCTGCTGCAGGTGTTTGTGAGTTTGATTGACCTATCACATTACTCCTTATACCTTCTTAGAACTCCGCCCCTTCAAATTCCAAGCATGATAACACATTTATGTAAAGGAATTCTTATAATACTAATACTACTACAAGCAGTTGACCGATTAACCAACTTAACTAAAGTCTAGCCTTTCTATCTACTGTATGCAAGTCTAGAGTTTAGTGCTTTGTTTTAAATTTCCATTTCTTTTGTCGCCACAGCTGCCAGCAGGCTAACAGACACAAATATGGCTTCCAAGCTTCTATTAACTAGGTTCTCCCACACCCAAGAAAAATGTTGGTGAAGAGTGAGGAGGACATAAGAACACAATGACTTTGGTCAGATCAGATAGTTGAGGATCATTCCATAATATTATTCAACCTGTCACAGCTGCCCTATTTGTACCCCAACACACTTGCATCTTCACATAAAACATCCTAGACAAAGTTTGTCAGAGATTTCACCACCAACCTTTTTTTTTTTGCAAATATTTTTAGGTCACTGGCCTCGAGACACATCATTCATCACATGCAGCGTCTGTGGTCACTCGAGGTTCACCAGTTCAGTCAAATTTCTTAATAGCGAATACTGTTGGATATTTGAAGTTTCCCAGTCAACTTTTGATTTGATTTTCTTGCTAGCTATAACTGCATTACCCTAGATTGGGTTGAGATCTTTGATAAAGCACGTGAAGAAATCAGGCCACAGATTAATTAAGAAATGTGAGATTTGTTTACATCTATTCAAAACAGTAAAAAGTACCATGCACATTGGAAATAGTCTTTACAGTAAAGAAGTAATACATGACTAAATATAATTCTTTATTATTGTTTTCTGTGTATCCTGCGGAGGTTTATTTAAAAAAGGAAATAGTTTAGCACGCTGGCCTATTTTACTGAACCTTGTGACTTAAATACAAAACTACATCTGCTGCGTTTGTCCAGCAAAACAGTTTTAATATCTAGGTCAGAATTGGGTTTTCAGTTTGTCTACTGATAACATGTTACTGAGGCCTATTTTCCACTGACCTTTTGAGACTAATGAGTTTAAAAGGAAACCCATGTACTTTTAATTAAAAAGGAAAAACATGGGAGAGCTGCTTATTTTTAACTTTCAAGGAAAACTCCCAATGCATTTAATAATAGTTAATTGTTTGGGTTTCTGTGTCAGAGTTGCTATTGTAAGTCTGTCTCAGCATGATTGTGCACATCTTATTCAAGCTTGTGAAGTAATATATGAGTATATCATACTAAAGAATAGTGCTGGGCGATATGGAAAAAAACTTATATCCCGATATAGATTTTTTATATCACGATAACGATATATATCACGATATACCATAATTAAGTATGTTTTCAATTATTCACTGTAAAGTTTGACACTATTTCATTGCTTACTTTTCTCAACTTTATTTTGAAGTGAATTTAACTGAACTGTCACAAATGAGACTCATTAGAGTGAAGAGGAAAGAGAAAAGTCATGTTTTCTATGTTTATAATTGTATTAAAACATGTTTATGTATTAAAACAATATTTTTCAATTGTGTAAATGCTGTAAAATAAAAATAAATCCATTTATAAAACAATTTGCTAATTTACTCATCAAGTAAAGTTAGATTAAACAAAACAAAAAAATATATACAGTTTTTGTTGAATTTAATAGCTTATTTGTGCTGTATTTGGCACTGGCCCTTTAACACCTACAGGTTGGGGCTGTAGTTAGCGCTTTAGTTTCCCCTCGCCAACAACAGGCACACGTCAAAGTAAACTACAGAGCAAAGTGATTAGGAGTGCTTTGTCCCGTTCATCAGCGCTGCTTCGCTGGTGTTTAACGGAGCGCTATTGGGTCATTGGCCTCGGCAATGCGTGCATGGAGACAGGCGGAGCGCTCCACGAGGCTCTGGCTGCAGACCTGCACCGAGAGCGCGCGGACCGACAGGCAGAGTGAACACAGATATAGCGGGACGTGCGCACGGCAGGCAGGGCGCGGTGGAACTCTGGCGAGAGTGACAACGAGTGACGAAGGAAAAAGCGAGCCACACCGGCTGTCTCTGTTCACGACTGCGGCGCTGACTGCAGCCCGGGCCACTCCTCCTTCCTCCGGACAGCGGTCTTTACCATCTCTCTCTTCTGACGCGCTCAAAGACGCGCTGGTGCGCTAGGAGAGAGAAAGAAAGGGCGACTCTGACGATGTACAAAAAGTACTTTAACTATGGTTTTGTTGAAGTTACGCTATAACACGTGAGACAAAGCACGTTTAATACCACACACACGACTTATTTGCTGAAATGATTGATAAAGGTTACAGACGATAGAAACGATAGAAGAGAAATGGCACGATAGACGCTTTTCTATCGTCCCCACGATATGTATCGTCATATCGCACAGCCCTACTAAAGAAACATTGTTGCTTTTAAAGGTGCACTGTATAAAAGTGCACTGTTTACTTTTGAGCAAGCTTGGAGGAAACATTACCATTAAAGAAGTTCGAAACTAAGTACTTTGGGACTTTCTGTAGTTGATTTTTCACCTCCAGAAAGTTACAAACCTTGAACTTCAAACCTCAAACCACACTGACAGTATTTTTGTTTTTACTTCTCAACTCAGCTAAAAATTGAGTAACAAGTGCAGATGCCTGCTCTCTGTTGTAGCAAAGTAAAAAGTAAAATGCATAGGGCTTACTTAAATTACACAATACCTGAATAAAATGTTACATAAATGCAGTACTTTTGCTCTTTGTTCATTTCCACCACTGCTTGAATATTGAGTTTTATTTAATGTTGTTGCAGCGGAGAGGTTTGGGAAGAAGCTGGAGGAGTTGTGCCGGGAGAGAGGTGCTCTGAGGCTGGGTTTACCGTCCCGTCAGCCCGCTGTGGCCCACTTTCTCCAGCGCCTCAGTGTGGTGGTGAACAGCGCCCTCCAGAGGACAGACTCGGCATCACAACACAGGTCTGTATCATGAATGTTCTACAAGTTTTAATTCATTATTTTAAATTTAAGTTATTTTAGATTATTTACAAAGATTTTAAGGCATTTATTACGATGGAGTAGAAGGGACTAGTAAAATAAAAGGCTTTGGTTACAAGAATAAACGTGTAACATTTTGAGGATAATCTCATTAGTTTATAATAAGCTGTAACTGTGTGAGAAAACAAATATTTTTCCAACAATAAACTCACATTAATGTGAGAAACAAACTATATATAAACTATCCATAAAAGTTGAATTTTTCCAGATTAACCATGAAGATTTTTAATGACTAAAAAAAACCAAAAAAAACCCAACCTTTTTTTTCTCGCACATTTACATCTTTTAGAGTAGGCGCTTTGACTTCATTCTCATAAAAATTATATTTTTCTCAATATGTTGCAAGATTATTTAAATTTTTTTTCTTGTTCCTTCTACTTTGTTGTATTTTATGGTTTTACAACTGATACACTTTAAAGGGCAATATTTCTAAATTGTAAGAATTCTAGGATACTTTGCTCACTCCTAGTATTCTCCTAATATGTCTCGTAATGGGTATTATATCTGTTTCAACATCAGTAATATTGTTTTTTTTTTTTACCAGATATATTTACCAGTCATTCTGATAAATTGTTCTTTGTTTGGAAAGTTAATTTGTAGATATTTATGTATATGTCTGTTAATTATCACTGTGTTTATCAGTTTTCTCTTTGTCCTTTTCTCATGAGATCATATTTTTAGATCCACAAAGAACATAGATATCCTACAGCCAATAATTACTTCATTATCCATGAAGAACATCTGATCAAATAACACAATCCGGTTCAGTGCGGCTTTAATGCACATTCTAAATAAGATGTTTGTTCTTTGTAATGTTTTCAAGACTTTACTTTAGTTGTTGTAAAGAGTTTGATCAAAGCAGCTAAAATAACTTTGCTCAGGAAGTCTGACAGGAAACATGTCAGGTGGAGTCTGGATTAGGCACGAAAAACTAAAAAACAAGGTTGACCTGGCCTTTTGTCTTGTCCACAGTTACAGTGATTCATGAGAGGATAAAAAAGTGTGCGGTTCTTTGGAACAATCAGGATTGACTGATTTGTGGTCAATAATATTTACAACCCAATAGTACAAAAAAGCATCCTCTCAAAAGTGAATCATTAGTAATTTTCACAATCAAACAATTAGTGCCTGACAAAGACAACCAGTTTAAAAAGAGTTTTGTGTAAAGTTCAGGACAGTGTTATCAAATCACTTATTTTCCATCTTTGATATTAAGAAAAACACTTTACATTTTAAACAAAACAACAATGGTTTGGGTTTGGGATTTGGGTTAAATTTTATTTGAGCCATTTTACACCACTGAGGGGAAAAAAATACCAATTTTGAAAGTTCTAGACAAGAAGAAACAATCTGAGACCTCTAGTTTAAATGTGGGTCAACTAATCTGGTGAACATTCTTTCATCTATTCGGCATATTGTTTTGATTGTTATTCTGTTTTGTAGTTTAAAGTGCAGAACATGTCTAGGTGCATTTGTGAAAAAAATGAATGAAGACATTTGCATGCCGATTTCTCAAGTGTTATTGTGATTCTACTTTTTGTAGAACAAGGATATGGAAACATCAGAAACTCTTCTATTAGTTTTAGTTTTACCATCCAGTGTTTTGTTTCCAGAGAGAACACAGAGCTCGAAGCAGCAGAACAGGGCGAGCTGTCCCAGGATCATGCTCATCAGAGAGATCGACTGATCCAAGAAAAGCGTCTGGTGGAGGTGATAAAAACATAATAATAAATACACACACATTATGTAGTTTAAAGCTTTTAAGTGTAGATGGAATTCATATGGTCATGCTGAAGCTTAAAAATGGTATGTTCCTATTTTTAACAAATGTTTGAAAAATGTTATTGCAATAAATATATTAAAACATCTAAAATAAGTTCCTATGTTTTATGTTTTTTTCAAGTGTTGTTCCAAAGTGCAATAAATCCAATTGTACTGTCTTAAAATAAGTGCAAGATAGATCCCATTAATGTCGTACAGTGGATTTTTAAAAGCCAAAAATTGCATTTCCATGGAGACAAGCCGGTAGTGGACAAGAATTGTTCTATAATGTACCTTTTGAATACTGTGCCAAATGTAAAATGATTATAACAATTCCAAGTAATAATAAAAGAAACATGACAACACTATTTCAATTTCTAACACAGCCGGGGGCAATATAACTGTTTGCAGATGGAGATGGCTGAGCTGCAGCGAAGATTGTCAGAGCTGGAGCAGAGGCGGAAGAGTCTGGAGGAGCAGATCCAGGACCGAGACCAGGAGACCGGATCTGAGGACCTGGAGACCTCAGTCCTGAAGACTTACAGCTCCTTACAGCTCCAAGACCTGAACCAGACTCTGCAGGACCTCCTCTCGTCCCAGGACAGAAGTCTGATCTGTGTATCTCCTCCTCCCTCTGTACTCAGGTCAGTCACTAATGTTAGAACTATGAACCATTAAAACAGATTTAACTATGCCCCTGAATGAAGTCTATGTTAGCATTGAAAGTGGCCTATATATCTATAGCAAATTACAGTTTACTAGAATAATTCAATTAGACAGACTACAAGCATATAATCAATATATATGTTTATATTTTCTACTTCTTAATGTGATTGTAAAAACATACTATAATATATTAAATGGAGTGTGAAATATCATGGAGGGCTTGTAAAATATGAAAAGCAACGATGGGCTGTGGCACTAAAGAGTTTAGACTTACAGAATTAAAGGGAAAAGCTGGCTATTTTTAATGTCATTTGTCATAAGATCATAAAAGAAACAGCTTCTAACATGACTTACTATTTTTCAGTACCATCTGTGGCCAAATGGGGCTGCTTATGAGCTTTTCATTTATTTGACAGCAGCATTAGGAAGTAACAAAATACATCTTCTTTATTTCTTTTTGTGTTTAATCTTTAAGTGACTAGCATCACCCATGTAAGATGACATTAATACCCAGTACATTAGCCATTCTTCTTTGTTTTCAAACTCTATAATCCAGGTGAAACCAAGTCACAAATACCATTTGTTTTTGTGCTCAGACCAGAAATATGCAAACAATTAAGAAGAAATGAATAAAAATAGATCAATGAACATGACAATGAAATTGCAACATATTCACTTCTGTGTAAATCACCTTTACATCTGCAGCTGCCACATTACTGCTGTTGTAATTAAGCTGTGATGATCGTCTTTTCTGATTTGGAGACGTCTCATTCCCCTGCTCCCTTTTCTTTTTTGTTTCCTTTTTTGCTCCCCTACCTTCTCCCTCTCCTCCCCCTCTCCTCCTCATTCTTTTCTTTCTTCCCCTCCTCTCTCTCCTCCTTCCTCTTTTCCCCCTTTTCCTTCATATCCTCCTCTTTGTCTTCCTCTCCTCCTCCTCCTTCTCCCTTTTGCTCCTCCACTCTCACACCTGCACCAATCTGAATTTTAATGCTTTTCTCCGCTGCTTCCTCCGATTTCTTTGCATCTGAAGTTAATAGCATGCGAGCGGGTCCCCATACTTGTTAGAAAAGACATGTAAATCGTACTTATCTCCGCCTCCGCGCCATGACCCAAGCGCTGCAGGAATAATTTGATACCTGACACGAGCTCACCTCAGCGCTGATTTCTGCTCATTCTGATTGAAGTGTTGACCTCGAATGTGCAGTTTGTGGTGATGATAGCGCTCTTGTCGTTTCACACTGATATTGAGGTCTGACTTTTCTGAGAATATAGGATTAAAGTGAGTGACAGGGACTTGAAATTAAGAAGTCTCGGTGTAATATAGAGATGCATAAATTTGCCAAGGAGTTGTTCTGTTGGTCAAGCTCAGTGCTGCTTAGAAATGGAAAATATATTTAAAAGTGGATAACATCATGTTACAATGACTGTTGTTGAGATATACAAAGTTATATTTTAGAGTTTTTGTTTTAAAAAAAAACCACATATCTATAATTTTCAAAGGTCTCAACAATATAAATCTCTCTATATAACAATAATATAACAAATAGACCAGAAACTTGCAGTATGTTCTTCTAAACAGTGGAATAACTTAGTTAATATGAATGGCACTTTTGATGAAATATGGAAAATATTCATTTTAGAACTCTTCTCAACTTTCTGTAATATTCAACTTGAAACTAAAAATAAACTCTCAAGTTTCGGGAAATGTTGAAGATAAAAAGAAAGTTGTAACCCTCTTATTTTTAGTCACAAAACAAAAAACGTAAACAATAATTTGAGCCCAAAAAGCACAATTAGTCAGTAGAAAAAACTTTAAAAGTGAACTTTGATGTGGTGCAGCCTATTAACTTTTTATGCTCCACTTCTGTAGTTGATAAAGTGATTTTGAACCCAGTGGCTCAGTTTGAGCATATGTTTTTTGGTTCTGCTTCAGTGCTTTCTCTCTCTCTGGGACCATTTTTGTTTTTGCATAAAAATGGTTGAACATTGGTATAGTTATTTTCAATGAAAACCTCTGATCTTATGGTCTTGTGAAAGCAGTTTAGTTTAGTTCAGATATTTGGTCTCTATTGAAACACTCACTAGTTTTCATTAGGCTTCAACTTACATCCTAAAAACAGTATAAGAGATATGTATTTTTGTCAATATCACCCAGCCCTATCTGACTGTCTCTCTCTCTCTCTCTTTTCCCCTCTGTGAAGCTATTATTTTGAACCTTGTTAGATTACGAAACATCAGCTTGACTAAAGAGGGAAAAGGTCAAACTGATATTTGAGATTTGAGACGATAGAAGCGCCTCAAGGTGACTGTTAATTACGCACCAGGGAGAATAGATTTAATGTTTTCTTTTATCCATCTGATAATTCATTTGTGTGAGCGCTGTGACCTTATTGGTTTGTGCTCTTCGGATGTTGACAGGCGGTAATTGAATGTAATCTGCCTCATTCAGAGCTGACATTCACCTTTTGTTTGTAGAGTGACACAGGAAGGAAGACGTCATACCTTTTACAAGCTTTTGAAATGTTCAAATCTTAAGAATTTACCATTAATGAGTTTTTACACTAATGATGCAAAACTTAAGGTGATGCATATTTGTTTTGTGTAATATATTCTATGGACATGTGAAAAGTTTGCACCCAAAATCTAGCACCTGACTTGATAAATCAGGCCCATGGTGCTGCTTTTGAGAACACCAAACCAGTATGTTCATGTTCATGTTCAAACTCAACATTTTAGCTTCTTTATTCTTCGTGTGATAACTTTAATGGAATCTTGTGCACACTCGAGCCTTTTGTTCACTGCACATTTTTGTCCATTTGAGTTCACAGAATACAAGTTTCTGGACGTCACACAATAAGACCTAAAGAATTATAAATATTCAAACTGCTGAAGCCAGCAGCCACACTGTGCAATGTTTTACCACAGTAGTTTCTAAAATGGGTGTTGTGAAGCATACGATAATCTGGCTAGGAGAACTCAAGATATACATTTCAATACTGTATATGACTGTTTTTATTCAAGTTTCAAATATGAAAACGATATGCTTTAATGAATTTGGGTCATATAACTACAAAAAATAAATACAAGTAAAGACAATTTTTGAATGTGTTTTACAGCATGAAATTATATGTCTAAACTCCTATTTAATTTTGGCCATGGGACTTTAAAAAGTTTTACAAGATCACTTGTTTTATGTTTCATTATTGACCAAATACTTAAATAAATTGAGTTGAACATCACTCTAGACTACATGTGGTTAAGTCACCATAGTTTTACTTGTTAGCTGAGGCTGGAGTGACATGATAGTGATGTTTTGTCTTCATAGAGGTTACTAATGAAAGAGAAATAGAGAAATAAGGTCCTGTTAACAGCGTAGCTTCTTTGCTGTTAATTGAGATACATTGTTTTTACATGTTTGACAAAAACCTATTGTAGATGCAATGACAAGATATTAAAAATAAAAGAATCTAAACATAACATAAGATTTAACCATGATCATTAATCTTTGATCCAACTACAATTGTTCAGTGGACACCTGGCTTTAAATCACAATGTGCTGTTTATATTGCACATTATTTAGCTTTTTCTTGCATAATTGACTTAATGTGTGTGTCTGAATAATGAAATTAAATGGATGAAAAGCAATTTTATCACACAGTAATGAGAATTTTATCTTTTTTCTAGGTTGCAAGAGCAAGAACAGACGCTCAATCTGTCCATCAAGGAAGCTACAGCAAAAGTAAGTCTGCTTATAATTGTATTCATCCCTTTGGCATGGATAGCTGCACATATTATGAATATCTGATGCCTTCTAAATCTAAATTGTCAAGAGTGCAACATGTGCGAGCTGCGTGTCTGTGTATTAAATATGCGTAGAGCCATTAACATCTTTAATTGCCTCCTTATGATGATAATGAAAGTGTTATTTACCGTTATACATTAAGGTGGATTTCTCATGTATAATCTAAAGGCTTTTTGTGGTGTTTTATATTCATCCTGCATTAGCTCGGTGTTGTATGTGTGAATAGCTCTTTATGCCTCTGTATAGAAACTTCCCTGGGGTTGCTTCTTGCATCTCAGAATCTCCTCTCACTCTCTTTACACATAAGTAGAGCTGGAGGCACTCTTTGTCCTAAGTCTGTGCATTGCAAAGATAGTGGAATACAGTACAGTAATAGCCTCTCTCCAGTGACATCTACTCCCTTAAAAGTTTTATGCATTTTATAAAGTGAGATATTCTTAAAATGACATTGATGGAGTCAATGTCATCCCAGCAGTAACTGTAAATACTTGTAATGATAAAGTGTTTTTAATCTTATTTAAATAACTTTAACTTTAAACTTTAACTTGCTCATCCTAATGTAATGTATATTGTCTTTGCTAATAATGACGCTGCCCATTTTTTACCATTTTAGAACTATTTATATTTATATTTGTCTTCATACTTTGCACACTGACCTAATGCATACTGAGTCTCAAATAGTTTCACAATAAATTCTGAAGGTTTCAGAGGCTAGTACACAACTTTGAGAGGACAATGGGAGTTGAGCTGTACTAGAAGAGCTAATACTAACTAGCACATGCTAAAAACCATAATAAGTGCACTTCCAGAGTTTTAAGGAACAGGCGTAAATGGGACACTGCAAACTCATTTTCACCCATTTACTCTGACCATCTATGCTGGTGCAAAACTGATTTTAAGTTATTTTATGTACTGTACGCCTTTTATATGTATATATGTGTCCATGTGATATTGTCAAAATACAGTTTGTGCCAGTAGTGTTAAATAATTGTTGCATTTTATAATAATACAAGGAAAATAATCAAATACCCGTCTTTGTACAGAATGAATTTCAAAAAGTGAATATTTAATGAGTAGGCTGGTTTATGTGAAAATCTTTGCTCCATAATTGTAATAAAATAAAAAAAACTCCAAAATAATGAAAATGTCAAACTGGTGACACACATTTTAGTGATATTATTTCCAGAGAACACACCTGCTGTGATAAAATGAATACTAAATTTCAACTTCTAATTTTACGGCAATATTTTTATTTATTTATTTTTTAAATCCTTTTGATAAGGAAACGTGACCTTTTCAAGCTGCCACAGTTGATGCAGCAAAATTATGCAGCATGTGAAAAGTCACTTGTCTTTTTAGGGAACACATTTCCTGGAGAATCAGAAAAAGCACTTCTTAAATCTGGCCTTTGCACAGAGTTGCACTAACGTAATGTCAGATTTAAAAGGAAAGGGCCTCCACAGTCCCTTCTTTGAGTTCTTCAATGGGGAGAGGTGCATTCTGGGAGATGTATGTTTTAGCTCAAAGTGAGTATGTCTAAAGGGCAGTGAGGTGGACATGTATGACGTTATCTGAACACATCAAATCCACAGAGAGCAGGAAAAGGGCGCAGTGCCATTACCATCAGCCCTATGATATTTAAGGATTTTTTTTCCCGATCCCATCCCTTACGTTCAAATGGCAGCCTTCATGGAGACTTTCTCTAAAGGTTATGGAGCAGATAAACTCTGATGGGGTCCATAGATCTCATCTCAGTGCTTTCTGTTAAAACTTGATGGATTGTTAGGTACCTTTTTGAGCATAATAAAGTAAAATAGGCTATTACCCTTAATTTTCTATTATATCAATTTACTTTTTTCAATTTACCTCCCCCGCCCCTCTCTCCCTCTTTCTCTCTGTTTCAGGTGGTGATGAGTCAGAGATTGGGCAGCAGTCTGAGGAGGAAGGTCAGTGAGACGGAGACCCAGCTCCTGACGCTTCATGAAGCCAAACTGGCAGCAATCTCAGGTTAAAACACTTGATTTATTTAAAACCACACAAACTTTACAAACTCAACATACCTTCTGTCATTGTTGCTCCTAATATATACTTCCATTGTCAAAGTATGTTCTACTTAGGCGACCCATAAGATATATTGTGGCATTTCTGGTGGTTAGTGTTTGAATATGTTTATTGGTTCATACTTTTTTCAAGTTGATGCTGTGAAAATAAAATCATATAATCAGAACAACTGTTGGCTTATAAAGTTTTTGTGTAGTCTTTCTACCACTTTCAGTCTCCACAATAATACAGAAGTTGCAATTTACATTTTGTTGTAATGAGAAAGACTTTTTATTTCGAGCATTTGATTAGGAGACATTTTCAAACTATACATCTCCTAATACAGGACATACTCTTTTAAAGATAACAAGAGGAAGAAAATACTGAGCTGTATTTTCAAATTCTTGTTGCGTGTTGCTTGCCTAGAAAAACCCAGAATGAAATCTCTCTTTAATTTATTATAGAAAATATTCATGATCTGGTCAGTCATCCTGAGTTTCGTTCAGCCTGATTGACAGATGGTTTCGAGGAAAAAATAAATGTAAAGAATATTTAAAGAAAAACCAATAAGCTTCTTTGTTCAAATACATCAGCTAAAATAATTGAAACTGATTGCACACTACATTGTGATTTGACTTGAGATATAACTGAAGAAGTGGTGACCAGACCCACTCTTTGTAAAGTACTTATATTTAACTTAAAAAGGACATACTTCAGATTTATCAATGCATTTGGAAACACATCGTATTTCAGACTTAATGTTGTGTTTATCAATTACACTGACTGTGATTTCCCCTCATTTATTCACCTCATTTTCTAGATACTGTCATTAGCTGGTCTTAATTATCGTGCTAATGATTGAGCGCTCGTTAATGTGTGCTGGGCTGTAATGTGGTCTTGTGGTGATCAGGTAATGACTTGAGCTGTGCCAAGTAAATCAGGACTATAAAACATACAACTATAAACTAAACTATCAACTTTTTTTTTGCTTTAGCCCCACTAAAGCAAAATAAAACAAATGAATTATTTAAAAGAGAATTATTATGTAAAATCTACATGTTTGAGTTTTAGCCGAATAATAACAGTGTCGCTCATCATCAGTTTAGTTACAGTTGATTGTATTTGGGTTGATTTATGCATGTTTGAGCAAGCATAAATCAACCTGATGCTTTCAACCATTGACCTGATGCTTGAGTGCTCAGAACCGTCTGTTTCACCTACCACCTATCAACTATCAATCTCAGATTCTGAGTAAAACATTAAAAACTGGATGCACATTTGCAGAGTGTCTAGAGCTTTGTCTTCCCAGGTCGGATCATATCAACATCTCACGATCTCTCTGAGTGGAGTTGCATGTTCTCTCTGTGTGACTGTGACTTTTCTCTGTGTACTCCAATTTCCTCCCACCTAAAAACATGTCTGTGTAGGTTAGTTGGGCATCAACCTATGGTAATTACCCCTAATGGATGAATGAGAGAGTAAATTGTTGTCTGTCTAACCCTGCGACAAGTTGGCGACTGTCCAGGGTGTTCCCCACCTAAGGCCCAAAGTCATTGGAATAGACTCCAGTCACCTGTGACTCCTAATGGGAACAAGCAGTAGAAAATGAATGAATGAACATTCAAAACAGTCATGTAGCCATTTTCGAACAAAACAAAAAATGGGATGCTTGCTACATATTTTACAGTAAAGGCACAGGGTTAGGGTTAGGCACATGGTTTTTATCCACATGCATTTGTTTTTGGATGTAATTATGGCATAAGAACATCTTCTTACAAACAGTAAAGTGAAACTGGTGTGGATCACGTAAGTGCAGCCAATCGGAGCTCTACTTTTCACCTTTGAGATATAAAATACTTCATCATTCAATTCAGACATTACACAGTGGTCTTCTTATTCACAAAATTTGGGGTTTTGCAATTAATTTTTTTATTAAAATAATTAAATATATTAAATTGTTTGATTAAGGTACCCCAGCTTGATTAGGGAGTCCACCACAGACAAACCAGAGAACTACAGTACTATTTAAACAAACCAGTATTCACCCAGAACTTAACATTCATGTGTGGACATCTCTAATGTGTGTTTGTGGTGATCCAGGTAATGACTTCAGCAGTGCCAAAGAGCTGAAGGCGGAGATGAAGGCGGTGAACCAGGAGCGTGAGCGGCTGGAGGGGCTGACCCGCAGACTGCAGACCCTGAGCTCCAGCAGCAGTGAGGAGCTGAGCCGTCTGAAGGAGCAGAGAGGAGAGCTGAGGCAGGAGAGGGAGAGCAGGCAGGCCCAGCACGGTGAGTCACACTATAAACACCAACACACTCAAGAATAACAAGACACAGCAAAGAAAATGGACTGTAATGACAAAATATTAGGAATTAATATGATGTTCAAACTGTGTAAAGTATAGTAAAGTCATTCATCTTTCTGTAGAGCTCGAGATTGTGACATCACACAACAGTAGAACTTTGTTAAACCAATTGAGATCTTAAAATGCTGTCCTTCATGTAAAAGACATAATACCTAATATCTTGGACCGGAGTGAACTAACCTTTTTCCTTGGTGGGCCACTATGTGAAGCACGTTGAAGACCAAGACTAATTTTGTTTGGCATTTATTTGAGAAGAGACAATGATGTAAATGTCTTATGTTTTTGGAGATTACAACTGATTTAGTGTCCTTTGTCAGTCTTCTCAACAAAAAAGATAGTCCTAGCATGCTTAAGTACCCCTTTGCAGGCCGAATTACACATCCGACCTAATCAAACTTTACAGACTCACAAATCAACTATTTGTAGTTGCCACGACGCACTGAGATGCACATCTTGATGAAAATAATGAGAAATCCGTGCTAAAAAATTATACTAAAAGGGCCCAACAGATACATTCTGTTAGCCTGCTTAACACGATGTATATCCATGCTAAATACAAGCATCAAATGACTGCTTCCTCTTACACATGCTTCTGTCCGCGTAATATGCTTTACACTTTGATTATTTGCAGCGTGAGAAACTATTTCATTAAGTTTTAAACGTTATTAGCTTAACATATGTCTCCTTGTTATTACTGTGCAATATGTCCATTAGTCAACTAGATCAAACATACTTGCTGATGCTTGAGTCTTTACTAAAGTGATCATTTTCTCACAGCAGTGGTAAGAATTTTTTTTTACTTTTTCAAATTCTTCAAAAGCGAATAGACATGAAATAAACTGTGTTCGTTTTTGGATGACTGCAGCATAGTTCCCCTTGAATGCACCTCTAAAACAATAACATCCAAGTGTGACTGTTTAAAAGGCTTTGAATCTTCCGCACACTGGGACGGCACATCAATGGACACAAGTTTTTTTTTCCCGCTCTGAATGAAAGGGAGATGATCCGCTGTCAGTAGGGAGAGCCTTCAAATGCGACGCCAGCAGGATTGGCACTTGTTAACAGGAGGAGGGGGAAGCGTCTCGGGGAGAGGGGAGTCTGCTCGGGGAGAAATGAGCTTCAGTTTGTGTGAAGTAGCCAATTACCTCCAAGCACTGACTGCAAACAAGATGTAGCCTTTTGCACACAGCTGACAAGCAAATGGACACATCATAATAGGGATGTAAAGATGTTTTCAATAACAGTAATTATCATAAAGTACAAATGTCAAATCAAAAATGTTGTTTATGTCTGCAAAATTTAACTTGTTTTTGTTGTTAGTAGTGCTAAGAAAAGTCATTCAAATTAGTGCATGCATCATTTTCTATAGCTTAGTGATTTCTGACCCTGTTCCTTACATCTTTAGACTCCAAGTCTCATTATGAATATTTATTTACTACACTGCTAAATTTGCCAATAATGTTTTAAATCTGGTCTAGGGTCTCTTTAACCCTAGAGAACCCAAGACCCCTTTTCTTTTTTGGAAAATTATGAAACATGCTTTATATGATTGCTCTGAGTTCACTGATCACCAAAATATCCACTTTTTCAATTTTAACCCTTTATTCCCTAATTTAGGTTTGGGGTCAAATTTGACCCATCGGGTTTTAGGTGTATCTTTTCAAGTAATCACAGTAACAAATACTGTTATTACAAACTATTTTAAACCCAAATCTTTTTTACTTCTTTACTGGTCATATGATTGTCTACAAGGTGAACGACAGAGAGCAGCAGGTTGAATCGGTTGCAACTCATTACGTTTGCTATATAAGCCCATATTGAACTTTTTTGTCGTACTAAGGACATAAAAAAACGAATTCTATCTTCAGATAAACTTCTTGAACTTGTTCTCTCTCCTTTATCAAAATATCTACACCTGTCACATACTTTTGAGCACTGTGTAGATTGGTGTGTATGCTAAACAATATTTTCCAACATATCAAGGGAACCAAAGTGTCAAGAGTAAATCAGTGGTATGTCTCTCATTGCATCTTGGTACAACTCAAATTGTTCACCTTGAAAGTTCACATTGGGCAGCTCAAAGCCTTTTTAGACACCTGTGAGCTTTTGCATTATGATTTGGCTCTATTTGTGGGCTTCAACTCTTTACAAGTGGCACATCTTCATCACTGGATGAGGTTTTGGTCAAGTTACTGTCATGAGCAGAAGATTCAGCACCATCACTTTTTTTGTGGTTGAAACAGTTCATCTGAATCACTGTCACTGTTAAATTTAGAGCCAAATCACCAGAATCAGTTTGAAGTTGTTTCAATTCTTGTCTTGCAATGAACTTTCCCCGTTGCTTCTCCTGTACTGAAAAAGGACCAAAAAGGACCATAGTCCCTGAAAATAAATAGTTATTTACTTTATTAGCCACTGGCCCTGAGCTATCAAGGTGACTCAATAAAATATATCATAGAAATGAATTTATTTCAAGGCTTTACAAGAAAAGAGTGTCATCATTATTTTCCTACAAAATCTCTCAAAAACCCAAAGGGTCATTTTTGACCCAACCTCTTCTTAACACATACACCCGAAGGGTCATTTTTGATCCATCATTTTTTGAATTGGCTCAGAGTTGCTGATTTATCAAAAAAAAATCTAAAACGTATTTCTAGTGATTCTGCAAGCTCTTACAAAATAGATTAACAAAAAATAACTAAAAAATTCAATCACTGGGTTGCTGAGGAGACGATTCTGTTTGTGTAAATTTCAAGCTCAAAAAAACAGCATGTGGTCCACAATTTTGACACCACCATTTTGGCTAGTTGTAGTTCAGTTATGATCCACTAGGTGTCTCTTTGCATGGGTCAGAAGTGGCACTATGGGCTTTTAAAGTTAAAATCGACAAGTTTTTTTATGTTTGTTCATTTTGGGTAGGAGCAATTACCTGCGGACAAATTTGACCCCGTGGGTTCTCTAGGGTTAAGCTTAAAAAGTGTTTGAATAAGTAGGAACAACCAATTTCAAAACAAACCTTTAGTAAGGCAGTCCTAACATGAATCTAGCTCATGATCCAGAGTATTGTGGTCTTCTGCTCTTTACTGTAAATGTGAATAATAGGGCTACTTATACATAACTGAATAATGGGGAGAGTGGCTCGGATCTAGAATTGTCCATTGATAAACCACCTGTGCTTCTATACTGTATCTAATATTTTTAAAGGCTGTAATGATTACTTGTGCAGTAACAGTGAAGGTTTATACTAGTTAGACTTCCTATTATATTCCTATAAAAACGAGAGGAAGTGTTAGAAATAAAAGAAACAATCAATCAAATGAACCCATGAATCTGGGATAGCTTAGTAGACTTGATATAAAATTATTTGAGAGACACTGTGAAGTCAAAATGGCCAATAATTAGTAGATGTTATTGGTCATAGAACATCTTCATTAGTAGATGTTTTATGGCTGTTTTCTAGATTAAAAACAGCCATTTAAGAAAAGATTATGACCTTCTTTAAACTCAAAGTGCAATGTTAAGCTCCTACATACAACCTACATCATTAATAGACAAAGAATAGCTCTTTATTCTGTCTCTCTGCTCTACAAGTAACACTCTGTTGCACAGTTTGCCATCCAACACCTTCTCAGAGGCAGATCATTAAGCCATGTGCTCATTATTAGTGTCTTCTTTTGTCTTATTTCCAAACAGTGCCCTCCATTGCCACTAGAGAGCAGCCTTTCATTACAACAACTAGGTTTTTGTAACTGCCTGGATGCACAAGTCACAAGGCAATTCTTTTAAAATATGGGATGTAAGTGGGCTGTATTGTAAGAATTGGCAGGGTGGAAATGTATTCTTTGTACAACACTGAACCAGTGTATTAAAATTGTTTAATCTTTAGATAAATACTAGAAATGCAATGTCTTTTTGAATGAAGATGTTATCAAAAGCTAGACAGCAGACATAACACAGACCGAATTATGAACAAAAAGCAAAGATTTTAATATTTCAAGGAATTCTGAGTGAAGTAAAAGCTACACTAAACTTATTTTTCAATTGTGGCAGTTGTAAGCTGGTGGTTAACAAATAAAATAACAACAGAGTAAGTCTGGAGTGCAAACATATTAATGAGACGGAAACTGATTACTTTTTGCATAACTTCTACTGTATTTTCTCATAAAAACTTTGTTTGGTTTTTAAATGTCTAAAATCTTGACTAGATTTAAAATTTTGAAAAAGAAATTTAAAACTAGTATCAGAATATCTATTTCAACAGTTATCAATAAAAAAATACTATAAACAAGATTAAAATTGTATCTTTACTGAACGATTACCAAACAGATTTTATCAGAACAAGTACTGTATATTCAAATCACATGACATCAGGTAATATTACTTTGTATTGAAAATAGTCCATTGTGTTTTAATATGACTGTGGTATCAAAATTGGCATTGAATATTGAAATAGTATAAGCCAGTTTTTTTGTTTTGGTCATTTAAAATCCAAAAGATCATTTCACATTTTTTGAAATTCAAGATTGCTGAATGTTAACAGTTTTAATAACAAAAACAACTACAAAAAACAAATTAAAGTGCCCATGACAGATTGAACTACTCATTTCACAAAGATGTAGTTAAGAGCAATATATTAAAGATTTTACTAAACATTTTTTCAAATTTCATTCCAGTTTGGCCATTTTTTAGCATTAAAAAATTACTTCCTGTTCATCAATGATAACATCACGCTAGGTAGTTGCCTAGCGACATTTCATAAATTGGGCCCAAACTCTTTTAACTTGAGCCATAAAAATATACTTGAACTCACTTTTTTTTGTTAAATGTGTCTTTACAAGGCCATCTGATTTTTATCATTGATAAAAATCAGTTTCATGTGAGAAAATTGAAAACTCTGCTCTACCGAAAACCAAACAAAAACACACAAATCTAGGTCACTGTTTGTTCTATTGTCAGAATAGTTTTTTTTTATTTATTTAACCTTTATTTAACCAGGAAAGTCCCATTGAGATTCGGAGATCTCTTTTTCAAGGGTGTCTGCCAAGAGGCTCCAACACACACAACCCAAAACACAGACATTTTAAAATAAACAGAAAAGACATAGTTAAAAACAGTTACAGGTTAATGATTGCATTTCCAGGTCTTTCAGAAGAGAGTCAAAATGAGCCATAGAGACAAGAGTTTGGAGTTTAAAAACTCTCTGTAAAGAATTCCAATCTGTTGGAGCACAATATTGAAAAGACATTTTTCCCTTTTCTGTTCTAACATTGGGAACAATCAATGAACACAAAGTCAGAATTTAACATTTCAATATCCCTGTTGTGGGTTTGACATTAAGTCAAGTGAAATTTCTACTGATGCGTGAAGTCCCAATCCTGATCTCCATAGTACTTTTATCAACACAAAGCCACACAGTTGCGGCGATGGCAAAGCTCTAAGCAGGTGGCTAACAAATGAAGATATGCAGTTTCATTTGCCAAGTGAATAATGACTTTCACGCTCTGCTCGAATAGTCCAGTGGGCGTGTCCAATAT
This sequence comes from Mugilogobius chulae, assembly GCA_038363315.1. Classification (NCBI taxonomy): domain Eukaryota; kingdom Metazoa; phylum Chordata; class Actinopteri; order Gobiiformes; family Gobiidae; genus Mugilogobius; species Mugilogobius chulae. Next base: position 30,472,407 of record CM076407.1, on the reverse strand, counting down.
GGCAGCACATTGTGTAGCTGACACTATACTAGGGCCTCATTATATTGTCATCCCATTTGGTAATAATGGCCTGGCACACGCTCACTGGAAACTGATAGGCCACAAACACCACATTACCATTCCTTTAGCCAGAGGGAGTTACAAATTACTGTCTGGTTCAAAGTGAAGTCTCTCATCTTTATGGCTTTTGGGCTTTTGCAGTGTATGATTATGAAGCTATATAGTGTCAATGCAAAAACCAGAAGAGCATACGCCTATGTCTTTACAAAGACTATTATTTTAACAGCTTATGGTAATTTGCCATCGAAATCCCTTGACATAGTGTAGCCTATTGTGTTAACGCTCCACTTATTTTACAAAGTGTAGAAAATGCACGCAAAATGTAAAAATAATAATGTTGTGCTGTTCGTGTTTGCTAGTCAGAATTGAAAGCTTTTGCTGTGCGTCATATTAAGTAAACTAATACTTTTTTTGTTTACTACACCCCTACATTTTTCCATTTGACAGCTGTAAATAGGCTTCATGAGTAAAGTAGCTCCAGGTGCCAAAGGTTTAGATAGTTTGAAGATAGCTTGCAATAACTAAATGTGGAGTTCATTTTCATCTACCAACCTTATTTTTTCAAAGAAGAAAATGTAAATTACTGATCTACATACTACATGTCACAATTGCATGTCACAATTTCTAAATCCATGTACACTGTACATTGAGTTTTTGCACCACACAAAGCTTGTTGAGTGCTGCAGCCTGGTGCATTTTGTGGGGGGATTTTTTTGGCCAGGAACCATTAGGCCCCTAATTGCCAGTGGCTTGAGTGCTGATGAATACCAAAGCCATTATAACCAGTGCTTTGGTCCCCTGCCAGGAGTATAATTTTGCCCCCAAGAGAGATCTCAAGGATACTAAATTTACTAAATATAAATAATTGAAAGGCCAGATAAGATGGGTAAATGACCTCAAGCAGAGAGCTCTTGATTCATCTTGAATGTCAGTGAAATGCAGTGGCTGGTATGGAAGCAATAATGTCAAAGGTAATTTAGCCATGATAAAAGCAGTGTGGTCAGATTGGAATGCACAATATTGTTTCTATTGCCATTTTATTATTTTCAAATGCAGTTTCATGTAATTTTGCCAATAAATCTGAACCTTTGCTCTTTGTGTTTTATTATAATACTGTATATATTTCAATAGTTTAAAATGACAATTTTAAATTGATTATGTGTGAATTAATATGAGCTTGAATGTAATTCTAAATTTGATGGTTTGCTTTGCCAATGAAGTGAAACTAAACATTAAATTTGCTTCTTTTTTTTTTGCTTCGCTTATTGATTCTGCAGAAATCCTCGATGTTTTTCTCTTCCACCTGATATTTTTTATGTGTTTTTTGTCGTAAGCAGCCATGTTGGTTTTCATACGGCAGACGATGCGAGTCCCTGATTGGCTAATGAATCTGTCAATCATGGCAACCGAAAAAGGGACATTGTGCCAGACAAAATATTTTTTATATATCGTCTGGATTTTCCAGACAAATCAAACGACTCAGATTCCGCCCTCTTGCACTTTTATTTCTCCAGCGCTGCCCAGTTTACCGCTCAATATGACAAATTGTTTTAGGGCAGATTTTTGGAGATTCATGTCACTTCAAGTATTTATTTCTTTGTTTATGTGACCAAGGCATATTGCTGTGGTGACTTGGCCTTATTGACACAACAACGCATCCTTTCCGAACTTTCAAGAGTGAAAAAAATATGCTCCATTAATGTACTTTTCTTTTGTTACCATTGCCAATCATCCTTCGTTGAGACCCCTTGGTAGATGTAACCACCTTGCACTCACTTCACATAAGTCACTTGAATTGTCTTCCTCCATACTTTTCCAGAATTCACCCAAGCTTCAATTTACATAGCCCCACCACAGAACACATTTAGTTTTGTCTTTTAATGGATCGCTGATTCCATCTCCGGTCCCATTGCTTGGATTTTTGGGAAACCGGCCAGGCCACAAAGCTGGAGAGCACATCAAAATGCCTGTCAACGCATCTCATTAAACCAGTGCAATTCCGTGTTAACGCAGTGCCAATAGTGAATACAGTGAACCAGCGGACTTGTATGTTTTATTCATGTTTCTGCCTCTTTTCTCTGGTGCTTTTGTGGAGACTGTGATGGGATGTTTGACAGCTCCTCTTCTGCTCTGAGTTGAGTGATTGAGAGGCATGTAGTGGTTAAGTGGACCCAGGAGAGCGCCCCCTCCTGGTTTTCGTTCGTGAAGTTTTGGCATCATCCACTATGTCTGGGATTTAGCGCAGCGTGTCAGTCTTTTGTAAGTGCTATGATAGAGCATGTATTATACTCTGAAGAATTGGACAGAAAACAAAGAGAATTTATCGAGATATATGTAGCTACAAAAACAGGCATTGTTTGAAATGGATGTGTAATAATTTTGTGACAATCAGTTTGCTTTTTTCCTTAAATTGTTGTAATTCTTCACCGCAGTGAGTTTAGAAGTGCTTTTCACAACTTTCACAGTCCAGCAACAAATAATAACAAAAAGTGAACCAGTCTAGACCCAGGCTAATGGAAACTTGGAATTAGGATATGAGTTTTGGTTATGGGGAAAATGAAAAGCCACAAAAAGCGAAAGTTTATGATAAACAGACCCCTATCAACTAAAGAGGATTCTGCAAACCTAAAGTGCAACTGAATCAGTGTTTTTTACACTAAGCTGTGTATATGGTTTTTAAAAAACATTGTCTACCATTTTTATTTAACCATGTTTAGGTATGTTTGCATTGTTGTTGTTACAGCAGAACAGTGTGAATGCTCTGTTTAACATATTGTGACACATCCAGAAAACAGCAGGTATTTTTTTGCCTTTGTGTCTATACTTCCAGACTCCGCCCTTCAGTCCTCCCCTAACCAGTCCCCCAATATAGCAGCTTTTTTTTTTAATGGAATTGTGCAGTGTTTAGGAACACTTTAAAATGTATAAATGGTTATCAGTCCTGGACTTGGACTTGCCTGGACTTAATGTTTCTTTCATTGTGGTTCTTCCTGTGGAGGGTCTAACAATCAAGGATACTCAGGACTGTTCTTAGTTTGGTTATATTTTTTGAACGTGTCGTTGGTTAATCTACTTGCTTTTTTTTGACCAATGACTGTTTGATTTTTTAGATTTTTTTCTGTTTAAAAAATTCACCAGTTTGCAGAGCTCTAAAAATTGATTGTTGGTGTGATTTTGGCCTCTACAATAATAAATTAAATTGAAGTATAAGTATAAGAATATGCTGACATATAAGAAATTTCTTAGTGACCAGAGGAGCAAGAGCAGAGTTCAAAACGTGTTGACTGGTGCATGGACAGGTGGCAGACTGTGCTGATAGACTGGTGCTGGGCAATGGATATAACAGGGCAGAGACTCCAGGGTGAGGTGAGGTGAGGAGATGGTGATCAAACAGTATCAAAATCTTATGAAAATGAAGCTTGTTAGAAGTGTCCATTGAGTCATTATATTAGACCAGAGACAGTTAAAGTTCAGAAATTATAATTGAAAATAATGTGGAATAACATGACCACATAAGTCATAGATTAAAGAGAGTAATTTGTTGTTCTAAGACTACAGAGAACTGTTTTCTGTCTGTGTCTGGGCATTTTTCCTCTGAACTTTGAATGTAAATATTCAGCCACACAAGCAACAAAACAAGACTACATACTAAGACTAACCCAGAATCAAACCAGTAATAGGAACAAATATATTTATCTATCTATCATTTGGAAGGTTGTCGGCCTGAATTACTTGTTGGAGGGCCTGATCTGTCCCCTGGCCTAATATTGAATAGCCCTGCACTCCATGGACTCAGCCATTGATCCTCATTGTGTTTACTTTGCAGCTATTATTATAAAAAAGTCAATGTAACTAAAAATAAAGATTCACATTTGATTTGTTGAACAATAGAATTCATGTACAAATACAAAACAGTTCCAAGTATTTTAGAGAAAATGCCATTTAAAAGTTCAGATTTCTGTAGAGCTTGGGACCATATAATCACACATCAGTAGAACTTTTATTTGACCCAATCTGAAACCAATAGAGATTTTAAAATGCTAAATATAGAAAATAAAGTTAGCAGTTAGCAGTCAATCAGGTAGTCTTTTTTTTTTTTGGAGCTGAAACTGGACATTTGTTGCTGTAGGTTACAATGGCTACGCCCTCTCTAGTCAAGATAATAACTCAATGGAAGTGTCCCATCAGTCTGAACTTTCACTACAGCACTATCTCTAGTCCATTACCACAAAATACAGCTATTATTCTTTTGTTTAATCCACCTTCTATGACTAATAATACTCACAAAACATTGAAGACATCTATTTACAATTGAAATTCAGGAAAGCTACATATCTAGTTATTTCTACATCTCCTCCAAATGGCTTGCTGTTATTATGGTTTATGGTTAGAAAAATACACTGTCCAGATAGTGAGACTAATGATGTCCGTTCATAGCAGACCCTTTTACTGTGACACATTTTGCAATGTTTTTGTGATGCCCATTATAAAATAAAAATGGGGTAAATAATATAAAACTGCTCCAGTGTGGCAGAGTAAATGTTAAGAGCTTGTTAAAGGGCTTTTTAAAAACACATTTTGGTCTATCTTTGTTGGCCCTCACTGTGCTAACAGGACACAACTCAATGCATGTGGGAAAAACACGGCTATTAGCTATTCAGTTTGTTAACATGATGCCAAAAAAGGTTAAAACAAAAAAACAGAACTTGAGGTAGTTTCACGGCAATTTTGCTAATACTCAGTCCATATTTGAGACCAAACTCAACTAGAATGACAAAGATTCCCAAACTTTCCAGACCAAAACCCTTAAAATAACCATGTGAATGACTCTAAACTTCCACAGCAAAACTGAATAGACATTTTTAATAACTTTTATCTGTAAAACCCTTCATAATTAATAATTAGGCTCAGTTTTATTTTTATTTATTTCTTGAAGTCATCTTGTGAACGTATGCTTCACAACCTATGACATTTGTCTTTATGATCAATGATTCTCAACATATGAATTGAAATTGCAATGGAAGCCAAGGAAAGGAGCAGTAAAATGGATGTGCTCCCAAATTTGCAAGCTCTAGCTCTAGTTGTCGACATTTGGACATGCTTCAGACATGCATTTTGACTGACACCAGCATAAAGTACAATACAGTAGTCCAGTCAGGCTGTCACAAAAGGGTAAATCACAGTTTCCAAAATGTTCCACTGACAGAATAGGCTTACATTTGCCCAGTTAAAAAGCTAGATTTTACAGAAACACCAATTTGCTGATTGAGTTTGAGGTCAAGCTCTATTTGACACCGAATTTAGAAACTATTGGCTTTACTAAATCACTTAGAAAACCCAGAACTACAAGGATGAAGCTACTAAGCCTGATGTAGGAATTATTTCCTGTCAAGTAATTGGATATTTCACTATCTTTACAAGCTCGCTAATTGAAAGTGAATTAACATGTTGTCCTTATTGACTTATAACAAAAAAACCCCGGCAACATCTGTGCGATTGTTTGTACTGTCAAACTAATTGGAGGCGCTGTCATGCAAACACAGCAGCAGTAGCAGTTTTGAAAAGATAAAACCCATATAATAAAACGGGTGAGAAATAACCTGTCTATGTAAATGGGATAAAGGTCGTGATTAATGTGTTTTAGTCGGAGCGGCAGGTAGCACAAACTCAGCGTCAGCATATACTAAAACCTCTATGTATAACTTAACAGCAGTCTGACAGTAATGCCTAATGGAGGGAGAGACAGGCTCCTATCTCCACTCAATTGCCCATAATGCTTTGAGGCAGGGCGATCACAAAGCAGAGCCGAACACGCAGCTGCCATGGCGGAACATATTGTGGAGATACGCACCGTGGATCAACAAAAGAAATCATTTGAGAGAAACTGCTTGAATTTCCAAAATGTATGCATGACTGACCGCCTGTATATCGAAGTGTTGAAACGGTCTGACTGGAATTTTATAAAGCTTAATAACTGATTTAAACCTCGGCAGTCCAGTTTTGGAGAAATGTAAAGTGTGTAGATGTCTGCAATAAAATGTCATTTTGCTATTGCTGTTGAGGATACGCTGATTTTGAGGGAAAAAAAGTCTTAGTGCAATATGGCTTTTTCTACCTCAGGGACTATTGTCAATCCTGTTAGGTTGGTAAGGGCCTGAGTGAATTTTCCTTTATCATAACCATAACAAGTAATATCACAATGACCGTATACTGCAGAGTAACATATTTTAGAAAATTATAAAATAAAACAAGTGACTTTACCACTTTGTTTGTATTGTTCTTTTGTTTTCACTGTTTCACTGTAGAGACATTTGTTGAAACACAAAGCAGTTCAAAACAAAATTTGTAATTTGGTCTATCCATAAGTCTACTAGAACAGCATGTGTTGGGTTTATAGTTGTGTTTATCAAAAATACAGTCATCTCTCATAGATTTATTAAAAGTCTTGAGACTATTCTGGGTATTTACTTTTTTGTAGTTGTTGTTAGGGAACGGTTTATTCCCCTAGATCAGCTTCTGAAGATGAATCAGAAGCTCATCTTCACGATATTGCCCTGTGGCATTTTAATATCGTTATTAAGGGATCGTCAACAAAATACCGTTGCCCGATAAAACAGATGTTCTTTGCTTTCCTTGATAACTTTGGAGTTAAGTCAACTGTTGGCCCCTTAAAGGGGCACTGTGTAAGATTGAGAGGAATTTTAATTATCACTTATAGTCCACAAACATTTAAATCATATTTATTCTTTACAACATGAATACTTAAGAGAGCACTGGTTAACCAATCCACATCAATTGTGATACATTTATACGTATTTGAAATGTTTTATTACGGGCCGGAATATGGATCATTGACGCTAGACGGCAGCATGGTAGATAGGCAAAATGCATGTGAAAGGCTCCCTCTAGTGTTCAAAAGTGGAAATCGCTTTGTTTGTTTGTTTTTCTTACATAGTGCCCCTTTAAATCAGTACAAAAGAGGTAATTTTGACAAGAAGCATTGGTTACATCCTCTCATTTGTGTTTTTAATTTTATTGTAGATTTTTGTTGCAAAATGATAATTTTTTCTTCAATAGCATGGACGTTTTGTGAAATATTGATCCCAAATCAATACAAAATTATTTTTTAAATAATGATAAGCATTGGTTACCATCAATGAAATTGTTTTCATATGCAATATTCACATTTTTATTAATATTTTAGTAAATAATAAAAACTTTCTTCAATAGCTTCTAGGTTTTGTGAAATATTGATCCCAAATCAATTCAAGTTTGTTTCTTGTTGTTGTGAGCATTGTGGCTAACTGACATGTCTCGCTTCAAACGTTTGTGAAAAAAGCTTAAATTACATTGTGCTGAACAATTTGGAGGGTCAGAATGCAATGGGTAAGTGAGAGAAACATAATGTAGGGAGTTGAAAATGTGTTATTTCTGTTTGTTTAGACTTTCAAAGAAGCAAAAAGATTTGTGTACAGATCTGTGCAGATGGAAAAGTATTAAGTATTTAGACCTCTGTAACAAGTAATTTTCATAGATTGGCTCATGTTAGCAATATTTTTATTTTGGATAGCTGGTTAGCAACTTATCCCGTTTAGCAAATTTAGAATAAATGGCAACAACCCTCTCACAAAATTGCACATTTCTATTAGCTCGTCATCTATCAAGACTGCAGCTAAGTGTCTTAATTAGCCTTGGCACTGGTTTAAGAAGCTGATATCAAAGTTAGCCATGTTTTCACCATCTGCAGATCCTATTATTGTGCTTCTTTTTCCACATCAGTTACTTAGCCCAGACTTCACCACAGCGTGACTCTCCTCCTTATGGCCTTTTTAGTGGTCATTTATGCACTTGGCCAGCTCCAGTCGCCCCCCTGTCGACTTACAGGAAGCAGTAATATCGCCATCTCCGTGTCTGGGCTGCACACAGAGGGAGGTCCAGGAGCTCGCTGCCTGTCGCTTTGAATAAAACTGAGATCATTTTCATCTGTCACGCCCGCAGCCTCGCACTTCATATTGCCCACAGTTGGCATGGCGACAGCGTGGCAAACTGCATCTTCTCCAAATTCAACATGAAGATTAGACTTAGCTTAGTGCCGTCATAACAATGTACCTGCCATCTTCTGGTTTAGGCATGGTTTTACATTTGATGACCTGTTTTAGTCCTTGTTTTAATATATATCTTGCTGATTATGCTATAAGTTTATTGCAGCGCATAATGTCACCTTCAGTCTGTGAAATTTAAAACAAAAAAATTCCTTTCTTGGCAGTCGTTAGTAGTTGACACGAGAAGAAAAGTGGCGGAGATGAGGTTGATCCATGGAAAAATCAGTCTGTTACATTGAAGCTGGTTTAAACCTTCTTTATAAAGCGATTTTCAAAAGCCACAATTACCCTGGGACAGACTGACAGAAGCAAGGCCACCAATCATTCACACTAAAACCTGATTCATACTAGGTAATGTGGGTGAAATGTCTTGTGAAATGACAAGGACTAGGGATGCACGTTTTCAAAATTTTCTTTAACCATTAGTTGGAGCCCTTCACGGTCAATATTTGGTGAACTGCTTACGTAAACGCAGTACTTTTTTCATTGCTGTTATTTTAACTAAAGTGTACAGCAGCGCTATAAGAGTGAATGCAGAGACAGACCTTTGAACTGTGCACAACACAACAGAATAAAAGTCTCTATAAACACTGTTTTAATGCACTGTTGCACTATGTTTTCAAATAAACTACTCATAAATAAGGAGTCACGTTTTAAAGTTGCTGCTAATGCTAGCTGCTTCCATTCGACAGTTGCCCTGACCAAATCTGAGTAATCCAGTCTGTTTTCTTCTCCAACATAAAATCCAAGTGAATAAATCTATGTATGATTGATATTTGTCCATAAACATTGCAGTGTCATAGGTTTGCTCAGTCCTCATGAGATAAACAATGCTTTTGTAGTTTTACAGTCTTTTTTTTTCACTTTGACAAACGCCAAAGCTGTTCAGGGACAGTTGGCGCCATCTGCTGAAGCAGTTATATATCTGTGTCAGTTAACCTGTGAAAGACGTCCCACTCGTTAAGCCATTAGTCATGGTTAACTGGTTAATCGATTAACCATGAACATCCTTACCAAGGGCACAACGACAATTTCTCCTTGTGTCATGTTCTCCAGATGCCCAGTGTGGCACCTGGGTTTCTAGTGGCCTGCCCCAGACCCAGGGTGCCTAGAAACTGTTAAAACTGTCCCAAAACTGTCCTGTTAAAACATTACCTGAGCTAGTGCTTTGTTTTGTTAAAACAGGAGAAAACTGGTCAAGGACAAACATTAGTGCTAATCTAAAGATAAGAATTAATCCAGAGTAGTTACTTGCTACGATTGGTACTTAGTCTGTGGCACTTTGTTCATTGATTTTGCATTAACCCAGGTTTAGAACAATTTTCAGTTCTAATATTTGCTTTCAAAGATTCTATGGCCTATCTTCTCATTTACAACTGTATATGTCCAAAATTCTGTCTCTTCTTTATCGTCCATATCTTTACATACTGCCAAGCTTTAATGCCCCCTATGTTTTATTCAATGACTATTCTCTGGCAGGCTGCTTAGCATGAATGGAAGTTGACAGGGGAGGATCTGTCAGTTAGGATTGGATCTCACATAGCAATTAGAGGTGTAGTAAGTGAACTGTCTGCTTCTTATGGATCTGCGATAGCTTTTTCTTGCCATGTGAAGACGGTTTTGATTGAACAGACTTTAGCGACTTTGAACAAAACGGTTTCCACAAAGTCCTTTTTCGTCCTGGTTAACACGATCCAGGAGCAGCGTCGCCAGTATAGGTGGTTGTTTCGCTACACTGGGGTAGAACAGCATCGGCTAGCGGCCTCCGTAGAGCGTAAAGTAAGTTTTTCGTCTCTGGTTAACACTAGGAGCTGTCTCGCAGTTAGTAGGTTTTTTTTTTTTATTATTTTTTTTTTTTTTTTTTTTTTTTTTGTTTTTTTTGTTTTTTTTTTTTTTGTTTTTTTTTTTTTTTTTCTTTGTTTTTTTTTTTTTGTTTTTTTTGTTTTTTTTTGTTTTTGTTTTTTTCTTTTTTTGGTGATGTTGTTTTTGATTGTTGGTGGGTGTGGTGTGTGTTTCTTTTTGTTTGTTTTCTTTAGGTGTTGTTGTGGAGGTGTAGGTGGTTGTTTTACTATTATCTTTTTCTTTTTTTTTTTTTTTTTTTTTTTGTGTGTGTTTCTTTTGTTTTTTTTTTTTTTGTTTTCTTCTTGTTTCTTGTTATTATGTTGTAGTGTTTGGTTTTTTTTTTTGCTCTGAGTGGCGGTTGCCGTTGTGCTTTGTTCTTTTTGGTTTGTGTTTTTTTTTTTTGTTTAATTCGTTTTTTTTCTTCGTCTGGTAAACTAAGGAGAAGCGTAAAGTAGCTTTATTTTTTNTTTAATAAATCGTCTGGATTTTCCAGGCAATCAAACGACTCCATACACCTTCAGATTTCGCCCTCTTGCACTTTTATTTCTCCAGCGCTGCCCAGTTTACCGCTCAATACACAAATTGTTTTAGGGCAGATTTTTGGAATTCATGTCACTTCAAGTATTTATTTCTTTGTTTATGTGACCAAGGCATATCCTGTGGTGACTTGGCCTTATTGACACAACAACGCATCCTTTCCGAACTTTCAAGAGTGAAAAAAATGCTCCATTAATGTACTTTTCTTTTGTTACACCATTCAATCCTTCGTTGAGACCCCTTGGTAGATGTAACCACCTTGCACTCACTTCACATAAGTCACTTGAATTGTCTTCCTCCATACTTTTCCAGAATTCACCAAGCTTCAATTTACATAGCCCCACCACAGAACACATTTAGTTTTGTCTTTTAATGGATCGCTGATTCCATCTCCGGTCCCATTGCTTGGATTTTTGGGAAACCGGCCAGGCCACAAAGCTGGAGAGCACATCAAAATGCCTGTCAACGCATCTCATTAAACCAGTGCAATTCCGTGTTAACGCAGTGCCAATAGTGAATACAGTGTACCAGCGGACTTGTATGTTTATTCATGTTTCTGCCTCTTTTCTCTGGTGCTTTTGTGGAGACTGTGATGGGATGTTTGACAGCTCCTCTTCTGCTCTGAGTTGAGTGATTGAGAGGCATGTAGTGGTTAAGTGGACCCAGGAGAGCGCCCCCTCCTGGTTTTCGTTCGTGAAGTTTTGGCATCATCCACTATGTCTGGGATTTAGCGCAGCGTGTCAGTCTTTTGTAAGTGCTATGATAGAGCATGTATTATACTCTGAAGAATTGGACAGAAAACAAAGAGAATTTATTGAGATATATGTAGCTACAAAAAATGCGGATTGTTTGAAAAGTGGATGTGTAATAATTTTGTGACAATCAGTTTGCTTTTTTTCCTTAAATTCTTGTAATTCTTCACCGCAATGAGTTTAGAAGTGCTTTTCAAACTTTCACAGACCAGCAACAAATAATAACAAAAAGTGAACCAGTCTAGACCCAGGCTAATGGAAACTTGGAATTAGGATATGAGTTTTGGTTATGGGGAAAAAAAATGAAAAAAGTTTATGATAAACAGACCCCTATCAACTAAAGAGGATTCTGCAAACCTAAAGTGCAACTGAATTCAGTGTTTTTTACCAGCTGTGTATATGGTTTTTAAAAAACATTGTCAAAACCATTTTATTCAACCATGTCTCTGAAACTAGATATGTTTGCATTGGTTGTTGTTACAGCAGAACAGTGTGAGTGCTCTGTTTAACATATTGTGACACATCCAGAAATACAGCAGGTATTTTTTTGCCTTTGTGTCTATACTTCCAGACTCCGCCCCTTCAGTCCTCCCCTAACCACTCCCCCAATATAGCAGCTTTTTTTTTTTTTTTTTAATGGAATTGTGCAGTGTTAGGGACACTTTAAAATTTATAATGGTTATCAGTCCTGGACTTGGACTTGCCTGGACTTAATGTTTCTTTCATTGTGGTTCTTCCTGTGAGGGTCTAACAATCAAGGATGCTCAGGGACTAGGTTCGTTGGTTAATCTACTTGCTTTTTATTGACCAATGACTGTTTGATTTTTTAGATTTTTTTCTGTTTAAAAAATTCACCAGTTTGCAGAGCTCTAAAAATTGATTGTGTGTGATTTTGGCCTCTACAATAATAAATTAAATTGAAGTATAAGATAAGAATATGCTGACATATAAGAAATTTCTTAGTGACCAGAGGAGCAAGAGCAGAGTTCAAAACGTGTTGACTGGTGCACGGACAGGTGGCAGACTGTGCTGATAGACTGGTGCTGGGCAATGGTGGACATAACAGGCAGAGACTCCAGGTGAGGTGAGGTGAGGAGATGGTGATCAGGCAGTTCAAAATCTTATGAAGGTGAAGCTTGTTAGAAGTTCCATTGAGTCATTATATTAGACCAGAGACAGTTAAAGTTCAGAAATTATAATTGAAAATAATGTGGAATAACATGACCACATAAGTCATAGATTAAAGAGAGTAATTTGTTGTTCTAAGACTACAGAGAACTGTTTTCTGTCTGTGTCTGGGCATTTTTCCTCTGAACTTTGAACGTAAATATTCAGCCACACAAGCAACAAAACAAGACTACATACTAAGACTAACCCAGAATCAAACCAGTAATAGGAACAAATATATTTATCTATCTATCATTTGGAAGTTGTCGGCCTGAATTACTTGTTGGAGGGCCTGATCTGTCCCCTGGGCCTAATATTGAATAGCCCTGCACTCCATGGACTCAGCCATTGATCCTCATTGTGTTTACTTTGCAGCTATTATTATAAAAAAGTCAATGTAACTAAAAATAAAGATTCACATTTGATTTGTTGAACAATAGAATTCATGTACAAATACAAAACAGTTCCAAGTATTTAGAGAAAATGCCATTTAAAAGTTCAGATTTCTGTAGAGCTTGGGACCATATAATCACACATCAGTAGAACTTGTATTTGACCCAATCTGAAACCAATAGAGATTTTAAAATGCTAAATAGAGAAAATAAAGTTAGCAGTTAGCAGTCAATCAGGTAGTCTTTTTTTTGGAGCTGAAACTGGACATTTGTTGCTGTAGGTTACAATGGCTACGCCCTCTCTAGTCAAGATAATAACTCAATGGAAGTGTCCCATCAGTCTGAACTTTCATTACGCACTATCTCTAGTCCATTACCACAAAATGCAGCTATTATTCTTTTGTTTAATCCACCTTCTATGACTAATAATACTCACAAAACATTGAAGACATCTATTTACAATTGAAATTCAGGAAAGCTACATATCTAGTTATTTCTACATCTCCTCCAAATGGCTTGCTGTTATTATGGTTTATGGTTAGAAAAATACACTGTCCAGATAGTGAAGACTAATGATGTCCGTTCATAGCAGACCCTTTTACTGTGACACATTTTGCAATGTTTTTGTGATGCCCATTATAAAATAAAAATGGGGTAAATAATATAAAACTGCTCCAGTGTGGCAGAGTAAATGTTAAGAGCTTGTTAAAGGGCTTTTTAAAAACACATTTTGGTCTATCTTTGTTGGCCCTCTCTGTGCTAACAGGACACAACTCAATGCATGTGGAAAAAACACGGCTATTAGCTATTCAGTTTGTTAACATGATGCCAAAAAAGGTTAAAACAAAAAAACAGAACTTGAGGTAGTTTCACGGCAATTTTGCTAATACTCAGTCCATATTTGAGACCAAACTCAACTAGAATGACAAAGATTCCCAAACTTTCCAGACCAAAACCCTTAAAATAACCATGTGAATGACTCTAAACTTCCACAGCAAAACTGAATAGACATTTTTAATAACTTTTATCTGTAAAACCCTTCATAATTAATAATTGGGCTCAGTTTTTATTTTTATTTTATTTCTTGAAGTCATCTTGTGAACGTATGCTTCACAACCTATGACATTTGTCTTTATGACCAGTGATTCTCATTATATGAATTGAAATGGCAACGGAAGCCAAGGAAAGGAGCAGTAAAATGTATGTGCTCCCAAATTTGCAAGCTCTAGCTCTAGTTGTCGACATTTGGACATGCTTCAGACATGCATTTTGACTGACACCAGCATAAAGTACAATACAGTAGTCCAGTCAGGCTGTCACAAAAGGGTAAATCACAGTTTCCAAAATGTTCCACTGACAGAATAGGCTTACATTTGCCCAGTTAAAAAGCTAGATTTTACAGAAACACCAATTTGCTGATTGAGTTTGAGGTCAAGCTCTATTTTGACACTCAATTTAGAAACTATTGGCTTTACTAAATCACTCAGAAAACTCAGAACTACAAGGATGAAGCTACTTGAAAAACATCAGTAAGCCTGTTGTGGAATTATTTCCTGTCAAGTAATTGGATATTTCACTATCTTTACAAGCTCGCTAATTGAAAGTGAATTAACATGTTGTCCTTATTGACTTATAACAATAAAACCCGGCAACATCTGTGCGATTGTTTGTACTGTCAAACTAATTGGAGGCGCTGTCATGCAAACACAGCAGCAGTAGCAGTTTTGAAAAGATAAAACCCATATAATAAAACGGGTGAGAAATAACCTGTCTATGTAAATGGGATAAAGGTCGTGATTAATGTGTTTTAGTCAGAGCGGCAGGTAGCACAAACTCAGCGTCAGCATATACTAAAACCTCTATGTATAACTTAACAGCAGTCTGACAGTAATGCCTAATGGAGGGAGAGACAGGCTCCTATCTCCACTCAATTGCCCATAATGCTTTGAGGCAGGGCGATCACAAAGCAGAGCCGAACACGCAGCTGCCATGGCGGAACATATTGTGGAGATACGCACCGTGGATCAACAAAAGAAATCATTTGAGAGAAACTGCTTGAATTTCCAAAATGTATGCATGACTGACCGCATGTATATTGAAGTGTTGAAACGGTCTGACTGGAATTTTATAAAGCTTAATAACTGATTTAAACCTCGGCAGTCCAGTTTGGAGAAATGTAAAGTGTGTAGATGTCTGCAATAAAATGTCATTTTGCTATTGCTGTTGAGGATACGCTGATTTTGAGGGAAAAAAAGTCTTAGTGCAATATGGCTTTTTCTACCTCAGGGACTATTGTAAATCCTGTTAGGTTGGTAAGGGCCTGAGTGAATTTTCCTTTATCATAACCATAACAAGTAATATCACAATGACAGTATACTGCAGAGTAACACATTTTAGAAAATTATAAAATAAAACAAGTGACTTTACCACTTTGTTTGTATTGTTCTTTTGTTTTCACTGTTTCACTGTAGAGACATTTGTTGAAACACAAAGCAGTTCAAAACAAAATTTGTAATTTGGTCTATCCATAAGTCTACTAGAACAGCATGTGTTGGGTTTATAGTTGTGTTTATCAAAAATACAGTCATCTCTCATAGATTTATTAAAAGTGTTGAGACTATTCTGGGTATTTACTTTTTTGTAGTTGTTGTTAGGGAACGGTTTATTCCCCTAGATCAGCTTCTGAAGATGAATCAGAAGCTCATCTTTACGATATTGCCCTGTGGCATTTTAATATCGTTATTAAGGGATCGTCAACAAAATACCGTTGCCCGATAAAACAGATGTTCTTTGCTTTCCTTGATAACTTTGGAGTTAAGTCAACTGTTGGCCCCTTAAAGGGGCACTGTGTAAGATTGAGAGGAATTTTAATTATCACTTATAGTCCACAAACATTTAAATCATATTTATTCTTTACAACATGAATACTTAAGAGAGCACTGTTAACCAATCCACATCAATTGTGATACATTTATACGTATTTGAAATGTTTTATTACGGGCCGGAATATGGATCATTGACGCTAGACGGCAGCATGGTAGATAGGCAAAATGCATGTGAAAGGCTCCCTCTAGTGTTCAAAAGTGGAAATCGCTTTGTTTGTTTGTTTTTCTTACATAGTGCCCCTTTAAATCAATACAAAAGAGCTAATTTTGACAAGAAGCATTGGTTACATCCTCTCATTTGTGTTTTTAATTTTATTGTAGATTTTGTTGCAAAATGATAATTTTTTCTTCAATAGCATGGACGTTTTGTGAAATATTGATCCCAAATCAATACAAAATATTTTTTAAATAATGATAAGCATTGGTTACCATCAATGAAATTGTTTCCATATGCAATATTCACATTTTTATTAATATTTAGTAAATAATAAAAACTGTTTCTTCAATAGCTTCTAGGTTTTGTGAAATATTGATCCCAAATCAATTCAAGTTTGTTTCTTGTTGTTGTGAGCATTGTGGCTAACTGACATGTCTCGCTTCAAACGTTTGTGAAAAAAGCTTAAATGACATTGTGCTGAACAATTTGGAGGGTCAGAATGCAATGGGTAAGTGAGGGAAACATAATGTAGGGAGTTGAAAATGTTATTTCTGTTTGTTTAGACTTTCAAAGAAGCAAAAAGATTTGTGTACAGATCTGTGCAGATGGAAAAGTATTAAGTATTTAGACCTCTGTAACAAGTAATTTTCATAAATTGGCTCATGTTAGCAATATTTTTATTTTGGATAGCTGGTTAGCAACTTATCCCGTTTAGCAAATTTAGAATAAATGGCAACAACCCTCTCACAAAATTGCACATTTCTATTAGCTCGTCATCTATCAAGACTGCAGCTAAGTGTCTTAATTAGCCTTGGCACTGGTTTAAGAAGCTGATATCAAAGTTAGCCATGTTTTCACCATCTGCAGATCCTATTATTGTGCTTCTTTTTCCACATCAGTTACTTAGCCCAGACTTCACCACAGCGTGACTCTCCTCCTTATGGCCTTTTTAGTGGTCATTTATGCACTTGGCCAGCTCCAGTCGCCCCCCTGTCGACTTACAGGAAGCAGTAATATCGCCATCTCCGTGTCTGGGCTGCACACAGAGGGAGGTCCAGGAGCTCGCTGCCTGTCGCTTTGAATAAACTGAGATCATTTTCATCTGTCACGCCCGCAGCCTCGCACTTCATATTGCCCACAGTTGGCATGGCGACAGCGTGGCAAACTGCATCTTCTCCAAATTCAACATGAAGATTAGACTTAGCTTAGTGCCGTCATAACAATGTACCTGCCATCTTCTGGTTTAGGCATGGTTTTACATTTGATGACCTGTTTTAGTCCTTGTTTTAATATATATCTTGCTGATTATGCTATAAGTTTATTGCAGCGCATAATGTCACCTTCAGTCTGTGAAATTTAAAACAAAAAAAATTCCTTTCTTGGCAGTCGTTAGTAGTTGACACGAGAAGAAAAGTGGCGGAGATGAGGTTGATCCATGGAAAAATCAGTCTGTTACATTGAAGCTGGTTTAAACCTTCTTTATAAAGCGATTTTCAAAAGCCACAATTACCCTGGGACAGACTGACAGAAGCAAGGCCACCAATCATTCACACTAAAACCTGATTCATACTAGGTAATGTGGGTGAAATGTCTTGTGAAATGACAAGGACTAGGGATGCACGTTTTCAAAATTTTCTTTAACCATTAGTTGGAGCCCTTCACGGTCAATATTTGGTGAACTGCTTACGTAAACGCAGTACTTTTTTCATTGCTGTTATTTTAACTAAAGTGTACAGCAGCGCTATAAGAGTGAATGCAGAGACAGACCTTTGAACTGTGCACAACACAACAGAATAAAAGTCTCTATAAACACTGTTTTAATGCACTGTTGCACTATGTTTTCAAATAAACTACTCATAAATAAGGAGTCACGTTTTAAAGTTGCTGCTAATGCTAGCTGCTTCCATTCGACAGTTGCCCTGACCAAATCTGAGTAATCCAGTCTGTTTTCTTCTCCAACATAAAATCCAAGTGAATAAATCTATGTATGATTGATATTTGTCCATAAACATTGCAGTGTCATAGGTTTGCTCAGTCCTCATGAGATAAACAATGCTTTTGTAGTTTTACAGTCTTTTTTTTTCACTTTGACAAACGCCAAAGCTGTTCAGGGACAGTTGGCGCCATCTGCTGAAGCAGTTATATATCTGTGTCAGTTAACCTGTGAAAGACGTCCCACTCGGTTAAGCCATTAGTCATGGTTAACTGGTTAATCGATTAACCATGAACATCCTTACCAAGGGCACAACGACAATTTCTCCTTGTGTCATGTTCTCCAGATGCCCAGTGTGGCACCTGGGTTTCTAGTGGCCTGCCCCAGACCCAGGGTGCCTAGAAACTGTTAAAACTGTCCCAAAACTGTCCTGTTAAAACATTACCTGAGCTAGTGCTTTGTTTTGTTAAAACAGGAGAAAACTGGTCAAGGACAAACATTAGTGCTAATCTAAAGATAAGAATTAATCCAGAGTAGTTACTTGCTACGATTGGTACTTAGTCTGTGGCACTTTGTTCATTGATTTTGCATTAACCCAGGTTTAGAACAATTTTCAGTTCTAATATTTGCTTTCAAAGATTCTATGGCCTATCTTCTCATTTACAACTGTATATGTCCAAAATTCTGTCTCTTCTTTATCGTCCATATCTTTACATACTGCCAAGCTTTAATGCCCCCTATGTTTTATTCAATGACTATTCTCTGGCAGGCTGCTTAGCATGAATGGAAGTTGACAGGGGAGGATCTGTCAGTTAGGATTGGATCTCACATAGCAATTAGAGGTGTAGTAAGTGAACTGTCTGCTTCTTATGGATCTGCGATAGCTTTTCCTGCCATGGAAGACGTTTTGATTGAACAGATTTAGCGACTTTGAAACAGAAACGGTTCTCACAAAGGATTTCTGTCGTCTACTGACACAAATGCAATCGCCATAAATAACCATCACCTTGATTCTTGCTCCGTTGAGGCAGCTGTAAGTGTGTGAGGGAGCTATCTTTTACTACTGTGCCACTGTGTTAGCTGTTGGGGAATACGAAAGATTTAGGTCTAGTTACTCTAACCTAAATCTCGTCGACGGTTTGACACTCTGATGCCACATTACTTGAATTACACAATTCTTAAGCCAATAATATTTTTACAGCTGAGGGAAACTAAAATGAATCTTGTGTGAGTGAATTTTGTATTGTAGTTTAAAAAAATGAATGGGTTTAGGTATGTATGTAGAAATCCCCAGATTGATCATGTCAGATATTTATATTATCAGTAGGAAATCTTGTTCTTGCCCACCATTTGGCCTCATGACATGATCACATTATGGAACATAAACAAAAACTATGCAGTTTATGCTGTCACATATTTATATTTGAAAAGTTTTCACTGTTGTGGCTTTACAGCTTAGCTGGTGTTTTGGCTAATAGCATTTCAACTCTGATATCCTCAATTATAGTTATAGTATTATATTAACATTTCTTACCATTTCCATGGATTTTTGCCACTCACTGCTGAAATTTAGAATGATGTGATGTTGTCTTTTCTTCTGCTACACTAATCAAAACCAGGATGAAACAGCACTAGAAACTGACAGTCACTTAGTGGGTCACATGACGTCTGACTTCACATAAAGAGATGGGCCACCTGACTGAGTGAATGCTTTTATGTGAGTGTATTTTGTGCCCAACACTGAGTTGTCATGTGTTAAGTCATCACTATGTGAAATATTTAGAATATTGCTTGAGTTTTGCATTTATTCACAAGTTTCAGTTTCTTGAGGACTCTTGAATATTTAAAATATAAAATATAGTTAAGCGGTTAAAAGAGAGATCTAAATATATGCAAAGTCTTAATCAGAGCACTTCAGAATATAAAGTTTTATTTTGAATTGTTAATTGCCATGCCAGGGTTGAGCACTTAATTAAAATTTAATCAAGGCAAAATTCAATAATTTCTAATCATCAAGGATCACCTCGAGTCGAGAGGTCCACTGCCAATTTTCTGTTGGTAAAAGCTTGTGGTTAAAAGCATGGTTCAGACATTGGAGAGGTATTTAAAAGCTGCATTAATATTGAAACGAAATTTTAATAAATAAAATAAATCATAGTGAGTAATCTTCTCTTGTCATTTGTTATTTTTTCATGGAAACTCTATAACCATAGTTACTTATACAGCAATATGCAAATTATTTTGTGTTGTGTAGGGGGCTTTTTCCCCATATAACTCAAAAACAAGATTCAAACAATAGTAAGTTAATCCAGTGTAAAAGCCAGCCAATAACATTTGCACTTTGTCATTTCACATGATTTCTATTAATGAATAGACTTATTTACTTTTTGTTTTACATACTTTAACATGCATCATTTCATAAATACATACATTAGATAAAAAAGTATTTAAACATTAGAATTTATTTTCATTCGTGAATATTACTATAGTTGATATTTAATTTGGGGAAATCTTGGAAAACAAATTTTCTAAGTTATTATTTAACATTCAGTATATTGTCTAGTGTCATGACCTCACCTCAACTCCATAGTAACTGAACATAAATATCTACTGTATCTGTAAAGAGCCCTCCCTGTAAATGTGTGTGCGTGTGTTTGTGTGTGTATCCGCAGACTGTGGAGTTCAGGTGTTACTGAGGTGACACTACTGCATGTTGTCAGCCACTCTCACGTCTGGAGACACTCACGCACTCTTTTGGCTTCTCTGTACACACGCCCTGACACGTGTTTGGAAACTGCTGCAGAACTAGAGAAACTGGCACACGATTCTGTTCAACTTTGAGTGTGGTTGAACAGAATCAAAAAAGTGTGTTCATCTGAAAGTGCAGAGAGCTTCACATTACAAGAATATTTGATTTTGTTTTATTTTAGCATTGCCCAAGGACACAATGCATTATTTTTAACTTAATATTCTTTAAAGCTTGACCAGAGCTAACTTACTGAATTGAATAGATTTTTTTTTTTGCTTATTCTGTAATTTAACTCAAAATGAACACAGTTTACAAACTATGTTGTTGTGGATTTTTTGTATTCATGTGGAAAATGAAATCCTTGAGATTAAACAGGCACACTTTCTGTAATTTATTGAACAATTGTCTATCAGTATTTGCACTGGAAGTTTTGAGTTATTTTCTTTAGGAATTAAATTTAAAACTTCTGAAGTTCCCATTTTTGTAATGTCATGTATCTCTGAGGTCTTCTACGCTGTTTATCATTAATCATCCAGACTGGTTTTAAACTTTTCAGCGGCATTAGCATAACAGACAAGATTGCTTTGATTATTTTCAGTCTAATTTCCTTTGGAGCCAGGAGCTGGACTTTTAACTTGTAATAATAATGTAGTTATTATTACACTTTTTGTTCTAAAACACAAGATGTCAAAGTAAAAGATTTCAAGATCATGCTTATAGGCAAGAACAAAGTAATCATATAATAAGCTTATTAAATGTATATTTCAATTTGATTGTAGTATATCAAGCAGTCCTTGCTGTGATACAGAACAAAATAAGATAATAGTGTTATGTACATTTCTCTTGTTAATTGTCCAATGAAGATGTATTTATAAGTATGTCCAAACATATTCAGAAGTGTGAGTTAAGAGTAATTACACTTCTTTTGTTTTTTATTCCCAACATCATAAATCACTTCTCTCTCTCCGCGCTCCGTTCTCTGACCTCGGTGGCGTCCCGCGTGTGGGAAAGTGCTGAGTCCCGGACGCCTCAGCAGTGCTACAGATGTTAGCGCCTGCTCGGTGATTTATGTGTGTGTGAACTGGAGGAAGGAGGATAGTGAAAGTTAGCTTTGAACATGCGCGTGGAATGGCTGATGCAATTTGATATAAGTGCACCCCATTGTGTTCAAAGATGGGGCGGCGTGGGGGGCATATTCTCATGTTTCATTCATGAGTCTCATTAACAGCATTGAGATGGGCGTCCCTCGGTCCAGACGAGCTCGCAGCCTGGGTCTGTCTCCTCTGGCAAAACGGGCTCCGGATGCAGCATAAGTGATTGGACCAACTGTACTATATGCCCCATGGAAAACCAGCACAATTTAAAGTGCGTTTGACAGGCTTGACTAGATTTTACATGAACATGATTATTTTTAAGATTTCACTAAACATTGTACTTATTTTGACCCAATCTGGCTATTTTGTCGAGGTTCATAATTGTCTTTTGCCCAATAGGACATGTAGAGGTAATTCCACAACTGTTACCTATAGCAACCACACTGTAAATATGGGCCATAATCCTCATAAATTACACATTTGCTATGACAAATGAAATGATAATGGCTTGTATCACTTACTTTTTTTTCTAAAAGATTGTTTAAACTCCCTGGAAAATGCGTCAGTTGTGTGTAAATTGCTTTTGTATGTTGGTGCTTTTTTTAATCATATTAATTAAATAATTAAATTGTAAGTTTGCTCATTGAAATTCAGACTATTTGTCTCAGATTTAGACCTGTCTTAAGACTGGCCTTGATTAACTCAGATGTAGTGAAAACCTGCAACAGTGTTCATGGACCAACTGTTTGCCCCACGGCAAATCTGGCAACACTCACACACCAGCTCCACAATCCCTCTGGTGTCCACAGGCTGGTTTAGATTGGCACAGAACAAACATGTTATATTTTGAATGAATGACCTTGACTTTAGTCCTGGTTTAAGCTGATTTAAAATATGTTCTCATTTGAGCCAAGATTAAGCATATTGTGTGTTTGGTGTCATTCCTGCCCGGGCATAGTTCTGTTTTAGTGAAACTTTAATGAGATGTTTGTGTAAGTGTGAAGTAGTCATGCTCAAGTTTATAAATGGATGTATTTAATAGTTATGACTATATACTGTATTATTGTAGTGACTAGTTTTTACTTACTGTTTCCTTAAGTCATATTTACTCTGTATACCAACCAGACAAAGCTCTCATATAGGGCTGCAACAAGTTAATCGATTAATCGCAACTTGAAATAATCGTCAACAACATATTTAGGTTTCAAAACATGCCATGTACTGAGAAAACCTCAGATTGTATGGAATTGATGATGATCAGCAATGAAAATTTAGTTTATATATTGTTTTTGTGATGTAAACACTGTTTTTACATCCCAGAATGCTCTCAAACAGTGTTACACTGGGAACAAAACATAAATGCTTATCATTTTCTTTCTTTAACTTGTTCCATCTCCAAGTTATATCTTAAGACAGTCAAAACCCGCTCAAAACAAGATTAAAATTTCAAGCACATTTTTCCTGTGTACTTCAGCTCAGATTTGGCAAACAACTAATCAATTAGCAAAATAATAGTGCAGCCCTACTCTCATACATAAAAAATGTCACAATACACACTACAAGTCTTTTTCAGTTCCTGGGATCTATTCACACATGAAGACAGGGTTACTAATGTAGAAATTATGATATTATTTCAAATTCTCAGTCTACTTTATGTCAGACTCTTGCTTAAAACAGACGAGGTCATTTTTCTGATGCAGTGAAAAGTCCTGCATAGAATTCTCCTCCAGCTGAGCTTTAAAACAGCTTCTATGCACATTTTATCACCAGCAGAGTTGACTCCCACCTCAGCTGATCTCCTCTGATTTATGCTCTTAAAGATCCGTCTGACTTAATACCATTAGTGTTGTGATGTGTTGCTAGGATACAAGTTCAGCGTCAATTTATAGTGGAGATTTCTTAATGGAAAATGTTAAGTGGCTGCATTAGATGACAAATCCACTTATATGAAGAAAGTTGAAGCACTTATACACACTCAACACGCTGAATTTCATCTTATATGGTATAGCTCTCACGTAATTGTACAATGTCCACCTTTGTCTATATTTTATTGGCAAATTATCTTTATTTGCAAGGTTCATCTGGCTAAGAACAAACATAATCCAATTTGAAATGATTGATTCAAACAGGCTGCTGGAGAAACAATAACTACAAATTTAGTTAAGAATATTATTATTTTGTCTTTAGTTTTGTTTTGTACTGTCTGTCATAATGAAAACATTGAAATACACATGTTGTAGTCCTACATATGGGATTATGAGCTCAAAAATACAGTTCCAGGAACCCTTATACGAAATAATATTTTTGTTTTCGTTTGTTTGTGCAGAAATTCGATTGAAGGACAATGCCACAAAGTACATGGAGCTGCTGGAGGACAGACTGCAGAGGTAAGAGCAATGTTTTTCCATTTCTTTTTACGTGACATTTATTTGAAGACCACTTTTAAACTGTTTAATCATAACCATTTACTAACACTGTAATGATTAATAAAAACCATGAAGACCTATAAACTGACAAACTCATCTAATAATTCCATGTATTTGAAACTTTTTGCTTTAGAATTAGCTTTTTGTGCAGTTTCAATTTATTTACAATTAATCTTGCAGCTCTACTGTTTTGTTCAGATTTTGTTGTTTATTTTATGTTATGATGTAGCATTATTCACTCAAATGGAAATACACTATTTGTGGTCCAGAAATAGCCTTGGTTTTGTCTTTGTGTGTAAGCTTGAAGTCTAGGTTCAATCCTTATAGTCTTGCTTTTATTTAATTGATTTAGTTTAAGTCAGTTTATCCGGTTTTAACTTTAAATAGTGGAAGTCTGTAAGCATTTAGGGTTTGGGTTAACTTGTTCTTGTAAACCTTCTGGCACATTTTGAATATTCCAAGTTTCAGTCAGTAATTAAGATGCTCTAATATCGATGCTGTGATAGATTTATACATTTTAGTTTCATTAGGTGTTGTTTCCATGATAACGATTCAGTTGATCCTGTTTGTATCTTAATGTGATGTAAAAAGACTATTTACAGACCCAGCATATCTCATAATACTTCACCTTTATGTACGCAATGCTATTCTGTCAGTTGCTAGATAAATAGTAATCACATAAATGCTTTAATATTGAATGCAGATGTACTAGAACAAAGTCAGATACCCAAAGTCATAATTTACCAGTTCCACACAGACTCATATTCTCAAAGACACTACCTGAACTGCCCCTGTGAGGTTTTGCACTCACCTTATCGTCCTCTGCTGATCTGAAGTCACCTCCTCCTCCTCCACACCTCTGCTTCCATGTGCCCCTTTCTCACTTCTCACTGTCTCCCACCTTCACAGACCCAGACACCAATTTAGGTCTGTGGCTTCTGCTCCAACACTTTCAGACATCCCTGTATCTTTTTGTCATTTTAGCTGAAGTTTTTATCTATTGCAGAGTTCCCAAATTACCGTGGACAGGTCGATTGTGGTTGAGGTGGTCAAACTCGAGATGCATTTTCAAGTCTTTATAGATGTCTTGGTTCACTTAAGGATTGCATTCACTCTTGTCATTATTTGGCCCTGGCTTGCGAGCTTGGTGCTGATCTGACTTTAGCTTTTTGCTTCCATTACACATATCTTAAACCTAAGGGAGTCCCATTTGAATTGAATTTATGAATTTTAGGATTTTTTGTTTAATGCAGTATGGTAGCATACCCTTTGCCTTGTGCAGCGGTGTCCTTTTGTCTTTATTCTAACACTGGATGCTTGATCATGTGACACAAACGCTTCACAAAAGTTAAAGGTACTAGGCTATACCCTATTTTTGCTTCCTTAAAAAAGTAAGCAAACAGAACTAATTCATTGGAAACTTCCTACATCAGTCCACATGTTTTGCTCACTTACCTAATGCATTCTGGTCTTCCGAATGGTTCAACACAATGCTAGTATGCTAAGGAAAGTTAGCCACAATGCTAACAATAACAAACTTGTGGAGTTTGGTGAATAGACTGGACATTATAAGTCATAGACAGGACAATGCGGTCTAATTTCTACCTAAATAGATACATTAACAAGATATCTGTGTCTGTGAAATGCGCTATACAAAGATTACTTACTTACTAACTTTAAATAACATTGACCTCAGTGTGCTGTCTCTGTCTCTCTCCAGCATGAATGTTCTAAAATGTCCTTTTGTTGGCTAGTTGCATCTTTTTTTATGATACGTCTAAAAATTCTAGATTTTAAACTCTTCTCGTGTGTGTCGACAAGTTTATCATTGATCCTTTTACTTGTAAGTACATGATTTATTACCCTCTTCTGCACAGTTTGTTCTTTTTATATAAACTCTATTCCATTTTGAGTCTTTTTAAGCACAGTTCAGGTCAGACACGTTTTTAGTTTGCGAGCACTTGTCATGCCCCCTTTTTAGCTGCAGCTTTCTACATTGACTGATACAAGTGGTCCATGCTTGAATAGATTTATTTGTTACCATTTTTAGAGTTTACAAAATTTTATTGTCTCTTATGACCAAAAATATTGACTACTGTGTTTAATGGGCCTTTAATCAGCCTTAAAGTATCAGTATATCTGCACTAGTTTAAAGTTTAGTTCATTTTCCTCTACTCATGAGAAACACTGAATAAACTAATTGATCAGCAGGACCTGTTCTTGTCCCAAAAGTTCTTTTGTCCAGTACAGCCCTAATTTCCAAGACAGTCCTCAAAATCTCCTCCGGATTTAGCCCTGCACCTCTCCTCTAACACTGTCAGAAATCCCTGTATATATTCCCTGTCATCTTTGTTCGACTTCCTTGCTTCTCCGAGCTCCCAAATCATAGCGGACAGGTGCAGTACAGCGTGGGTGCGGGTGGTCGCCCGTGCAGTATGTGTGACACAAAGAGAATTGCTGACTGGTGGACTTTACAGTAGCGAGTGCTCTGGGTTTTTGTTGACACCAGACGCCTGCTTTTTATGCGTCCTTATGGAGAGGGAAGCTGCCGGCTTGGTCGGTTTTCTGAGGCAGGCGGACCAAGAGCAGCAGCTGTTTTGGAAGACATTTGTGTTTTACAGATGGTTGACTCGAGCTGGTGATGTTTTTGTGTTGAGCATATGAGAGCAGGATTACAATTTTGTGTTATTGTTCTGAAGTGTTCATTAAGAGAAATCACAAGGGATGGGTTTAAATCAGACTTGGCAAACTACATTGGTTAAAGTTACTGGCTGGTACATTACATTCTGCTGTTTCTGGCTTATTCTACATCTTTTTAAGGTAAAATTGGCTGCTCTATATTCAAGCTTATTTATACAATTGTTTAAAGCTCAGTTATGTCCAAATTTACATATGTAATAAAGGTATTTTAATTTATAAGAGAGGGTCTTGTTTCTTTTTTTGTTAATTTCTGTTTGTTGCAAATAATCAGAGTATTTTACCTGGAGTTTCAGATTCTCAGTGCTGTGTTTAAGTACAAGGAAATATTACTTGATGTTAAATCATTTATGGAACATACACATACTAACCCTTTTTTTTACTCTCTTTTAAACCAATTTAAAAGAACATTTCCTCTCCAAGGCAGGTGCATTATTTTGAGATTACACCTGTTTATCTTAGATGTAGGTGAAGTTTAAAAGATAGTTAATAAAGTTGTAGTTGTCACAAAAGGGAAGTATACTAGGATTGTAGTCCGGGAAATTCTTGGTTGATTAAATTGTTTGTTTGTTCGAATAAAAGGGGGTGTGGCAGAAAGTCTTCAAGGACAAAGTTTTAGCTTGAATATCACACTTTGTCTCTTCCTTGGTTCTCTCATTCTCGCGGCTATGTGTTTGACATGTTGGCTCTAAAGTCTGCTGTTAGACACTGGTTTGACCCCTGTCTGTTTGTTTCTCATCCTGGAGTATATTTTCCTCTCTGCGTGAAGTAACCTCTGAGCCTGAGACTGAGGCAGAGCCTTTTTTTGTCGGGTTGGTGGACTGTGGGGGGTTTGTGAGGGGTTTGTGGGGGTCTTTACAGTTCAGAGGTCAGTGGGATCAGCTCTGTCCGAGAGCGTCCTGTATGTTTTTAGATCCTCTGACTTCCTGCCTGTGCCATCTCAGGTCACAATGTGAAGAACAGCCTTTGTTTGAACATATTTAAAAGCGATATGGAAGCAATTTCTCAGTGCATCTGTTTTGTGCATAATCATGAAACATTTTTGCTAAAGGTGCACTCTGTAACTTCAGGAACTGAAGAAAGTCACCTGCATGATTCATACTTCGCAGTGATTGATCAGTTGATACCATAGCCTGCTTGCTAAAATACATATTTCTATGAAAACAAGTCCTTCCACTAGGCTAGAGTCAAGTTTGTGGACTGAATAGTCCTTTCACTGTACGGAAGTAAGTATGGATATGTATTTTTTGTGCAATAAAAAAAAGATCTTTACATTTTTGTAGGTCAAAATAGTGAAAAACGTTCCTTCTGCCATACTGTTGTACATCCCCTTGAGATAACGCTGCCTGAACATTCCCATAATTGTATAATAGAGCTTTAAAAACCTTTTTTTTAGTTTTTACTTCTTATGCTTAATTCCTCATTTCAGGTATTGGGTGCATGCAAGCTGAGAAAAAATTGCATGTGTATTTATGAGCGTCTTGCAGTAAATTTAGTATTGGAAGATGCACTTATAAAATATTACACAAAATGGATATGCACAAGCACAAATTTCATATCTACAGTTTGTGTTAGGCAAAAATATCAGCTGCGTCAAGGCAACTTATTTTGCACGTGAGCAAATGCTTGATAAAGGAGGTCCTTGGAATATTTTCAAAACTAACTGCTCTTTGCCAGAAGGAAAACCCTGCACAAGTTACATGTTATTATTATAGTTTAATATTATTGGGAACAAGCACTCATTCACTTGGTTTGAATTGCGTATAGAAACAAAAACTGTGCCGACATGACTGCTTGCAGTTATGAATCAATAAAAAAAAACATATATAACAGTGAAATTGCTATTTTTCCTTTTTCCTGTTCTGTTCTTTCTATATAAACATCAACCTTATGCCAATATCTCCTCTTTAATGTCACTCATACGAATGTGATTTACTGTAATTTAGTGCGACACCGGCTCGGACATCTCTGAACACTCTCCCACTCAATCACATTATAGGACACCTTCCCGGCTATTATTGCAGTAATCAGACATGGTAAACTCATTTTCCTCCCTCGCATCACGCCGGCTATATCATTGATTGCCTCGGTAACCAATGACACCTTAGCATCCATACTTGTTCCTACGTGGCACAGTGACACATATTTGGCAGGGACTTAGAGGCAGCTGGCTTTTATTCATGTATAGTCCTTCGTATAGTCCCTTGGAAACATTCTTGATGCATTGTAAATGTGATAAGTCTGCTCTAATGTACACTATAGAGCTGTTTTGACGGACCACAGGACTGACGGGCGGGTGAGGTGGGGGAAGGGAGAAACAGAGAGAAAAAGAGAGGCAGAGAGAGGGGTTTGGTGCCATGGAGACCGTTGGGGAAAAAAAAAACACAAAAAACAATTATCTTCTTCTTGCTAAAGATGAGAACAGGATGCTCGAGATGCACAGATGCTCTGAAGTATGTCACCACCAGAACAAAATATCATGAAGATTCACAGCAGCAGCAGAACAGTTGGTAAATGCATTATTCACAGTGCAAGTGTCAATGACAAATCCCTTTACATATTTTAACACAATCGTGCATTATTCAGTTTCTAAATTGTGTTTTGCGTTGCCATAGAAATGATTAAAAATGTGCAAAATTGATATCTGCTGGAACAATCTTTTACCATGTTAACAGGTGTTGGTTTCACAGCTAAAATAAGATTGCATTTTCTGTTGTGATGCAAAAGTGAATGAGAATTAGTAACTTTACCTTTTGGTTTTTTTCATGTTCAACAATGTTATTTAACGCTCACAATTTGTGATAAATAACAAAATGAAATGTGTCTAATTAGTATTGCTTACCAGATTTGTGATTAGTTTTACAATAGATTTTTTGTTCAACATCTTTTGAAACGCCTTCAGCAGGATTGACAAACAGACTGATTTACACAAGAAAGTTTTGATGTGTTCTTTAGCCTTTACCAGCCTTAACCAATTGTGATTTTTATTTGTTTTGAATTAGTCATGCAGCCTTAATGTTAGGAAAAACAGGCTTCTGACCACCATCTGACCTAATGAAATCATACTATTCTACAAGGTGAACACAACCTATTGATGAAAATGCAGACTAAAGGTAAATGCCTACAGTATATCTGTTTATCATACTGCCTTTTGATCAGTATGATAAACACCTCTGTCATTCAACACATTAGAGATTTTTAATTGACTATTAATTAATTTCATATCCATGTTTCAGTCGTTCACACAACATTTCCTTGTTGGGTAAAAATAATTATTCTGTCCTAATTTCCAGGGAAAAACATGTCATGTCAACTCACAAGATTGTGTTATCTTTCATGCGCTTAGCAACAGTTGATATTTTAAAAATCGAAAACAATTTTGAAGAAATAATTTGCCAAATTTTGCAAAGAAAGATGCTGCAGAATACTGAAATAAAGCAAGAATGTCACAATATGAAATAGTTTCACGATTAATGCAAGAAGAAAATTTAGTTTTACACGTATTAACGTTAACAAAAGTATAGTAAAAATAAAATAAAACATGACCATTAGATGTATTATTTATAATATTAATTGTCAAACTGAACTAAAGAATAATATAGGAGCACTTTATAATCAAACATTCTGAAAAACAAAGTAGATCTATAATGTGATATAAACAGTGAAATAAAGCTGTTTTTAATTTCATCCATGTTTTGATTGTCTTTTTTATTTAGATTTTTTTTGCAATTTCTATTGTATTGTAATCTGAATAATCATGTTTGTCTATTCCCCAAACAATCTTCACACTTCATCTCACATAATTTAGCATTTTCACCGTATAGAGCCTATAAGTGGACACAATTGTGTAAATGTAGCCTGTGACGGAGCTGTGGAGTGTCTTATATTCAGTGTGAAATGTCCTGGTGCAGACACAGATCCTCCCACTGCACAGACAGTCCAGTGAATCTCCTCACTCACACCTCAGCTGCATTGTACCATGTCATTAGCACCCTCTCTCTCTCTCTGTTTCTCTCTCTCTTTCTCTCTCTGGGGTGTCGAAGAAGATGCAGGTGAAACATTTCCTCTGCCTTTCTGTCCAAATGTGTGAATCCT
Organism: Mugilogobius chulae; assembly: GCA_038363315.1. Lineage (NCBI taxonomy): Eukaryota > Metazoa > Chordata > Actinopteri > Gobiiformes > Gobiidae > Mugilogobius > Mugilogobius chulae. The sequence continues at coordinate 30,441,519 of CM076407.1, read as the reverse complement.
GTTTAAAGCTTTGGCAATACAACAAAGCAAAAGCATAAGTTAGTTGTAGAATCTCAAAAATTGACCTAAAATATTATAAAAGCATATTTACTGGTAAATATGGTATGACTCAAGAACAAGCTTGCAAAGAAAAGTAAAAAAAAAAAATGTTGAAAATAGCAAGAACTTGTCTTTGATCTCATTAAAGCTGGATAGCCAACTTTTTTAGTTTTAAATTAGTAAACTTTGTGATTTCCTCTATAAAGTACATGATAAATGCTGGATTTTGTTAAAAAATTAGACCTCGGAGTACTGTCTGAACTGAATAATAAAGAGTTTTAGTGCTATTCAGGAGCCGAATGCAGTGCTGTGATTGGCTGAGCTTGGGTGGTCCTCTTCAGTTTCACTTTGTTGTTTGTAAAAAGATGTTTAGAAGCCTTAATTGCAATCAAGATGAATACATGTTGATATTAACCATGTGTTGAAGGTTTTATGTGAGGAAGCAGTCTGGTTTAAAATCTGTATGGTGTTTGCAGTGTGAAAATCAGCTACCCTACCTTTAAGTATAAATTTAACTAAATAAATGTGGTTTAATATCTGGTTTATTTTTATTTGTCAATCATATCGTCCCTGAGAGACAAATGTGATGGCCAGACAATAGATTTCTGTTATATCGTCTGAATTTTCCTGGCAACATGTTTTGTCGACTTAGGACACCACACACCAGTTTTCACCTGATACTTTGACGATATTGCTGTGCTGGTGCAAAAGATGTATTTAAAACAAATCAAGTACAATGGCTTTAAGAATTAAAATGGTACTTGAGTCGTCTCTAGAGCCTGTAATGGTTCCTAACTGTGTCATTAAACCAGATGTGTGTCATTTGAACAGTGGTATATAGTGTTACCGAGTGCACCGGGCTGGAGTTGAGCGAAAGGACAAGTATGTGAAGTTGGAGCGCTTGTATTAACTTCTGGGAGGTCTAATGGTGCCGTGCAGAGGCGAGCAGCTCTCCTCTTCCTATGGAGCTTAGAATAATCATTTGTGCACATGTGGATCCTCGCCCTGAGCAGAAAGAGCAGAGCTGTCTGTCACGGTTCCCGGCGAGGGGGGGGAGGCGGGGGCCGAGGACAAGTGTGCCTGACGGTCTGTGTCTCTTATTACTGAACTGTGAAAGAAGCAGGTGATTCACAGACTGACAGCTGACTCACTGTCTTCACTAGGGCCGTAGTCCTTTAGACGCTTAGATGATTGATTCTTAGCTGGTGCCTTAGTTCATTGTTTCCCAACCTTTTTTGTCTTAAGTACTCTACAAGAGTACCCCCTAACTCTTGGTTTATGGTTTATGGTTAATAAGTGGGTTTCGGAGCAATGTATTGTACATTTTTGATTTTGTATTCCTAGCTTTCTGTTTTCTTGTTGTAATGGATGCCATTCTCCAAAATCTTCCCAAATCCTTCAAACGGATTCAAAACAGACGTTTAAAATTCCTGTTAATATTGAATTACAGCTCCATTTGAAGTGTTGATATGTAGGCCTGCATGTTCTGCCTGTGTTACCGTGGCTTTATCTCCAGGTACTCTGACCTTCTCCAAAAACATGCATGTTAGGTTAATTGGCATCACTGTAAAATGTCCCTTGTTGAAGTGAAGTGAGAGAGAGTGAATTATTGTCTGCCTGTGTCAGTCTCTCTGTTAAACCTATGAGTTGGCCACTATCCTCCCGCCTAAAGCCCAGAGTTACTGAGATAGACTCCAGTCACTCGCGACTCCAAAAGAGAACAAACAGTAGAACATGAATAAATTATATATGATATGATAGGCCTAAATCTTGTTTTAAGACATTTCAGAGGATTTACAAGAAATGTCTGCTGGTTGTCACATGGAGACCAGCACATACGTCTCAGAGTGCACCTTTAATAAGCTGGAGTATGTAACTTTCTACATATGATGATGGCAGATGGTTTGCTTTGGCGAGCTCCGAAGTGAAAACATGCTGTTAATTTAAGGTAGCTCTGTGAAGACTGGCCAAACTCAACTATTATTCTTGGCTTTGATTCAAGTCACCATTCAAAGGAGAGATTCAGAACTGTTACGGACCAAATACACAAAATTTCTCCTCAAAGAACAAAAAGTTTGTTTTGGAAAGTCATAATAGATTTGAGACTCAATGGACATTTCTGGCACTCTTACGAAAAGTTATTTTATTTTATTCATTATTTGATTTGTTTCATCTTAGCAATCTTTTCAGACATGTACCATAGTTCCCCTTCTTTTCTAAAATCCATTAAATCTAAATCACGAGTTGAATGAATGATGTGTTGAATGAATGAAGTTATAGCCAATACTGATTGATATAGAACTTTTGCTGTATCTCAATACTAATATACCATAGAGTTTTATGTCAACCCAAGAAAATTTGTCTTTAAATGTATTGGTTGAAGCTTAACTACAAATAGGGAAAAAGTTTGTTAAATATACAGTCTTGTGTCATTTCACTTTGTTATTTACTATGTATAATGTAACATTTTTGCATGTATATCTTAAAAACATTTGCAATTACTGTATGTCTAAAACTCAGTTATGGTATAAAATCTCTACTCTTTCTGTATCAGTTTTGGAGTTTATCTCATTGCTGGTGGACTTACTTCAAATGTGAATGAATCTATTTGCCAAGCATAATTTCTAAGTGTCCCTCACTATTGTTCTATGACACTTCCTATTGTTGACGAGATTGACTTCAGACCTAGACAAAAGTCACTCATGAGCCTTTGATTTGAGACTGTCCTATCTGAGCATTCATCTCCACTTGTAACTTACTTGTATTGAATTACGTCTGCCATGATGGGACACTTTTGTGACAGATGAGTCCTCCTTCGACACTTTTCGAGGGAAACTGTAAACATCCAAATCCCTTCGGTGAATGATTTATGCTCTGACTCCAAAAAGGAGAAAGAAGTAACAAAAGCTACGGCTCGCTGGGTGCGCAATTTGGGGGAAAAGAATGAAAAAAAAAAAAAAAAAATGAAAAGCAGCAGAGTTGAGCACCAAATTGGCCAGGGCAGGGGGCTGGGAATGGCAATTTGGGTTATTGTCTGCGTGCCAAATGCAGGTTAGCGACTCGTGAGCAGCCTTTTCACACAGGAGATGGGCCCAGAACAAGTGGATTTCAATTTTCTACAGGACTCATCTTTGGCAATATAAAAGACAAGAGAGATTAAACAATATGCTGGGGTTTTGTTTATGTTTTAGTGAGCAATTTGTCAGTCTGAGTACGCAGCGGGGACGCACTCACAGGTGACAATATGCAATACATAAAGTGACAAGTATATTTGCGCTGGGAGATTAGAGAGACTGTGTTTTCTCATTACATGTGTGAATTAGCGTTAGCGACAGAAAGCGTCCACTGGGAAACATGCGGATTGCGATGTCTCTCGGATGCAAAAGGACTTTATTAGAAAAAGAATTTACTTAATTGGAATTGCTAAATGCGGTCTTGCAGTAGTTTAGTTCAGATATTTGCTTAAATAATTGAGACACATACTACGAAAGAGAGATGGCGAGAGAAAGAGATTGGGGATTTTAGCTCATTTAAATCTATATAGACACATCCTGGTGCCTTCTTGATGCGTTTAGGAAAAATACTGACTATTTTTAGCAAGATGGTCCAAAAGCATTAGACCATTCAAACCAATTAATGTTCAATAACATTTTATGAATCACATTTCAAATAGATCTGTGAATGGGCAAAGCTAGAGGTGGGCGGAGACTTCAGTGTAATCAACACAGTCTCACTAGATTTTACCACAACACAAAAAGAGCGTATTTTGACCACGACTTCACAGCTATTTTTAGTACTTATGTTACGCCGTGCATTTAGCACGATGTGAAAAAGCGTAAAAATGACACGAGATTTCACACAGTTTTGGTTGCAGCCACATGGGGACGTTTTCTTCAAGTGAAACGGGTAAGTTCAGGCATAAAGTTACTAAAAATGGTAAGAAGGTCTGGGGCTTGGTGTAGGTTAAGATTAGAATCAGGATTTCATTAATATTCATAAATAAGAACACGTCTTAACAACCACCATTGAAATGAATGGGGACTGTGATGCGTACTATAATTACACAGGACAGCCGTGAAATCGTGCTAATCATACCTCATTTACATAATGTGTAATGTCGTGGTAAATGTACGCTTTCTTGTGAGATCGGGCTTGTGTAATTAGTCGAACAGATATCTGCAGCAGGTATTTTAAATCAGAAACATTCAGAGCAGAACTAGTGCTACAACCGATCCGATACAGGATCTGGATCGAGTATCGGTCCCATCAGTTTAGCCGATATTGTAATTGTGTCTCTTATTGGACATAATAATTTACTATTTAGTCTCTGAAGTGATCAAGAATGTCACATAAGCTTGTTAGTGCTATGCAGCTATGACGAGAGTTGTAGCACTATGACACATTTTCTAACTAGTTAACAGAGTTTTGAACATTTTGAAAATTAAAAAAGCTCTATTCAGTTCCTACACCGCAAAGCAAAAATACTGGAAATCAGTATTGGAATTGAAAAAGCTAGATCGGTGCATCCTAGGCAGAACTCAAAATTGCTGTGGTTTCTGCAGATTTGGAATATTTTAACAAAAGCTTCTACATTTGGCTAGTTTGCACTAAGTCAACAAAAAAGTTATTATTTATTTATTTATTTTTGTAAGCTCTTCTCCAAACCACGCACATAGCTGACCACTAACTTTAGAAAAAAAATTGCAATTGTGATTAATGTTAAATTTATGTTTTTTTTGCTATTGTTTATTTATCTTTAATTTTGTATACAAAATATTCAAATATAAAAAAGACCTTGGGCAATAGGTGAAATCTAGTTTCATTAAAAATATAGAGCAATAATGATAATTTTTGTGAATTTCATCCACTTTTGAATTTCATCCACTACTTCCTGGAAACTAAGATTCCAATCTGTTGCTTTAAATAGATGTAATGAAAGCAGATGGGAGAATCATTGAACTTGGTTGGTAAAATTTCCCTGGATTGCTCAGGAGTAGAAAATAATTTGTGTTTTAAAGGTCAGTGTTGGAGATAGAGGAAAAACATGAATATTGTAAAGGTCATTGGGTTGAATCTGAGTTTGTGAGATTAAGAGCTGCTTCTGCTCATTCACTCTTTCACTGTGTTTGTGTATCTGTTTTAATTAGCTTAGTACAAAACCAAAACCCTGTTTTCTTATTTTAATTCACATTTTATGTGTGAACATGTCTGTTTGATGCTCTCCTTTTTCAGTTGTTTAATCTTTATCTTTTTTTTTTGTCTGTATTCGGGATAATATTGACAACCAATGTATCTATTGATTTATATTTTTAATACAATAATGTATTTTGTCAGTCCAACAGCGCTAAATTTGAGTTAAAATCAAATAAAAAACGAAAAATGTATATAAAATTACAAAGGAGCAGAATTATTGGCTGCAACAATTTAATCAGTTAATCACATCTAATCAATTTTATATTTAATAATCACTAACTAGTTAATTAGGCTTAATTGAATATTTGCTAACAGGTTCCAAAACATGCTCTGAACGGAGTAAAACAATGACATGTGTACTAATTTTCAGAACATTCTCAAGTGACCTTACAGCTCAAATTTTGTAAATCTTTTGTGTTCTAAGGAACCAATTGATTAATCAAAAGATTAGTTGGAGATTTAAAACATTTTAACTGCAGCACTACAACTTATATCCTCATCAATAAGACCCAAGAACATCTTTTTAGGAAGAAAAAGATAATTACTTGAACTGTATGTGTAAGCGATTCACAGAGGCCACCTCTGAGATGCATTAATTTCATATTGTAATGAGTTGAAATGAGTCCTTTTTATTTTTCTATTGTGTCATTATATTAATTAAATGTCAATGTATTAAGTGTATAACGCTGTATGAGCGGATGTCTGAACAAATATGGTAACAGGATACACCTGTTTCCTGTGAGAGGATATCCTGCTCTGCTTCCTGTAAGCGCTTGCAGTAACATCTTAATATGGGCATTGGCTTCCGTAGTTAGTTGTATAAATATGAGTGTGCTGGAGGCACAAATCAGACCTTCTTAGGGCTCGCTAACTGGTTGCAGCTAGTGAGATTTTGCGTAAGCAATTATACTGCTGGAAGCCATCTGGAGTTTTATCGAGACTTTACTTATTAAAGTACTCTGGTGGGTTATGACTTATAACCTGACTGAATTTACTTTGTATCTGGTTTAAGCAGAACAAGTCCGTCTGTTCGCAGCACTTGATCTGTTAAAAACCTAAATTAGAGAACATATAGAGATTAGCCTGTGCTATTTGATAGTAACAGCCTAATACTCGCTTTGTTCTATTACATTTATCTTTGAGTGTAATATTAAAGTTGTTATTTTATTGTACTGTAAGATTATAAGTAATAAAATTGTGTCATCACTGGTATACCATAAACCAAGTGTGAACACCTAGTTTTATTTCTTCGGCTGAACCAACCAAACGGTAAGTCATCTTATCTCCTGTTGCGCAATCTGAACCATTGATAAGATATTATCCCCCTTCCTATAGTTTGAGTTAATGGGTAATTAACTTAGACGAACTAAATTAAAAGTTGAAGTCAGTAAGTTGAAGTCAGTTAGTTGAGATTTACTACAAGTAAACAAACTGTGACAAAAAGACACTACTACCCGATAGTGTGTGCATTCGGTACCGAGGCTTAGCGTGTTTTACGATAACTAGTAGGTACCCTCAACATGGCGCCCAACAATGTGGGGCACGATTAATCGATTTAACCGTGTCAAAGACCACAAAATATCAAAACTGAGATAAGAACTCAGAGAACTGACTAGAGCTAGTTTTAGGTAAAATAAAACGAAACGCCTAGTGAGGCCAGAGAACTGGCTGTTCATTTGGGAAGTTAACTATAGACCGGAAATAGAGCGCCCTCCTTGGTGAGATACTGTAAGTGCATTGTTGAAAGTAAACAGCCTGATCACCTGTTTGCGAACAATACACTGGTGTTTCACATAAGACGAGAGCGCTAGATAGCATACGAAATAAAAACGTATTTATCTTAACGGTTTAGTTAATTTAAAAAGTGAATAAGTAAGATTCACGTACTTGCGCAAGAATCAACTTAAGAAGCCATAAGGAAGGATAAGACCCCTTATGCCCTTCTCATCGTTGTCAGGAAGAAAGAAAAATCCTCGTGATAAGTTGAAAAAGGTGAAGCGACGTAGAAGCGTTCCTCCTCCTAGACGTATCCCAAGCGTCCGTATACCTAAGCAATACCTAACCCGTAAGCCAGGAATACGTAAAACCATATTAGCAAACATGTCAAGTAAAAAGGGCAGACACGCTAAAAGACAGGAAGACTATACTAGTCCGTTCCAAGGCGCTAGACGACACTCTACGGAATCAATGTCTAGCGTGTACACTCAAATCGAGTCAGGTTTTCCGGACCATTGTATAATAGATACGTGGTTCCTGATAAAAACCGATCTGATGGATCAAAAGATAGGTGAAATCCCGTGGGGTGACTTGACTATCTTAAATCCACGAAATGTTCATGGAAAGGATGACTCCGGCGTGGCATTAGCTATCGCACATCGATGGCCGGAACCAATGGCGGTTCCACCCGGCTTTCAAGCACTAGAGTGCTCGGCCGACTGCAAACCAACTGGCGAAACGCGCGGTATTACGCACATAGTCAGTGGGTATTACTCTAAGTACGATTCCAAAGATAATGAAGGGTCATGGAAGCGACTAGACGCAGTGTTAGCAAATGCCTTTGCCCTCGTCCCCACCCACGTAGTATTGCTCACCACCTGGGGGACGGAGCGTTTGGTTATAGGTCAATGGACGCACAAAAAACCATGTTCGAACATGCGCTCCGATGGATGAAGCAAGACAAAAATGTCACCAGAGGCATAGTGTGGGTTCTGGCAGACATTCAGAAGTATCAGAGCTGGAGAAAACTGGCTGTTGTCGGAAATAGCCCAACCAGGCATAAGCTTAGAAGCATGGAAAGCACGTCACTTAGAACCACCGCCGTACCCGGACTCACAGGACTCGCGGCCACAAGCTACGGCCCCAGATTTAGAAAATGAGAATCTGAGAGCATATAGTGGCGTGATCAGAGACTTGAGAAGCGGCAAGGCGGTTAAATGAAGAAATAGATCCCCGATCAGGAGTCTATAGACGCTCCTGACGACGTGACCACCGAGCTACAAGACTTAGTAAACCTGGAGGACATGGACACGCCGTTAGGGAGCGTAGGCAGCCTATGGTTGCCTATGGAAGCGAAGCACAGGGGTTTTACCAAAGGTCAGGAGCAAAACCTAAGTGTAAAAAGCTAACCCGACAACAGAAGGCTATGAAGACTATGATCTCTACGCCTGAAATACAAATACATGATCCTAAACTAATACCAGAACAGCTACAGCTAGAAATAGACGTAGCCTGGCAGTTGTTAAAGAAAGCCTTTGCTGTAGATCCGGCAATAAAGGCTTATCTAGCTGAAGGAGGCTCCTGGGACCCAATGGTGCCTTTTGGGGGAGAGCATCCGAGCGTTACGGCCGCTAGAGGTAGGTTAAGAGGTAAGGCATCTCTGCCTTTGTGGATAATGCAGTGGTAGAGTTCCCTAGAACTAGAGTAACGAAGGCTAGTGATCTGCTTAACATTTTTAGGCTAAAAGCGTACAAGGCAGCAAACAGACGGGACGCGCAAAAAATATTAGACGATGCTAATGATAGAGCAGACCAACATGAGAGCCAGTTGCTAGCGGAAAAAGAAGCCTACGAAGCGGGTTTAAGAGACCTGATTGGTGTAGACTCGGATGCCGAATTGGAAGCTAGGACTCTTCCCCTGTCTCCCGTGCGACATGTGTTCACGGATTCAGAGGATGAGAAATACCAGGCCGCTGAACGCAAGCAGGAACGACTGCGAGCGTCTGTGAGCCGAATAGATAAGACACTCCAGAGAGATGAGGAGAGGTCGGCCATTCACAGACTACGGAACAGGCCGCCTCATCCCGTCCTACAGGAGTTCAGGCATCTGGGGAAGAGGCTGAAAAGACCCAAGGGGTCCAGGCCAGCTCACCACAGGCTCAGACTCAGCCCGAGGCGCCCGTTGAACCGGCTACTCATCCAGGTCTAGCTCCTCCGTCACAGTTCCGGGCCCGAGCAGGAAATGCAGGGTCACGGAGAGATATCCCCTCTGGAAATCCCTTTTTGGAGATTTCACGGCAGGGACTGATGGATCAAGGTGGGGCCCCGCAGGAATGTTAAACCTGTGAGGGGTCCGCCTCCATCACCTGTTTCCCCGCCCGTTCAGCCTAATCCGCCTTCTGCACAATGGGTCAATCCCATAGTACAGCACCAGCCTCCTCTTCAAGGAAATCCCCCGCGGCAGGACTTAGCTGCTGTAATAGGACAAACTATTACTCCCATAATGCAGGCCATACACCACCAAGGGCAAGAGAATCTCAGATTAAGACAAGACCTCCTCTATGCGGTCCAAGCAAACCAGTTGGGTGCCCCACAGCAAGGTGCTCCTGTTCAGGTCCCACAGCAGCCTCCACAACAGCAACCACAGCCTCAGGCCCCATCAAGGGGTCAGAGACATACCTCTAGGGCAGGCATATCTAGAACAATAGATCAGCAGTCAGATGACTCAGAATCAGATGAAGACCCCCGGAGGTAAAGTATTATGAGTTAGACTTAGGCAATCACAGAACGGTAAGGTTCCTGATCTGCGGCTCCCCCTATTGGCAGCCTGTAGTGGGCAAGGAGGAGAACTACCTCTGCTTCGTTTCCAGTAGAGAATTAACAGACAAAAACTCTAGAGCTATCAGGAAGAAGGTTGGCCTAGACCGTTGGAGACAACAAGATGAGTACAATAGGGAATCTGCAGTACACATCGTAAGGAATGGACGATAAGGGAATGTGGTCTATCCCCTGTGAGG